>CM036756.1:66979151-67621818 GCA_020796225.1 Arion vulgaris
CTTTTAAAAGTCTAAATAAAATATGGAACTGCAAGTTATATAGTATTAAAACTAAATTACGAATTTTCAATTCAAATGTTGTATCAATCCTAACATATGCTAGCGAGAGTTGGAAAATGACTAAAGATATAGAAGCAAGTTGAATGCATTTGAAAATAGATGTCTGCAGAAAATAATGAATATAAAATGAAATGAATTCAGGAGAAGTGATGAAATCAGAGACATGTCTGGTCAACCACTAGTGACAACTGTTATAAGAAAGAGAAGATGGAGATATGTTGGCACACCTTGAGGAGAAATGATCAACGAATATCAAAGCAGGCATTGAAGTGGGATGCAAAGGGTTCAAGAAAGAGAGGTCGACCTAAGTAGACCTGAAGCGAACTTTGCTGAGAGAGGCAGGAAATATCGGTCTCAGTTCCATGGAGGAGATTGCGCGAGTTGCCCAGGATAGAGTGGTATGGAGAAATTACTTGCAGGCCATATGTAACGTATAACGGTACGAGAGGAATTATTATTATGTATATATATAATATCTTTTCTTCCTTTCTTTTCTTCAGTCCTGTTTTGCCTCACAGCGCCAGGATAGGAAAAGATTTCTGGAACGGGCTTTGTGTGCGCTTCATAAATAGTGTCTTTCGTTGCCTCTGTTATCTCTGAGATTCCTCTTTTGCTTGGCCGGTCTTTTGCTTTGTATCCATTGTTTTAGAATCTGTTGGTAATCTGCTTATGTGGCTGAACCATTTAATTTGTTGTTTCTTGATGACGTTTAGTACTTACGTACCCACTTTTTCCTGATGTCTTCATTTCTCAACCGGTCTCTTCTTGTTACCTCCAGCATTCTGCGTAGACACTTCATCTCTGTCATGCCTAGTTTTCTTCTATCTTTTGATGTCAGTCCTATATATATATATATATATATATATATATATATATATATATATATATATGACTTTAAACCCGGATATAGTGGGAGAGTGAGAGCGAAAGAGGAAAAGAGAATGAGAGAGATGGAAGAGAGAGAGAGAGAGGGCGGAGGAAGTGAGATTTTTCAGGAACAGAACATGACTCTCTCAGTATTGATTACCCTAGTTCTAACACTCACGAGTTTCCTCCACTTACATCAACAACAAAAAGCTCTCACTTTTACCAGGAACTTCTAAATAATGTCTGAAAATAGTTCCGTACGTGATCAACATATTTATCCGCGTAATGTAAACCATCTTGAATGTGATTTACTTATGCTCTAACGATATAGGTCCTATATCAGGGACATCTGTGCACGCATTTAATTTAAAATAACACAGCAAACTGCCGTAACTATGAGATATAACTATACATATAATCTATTTTGAAAAATAAGTGAACATTTAAATTGAAATATTAATATACAAGAATTTCTGAGAATTTCAGTGAAAATTGTATCAGAGTTACCTGCAACATTGTTGATCAATAAACATATATTATATTCATTCTCAACTCTTCAGTTCATATTCGCTGTTTGAAAATGGTAAGTGTGTATAATAATTTCTCCTCTGCTGCTTGCAGTATAAATGTGACATAAAATATCTCATTTTTCTCTCAGATTATTTGTCATTTCCCGGAAATGTTGATTTTCCGTGCAGCAGATTTAAATATCATTTTGTTCACACAAAACGCACATCGCGCAGCTGTAGTCTCCATAATTGATTTGATGCTCTGCTCTTTATCAGACATGTCTTCGTTTTTAACTTGTTTTTCTCGGATCATTTAAGTTGTCGACTTAGTTCAGTGGTTAGTGCGATGAATTTGAAAATGACAATAATAATAATGTATCTCGTACCGTTATACGTTACCAAGGACCTGCAAACAATTTCTCCATACCGATCTATCCTGGGCAACTCGCTCAATCTCCTCCATGGAATTGAGACCGATATTTCTTGCCTCTCTCAGCAAAGTTCGTTTCAGAGTCTCCCTAGGTCGTCCTCTATATGACATTACAGAGGCTCAAATTTCTGAGCAACTAGCAGAGATGAAAAATAGATTTTATGAAAAGGGAGAATCCAATAAGTAGCACCAGAAATATCAATTTATGTCCCATGTCTCTGTCTATCAAAACATACTATAAATCTCATCATGTGTCGCATGTCTCTGTCAAACAGAGCATACTCTAAATCGCATTCTATGTCGCATACTTCTGTCTATCTTCTTCTTTTCTTCTGCGTTCTCACTAGATTGGGATTTTGGATTCTCTAATAAAGGCAGCCGTCTGCCTCAGATTATCAGCCACGCCATACAGTTTGTCCTGGACGCCGGTGCAAGGGGGCCACCTCTTACTTCTCAAGTCTGCATACTGGGGGCAGTTCTGTAGGATATCATTCCTATGATTTCCGCTTCCCGTTTTGCCACCCTCGTGATGGTAGGCCTGACATTCTTACTGCGTGGCTAAATCTTCAAGGCAGATCGGCGACCGTAGAATCCGTTATCCCATTCATCATTGTGAGACGAAACAAGATTAGAGAAAAGTATGAAATATAATGCAATAGGAAACTGTTGATAAAGTTTCTATCGTGATGAAGATAATACAATGAAGAAATGTTGATAAAGGTTATATCGTGATGAAGATAATACAATGAAGAAATGTTAATAAAGGTTCTATCGTGATGAAGATAATACAATGAAGAAATGTTGATAAAGGTGCTATCGTGATGAAGATAATACAATGAAGAAATGTTGATAAAGGTGCTATCGTGATGAAGATAATACAATTAAGAAATGTTAATAAAGGTTCTATCGTGATGAAGATAATACAATGAAGAAATGTTGATAAAGGTTATATCGTGATGAAGATAATACAATGAAGAAATGTTAATAAAGGTTATATCGTGATGAAGATAATACAATGAAGAAATGTTGATAAAGGTGCTATCGTGATGAAGATAATACAATGAAGAAATGTTAATAAAGGTTCTATCGTGATGAAGATAATACAATGAAGAAATGTTGATAAAGGTGCTATCGTGATGAAGATAATACAATAGGAAACTGTTCATAAAGTTTGTATCGTGATGAAGATAATACAATGAAGAAATGTTAATAAAGGTTCTATCGTGATGAAGATAATACAATGAAGAAATGTTGATAAAGGTTATATCGTGATGAAGATAATACAATGAAGAAATGTTAATAAAGGTTCTATCGTGATGAAGATAATACAATGAAGAAATGTTGATAAAGGTGCTATCGTGATGAAGATAATACAATGAAGAAATGTTAATAAAGGTGCTATCGTGATGAAGATAATACAATGAAGAGATGTTGATAAAGGTGCTATCGTGATGAAGATAATACAATAGGAAACTGTTCATAAAGTTTGTATCGTGATGAAGATAATACAATGAAGAAATGTTGATAAAGGTGCTATCGTGATGAAGATAATACAATGAAGAAATGTTGATAAAGGTGCTATCGTGATGAAGATAATACAATAGGAAACTGTTCATAAAGTTTGTATCGTGATGAAGATAATACAATGAAGAAATGTTGATAAAGGTGCTATCGTGATGAAGATAATACAATGAAGAGATGTTGATAAAGGTGCTATCGTGATGAAGATAATACAATGAAGAAATGTTGATAAAGGTTATATCGTGATGAAGATAATACAATGAAGAAATGTTGATAAAGGTTATATCGTGATGAAGATAATACAATGAAGAAATGTTGATAAAGGTGCTATCGTGATGAAGATAATACAATGAAGAGATGTTGATAAAGGTGCTATCGTGATGAAGATAATACAATAGGAAACTGTTCATAAAGTTTGTATCGTGATGAAGATAATACAATGAAGAAATGTTGATAAAGGTGCTATCGTGATGAAGATAATACAATGAAGAGATGTTGATAAAGGTGCTATCGTGATGAAGATAATACAATGAAGAGATGTTGATAAAGGTGCTATCGTGATGAAGATAATACAATAGGAAACTGTTCATAAAGTTTGTATCGTGATGAAGATAATACAATGAAGAAATGTTGATAAAGGTGCTATCGTGATGAAGATAATACAATGAAGAAATGTTGATAAAAGTTCGATTATCTTACTCCAATATTTATAACATCAAATATCCAATGATGTATGCAGCGCCGGATTAGCCTAGTAGCAGAAGTAGCAAATGCTACGGGCCCCGCGCTTCTAGGGCCCCGCGCCTATGTGACAGAGATGAAAATGGAAATAAATAACCAGATGTTATATCAAAAACACGCACGCTGTCTGAATTTTTAAATGTCGTGTGATGGTGCTGAATCCAACGAAATCGAAGCAGAAAATACAGAAGACGTGTCCCACTGTGTAGTAGTAGATGAAGGCAGTGCTATAGAAGAATCATCATTACCAATATTACCTTTAAGATCAACAACTCTTCACGATTTAGCCACATTTTTCACAAGACAAACTGAAATCGAATGTACAGAAAGTCCTCCCAATTTAGCTATATCATCTTCAAGCCAAAGAGAGGCAGAAAGCACAGCACATGCTTCTAATGAAGCAACATCTTCTACAAGCCAAAAACACAACGAAAGTAAAATGTACTTAAACGATATTGGTGAATGGCCAAACAACTTCAATCGAGATTATTGGATTGTTAAAGAAAGTAGCGAAGTGCAACATATGAACAGTGATTTCATGTCTAAAAAAATAAAAACATACGATAAAGAAAACAATCCACGATTTTGTCGAAAGTCGTTTTCACATACACACATACACCAACAAACAAAACTCACGTGAGAGATTGGTTGTGTTATACAGAAACTAAAGGACAACTGTTCTGTTTTGTTTGCAAAGTTATTGATTTAGGCTGTACCATAGAGGGACTGATGTATTTGGAATACTTCGGCAGTTAAAATCTATTACAGCAGAAGAGATCTTGAAAAGAACTCCAAATATTGTCAGCTCTTACCAAGAGGATTTGGAAGAAAGCCTAGGCGACGAACTTATGCAGTTCACTGAACTTCTTAAAACTAATGTATCTGCTGCTATTAATAACGAGAAGAATGAGGCTCTTGAACTGCAATTTTATAAACTTATAATGGAAAATTCATTAGAGTCGTGTTTCCCAAATGTAGAAATAGTCTTACGAATTTACTTGTCTTTAATGATTACTAACTGCAGCGGAGAACGTTCTTTTTCAACATTAAAGCGTATAAAAAGTGACTTCAGGAACATGATGGGACAAGATCGTCTAAATAACCTCACCTTAATGAACATTGAATGTAATTTACTTGGAGAAATTGATTTGTCTAGTATTATCTCTAAATTTGCTCACATTAAATCGAGACAAGTTTGTTTGTAAAAGTTGTGTTTTATTTTATTATCATACAAAACCTAGGGCCCCCCGCTAAAATTTGCTACGGGCCCCGCGCTAGCCTAATCCGGCACTGGATGTATGCCATAATATATTCACGGCTAAAAGTAGACGGTGCTTAATTTGATTTGATTTGCAAAATAAATTATTCATGTCCGAACAAAATTACTTCAAATAACAAAAGAAGAGTAAACTAGAACAACAACAACAGGCTTATTGATTGAGTTCATACAGACAGGCATAAATGAAAATGAGTAGCCTTTAACACTCGTAAACCTTTGTCTCAAGCAGAACACAAGTTTTAGACCAATGGTTACCAAAGTGTGCGCTTCGGTGCTCTGGGAGTCGTTACTTCCTCAAGGGCACCTGCGAGATATATAAAATTTTCATAATTTTATTAAAATTTTATTTGAATTCCATTTTCAGTTAAAGTCATACAACGCATTCTTTAGTTAAAGTTATCCAAAATGTTGTATTTACAATGATTATTTGTTCATATAATAATTTCTTTACAACGTTCGATTGCTATTACATTCTCTCACTCTCTCTCTCTCTCTCTCTCTCTCTCTCTCTTTCTCTGTGTTGTATGTGTGTGAGTGTATGTGTGTGTGCGTATATGCGTGTGTTTGTGCATGTGTATGTGTGTGTTTGCGTACGAGCGTGCGTGCGTGTGTGTGCTCGTGTGTCTGTTTCTATCTCTAGATATGTCATATCTGCAGACATCTTTATTCTAACTATAGAAGTAATTATATGTGTTGCCATAATGGTTTATATTATAGCGTGAGTGCATTAGCGTCCACATTGGTCAGGCGGGTGTACAGATAGGCAACTCTTGCTGGGAGCTCTACTGCATGGAACATGGCATCCAGGTAAGGCATGTGCAACTTTCTCAGTTCTTCATAACCAGCGCATATTAAATATAGACTTACTTTTTCCTTCATATTTCTCAGTAGACATATGGCCTCACAAATTGTCATCCACTGTTCCCGGTATCTGGCCGTTTTCTTTATGGCTTTCCATGATAGTCCAGGATCCCTCAGCTTCTCAAGAAGACTGTCTGAAAGTCTGTTTAGGACGTACCATTTTCCGTTTCCTTTGTGGGTTCCTCTTAAGTGTTTGTTTAGCGACATCCGATTGTGTCTTCCACGGCGGGCAGTTTGGAAGAAAATTTGTTCGCGTAAAATTTTACGAACGGTAAAATAGACCTCACCGTTCAGAAAGTAATGGCAAACTACTGAACGTATTTAGTTTAGTCGTCGGATCATAATCACTGCACGTCGAACCAATTAGTCCATAAGTGCTCCCATCTCCTCTTCAGTATGCCTCTCAGCGTGTGGCGACTAACGACACCGGTTCTTTGTTGGTTATTATTCTTCTTTGGCTACCAGCATATTGTTCTTGTCTTGCTACACCACATTTGATTTGGAATTCGTGCAGTCTGATTAGTGTTGTAGATTCACCACTATTACTTGAATCATGTACACGGCCTCTCTACCTTATGGAATTTATAATATCAACCTGGTCCATTGCTTGCACGCTTTTTACAGCAGCGTAACTGCAACAGCAACTGAACATATAAGTGCTATCTAGAAATTCATCGATTTGTTTACTGTAGTTGATGACGAAGTCCTGTATGCTTGACTAAATATAATATTTTGTAATTATCTTGAAAATCTCATGAGACAAAAACATGGACTAACTATACAGTATTAAATATAATTGTATTTACTGTATTATTACAGCCTGACGGGCAGATGCCATCAGACAAGACAATTGGAAGTGGGGATGATTCTTTTAATACTTTCTTTAGTGAAACTGGAGCTGGCAAGCATGTGCCGAGAGCTGTCTTTGTGGACCTGGAACCGTCGGTAGTCGGTGAGTATGTTGAAACAAAACAAATTCAATGACTTCTATAACAGACACATTTAATTTCAACTTACTACTATAGTCTTTCCTCTTGGGCCTGTGGGCGCATAGGGCAGAGGTCATAGCTCTCCATGTCTCGCGGTTCGTTGCTATCTGTTTTAGGTCTTTAATGTTTACTAGGCCCATCGTTGAGCCTTCTCTGGTGATGGTTCTACGCAGAGTCTCTTTTGGTCTTCCTCGTTTTCTTTTTCCCTCTGGTGTCCATATGAGGGATTGGTAAGGAGTCTTCTCTCATCCATTCTAAGTGTGTGGCCGATGTAGTTCCAGCGGCGCTGGAATAAAATTTCTTATAAAATTTGATACATTTTCTTGCTTGGTCTCTTGTCTTATTTGTGTATTAGGTCTGAAATCTGACCATTTGAGGTTCAGTATTCTTCTAAGACATTTATACTCAAAGTTATCTAATTTTCTTTCTAGAGCTTTTGTTGCTTTCCACTTTTGTTACTACTATAGTTCGATCCAAAATTCGTGAACCCACTAAAGTTTAATTTGTACAAAATCTACCAGATGGATAACAGTAATTTTGTGCAGGCAGTCTTATATATCTCACGACCTTACGAATTAGTGTTTAAATAATTGGTAGGTAGCTTAGTTGATGCAAAAACGTTTTTTGTTATATAATTTCTGCATAAGCACAACAAAAGGATAATCAAAGTTTAGAATTTACAGTATAAAAAAATGGTGGCGAATGTATGCAAAGGCGTATCCCAATTACATATTCTAAAACGAAAGGTGACACAGTCAACAAATGATACTTTCCACTTCTATCAATGAAAATAAATGTTGTGTGCATACGCCAATGACAGTCGTTTTTTTTTCTTTTTCGATCCAGAAGCACCTGAGCTTTCAGCTCTTCGGCTCGGTGCCATGGACATCGTAACCCTTCGGTTCGGTGCCACAAACACCGTAAATCTGGAGAACCTGTGGCTTTTCTGCCCGCCCGCGGAATTAAACCACACTCACAGGGGCTTGTCACCCGTCGTTCTGTAGCAGGGAATATGACACCATGTTTCCCCTTGCTCCTTTTCAATTAACCAAAGGGTAACAATATACCTGGGCGGTGGAACATATAATTACAGACCAGATATGTTAGCAATGAGACTTCTTCTTAACTAGAAGATTTATGCCCCTGTTTTCTTTCTCATGCAGCTAAGTTGAGGTTAATTGTATTCTTTTTTTTAACGTCTGGGTGAGTGTCCGGCCACAAATATAAATTTGGTGGGTTTTCCTTAACTAGGTTTGAACTTATGCCCTGCCTTTCTTTCTCCTGCAGTCAACTTGAGGTTAATTGTATTCTTTTTTTTTCTAGAAATTCCATAGGTCACAAATATCAAATTAGCTGGGATTTTCCCAACCAGCAACTAGATTTGACCCTCGAGAATTATATTCTAGGACAATGACTGATTTGGATACAAAGAAAATTGCCAGTGGTTAAATAGAAGGCTTTTTTGTAGATTATGAGAGACTTCGCACACACACTTCACAGAGACAGTTGACAGAACACAACATCTTCACACACACTTGGCAGAGACTTGGCAGAGAGACTTCTGCACACACACTTGGCAGAGGGACAGTTGGCAGAAACTTTAGATAGGCATTCGGATAGAGACAGAAGAACAGAGAGGTACCCAGGAACAGGCAGTGTAGGTAGTCCCGAGACAGTAACAGACAGTTAATTGATAGGAGGAAAGATTAACCAGTGCTTGGTAGTCTACAGATAGTGACATCATGCAAGCTAACCAGTGCTTGGTAGTCTACAGTTGGTGACATCATTCAAGCTAACCAGTACTTGGTAGTCTACAGTTGGTGACAGCATTCAAGCTAACCAGTGCTTGGTAGTCTACAGTTGGTGGTATCATTCAAGCTAACCAGTGCTTGGTAGTCTACAGATAGTGACATCATTCAAGCTAACCAGTGCTTGGTAGTCTACAGATAGTGACATCATTCAAGCTAACCAGTGCTTGGTAGTCTACAGATAGTGACATCATTCAAGCTAACCAGTGTTTGGTAGTCTACAGTTGGTGACCACGCCAGAACTTAGTATTATCAACAAGACAGCCCTGAGGGGTTGACTTTGACCTAAATAGAGAGACAGTTGCAACTAAATAGAAAAAAAGACATAAACAAGAAATATTCAAGGCGGTTCGATCGAAAAGGAGACATCTCAAATAAAAGGGACATACTCAAGGACTTCTGAACAGAAACATTCATGTTCATATTTTTTGGCAGAAGAGATAAGTAGACCATAATATTTAATACGATTATATTTACGGTTGTATTTTTTATATAGAGGTGTCTTAATATGATGAGGTAATATACTTTATATATTTTTTTCAGGAAGATTGGTTGTTTTAAATTTAGATATGGAGAAAATTGACAAATGCTAAACAGAACCATAAATAATCAACTGATTTGCATGTTTATATATATGAATGTATATTTTTTTTGTATTGAAATAAGCAAATGAATAAATAAAAGTTGAGAATCAGATTGATTCTCACATAGATGTATAATATCTTTGACGGTCGTTTTAAATTGGATTATATTCTATGTTAGAGTGTGATAGTTGTCGAGTTAGTAGTGTTAATGGTGCAGTGACCGAGGATATTAGAGCCAAGTCATACTATTACATAAATGGCGCATGTGAACCAGAATTCGAACAGTAGCCAAGCTTAGACTATTACATAAATGTTGCCGTTGACCCAAGAATAGAACACAGGATTACAGTAGCCAAGTCTTGACGGCTACAGTTCAACGCGCTACGAACGTGCTGGGCAGGCGGACAATGACAGTCGTTATGATAGATTGTGAACTGATTCCACGGGATTCCCAATTTTCGCTTGTACTGAATTGCTTGTGGAGCATAATAATAATAATTCACTCGTACCGTTATACGTTACATAGGACCTGCAAGCAATTTCTCCATACCGTTCTATCCCGGGTAACTCGCTCAATCTCCTCCATGGAACTGAGATCGATATTTCTTGCCTCTCTCAGCAAAGTTCGTTTCAGGTTCTCCTTAGGTCGTTCTCTTTCTTGAACCCTTTGCATCCCACTTCAATGCCTGCTTTGATATTCGTTGATCATTTCTTCTCAAGATATGTCCAACATATCTTAATCTTCTCTTTCTTATAACAGTTGTCACTAGTCGGTCGGTAAAGATATTCACGAATTTTGAAACGAACTATAATCATGTTAACATATATTTTCTAGTTCTTCACTCATTGAGACGTGTCATTAGTGTTATAATATATATATATTTATATATGAGTGTTTGATATTTTACAGACGACTGCTAAGAAACCAATAGTTAGAAAAATGAGATGTCGATGGGCTAAAAGATGACAGAACACAGAGAAGGCTCATTATCAACATAAGAAAGAGACAATCATCATTTTTCAGACATGTAATATACTCGTAGATGACGTGGTCTAGAGCACATGATGACAACTGGTTACATATATGGCGGATGAGATAATGGACGACAGAGATAGACAATTTTGGACAGCCTAACTTCATTATTACACATACAATAAAGTCAGAATCTTATTCTTCTTCTCCTTCTCTTCTTATCTGTGTTCGTTCTTTACGATCAATTTTAATCACTCTTTGTGATATGTTTGATCTTTGTCAAGAACGTGTATATGTTGCACATTGGTTTGGTAGGCCCTAAACGCATAGACTTCTACACGCTTAGGACACATGCATCCGATTTCAGCCAAACCTCCTTAGTCGCCTCTTACGACATGCGGGGCTGGTAAATGTGGTTCTATTCTTTACACCCCAAATTTGGGCCCCGGTAATCCCTCGAGCAAAGACAGTATCTGAACTGATAGTTTGTACTCGGCACAGATGATTATTGAGATGTATGATTATCTAATTAAGTCGACATGGCACTTGCTAATGATTATAATAATGAAGCTAATGAAGATGACGCTAAGATTTATACATATATACAGTGGCGGCTCGTCATTAAGGGCCAGTGGGGCCGGACCCCACTAAAATAATGTATAACGTGTATTTATTATTTTATAGATTAAAATATAGCGACCAAAAACATGATTTATCCGGAAAAAATGTCTGGCCCCACCAACAGAAATGATCACGAGCCGCCACTGCATATATAGATATATACACATAAAATATATAATTCAGTTCTTCTTGTACACAAATTTTCAGACGAAGTTCGAACTGGAACTTACCAACAACTGTTTCACCCTGAGCAGCTTATAAACGGTAAGGAGGATGCAGCAAACAATTATGCTCGTGGTCATTACACGATCGGCAAGGTGAGTCCGTCATGTTCTAGCTAAAACTGCCCGCTGTTGCATCAATAACTTACTTTGAAATTTAGTATCATTATGCCAAGACGTGAAACAGCTGTAGCTGTATAAAATGGCTAGCATAAAACTGCCCGCTGTTGCAGCATTAACTTACTTTGAGATATGGTGTCATTATGTCAAGACGTGAAGCGGCTGTAGCTGTCATGTTAAGGCTAAAATTTATTTGTAAAAGTAGCATCAGTTTTTCAGTGAAGATCAAAATACAAACAAACACTCCTTATTGCATGTAATACTGCTTTTTATGGCAGTTTAGTACGGGAGGGGGTGGGGGACATGAGCTTGTGGAATTTAATGTCCGCATGGCTAGTGCAGTCGTCGCGAAATTGTTCAGGATATGATTTTTTCTTATGTGCCCAAGAGTACGACAAGAACTGTTGATGATATGAGAAAACAGGGGTACAATTGTGTTATTGTATATAGTTGTATGTGCTGTTTCTGAATAAATTGTGTTGGACATCCTCAACTACAGTAAAAAAAGTAAAGGAACCCTTTCATACCTCGAGGTATATAGGGCAATACAGTGTTAGGCCTGTATTTTTCATTGACTGTCGGCACACGATGGGTGATGTGGTCAGCATCACGCCGGCCGTCTTTACTTTCCCAGAGCATGTCTGGTACCCAGTTGAGGCTGGGTCGACCTGAGAGCCGTCGCGGTCGGGAAAATTTCACGCACACTGCGGGAGTTGAACCCAGACCACCAGCCTTGAGAAGCGAGTTCACTAACAACTACGCTACCACGGCTCTCCAACTACAGTGCGGGACATAAATTTTGACCAGCAGGTTGAGTTTTAAAAAATAGTATCACCCAGCAAGATGATGGAGATAAAGAACGCTTTAGCATCTCTGCTCAGGTTTTGTTTTACTAAGTATAATTCCGTCGTGATTGTGTCCGACCATGAACCCATGCTGTGCAATATCTACAATAGATTGACTGCAACATTAGTGGATCGCAACTATAGCGGTTTCAAACCTTCAGTGTCTTGTGTGACTATATTGTCCTGCGTTCCCTAGCTTTAGTGTTCGTTGTATTGTCCGACCTGATATGGTGGCTTTATAAACGTCTATAGAGGTTATATTTGATAAACACAAAAACGCCATACATAGAAATGACATACTAAGGTTTGTCTAGAACAGCGTTTTCCAAAGTGGGCGGTACCGCCCCAGTGGACGCTGAAGCGTTCTGGGGGTCAGGGCGATTAGTCGAGTTTTTCAGGATGGTCGGTTCCTTAAAGAAGAAATAATAAATAAATATTTTGAAATAAATTATTTTCCTGATTTTGCGTTTGAATAATCATTAAAAATTTGAATTCATTTATGTACTTCTTACCTGATCCATTTTTCATCAATTTTCTATTTCATGTATATAATCATTTGAAAATTTACCATGTATTACAGAAACATATATCAATTTTCTATGTAAAAGAGAAAATAGAGCATGATATATGGGGAGGGGCGTTGGCAAACTGTTATAATGTGGAGGAGGGCGTTACAAAGTTTATGTTGTGTAAAGTGGGCGGTGGGTCAAAAACGTTTGGGAATCTAAGGTCTAGAACCATCCTTTCTGTTACTTAACTTGGAAATCGATAAGGTGCGACTTTACGACTGGAGAAACTTAGCATTAAACCTGGCATGTTTTTGCAAAAAACTTCTCAATAACGGATGTGACGTGTATAGTGTTCGCGCTATGGTAACTTTAGGTGCATAAAAATCGTCATCTACTGAAAGAGATTGTGCTCCTAGATCCCATGGGCCTATCTAGACAGTAATGAAGTGGATAGTTTTAAAACTAATTTAACTATCATGTCAAACTGATACAGCGTCAATAAAAAATACATGAATTAATTACAATATTTTAAAATATTCTAATTGTAGTAAGACACATAATTTAATTTTTAATAACTTTATCCCCCTTATCATCTTGCTCACAGCAACGATGGAGGAGAAGAGAGAACTAGCTAGAGATGAGTAATAATGGACAAACGGCATATAAAAAAAATATATATATATATATATATATATATATATATATTATTTTCATTTGAACTGTGCACTTTAAAATTGAAATTACTAAATGTCTCAACTTATCTTCATTAATTTTATATGATGCTTATCCATCACGGGTGATGATGACCACACAAATTTTCATCCAAGGGAATGTAGTTGCGTTATGTTTGGCTGTGTGTGCGTAGATGACTATATAGTAAGCCCGATACGTGCTTGAAATATTCTTGTATAATGTGAGCAAGGTATACTTGCACTTGTGGGAAGTTTTACTGTCTTTCTATTTATATGTATGTATGGCCCTTTTCATCTTTACAGACGGTCAATAGGCAAGTGTTTTACTGTGACAACTTCTGAGTTTTCGCTTTTCTCTCTTGTTGTTCAGCTCGTACATAAGTCTCTTCTCAAAAGACTCTGCGCCCTTCCGTAATTTGGCTTTCCACACAACTCTGTCATCAGCTAGTCCCTCCCATGTGCTGGGATCTATAGAACAGTTTTTCATTGAGGTTTTGCAGACATCTTTATATCTGAGCAGTGGTCTGCCCTGGTGCCTCTTCCCTCCGAAAGTTCACAGAACAACATTTGTTTTGGTATGCGATAAGTTTCCATTCTTCTCACATGTCCCAACCATCTTAGTCGTCTACTGCTGAGCATGCCCATGATGGAAGGCAGATTTGCACGTTGTAGTACTTCAGAGTTGGTTATCTTGTCGTACCACCTGATGTTCATAATCTTGCGGAGACATCGAAGGTGAAAGATGTTAAGTCTCCTCTCGTGTCTTGAGCAGGCTGTCCATGTTTCTGAGCCATATAGTAAAGAACTAATTACACAGGCTCGATATATTTGAGTCTTCGTCTGCAATGTCAATTTTTGTTGTCCCACGCTCGCTTTGATAGTTTGCCGAATGTAGTAGCGGCACTTCCTATACGAGCGTTGATTTCCTCGTCAAGAGAAAGGCTGGCAGTGACCGTGGACCCAAGATAGCAGAATTTTTGCACTGGTGTTAGATGGTCTCCATTTAAAGTGATATTTGATGTCTTACCTCCTGACATATATATATATATATATATATATATATATATATATATATATATATATATATATATATATATATATATATATAGTCTTACTGACCCGTGTTTCGTAGTAACTGTTCCTTGTTTGTGTGGTTTGTCACATGACCTGTGTCATTTTATTTATTTACTATTAGTAAAAACATTTAAATATGGTATTTATCTTAATGTACAGGAAATTGTTGACCTAGTGCAGGACCGTATTCGCAAGCTAGCCGAGATGTGCACAGGCCTGCAGGGATTCCTGATGTTTCACAGCTTTGGTGGGGGAACTGGTTCCGGTTTCACATCGTTGCTTATGGAGAAATTGAGCGTGGACTACGGAAAAAAGTCAAAACTGGAGTTTTCAATCTACCCAGCACCTCAGGTGAGAGATGTAATGAAGGTATTAGAATAATACCGCCCGCGTTTTGCCGGGGCTGTCATGGAGATAGCAAAAATAGTAACACTGCTATCTACGAGGGGAGGTCAGAAAGTAATGCACCACAATTTTTGAAAATAAACTATTGGAAAAATGTGGTGCATTACTCTGACCTCCCTCTACAAGGCATGTCGTAAGAGGCGACTGTGGTAGGGGCCTAGGAACCTAATAAATAAAAAGCGTCGCAGAAATCGGATGTGCTGTCCAACTTGTAGGTGCATAACTGGCAGAACGTACAACCGCTCTTAGGCTCAGATCACATACAGACCACAAAGAGTGGTTTAACAAGTGGTCGATATGGAGCGTTCATGTTTTATATTTGTTTCCCTGTCAGGGGATGTATATCTTGTAGAATCTGCTGCGCATGTCTGACTGTGTTGCTAATTTTCAGATCTCCACAGCTGTTGTTGAACCTTACAATTCCATCCTGACCACACATACAACACTGGAACACTCTGATTGCGCCTTTATGGTTGACAATGAAGCCATCTACGACATCTGTCGTGAACCTGACATTGACGCCATCTTACACAACCTCAACCGTCTGATCAGCAGATCGTGTCATCCATAACTGCATCTCTTCGATTTGATGGAGCATTGAATGTGATTTGACCAATTTCAGGTTTGTTCAAAACATCCTTATGATGTTATCTTACATATTTTCTTATACAAAGATTTCTAAACACAAGATTTCTATGCACAAGATTTCTATACACAATATTTCTATACACAAGATTTCTATACACAATATTTCTATACACAAGATTTCTATACACAAGATTTCTATACACAATATTTCTATACACAAGATTTCTATACACAAGATTTCTATACACAATATTTCTATACACAAGATTTCTAGACACAAGATTTCTATACACAAGATTTCTATACACAAGATTTCTATACACAAGATATTCACATGGGATCTCTGTGGCTAATACTTTGCTTGCGCCCTGAAAGTCGTGGGTTTGAGTCCGGACCGCGTGGTTTTGTTCACGGGTGCATTTTTTCAGATACCCTTAGGATTGTTGCGGAGCTACGGAGTTCGTGCATTATGCAATACTCTCGGCAGGTGGCGTGTTATTTCTGCGGGGAGGGACTGAGTCATATGGGGTAAAACCCGATGCAATGAAGTCAATCCTTCCGAGTTATACCTTTTTTGGGGGTGGGTGTCAATATTGGTGCAGCCTGTAAAAAACGACATACCAAATATGCAAAGAGACTGATTAATCAACATCGAACTGGCGTGTTAGGCCGCTGGACGCTGCTGAATTTGTTGAGGCGGAGCTCCTATGGACATGTCCTGGGTGATATGATGATAGCCCTCTGATAACTGTCCCTTTTATTTTTAAACAAGATATTCACAGTTGAAGATACAGTTTAATGGACAATACTGGCTGGAACAGTGGGAGATGCGACACTCGCTGGAACAGTGGGAGAGGTGTTTCAAAAGTCCAGTTAGACGCTAAGAATATCAAGAAATGTATTTATCAGTAATGGAATAAATATCTTTCAACAAATATTTCATATTTGATTGATTTGCTTGATTTATTTTGGGTTTTTCAGTCTAGATCTACTGTACTTGACTGTGAATTTTTGCTCTGTTATGTTCTCAACATAACAATGCCTTTCTGTGATTCTATTATACAGAATCGAGTCTCTATGTGAAAAGGTTAAGACATGTGTCTATAGTGCTGAAAGTTGTACGTAACCGGATCAAGTCACATGTGTAATTCTTTAATGATATTCCTAGGATTGTTGATGGAGCTACGGAGTTAGTGCTTTTTGCAACACTCTTGGTAGATTGCTTGCCATTTCTGCTGATAGGGACAAAGTCATATGGGGAACACGGTGCAAATAAATAAATTTAATCTGGTTCACCGAAACTGACCTATTGTGTATTAAACTTCAGACATACTTCAAAAGCACATAAAGATGCTCACAAGAGCAGATATATTTACTTAACCAGTTCTCCAGTTCAATGAATGTACAACGGCTACACATACACAAGAATTACAGGCTACACCTTTACACGAGAATTTCATGCTACCCCTTTTACATAGAATTACCTGCTATACCTTACACAGAATTACCTGCTACACTTTACACATAACTACTATCCAGTATTGTAGTTGAGATTCAAATAGCTAAATAGTAATTTTATTATTTTCACTATCTATCCTGTAGCTTAGTGAGTAGCGAGCTCGATCACACACCAAGCGTACCTGGTTCAAACTCCGCGACAAGCAATTTGGATGCAAATTCGTGTCCGTGGATTTTTACGAACGGTTAAAATAGACTCCACCGCTCAGAAAGCAATGACAAACTGCTGAACGTATAAGTGGTGCCTAGAAAATCGACGACTCGTTTACCGTGATTGATGGCTAAGTCCTGGAAAAGATATGCCACGATTTCATTTCATCACTATATAATATTCCATGAAAACTCTTTCTTCAGAGTGGAAGTCTTCATATCTAATGGTATTCTACGCTCACCGGGAAGAAGAGTGAAGCCTACTGGATATGAACAAAAACTCTGAAAGTCTCACACATCTTCATAGAAGAAAAAGCGCCAATTTTTCTTCTTCGTTCTCTCACTAGATTGTGATTTCAGATTCTCTAATAAAGGCAGACCGTCTGCCTCAGATTATCAGACCACCCAGAGTTTGTCTTGGATGCTACTGAAGTGGTCACCTCTTTCTTCTCAATTTGCATACTGGGGGAAGTTCTGTAGGATATAATTCCTATGATTTATGCTTCCCTGTTTGTGCCGACCTCTTTCCCAGTAAGTTTTGGCCACCCTTGTGATGGTAGGTCTGACATTCTTACTGCGTGGCTAAATCTCCGAGGTAGATTGGCGACCGTAGAATCCGTTATCCCATTCCTCATTGTGAGGGTCGTTGCACCATGTTATGCGCCTTACGGCCTGGTGCATCCGTTTTCTGCAAGCATTTGTTTCGGGTTAGCATTCCTAAAAGCGCCAATTTGAAATTCTTTATAATTTCAACAACAACAATGACGTGTTGTTTGATTAATTTCTCAGACAAACTTGGTTCCGTATCCAAGAATTCACTTCCCTCTTGCTACTTACTCACCGGTGATCTCATCAGAGAAAGCTCACCACGAGCAGTTGACTGTGGCAGAAATTACGAACGCTTGTTTCGAACCTGCAAACCAGTTGGTCAAATGTAACCCAATGCAAGGTTAGTGTTTGTGGCATATTGTAGTGTTTTTTATATTTTATTTTGTACGGGGGAAAGTACATTAGAAAGATTAAAAATAATAATTCATATAAAATATTTTCATCATCTTGCCGGTGTCACGAAGTTCTGCACTGTCGCTGAGATCTTCATGTGTAAGAAAGAGATCAGAGCACACTGTCGCTGAGATCTTCATGTGTAAGAAAGAGATCAGAGCACACAGTCGCTGAGATCTTCATGTGTAAGAAAGAGATCAGAGCACACAGTCGGTGAGATCTTCATGTGTAAGAAAGAGATCAGAGCACACTGTCGCTGAGATCTTCATGTGTAAGAAAGAGATCAGAGCACACAGTCGCTGAGATCTTCATGTGTAAGAAAGAGATCAGAGCACACAGTCAGTGAGATCTTCAGTGTAGAAAGAGATCAGAGCACACAGTCGCTGAGATCTTCATGTGTAAGAAAGAGATCAGAGCACACTGTCGCTGAGATCTTCATGTGTAAGAAAGAGATCAGAGCACACTGTCGCTGAGATCTTCATGTGTAAGAAAGAGATCAGAGCACACAGTCGCTGAGATCTTCATGTGTAAGAAAGAGATCAGAGCACACAGTCGCTGAGATCTTCATGTGTAAGAAAGAGATCAGAGCACACAGTCGCTGAGATCTTCATGTGTAGAAAGAGATCAGAGCACACAGTCGCTGAGATCTTCATGTGTAAGAAAGAGATCAGAGCACACAGTCGCTGAGATCTTCATGTGTAGAAAGAGATCAGAGCACACAGTCGCTGAGATCTTCATGTGTAAGAAAGAGATCAGAGCACACTGTCGCTGAGATCTTCATGTGTAAGAAAGAGATCAGAGCACACTGTCGCTGAGATCTTCATGTGTAAGAAAGAGATCAGAGCACACTGTCGCTGAGATCTTCATGTGTAAGAAAGAGATCAGAGCACACAGTCGGTGAGATCTTCATGTGTAAGAAAGAGATCAGAGCACACAGTCGGTGAGATCTTCATGTGTAAGAAAGAGATCAGAGCACACTGTCGCTGAGATCTTCATGTGTAAGAAAGAGATCAGAGCACACTGTCGCTGAGATCTTCATGTGTAAGAAAGAGATCAGAGCACACAGTCGCTGAGATCTTCATGTGTAAGAAAGAGATCAGAGCACACTGTCGCTGAGATCTTCATGTGTAAGAAAGAGATCAGAGCACACAGTCGCTGAGATCTTCATGTGTAAGAAAGACATCAGAGCACACAGTCGCTGAGATCTTCATGTGTAAGAAAGACATCAGAGCACACTGTCGCTGAGATCTTCATGTGTAAGAAAGACATCTGAGCACACTGTCGCTGAGATCTTCATGTGTAAGAAAGACATCTGAGCACACAGTCGCTGAGATCTTCATGTGTAAGAAAGACATCTGAGCACACTGTCGGTGAGATCTTCATGTGTAAGAAAGACATCTGAGCACACTGTCGCTGAGATCTTCATGTGTAAGAAAGAGATCAGAGCACACTGTCGCTGAGATCTTCATGTGTAAGAAAGAGATCAGAGCACACTGTCGCTGAGATCTTCATGTATGTGTAAGAAAGACATCTGAGCACACTGTCGCTGAGATCTTCATGTGTAAGAAAGACATCTGAGCACACTGTCGCTGAGATCTTCATGTGTAAGAAAGAGATCAGAGCACACTGTCGCTGAGATCTTCATGTATGTGTAAGAAAGACATCTGAGCACACAGTCGCTGAGATCTGCATGTGTAAGAAAGAGATCAGAGCACACAGTCGCTGAGATCTGCATGTGTAAGAAAGACATCTGAGCACACAGTCGCTGAGATCTTCATGTGAAGAAAGACATCGGAGCAGACAGTCGGTGAGAGCTTCATGTGTAAGAAAGAGATCTGAGCACACTGTCGGTGAGATCTTCATGTGTAAGAAAGACATCTGAGCACACTGTCGCTGAGATCTTCATGTGTAAGAAAGACATATGAGCACACAGTCGCTGAGAGCTTCATGTGTAAGAAAGACATCTGAGCACACAGTCGCTGAGATCTTCATGTGTAAGAAAGACATCTGAGCACACAGTCGCTGAGATCTTCATGTGTAAGAAAGACATCTGAGCACACAGTCGCTGAGATCTTCATGTGTAAGAAAGACATCTGAGCACACAGTCGCTGAGATCTTCATGTGTAAGAAAGACATCTGAGCACACTGTCGCTGAGATCTTCATGTGTAAGAAAGAGATCTGAGCACACAGTCGCTGAGATCTTCATGTGTAAGAAAGAGATCTGAGCACACTGTCGCTGAGATCTTCATGTGGTGTAAGAAAGACATCTGAGCACACAGTCGCTGAGATCTTCATGTGTAAGAAAGACATCAGAGCACACAGTCGCTGAGATCTTCATGTGTAAGAAAGACATCGGAGCAGACAGTCGCTGAGATCTTCATGTGTAAGAAAGAGATCAGAGCACACAGTCGCTGAGATCTTCATGTGTGTGTAAGAAAGACATCTGAGCACACTGTCGCTGAGATCTTCATGTGTAAGAAAGACATCGGAGCAGACAGTCGCTGAGATCTTCATGTGTAAGAAAGAGATCTGAGCACACAGTCGCTGAGATCTTCATGTGTAAGAAAGACATCTGAGCACACTGTCGCTGAGATCTTCATGTGTAAGAAAGACATCTGAGCACACTGTCGCTGAGATCTTCATGTGTGTGTAAGAAAGACATCTGAGCACACTGTCGCTGAGATCTTCATGTGTGTGTAAGAAAGACATCGGAGCAGACAGTCGCTGAGATCTTCATGTGTGTGTAAGAAAGACATCGGAGCAGACAGTCGCTGAGATCTTCATGTGTGTGTAAGAAAGACATCGGAGCAGACAGTCGCTGAGATCTTCATGTGTGTGTAAGAAAGAGATCAGAGCACACTGTCGCTGAGATCTTCATGTGTGTTAAGAAAGACATCTGAGCACACTGTCGTTAGAGATCTTCATGTTATAAGAAAGACATTCTAGAGCACACTGTCGCTGAGATCTTCATGTGTAAGAAAGACATCTGAGCACACATGGATTCCACTTAAGTGCAATGATGATGGCCATATCAAACAGTTAATCAAGTAATGGTTTTTTTTAATATGATATGCTCATTAATTTAAGCAACAAGTCGGATTAAGGCTTCCCTGAATGGTGAGGGTTACTAGCGATAAGGAAAGCTAGACTTCACGCAAAAGTCACTCAGAGGTGCCATATTAGACGCAATGACTATGCTTGAATTCATAGCGATCAGTGAACAAAGCCCAAAAATATCAATTGATGTTATCTGTTGCAAATATTGATCACACAAAATAATTGATAACAAAGTGAGAGGATATTGAGAAAAAGGTTATTGCAAATGTGTTGGACAAAAAATTTTGATTTTTATTGACAAAAGGAAAAAAAGATAATCTACATCTACCCGGCAGAGAGGAAGACCACTGAGAAGATGGATCACGACCTTCTCTATAATGGCCTCAGCGAAGACGGCAATATTGCCATGTGGCGTCACAGGCTGAGGCGGTGTATTCTCACAGACTAACTATTGTTTGTTACTATTGGGAAACGCCGATCTAGGCGATACATTTTGCAGATGTTAGAAACTTATTGTTGGATGCATGTGTGTATTACAGAAGATGTTTTCTGATGAGTAGCTATAGTTGTTGCTCTCACATACTATTTTAGTTTAATTTTATACAGAATACTTAGAGTAATTTATATATGATTACTAGTGTACTTACATCAGCTTATGGTAGTCTCTCATCAGTTATCCATTAATAAGTAAGCCACATGTTTGCACAACACCACAGCTTGATTAGCACATAAACTAACATCACTTATCAGTAATCCATGAATAAGTCAGTCTCAAGTTTGCACATCACCACAGCTTGATTAGCACATAAACTAAACAGTATTACATAAATATATTTATCTACTACTGAATTTTGCTACTTTCCTTTTTGTGAAGAAGCAGCTTGCTGAACATTGCATTGATCATTCCTTATTTTCTATAATTGTTGAGGAAAATGTTGGCAAATGTTGGTACCGCAGACAATAAAGTATTTCTTTTTGAAGCTCCGCAATTACATGCAGTACTGTCTAATGAGAATTTTAAGTATCTGGCAGTTACAATTTGTATGACAATCTTCTTCTGGTTTGTCGTGGCCAAGAACTTATCTTCATATTCAGATTATATAGCTTTGAACAACTAGATATGATATGAAGCAGAGAACAGTGAGATCTTGTGATGGGTCTTCAGTCCACCCTATCTATTAAATGTTTGTAGTTAAATGAAACACCATTTTTTGTTACATTATGTCGAAGGAGATCAATAGTAGATTATAGAGAAGGTCGTGGATGGATTCAGGATGTACCTGATGATTTGAACATGACGGCTACAGAAGCGGGATATCTGGCCTGTGAGAGAGAAAACAATTTCGAAAGACTTCTAGTGTGGCAAAGTTCTGCTCTGTACAAGCTATTTGATGATGGATATAGAAATTACAGCGATTTTTGCTTGTAAATTATATTCGGAATGAAATTTTACAATTCTATGTAAGTTTATTCTGTAAGCATGTACAGTTCTATGTGAGATGTACTTCTTTCAGAACTTGTAACATTATGTGTAAATTGTACAAACTGTAAATCGTTTCTTCTTATTTTTGTACATTTTATGTCTGTTAGAAATTGTACAATCCCAGTATCCCAATCTCGGATCCTCGTCGAGTGCTACGGAGTTCGTGCACTGTCGCTAAGATCTTCCTGGGTAAGAAAGATACCGGACCACATAGGGTTATTCACCGACGTGCAATGATGATGGACATATCAATCAAATTAATCAAACAATCCTATTAATCTATACATCGTTTCTATGTTATATAACTCTTTTTTCTGCTGCCAGTCTGTTGTTTACAACGACGTTCTGTGTACAATTTATTTTCATGTATTTATTGTTTTAGTTGCGCAGAATTGTAACACATGTAATCTTCTTCTTCTTTGTGTTCATTCTTTAAGACCAAATTTAATCACTCTTTGTGATATGTTTGATCTTTGCCAAGAACGTGTATACATTGCACATTGGTTTGGTAGGCTCCTAAACACATAGACTTCTACACATTTAGGACATGTGCATTCGATTTCACCCAACCCTCATTTGTCGCCTCTTACGACAAGCGTGGCAGGTAACAGTGGTTCTATTCTTTACACCCCAAATTTGGGCCCAGGTAACCACTCGGGCGAATACATGTAATAACTTTTGTATTGTCATCTCATACGGAATCTATTTCAGGTAAATACATGGCTTGCTGTTTGCTCTACCGTGGTGATGTTGTTCCAAAAGATGTCAACGTTGCTATAGCAACAATTAAAACGAAAAGAACTATTCAGTTTGTAGATTGGTGTCCAACAGGCTTCAAGGTAAGAAACGTCTTCAATCTTTAACAGTCATTGTATTCAAGATATTCTATTCAAGAATAGAAGAGGAAGTCAAAGATACTGATGCGATGCTTGTACATTATCTAGTCTGCCTTCTTGTAATTCCAATATTTAATTTTAAAAACTAATTACTGTCTGTAATACCACTTTTTAGAGCAGTGTATGACAGAGGGACATGAGCCTGGGGAATTTAATGGTCGCAAGTCTAGTGCAGTCGCCGCAAAACTGTTCAGGTTTGGGTTTTTCTTTAAGCCCCGACAGAAAAATCTCCTTGACCTTAATGGAGAACCAGGGTCTTCCGAATGAGAGCCCGCGTTCTAATCCATTATGCCAGACGCTATGTTTTATCTTAAAATTGATTTAAAAAATTCTTCTCAAGAATCCACCATGTCCAAACTGGTCGTATTTGTGATGAGTTTCACTTTATAAAGCAGTCTGACATCTTCAATATCTTCTGTCCTGGGTTTGAGGAAACAAAAAGCTAACCTACTTCAAAAATATATGCAAAAGTTAAATTTTTAGATCATGTGTGATTCCTGTACTAACCTTTGTTGGAAAACAACAAAAAAATTAATAAGAAACTGGACAGCTTTGAGAATAAATGTCTCCGAAAATTATTAAAAGTAAAATGGAGTGATTTCGTTTCTAACAACACAGTGAGAGATAAAACACACCAACAACCTGTATCAAATATTATAAGGAAACGAAGGTGGAAATATTTAGGTCATGTTCTTAGATCAGACGAAAAGAGACTAAATCGACAAGTCCTTATGTGGTCACCAGTTGGGAAAAGAAAACGTGGAAGACCAAAGACCACTCTTCGAAGAACAATCCAACAAGAAAGTAAACTATTGGGATGTAAAACCATACAAGATCTCCAACTGCAACGAACCGCATCACATGGAGATTAAAACCTCTGCCCTATGTGCCGCCTTTGGCACGAAAGGAACAAACTAACTAACTTCAAAAATGTATGTAGAGTGAATGTGTGCTACTAGAGGCTCATGATAAGACAACACTCGATGAAGGGTATACCCGATGAAGTAGTCGTTTTGAAACAACAGTAGTTGAAATCAAACGAGAAGACATGCATTAAGATGAAATCAAACAAGAAGACAGGCATTAAAATGAAATCTAACGAGCAGGCGTTTTTTTTTTGCCGATCCAGAAGCACTTGAGATGAAAACTCTTCGGCTCGGTGTCATGGACATCGTAACCCTTCGGCTCGGTGCCACGAACACCGTAAATCTGGGAACCTGTAGCTTTTCTGCCAGTCCGCGGAGTTGAACCCACACTTACAGAGAACTAGTCACCCGTAGTCCAATGCGCTACGAACACGCTGGGGACGTGAGCAGCAGACGGACATAAAATGTGCACAACTATACGTCTGTCATTATCTCTTGAAAAATAATGATCAGCTATTAGTTAGCATAGAGTAGCCGGTTCTGTCAACTATTAATATCACTAGCCAGAGTTACCGTTTCTAATCCATTTAGTTGTACAATGTTTATCAACAAAAAGTAACAGTCAATACTTACCTCAATTACTACAGGTGGGAATAAACTACCAACCCCCAACTGTGGTGCCAGGCGGTGATCTAGCCAAAGTCCAACGCGCAGTATGTATGTTGAGTAACACAACAGCTGTAGCAGAAGCTTGGGCCAGACTTGATCACAAATTTGACTTGATGTACGCCAAACGGGCATTTGTGCATTGGTAAGAAAATTGTAACATTATTGCTAATATTTATTATATCATGTCCTGAATATCTGTTCTGGCGTTGACCATTTTGCATTGTTGTTGATACAATAACGTTCGACTGTCAAGAATGTTATACTTCAACTGTCTTCTGTTTCTTTCATATTATTATTATTCTTTTGATCAGGTTTCGTTGTGTGTAAACCTTTCTTAAAACCTCATTTGTTTTTTATGCAGTTCATTGGATTTTCAGCATTCTTCTGTAAAACTACATCAATGTGGCTTTCATAAAACGTATGAACCGTTCATGATTCACTAACATATGGACATATTGGTTCAATATTACACTGGAATATTCTTTGCCGCAATGTCGTTGGTATTGAATTCCAGCATAGTATGCTTTTCATTTTCCTAGCTGTTTTCACTTGAGCTATTCTACTCTTTATCTCTGTTTTTCATCTTCAATCTGATATTATAAGTGGCCCCAGATATTTGAATCGATAGACTTAATTCAGTATTGGGTTGATTATTTTGATACTGCAGTGAGGTGGTTCCTGTTTCTTAGAAATAGTCATTATTTATGTTTTTTTATATTCATACTCAGTGGCGGCTCGTGATAATTTTTGTTGGTGGGGCCAGACATTATTTCCCGGATAAATCATGGTTTTCGGTTGCTATATTTTAATTTATAAAATAATAAATACACGTTATACGTTATTTTTGGTGGGGCCGGCCCCAAAGGTCCTTAATGACGAGCCGCCACTGTTCATACTTAATCCTTTCGTTTTACTTTTATTATTTATGTTGTATTTTGTTACGCCTTTGAGTGTACAGCCTTCTGCAGTCTATACAGCTACTGCAGTCTTACAAGCTACTACTGCAGTCTATACACTTACTGCAGTCTAGCCTACTGCAGTCTATACTCTTACTGCAGTCTATACACACTGCAGTCTATACAGCCTTACTGCAGTCTATACAGCCTTACTGCAGTCTATACAGCCTTACTGCAGTCTATACAGCCTTACTGCAGTCTATACAGCCTTACTGGAAGTTATACTGTGAACTACATGTACGTTCCATGTCCCTCTTCTGATTTCAGTTTCTACGTTCCGTGTTCTTGCTGTTGTATTATATAAATGTTATTCTTTCTTCTTTTCTCCAGTCCTGTTTTCAGGATAGGAAAAGATTTCTAGAACGGGCTTTTGTGCGTGCTTCATAAATAGTGTTTTTCTCCACATCATATGTTATTATAATATGTAAAGTTACTCATGTGTGTTCTTTCTTCCACATTGCTATATAAGTGTGTATGTATATATTCATATTTTACTCGGCAGGTATGTTAGTGAAGGCATGGAAGAAGGTGAGTTTGCAGAGGCTCGTGAGGACTTGGCTGCGCTAGAGAAGGACTATGAAGAGGTCGGTGTGGACTCCATACTTGACAATGATGGCGGAGATGAAATTTAGCTGACAAAAAAGATAGTATTACTTACATTACTGTAGTAACTAAAACATACGATGGTGATAATAATAGGATCACATGTGAAAGTTGAACTTTGACTTCGCTATTGAACCGTTTACATAAGCTTAAATGGGTTACACACAGTGGCGGCTCGTGATCATTTTTGATGGTGGGCCAGACACAAATTTTTGGAAAATTCATGGTTTGGAGTTGTTATGTCTTAATTTATAAAATAATAAATACACGTTACACATTATTTTTGGTGGGGCCCGGCCCCAGTGGCCCCTAATGACGAGCCGCCACTGGTTACACATAAACTCAAACATGAGTGTCAGATCTAACGCTTTTGATATGTACCGTTTTTGTTTAACGTGGAAGAGAGTGACAAGCATATCATGATAATGATTTTACTGATTAATTAACTCTATCAATATGATGAATATGACTGAGTTTTCACAACAATTGTTTTATAACACCATAGTTGTTATCGCATAAATATGTTGTGTTTACGTTTTTTGCATTTGATATCTACCGTTTGAACCTGGACGCTGACATCAAACGATAGAAGAAAAACTAGTAACGACAGAATGGAAGTGTCTATGCAGAATGGTGGGAGTAGAAGAGACTAGTGCAGAAATGAAAACATCAGGGGAAAAAGTGGGTACAACATCAGTACTGAACTTCATCAAGAAAAACAAATTAAATGGTTCGGCCACATAAGCAGATTACCAACAGACAATACGTCTTAAAGAGCAGTGCTACTCCGATAACGTGGATACAAAGCAAAAGACGTACACAGAAATAACAGGCAGTGACACTATTTACTAAGTGCTCACAAAAGTCCGTTTAATAAATATTTTTTGTAAATATCCTGACATTATGGGGCAAACCAGGGTTAGAGAAAAGAAAGAGAACAAACCATTTGGTATTACATCAATATATATAATCCAATTTACTAATTATATAGATGATTTATTGTTTTTCCTACGAAAAAAAACCGTTAAAATGCGAATATACAGAAAAAGAAAGTACTTTCTGTGAAAATTCACTATAATGGATATGTCATAATTGACACCAATTTGAACGCCACTATAGAGATGAAATATACCAGATTGAATTAAACTAGTATATAACACTGAGGTATTGGACCAAATAAGCATAGGTCGGTATTATAATAGTAAAAACTTCCATGTTCAGTGTACATTTGGACATACTGGCTTTATTGCAAACAATGCCCCGACTCGAGCGGGCACAAGTATAGACAGAGCAGATTTCACTATATGATATGGGCCAGTCTCAGAAACAGGGACGAATGCGCGAATTATGAGTTAAGTTTGGACATACCAGACAGTGCCGTCTTCGTGATAGAAAGAGAAGATATGCTAATCCATTTCGCATGGGTACGGTGAGCAAGTGGAATTTGGGATGTTTGCTGCAGAAGAGGACAGAACACGCATGGGAATGCCCAATGTGCCATGAAGTCGATCGCATAACATTGCATAGCATTTGGACATGATCTGTGAGGCTTGTGAAGATATGTGCCATATCTGATAAGAGTTTAGTTATGTCGACATTTTGTCCGCATTTCCTTCATGTTTAAGATTTTACCTTTTTGACTTGGAATACCATGATGAAATTATTTTGCTGCATACGTTAGTTTATTCCATTTCCTTTCCTCTAAGCTCAGTAACACTGGTTGTTATTCTTATTGCCGTTAAATACCTACTTTTATTCAGTTTTACCATATCCCCTCAGGTTTTTTTTAATCAAACTGTCTTTGCTTCTTGGAAATTAAATTATCATTAATTCTACATTTGACTTCCAAGTAAGCGTTTGTTATTGGTCATACACCCGTTACATTGAGAATAAATAATAAAATCCAGATCCCTAATCACAGTGTAGGTGAGATCGAGTTGCTAGTCCTATCGGAGACGGACGATAAAACGTAGGTCCCGTGTTCAAATTGAGCACGTAAAAGAACCCTTGGCGGTTCCAAATTCGAGAAGAGCACGCTGTCTTCTTCTTTGCGTTCGTTATTTACGACCAATTTTAATCACACTTTGTGATGTTTGATCTTTGCCAAGAACGTGTACATTGTTGCACATTGGTTTTGTAGGTCCCTAAAAGCATAGACTTCTACATGCTTAGGACACGTGCATCCGATTTCAGCCAAACCTCCTTAGTCACCTCTTACGACATGCGTGGCAGGTAACAGTGATTCTATTTTTACACCCCAAATTTGGGCCCCGGTAACCACTCGGGCGAGCACGCTGTAAAACCGCTGACGTGAAAAATTCCTAGAAAATACTTTCACTATCTTCTAAACTACATCGAGGACCCTCGCCGGTGCTACGGAGTTTGTATACTGCCGCTGCGATATTCCTTGTAAGAAAGAGATCGGAGCACACATAGTTACTCACCGAAGTGTGACGATGATGATCCTATCAATAAAATACAAGTGACATTTCAATGTTGTCATATATATATTTTCGTTCTGAATTCTTGTCGTTGTTCGTGTAGCCTGTTTCCAGGACAAAGTTCAGTTTCCTATCATCATCAATTAGCAGCACTAAAGTTCATGACTGTCTCACTTTTGTGTGCACAAATTGGACTGATTCTAATTTTACCCCAACTGACAAGTTGAAAGAAAGCATGTCATATATACATACATTGCTTACAGTTTCTTGCTTATTTTGGTAAATCTACTATTTTGTATCACTTTATGAAATGTTGATAAAAACAGATAATACAGTATTCAAATTCTATGTTTCATTGGCATAAATGGTCTTTATGCGTTCATAACACGTTAACTTAATCCTTCTTCCTTAAGGAATGTCTATAATGTGTTCATCAGCAACAATGTGCTATGCCTATTAAAAAAAACACTAGTCTCTAGTCAGGTATGTGTTACTGTCTGCTGTCAAAATCCGGATGTGATGAGTTGAAAAGTTCATTACGCCCGAGTGGTTACCGGGGCCAAAATTTGGGGTGTTAGAACCACTGTTACCTGCCACGCATATCGTAAGAGGCGACTAAGGAGGTTTGGCTGAAATCGGATGCACGTGTCCGCTAGGGAATGCTAACCCGAAACAAATGCTTGCAGAAAACGGATGCACCAGGCCGTAAGGCGCATAATATGGTGCAACGACCCTCACAATGAGGAATGGGATAACGGATTCTACGGTCGCCAATCTGCCTCGGAGATTTAGCCACGCAGTAAGAATGTCAGACCTACCATCACGAGGGTGGCCAAAACAGGGAAGCAGAAATCATTAGAATTATATCCTACAGAACTGCCCCCAGTATGCAGACTTGAGAAGAAAGAGGTGGCCCACTTACACCAAGACAAACTGTACGGCGTGGCTGATAATCTGAGGCAGACGGCTGCCTTTATCAGAGAATCCAAAATCCCAATCTAGTGAGAACGCAGAAGAAAGGTTCATTACACGTTAACTTAACCTTTCTTCTTAACGGAACGTGACAGGAAGTCTATAAATGTTCCTCAGCATCATGTGCCACGCCGATACACAGTCATGGTTGGCTATCTCACAGAATCACTAGTTTCTAAACTCTGAATCTTCAAACAATGAATTCATTTCTTTATATCATGTGTATCACTAACACTGTTTTATAGTAATTGTAACGAAGTATTAAAATTGTGTGTACATAATACAATCATTTTTGTAAACTCAATGAATAGTTTTGTTCTTATTCTAGTCAGTGATTCTTCTTTCGCTTTCAGCATATCGCTCTTGCCTGGCTATCCACTGTTTAAATCAAAAGCATCGACTGTTGGGGAGTTTAGAATGGATAAAGGGAATGTTCTTCGGTCTCTTAGCGACCTACTGTTGGATGCGGACACTAAAATTGAAGTTGAATCAATCCAGCGATTTAAAGGGATTGAAATTACATGTTGTACAAGTTGAGATGGATGCTTGAGGGTAGAGAGAGGAGTTGTTTTACTAGGGAGCAACAGGAACCATCAGTATGCATACTCTTCAACATCTGTTGGGGGAGGTTGAAGACCTATGAGTCTGCCCGGATTGCTGTGACATCAGTTCAGTAACCAATAAAAAGAGATGAATATTGGTGCCTGAAGCATAAGAAATCTAATAACTAGTGAGAACCAGGATAAACATAAAGTTTACAAAGCAGTAGTAACAATCAGAGGAAGAGTTGCAGTACAACTGAAAACCAAAAATCATGAAGATGAAAATAAGTAAAAATAAATATTTTGAAAGTTGTATGTATATCAGAATAGTCACAGAAAAATAAAGGAAATCTACGCTGATCATCATTGACCATCATTGCACTTCGGTGAGTAACCATTGTGCTTCGATCTCTTTCTTACACAGAAAGATCTCAGTGCAATAACTATGTAGCACCATAGCATAGATGAGTGTACCCGATGTCTTTCCTTTGGTTCGCTTGATATATTCAACGTTGTCTCTCGTAACAACTTCACTATCTTTTGTAGCTCAGATAGAGGTCCGTGTAGTTTTATGTCGAGTACCCGATGTAATTTAGAAGATGATGATATTTTGTAGGAATTTTATTGTCTAATCTTTCTAATGAATTTTGCCTGCACAGTGGCTTTCCAGTCTGCTCTTCTCGATTTTGAGCTGCCAAGAAGGGTTCTTTTAAATGCTCAATTTGAACACATGACTTAGTTTTATCGTATGTCTCCAATAGGACTAGGAACTCGATCTCATCTACACCAAGATCTGGATCTCAGGAGAAATATCCCAATGACTCCACGAGGAAGCGAACCGAATACCTTTGGGACAAGATGCGAGCACCAAACCTCTATGCTACAGAGACCCCAGAAACCTACTTTACAGGTCAATAAGTCTTCATATGGGATGACAACGCATATAAAAATGGTAAACTCACATAAAAACATGAATGACAAATATGTGGCAGTCAATGTGAAATACACAATCAATAGACATCACATCACATAATAAAGCCTGCTCAGACTGCACAGCGTGCATGTCAGACAAAAACACAGACTCCAGAGCACTTCAGCATTCATGTCCATCATAATACACCAATGAAACGAAACATTGCCTAAAGAACGAAGCTTACAGAGCAAGCTATGGGAACTCTCAAGGAACTCCAACTGACATTCAACTTCATAGAGGCAACCCATCTCATGGTTAGACGAGCATACAAAACCGATCACAAAGACGAAGAAGAAATAAACATCAAACTCATATTAATGTCAACAAATTTAATCAATATGCTCAGCTATAAGCCACCAATCTGCCTGAAGAATATATCAATCAACATATTTATATTATATTTACAAGAGAATACAAATGTAATATGAAGCATACATGCTTAAAACATTACTTTAAGGTGAACAGAAATTATATTCAAATAATGGATTCCATTTCACGCTTCAGTCAATACATAATCTAACACAGTATAAAATCATCTGACATGCACATAATGAAATGATATTTTATTGCAAATAAGTACATCTGTAGATTAATCAAAACTCAATGAACATTCAGCCCAATCTTGCTCACATTCAGATAAACATAATATTTCACGTTCTGAGATAACAGATTAGTTATTATAATACAGCTGGTACAAACACATTTTTAAAACAATACAGGTAAGGGTTTTAGATGCAGTAAATAGAATGAGAAGTCAGTGTCAGTCAACTTGAGCTGACGAGGTCTCTACTTCATCTCCAGGTGGTAAACCTCATAACGGGCTGCAACATTGCAGTCTGGCTATGCAAGTATGCTAAAAATGTGTTTTTAAAAATGATGTGCTGAAACTGGACTTCAGGATATAAGGTGAAGATAATGCAGACTACAATACAAAGTAACAAACAGCCATTTCATGGCAAACAAAGACAAAGAAATGTTAAACGTGAGAGAAGTCTTATTTGTTCCTTGCATACACTTACCCCTGTGTTTTCTATAGTAGCAAAGAATAGAACCACTGTCTAATCTTGCATGTTGTAAAAACATATAAGAGGAGTTGGGCCTGGGGCAGGCATCACCATATTGTTAAAAACAAAAAAAAGCAAACAGCTACAGAAATAGAAGCCCAAACTGCTGACGAAGATCCCGATTCCATAGTAGAGGATTGCATTCAGTGGACATTTTCTGTCTCTACCTTATGTACCCTAGGGAGTAATGAGAACTGATGATATATATTAAGATGTAGAGAACAAATAAGAGATGTTGATGTTAATATGTTCTTGATATGAAAATGCTGGCTCAAACTTAATCAAGTTAAAAAAAGTAAAAACTTGACATATGGTGACAGTTTCCATAAATGACAAAAAAACATTTTTTTAAACTGAGAGACAACACTTTACAACCCTCTTCTTCTATCCAACCATCAGGTATTTTTTCTCATACTTTTGATTCATTTTGTTAACAGAAAATTTAAGTGTATTTAGAAAATACTCATGTAATTACAACAAACATTCACTTGTCATCTTGTGATATCAATTTAAAGATAATTGTTTCTTTGTTGATAAAACAAAAACAGCTGTTAATGCGTAATACCGCTTTTTTAGACGGTGTAGGACAGGGGTAGACGTGTCTGTGGAATTTAATGGCCACATGGCTAGTGCAGTAGACACAAAACTGTTCAAGTTAGGAGGTTTCTTTATGCGCCCGACAGAAAAACTCCTGGCTTTACTGTGGATGGAGTCCGGGTATCATCAGTATGCATAATCTTCTATATCTGTTGGGGAGACTGAGCACCTATGGGTCTGCCCGGAGTGCAATGACGTCAGTTTAGTAACCAATAACGAGTCTGGGTCTCCCACATATGAGCCCTCGTTCTAATCCATTCAGTAAGAAGCTCTATTATTTGTTGATACAAAGGCAAAACATGTAAACACAAGTCATTTGTTGATGCACCAACTCACAAGCTGTTTATCAAATATACCACCATACTAACAATCAAATACAAACTACACACAAATATGAGAATTCTTCTTCACCTTTAAACTCCCAACGGAGCAAAGGTCTTCAACAAACTTCTTCCAGCTCTTCCTCTCTCCTGTCATCCCTTCCAAATTTTACCTATCCGTGAGACTTCCATTTGTATATAAATCCCCAGGAATTCTCCCAGTAATTAAACAGTTTCATCTAACAATACATCAAGATAAAATTGTTAAACTTAGAAGAAAAAAACCATTTGTATGAAGTACCCAACTGTTTGATTCAGAATTTAATGTGATATATTTTAGTACATACTTCATAAGAAATATTGTATACTATATAAAACTTTGGTGGGAGAGGAGGCATCATTGATCTGCTACAAAAATTTGTATAATTCAACACTATCTTATTTAAATGTTAAAAAATCAAAGGAAATATACACCAGCCACAACTATAACTTTAGTAGCGGATGTTTAAAGTGCACAGAAAATTGATATAATTACACAAAGATGTTGACAATAACACTTTTAATCTATCATAGACATTTTGGTTTCAAAACATAAAAATTACAAAATTGACATGGACATTTTTAGTTTCTTAAATATCTACAAACTTACTGACATCATACACAACAAGTTGGAGACATTCCACAACAACAAAATATGTTGAACAAGAATTTTGTTAATTTTATGGTCAAATATTATTAAAAATGAAGAGCTTTCAAAAGGGCAAACTATGAACGAAGATGGAGATTTGCTGCACATGTGTGCTGTATGCCAGTAGGGGTATTGGACAGACAAGTTCTGCAATGAAAAAAACCAGGAGAACTGAAAAGAAAATTGAAAGATTGCAGCCTGACCTGGGACATAATTGTTTGAAATGCAGCAAATAAGACATTGGAAATCTCTAGGAAGCTGTATGTGTCAAGTGGAACACAAAGAAGTTATCGATAGGAATTTAAAAAAAAAAAATTTTTGTTTAAAGAAAATCATAAGTCCTACCTATTTACTTTCTCACAGACATATAAACAAAGAAATGGAATATATCAGACTGACATAAAATATACAACATACCTTATATCACAAACATCAGCAGATCATCTAAGATTATGAAATAAAATATTGTCAAATTGTAAAAAATTCACTAGATCTCAAAACAAACTCTTTTGAATGTGAAGAATGCTGATTACAATGTGCATGTATTCCAGAAACAGCAGAGACATTGTCATTATAAATGACTTGGGAAATCTTCTTCTTGCGTTCGCAAGCTATGAATTCAGGCGTAGTCAGGGTGCTTGGCACTTCTGACTGATTTTTGTGTGAAGGCATGCTTTCCTTATTACTAGTGTCCCCACCATATCTACGAAGTCTTCTACTTCAGAGGTAGTGGGAAATACTCAATGGATATGTTTATGAAGGAAATTGATAGCTGATGCCATTATGCATGATACAAGATGATGTCTGTTCTTTAACTAATGAAAGAGCTCTTGAAAATATCTGTTCAGGAAATGCACAGGCGAATATTTTGAACAAAAAAAAACACTTCCCATTTCTTAAAACTAACAATGTATAGCAAGACTCAAGGGAACACCACATAACTCAATCAGACCAACAAATAAATGAGATCAATTTGGTTATATACAACTCTATCAAAGAAAAATAAAATACCGAACATCCAAACAAAAGGGAATATATCAAACAGCTGAGACTAGGGGGATGTCAAATAATGAGATCAGGGGGAGTGACATGTAACTCAATCACACCAGAGTCAATGATAAACAACTCAATCAAACAAAAAGTAAATGATACATAACTCAGTCTTACCAGGAGATGCCAAATAATCAGATTAGAGGAAATGATACACAACTCAATCAAACAAAAAGTAAATGATACATAACTCAATCTTACCAGGATATGCCAAATAATCAGATTAGAGGAAATGATACACAACTCAATCAAACAAAAAGTAAATGATACATAACTCAGTCTTACCAGGAGATGCCAAATAATCAGATTAGAGGAAATGATACACAACTCAATCAAACAAAAAGTAAATGATACATAACTCAATCTTACCAGGAGATGCCAAATAATCAGATTAGAGGAAATGATACACAACTCAATCAAACAAAAAGTAAATGATACATAACTCAATCTTACCAGGAGATGCCAAATAATCAGATTAGAGGAAATGATACACAACTCAATCAAACAAAAAGTAAATGATACATAACTCAGTCTTACCAGGAGATGTCAAATAATCAGATTAGAGGAGATGATACACAACTCAATCAAACAAAAAGTAAATGATACATAACTCAGTCTTACCAGGAGATGCCAAATAATCAGATTAGAGGAAATGATACACAACTCAATCAGACCAGTGCGGACATTGTTGCTCTGGTACTGATTTGACGTTGGGTTGACCTGGATGCCATTTGTGGCTGGGAAAAATACCCCACTCCAAATGTGGACTTCAAACTTGAGAGCACTCCTCTAGGAAGCTAGTGTACTAACCTCTCTCTATTCTTAGTAGTATCATATGCTATAAAAAAAAATATACTATTTCTGTGTAAACTTCAGTTCCCCTTTGGAAGTCTCCTTTCAAATAGAACAATTTTGTATGTGTAAAAATGAAGATGCTAAATGAATGTAATAAAATCATCAAATCAGTCTCCAAGTGCCAAAATTCTGTAAGGATCATCTATATCTTAATCATGAAGAATCAGATGGGCATACTTTTCTGGAATTGAAAAATTAGGTTTTTGGATTCCGTGGTTGATCAGCTTCTTTATGTCTCATCAGATTTCTTGTAATAGATGACAACTTTGGAAGATGATCTAAAACATCCCTATTCAGGCCAATCAGTTCATTTGCAATCACATTTCTCACAGTGGCCTCAGCGTTCTTTATACGTTCTTTCATTTTTCTCAATGCAATGTTTGCTTTGGCTTTTTGTGGACATGAATCGTGAGAGTGTGAGGATGGTGCTTCTACAATATTGCCATCTTTTGTTTTGGTATAAGCCTTGCAACGGCAAGATTTACACTCTCTGCATCTCCAAGTTATCACACCAGTCAACTTATTTTCCCTAAATTTGTTGTACTCATAACCAAGATACGTCAAAGCAGTATTTCCTCTCTGATTTCTTGAAAAATCCAACTCGACTATAAAAATAAAAAGAAAGAAACATTTTTGTAAATATATTAATTATAAAAACTGTAATTTAAATGATCTACAATGGACAAACTTATATTTTTAACGAATTTTTAACGGTTATGATAGGATACCAGCTATGATAAACTGATCTATTACCTACTGTTTCTTCTTTTACCTAGCATGGCAGAGATGTTTTTGCATACTCATTTATAGATATGACAAGGGTTAACTCATCTATGATTTCATTTGTAAATAAAGAATTATATGAAGATGTATTCAGTGGTATACAAACCAAAAAAGCATTTGGCAATACTGCTAATTATATCATCTTCCTTGCTAGAACCATCACTATTGATACTGTTATTGTTTACACTAGATTCATTATTATTATCATTATAAATCCACAAATAAATAAGTGATGAGACTCGAGCTGCAGATATTAGCTGTTGTCAATCATTAGCAGCTAATCCTTCAAACTAAATGCTACAGAAAGATCCTACAAATACCATGGACAGAAAAAGAAAGAACACTGATGTCCTGAAAGAACTTAATGTTAAAGACAATTGGCTGATAAACAATATACTATACAGAAAATTATATACTTTGGTCACATCAAGCGTCATGATGGCCTGGAGAAAACAATATTAGAGGGCAGGGTCCCAGGACGTAGAGGCAGACCAAGAAGAAGATGGCTACATGATATTTAAAAAAACCTGAATATGACCATCAATGAAGAGGGTGTACTGGTTGAGACAGAGTGAATTTAAGATGCGCTGCAAAGAGAGCAACATCATATAAAGGATACGCACCTTGATGATGATGGAAGATTTAGAACACATTGTAACAACTGGTAAAATCGAGGGGAGATGAGACAGAGAAAGAAAATTTTGGATATCCTGACTTCATGGCACAGAAGAGCGTCAACATCTGAGATGATAGCAAACACCAGAGACAAGAGATTTGTGGAGATCCATGATCGCCTACGCTGGTCGGCACCTGGTGATGATGATATTTGATGTTCTGGAACCAAATTCAAACAAAACCCATATTAAGTTTGATGAGTTTATAAGTGGATGATGGTAAGAATGCTCGGCAAATTCAACAGTTTCTATCATTTTGTTGCAGAGTTTTTTTCTTTAACAGAATTAACATAACGGTACTGAGGGTTTCCCGTAGGTACCCAGACTCTTTCAGTTTGCTGAAAGTGCCAGCATTAGAGTTCATAACTCGCCCATTGAAGTACAGACATACTGAAAAGTTAAAAAAACACTTGTTACTGCCTGTGTTACCGCTTTGGGGTGCAGGACAAGAGGGCCTGATGAATTTAATGGCTGCATGGCTAGTGCACTCACCATGAAATTATTCAGGTTAAGATTTTTTCTTCATGCACCCAACAGAAAAAACTCCTTGGCCTTATCGAGGATTGAGTCTGTGTCTCCCATTCGGGAGCCCAAGCTCTAATACATTCAGAATCTATACAGGTGTATAAAAAAAAAATGTTGCCTGAAAAGTTCTCTTAGCCAGGCTTAGCTAGACAAATTACAATGCAACACATGTTGATTGTACTCAAATCCTAATCCAAACAACTCCGAACATGTCAGACACTGTGCCAGTTTGTGTACACCCTTCAAGTGGGTTTTGAGATGAACTTTTTGATTAAATCTGGAGTCACAAACAGTACACATGAATCGTCTTCCTTCATGAGCCTGCATATGAAGGTTGAAGCCTGTTGAAGATAGAAAACCTTTCCCACAGACAGAACAACAGAATGGCTTATCTTGGTCCAGAGTTTGTGACATGTTCAATGTCAAAGAATCCTGCAGCATTATCTCTGGACATTGAATGCTGTTTGTGGTTGGACAAAATGATGAGTTACCCTGAGACATGTCTTGGCTTTGAGCACTCGTAGGATGAAATGCTTTCTGTGATGTGCCAATAGGTGATTTTGAAGTAAATTTCAAATTGCTATCAGATTGCCGTGACCATCCTTGGCGATATAATCCTGTAATGAAGAAAATATGTACTTGATGCAGATGACAGTTCTTTGTGGAAAACAGATTAATATTTTATCTGCATCTGATATAAAATGAAAATATCTCTAATCACTCACTATCAATATGTACAAAGATCACTTGAACAACCCTTCTTCTCTGTAGATTTCAACATAGATACCACAACCAACCACTATTATCTACATGTTCCAAGGTGAAGACTGAAGTCATCTGAATGTTTAAACACAGCTAAGCATTTAGTACACTGGTGCAAGCAATGAACTGTGTTTACATGTCTTGAAAGATGATGTTTCAGTTTGAATTTCATTCCACAAACTGAGCAGCAGAAGTTCCTTCCTTCGTGGCCCTGCATATGAAAAGCTAAACTCTGACGGCTCAAACAGCCTTTCCCACAAAATGTGCAGCAGTATGGCATTTGCTGTCCATGTCGCTCGCACATATGTCTATTATGCCTATACTGACTGAAGAAAATCTCTGAACAGAGAAAACACTTCCAGTTATCAGATATCTGGACTGGTGATGGTCCTGAACCTGAAGTCGTGTGTAAACTCAAAAGTTGACCACATTTATTTTTGTTATAGTCTTGCTGACTTACTGGTCGATAGTCTGAAACAAAGAAAATTGTAAATAACAGCAATGTACAGGAAGAATGCAACAAGTTCATTTCAAAAACACTGTCCTCAATGAATAACAATTAGTGTCATCCGTAATGATAATTTCCAACTGTCTTATTTCACAAATTACTACTCACAAAAGTGACACAGCTCTAGTAAACCACACTCACAAATTTGAAAAATATGTCATAATTATATAAATTTGAAAAACATATCCCGGTGGTAAATTAGAAAGAAATGATGTTTAGTTACACAGTTTGTTGATCAAAGTTTACAATAATATAAAAGCATAATCCAATACACCACAGATATAATTAATTGCAACATGACATGATTATAAAAATATGTATGGCATGATTAAAAAGAAAAATAAGACTGCCATTAGCTCACAAAGAAAAGGTCCACATACAACATCATTTTGTAACCCCAAAAAATCACACTAGTAAGCTTCTATTAATACAATCTTTATAAAATGATAGACATATTAATATTTTAGAAATTACACTTTGCATTTCAATAATGTCTTGAACATCCTTAGGAAATATTTGTATGACAACAGACAAATGGCATGTTCAAATGATACAAAATATGAATGCAAAGCAACTTAGCCACACATGCTAATTGAACTGATTAGATCAAAACATTAGAAATTACACTTTGCATTTCAATAATGTCTTGAACATTCTTAAGAAATATTTGTACGACAATAGACAAATGGTATGTTCAAATGACACAAAATATGTATGAAAAGCAACTTAGCCACATTTTAACACATGCTGATTGAACTGGTCTCCAATGCTGAAAGTCTGAGAACATGTAGGACACTGTGAAACCTTGTGAACCTTATTCAGATGATATTTCAGATGTGGTTTCTGGTTGAACTTAGAATCACAGACAGGACACACAAATTTTCTACCCTCGTGAGCCATCAAATGATGATTGAGGCCTGTGAGACTAAGAAACCCCTTTCCACATAAAGAGCATTGAAAAGGCATTTGATTGCCATGCTCCTGAACCATATGTTGTCTCAGAAGTGTCTTCGCCATGACTTCCTGACAATGCATACACTTAGCCATATTGACTGTGTGTGCTCCCATAAGTTGCTGTCCCTGAAATGCTCCATGAAATCTTGCACTTTCATGTCTTTGATATCTTGTTTGCTGAGGTGACCAAATATAAGCTGCCTGAGAGTTGACTGTGTTTCTAATAAGTTGATGATGTCTTCCTACATCTGATCCTGAAACAAAAATAAAGCAGTTCACTGACATATTTCCACAAGTGATGTATTATACTGAGCGGTGAGTACCTCAAATACTCACAAAACTTCAACAGCTGTTGTTCGTATTATATGTAAACATATTGAAGTCAACAACATAAATATAATAACAACCGTATTATATTCATGTAATGATGAAACCAGTTTTTCTACTGCGGTGGTCCTTGACAACTTAGCACATGCTGGTCATACTCTGTTCCAATCTGAAATGTTCCCGAACATGATACACAAGGCAGACAACCATGCACACCCTTCAAATGTCTTTTAACTTTGCTTTTCTGAGTGAATGTAGCATCACAAATAGGACATCTGAACTTCAATCCTTTGTGGATCAACATGTGATGTTTCAGCCCAGACACACTGAAAAAACCCTTTCCACATTGAAGACACTGAACAGGCATGTGATGACCATGGTAGTATGACAAATGTTGTTTGATATCAGCAGGTGTTGTGATCAGGTGGCAGTGGGGACACTCTGTAAAGCCCCCAGTTTTAGGATACACTGTATTGTATGGTAAAATAGTTGGGTAGGTGTTTGTTATAGAACTGTGTGCAACACTGGCTATACTTGCTTGATAACCATGAGCTCGCCTTCCTTGTAGGTTCAGTTCTGAAACAAACAAATGTCCACATTCATCACTTACTGCTGCCATGAAAATCTAATGCTAGACATAATAATATGTACATCATCAAGATACATTTCAAAACATCTACCAAGAAAAAGCAGAAATGAAAACATTAACAATATTCACCAAAACAAATACAAGTGCATGAAGAAGAAAAAATCACAACATGAAATCCAGTTTTCCACTTGTGCAACAATATTCAACTTTATTTCTGTTCTTTGTATACAGATTCTGTCTTTTTTGTACCCACTATTACAAAACCATAAGGATTTCAAAACAGTACAAAAATATTTTATAATAGTTATATAGCTATGTCATCAACTCCTTATGGAAAAAACATCACACTTTTGGTTGGACATCTTTTTACCAGGAGCCACACTAAAGGGCATTTTTTATTCTAAACACAAAAGGTTTGTAAAAACATGGCCTTTGCCCTGGTCCACTATGCAGTTAAAATTAAACATTCATTGATATTTACAACATTAGATTGCCCTACACACTGGCAGTGTTGGTCATATTATAGATAGGATTGGAAATATGAGAAGTGGGGGAGAAGGCTATGTGAATGAGAGGAGACATTATTTGATTTTATAATAAAAGTTTAGTGAATTCAATATTTGTATTATTTTATAACAAAACGGTTTCAATGTCTATTGTCGGACTAGGAATAGCTATATTAATTAATATACATCCCTGGATCGTCAGAGTAAAATGTTATTTAACTATATAAATGCATATAGTAGATATATATATATATATATAAACTGTCTCGATTATAAATATATGTTCTAAAGTTATTTGTCATCGTAGGGATAGCTATATAATTTACTGTATCCATATGTTTCTCAGTTCCTTTTTGTATCTAACACCACTTTAGTTTCTCTATCTTTCTGTCACTGAAAATGTTATTGATCTGATCGAGTATATCTTCCAGATATAGTTTTGATCATATTATTCATTGATACATGTTCAGGGTTCTTTAATAACTAGAGATGCAATCTATACTTGAAACTATCTTCTGTATAAATCTTCCTCAATAGATCAATGTATATCGTTATGCATTGTTACAAAAACAAACTTTATAGTACTCTGATATATTAGGCTCCCGGGTGCAAAAATAGTAGACATTTAAATTAATCATAAACCCTTATACCTAATCAGTAACTCCGTCATGCAGTGAGATGAGTGCTTCAGACCAAATAGGTGATTATTTGATGCAACTGAGTGTAGATGAGCTTGTTTTTATTTAGTTGTGTGTACGTCTTGTATGTATTACACTGGAACTTATTGAGATATATTTCAGTGTATTTGATCGTATCGTAGTGACACTCTGTTGCATGTCTTGGTGTAATTTAGTGACATTGAGCTTTTTTAAAATTATATGTATCTGAGAGCAATGCAAAGTTGAGTTTAATTTTATGAGAACAGGTCACATACTTTCCTGTGTGTATTACACAGATAACTGAGAAGGGAGAATAGGACAAGTTAGAGATACAATCTGGGTATAAAAGGTGTCTATGAGGGGTTGCATATTTGGCTAGCAACTAAAATGCAATGACTGTGCTCATATGGTAAACAATAACAGGATAATAATACCATAAATGGTACAGATCAAGTGTGATATTCAATGCAACATCATCTTCTAAAGTTGCACTATGGTTTCACTCAAACCACTTTTTTCTGGTCATTTACGGATTTTCAATAAATACCTTGCCTTACACTCAACTTTCTATTTTTATTTTTAATTATTTTTAACTTAAAACTTGACAACATCCATTTCTAGAATGCTGAAAATGGATACATGCTATGGATAAGCCACATATTTTATGTGGACATGTAAATTTTCATGTTTTTGTCTCAGGGCAACTAAAGACTAACAGTTAACGACTAAGTTGGAGTTGATTCTCTTAAATAACGAATGTCTATTTGAAACAACTAATGCTTAACTTTCATAACACCAAAGCTCATTTCTTCAGCAGATTAACGAAAATGTGGAAAATGTGTACCATGTAATTGAATACATGAAAATTTATAAGAACAATGTTTACTATTCTGTAAAACCCAAAAGCAATCAATACAGCAAACATAATACTTACATAAACAGAATATCAATCAATATAAAGGACATCTTATATTCATTAGCAAAACACTAATAGTAAACTTACATTAAAAATGCAGTCATCTCAGCATTGATTGAACATATTTTATATGAAAAAATACCTACTAGCCAGTAGAAATGAATCTAACAAGCAATACAAAGATGTCATAAATCATTGATAACACTTGAGTTCTTGTCCTCATACTAAGCTTAAAGATATACATGTAAAAGATGATTACAGTAAAGATTACATGCAATCTAAAATAGTATTTGTGGAGAACACAATTTAATCAAATATGCAACTTGTGATCAGTCTTATGGGTTTTTTTGTTCCTTGCAATAAAATCAGCAATTAATCTTGACAGACAATACAAGGCATAGGAAGTAAATCTGCAATTTGGGGTGTTTTTTAGGACCCTCAATATGAATGTTGTGGTGGGTCCCCGAAGAGAATCATCACATCAAAACTTTCCACATATGTTTGTAGTGAACGTTCTTATGGATGTTAAACATGAAAGCAATTCTAACATCGGTGATTAATGTGGGAGCAACATGTCGACATGTCTTATAAAACACTACTGAACACAATGAAGAACATGTTGGTTGTACTCAGGTCCAAGTTTAAAAATGCCAGAGCAGGTGGAACACTGACCAACAAAATGAATGCTCTTAAGATGGGCTTTCATAGAGCTTCTTTGGGTCAGCTTTGAGTCACACACTGGGCACGGGTAAAATCTACCCTCATGAGCTCTCTTGTGGTAAGTCAAACCCATGGCAGTTTGATACCCCTTACCACATAAGGAGCATGTAAATGGCATGTGATGGCCATGCTGCGAAGATACATGCATTTTCAGATCATATCTGTTAGAAAATTGTGCTGAGCAATGACTGCATATTTGGCTGTCCTCCCCAACGTCTTCAAGATCCTCTTCTGTTGATAGATTTGTAGATAACTGCTGTTGAGGAATTCGTGTGGATATAAAGGACATTGGAACAGAGCCCTTTTTAGCTTTCCTTATGCCAGATGTACTCTGCAAAGTAAGTGAAGATGCTGCAAGTGTATTGACAGACCATGCCTGATTTCCAAGTAATTGCTCTGAAATATAAGAAACATATCAAAACCTCATTTTCAGTTACATTCATTGTACATGATTAGTATTAAGTCAATATAAAAGTCACAAACTTTTTTTCAATAGAGAAAAACCTTTGTAAAACATCAGTTAAACAAGTTCACAAACTGATTCAAATGTCTTCAAACAATTTTCTACCACACAATGAAAATATAATTCATAACATATTTTTAAAATCTTAACTGATATGACTAGTCAACAGTTGCTAGTGAGGATTTCTGTTTGTAATGAAAATTGGCAAAGACAATGAAGTGAAAATGAAGAATAATTTGTCTAATATTGAGTTTTAAAACTTGAAAAAATACAACACTCTTTAGTTGGTAGAATGCAAAGTTGTATCAATTTCAAACAGTAATGTCTTTATCACTTCAAGAAATGGTTTCACTACTAAACGGATTATATGAACTGTTTAACACAATTTATCACATGCTGACTGAACTCCTTGCCAAGTCGTAAAATAACTTCACAATTAGCACACTGATCAGAAGAATGTACTCCTCTCATGTGTCTCTTCACAGTGCCTTTACGTGTGAACTTTGCATCACATACAGGACATGTGAATGTTTTGCCCTCATGTGCTTGCATGTGATGCCGTAGACCTGTTGATGTGCTGTAGTTCTTACCACACAAGGAACAAATGTAATTTCCTGCTGGTCTTTGACACTGAGAAAGTTGGTATGAAAGTGCAGATTTAACATCTAGAGATTCTGAGCAGTTTGCGAACTGAAGGTGTACATTTTGCTTATAATCATACATCGCTTGATTTCCTGTGTGTGACAGATCAGTTGAATTTAGATAAGCTTTATTAAAAGCATCTGGTTCTCCACTTCCATGGAAATGTCTTCCTGAAAATAAAATATACCCACAATTCAATTCATACTTTCTTCTGAGATAAAGCTAACTAACTAGTTATGATAAGAAAATATAAACACAACACAAAGTTAATCATGAAGCAAAGTACAACATGCCTCAACAAATCAGTAACACCTTCAAAAAATGTACTTTAAATCACTCATTAAACGATTAAAAGGTGAAGACAGATCAGGCAAGACATGAGTACATTTATTTTAGCTTCCAGCACTACAGTTAATGACATGGTAGTCAAAGTCTTTGCCAATCTTGAACACAGCCTGGCAGGTGACACACTGGGCTGAATTGTGAATGGCTCTTAGATGCTTTTTTATTGTAAACTTCTGTGTGAACTTGGTATCACAAACAGGACACATAAACGTTTTCCCCTTATGAGCTTGAACATGGTGCATAAGACCAGAATATGTTTGATATCCTTTCTTACAATGTGAACATTTGAAAGGTAGAAGCTGATCATGGCAAGCTAATATATGTAATCTCAGCCTGACATCATCCAATAGCTGCTCTGGACAATGTGGACATTGAAATGAATTCAATACTTCTGGTTCTTGATTATGATGGCCAGCAAGCTGCTGGTGCAGTGAATGTGATGAAGTCTGTGTTGAGGTCTTGGCCATGCTTGATATACCGGACAAATTAAAGTTATGGTGAGAGTTTTTGAGCCAACCTCTGGAAGAGCTAGATTCTGAAAAGAAAGCAAATGCAGGCAATCACTCAAAAAATATTCACAACCATCTTAAACTTTAATATGCATAGTTTCATATAATATTTTGAATGACAATCCATTTACAGCAAATAATAAAACAGAATGGCATAACTGTCAATTTCTTTTCAGCAAAGTCTGCAGTAAAATGGACATCCAATGTGTGGCAGTTATATGTTTATGAGTGATATTACTAGACCTATAGCTGTAAAAGGTGTGTTGACTGTAGTCCTGGCAAAACATTCACAGAATGAAATTATGCATCACAAAGAAAAAACAAGCAAAATGTTTCAAACTGTAGCACTTGTGCAGATCATCTTCTGATGTCTTGGCGAAGTGATTATTATATACAAGTGAAGCAACATTCTTGTCCATCAAATCATATATTACTGGAAGATGCAGATTTAAATAAGTCTCTGGTCTGTTGATCATTGAGGAAATCATAAAGGTATAACAGAATGTAAATATAACAGAGATAACTATAACATGATCATGGTTGAACATGACTTACTAATCAGAATGTAAATGTTAATATATTTCAGGGAATATTATATATATGATATGATTACATATACTAAAAATGAAAAAAATACACATATGCTATTCATGTCAGGTTGTTATACAGGGTGTTCAAGATAAATGCAGCCCCATTGACAAATCAAAAGTTGCCAGTTACAAAGTGAGTGGTGTTTATTTACTATTTAAAACGGTTCTAACTAGCTCGCCCTACGTCACATTTGTTCATCGCCCCTTCCTGCACTACAATTACATACCGTCGCACAACCTTGACCTATACTACGTCATAACTGAACCTTCTCATTTTCATACATATATGCCATATTAGCTTCATTCACAGGCTGCTTTTATCTTGAACACCCTGTATATGAGAAAAAATATCTTCACCATCTTCAAAATTACATTGGGGACCATTGCCAGTGCTACAGAGTTAGTGCAGTTGAGATCTTCCTGTGTAAGAAAGAGATCGGAGCACACATGGTTATGCACTGATGTGCAATGATGATGGTCCTATCAATCAATCAATCAATATGTATGAGACTAAAATGTCGAACATTAAATATTGGAGGGCAAAATTCAAGGGAAGACAAGGAGACATCTGAAGAACACCTTCAGTAGACAGTCATGCAGAGACATGAGGTTCAGACTTATACTATGTAAAGAAACATGTATGGTATAGCAGAGAGACATGATCAGATGACTTAAGCACCAATCCTTGGGCTCTGTAAACTGATGATTCGGTAAGGAATTACAAACAAAACCATTTTTTTTTAAAATGAGGATCCAATAAGAGATATGTACTGCCGCAACTAAACATGACTTAAGATGTGCTGGTCAAACTCAGGTCCACATGCCAGTATGCTTTCACAGGTTGGGCACTGTTGGCATTTGTGTATTGACTTCATATGCCTTTTCATTGTTCCTCTTTGAGTAAATTTTGCATCACAAACAGGGCACAAAAATGATTTCCCATTATGGATTTGTGTGTGAAGAGTCAGCCCTGTGAGAGAAGCATAACCTTTCCCACAAAGTGAACACACAAATGGTAGGTTTGAAGTGTTTGGAGGATTGTTAAAGATGGTCTGCATTTCATTGCTAGAATGAGTCTGATAAGTCTGTTCATGACACACTGCTCTTTTGTAGTTTACAGACTGGTTTTTCCAATCTGAAATGCTTGGTTGGTAAGCAGATTGGAACGTTGCTTCTGCTGAAACTTCTACAAGTGATCTTGAACGATGGTCACGTAGAAGCATTTTGCCTGAAAAAGAAAAGAATCAAAAGCAAATACAATTAAATCGGTCTGTTTGTCAACATCCTTGTGATTAGAGTTTGCTTTTGGCTTTTCTGCAACAAACATTAATATTTCCAAGCTGAAGAGACAAGGTCTGTTAAGTTCAATACAAATCTGACTCGTTGATTAACTGACATCCAGCTGTTTTCACAAGCTTGTATATGCTTTTCTAGACTTTTCTTTACATGCATGTAGATTCATATATATAAATGCTTTATTGAACAGTATTTTTTAAAGACAGCAACTGCTTATTGTCCTCTGAAGATGTGAATGTGGGCACATTTGCCTGGTAAGCAAAAGCTGTATTAACAACATTTGTTAACCCTGCCTCCCCACAATTTATTTTTACCTCTGAACGAATTTATTTTCTAATGTATACTAAAATAGTCAATATGAATGATTTGATTCATCATAAACAACACATCGAGTCAGTATATCAGGTTAGAGTAAAGCGGAAGGATCTCATATAGTCAGAAAGAGCGCATATTGTAGACATACTCTATGGCAAAGATCAAAAAGCCCAAATATACATCGAAAAATGAACGTAAAAGAGCAATAAATACAAGAAAGGTGACAGTTCCTGTGAGGGTCGAGATCGCACGGGTTTTTACCGGAGCAACCTTACCCAGAGTAGCAAATGCTCTTTGGCGTAGATCCAAGCCCAAATTTACGGCACTAAAAGATCATTAAAGAGTGGTTATCTTACAATGAGTACAGAACAACCTCACCAAAGGCAGCAAATCTGATAGAGAAGGCATCCGTTCTGTCTTCACTAAACTAACTCTGTCCGAGAAAGAGTTACAAGGACAACAGGTTTCCTGCAACGATCACTCTTGAAGGATCTACGCTTTAAGTACCTCTGAAGTCCATATGGTTGAGAGATGCCTGTAAAAGGGTAATATAGGTCTCACGCAAATATCAGTCAGAAGCGCAATACCAGGCGTCATGACTTTCCGCCTGAATTAACAGCGGGTGAACAAGAGAAGAAGAATAAAAAGGGTAAAGAGGTTGTCTTTTGTAAATTTTCATAATCTGATTGAAATCTCAAGAGCATCATCATGGTTTCATCTAAAGAACATGTTGGAATGGCAATATCAAATCTCACTGAATTACAAACAATTGTGGAATATCTGTATCCAAATCTCTCTGCATATAACAATATGAGTGAGATGTTTGTATGTGCACATGTGTTCAAACTCTCATGTGAATGGTAAAGAAGCAATAAATCTCTCGTTATCCACAACTAAGTAAGAGGTCTGTAACAGTGAGAAACATATTTAAATTCTTGCTTATATTAATTAATTAATGTGAAGAAATCAACAGAAAATAATTGATCATAATAGAAACCCTTTCTGAATATTACAAATTTGGACAGATTCTTCACCTCAATACATAACCATTTATCCCACATGTATTTTTTAAAAGTCAACATTTTGGACAGTTGAAATGATAACATATGCAACATGAAAATTGTTTAAACAACTTTATTATATTCAATAAAAAATGTAATACAACAGTTACATTCGGTTTATGTCAAATATAATACAACATCGTGAATCATAGAATAATGATTAACTATTCTGTATAAAGTCATATGAATAACATTACAGGCACTGAAAGTACATTATTCCTCAATCCTCATCCTACTCAAGGGCACAACGTACATATTACAGTACTGTAATTGTCCTTGGATGTTTTTTATATTCTAAACAACTTGTCAGGACATTATGCTTTTGGTTTATAACACTTTTAGTGTCAATAAGTAAAACTTCACCAGAAATAAGAATTAAATATAACTTTAAACCTTTATAGTAAAAGTACTGTAATTGTCCTGTGATGTTTATATCTCAAACAACTTGTAGACATTACTTTGTTTAATAACACTTAAAGTGTCAAAAACTTCCTAGGAAATAAAGAATTAAATATAACTTTTAAAAACCCTTAATTATAGTAAAAAGAAAAGCAATTGTCAATCAATCTTCAGAATGGTGATATTTGTCAATATACAGCAATTTCTGAACATTATAACACATTTTTTTTTTAATGTTTCTGTCCAAATCTTATTCCTGGAAATCTGATTGGCTGATGTTGGGAGATATCAATGCGTTTATAATCAGCTGCTACATGAAATTATTAAAGATGGAGTAGCAAACGTCAAGTCTGATGCAAAGTCACAAACTCTGCATGTTCCCATATTCTATGCTTAATATATAACGTTTTAACTGGTCAACTCAGGCATTCCACACTGTTGTATGTGATTGTTGTATTCCAAACCTAATCTGAATAGTGCCTTACAGAAAGAACATGGCATCAAACTGTGCACAGTAATCAGATGCCTCCGTAGTGTGCTTGTTTGTGTAAATTTAGAGTTGCAAATAGTACAGAATGTCATTTTCCCTTTATGAACTCGGATATGTCGATAAAGTCCAGATGAGCTAAAGTAGCCTCTTCCACAGAGTGAGCAAACATACGGAAATTGTGCTCCATGCATGGTAGACATGTGAGATTTAAACTCGCCCCCATCTGTAAAGGTCTCCTGACAATTTGGACACTGAAAAGTTTGTGGTCTTCTTGACGAAGAGTCAGAATGACTCATAGACATAGGACGAGATGATGCTCCATATGACTGGCTTCCTGTACCGGCAAACACTTGAGGTTCACAGTTACCAGTTGATGGGATGCTTCTGTCTGAAAGAGAGTAAACAGTGTTGTCAATTCCCAAGTCTTGACCTCTGGTTATGACATCTTCATGCTCCTTCACCAAATCTTCACAGAAATATCCAAACAAATAAAGTCACAAAAACACCTAAAACTAAACATAAAAGTCGCACACAAAACTATTATGTCAAATTCTCTGAATGTAAACCCAATTATAATATTTTATATTGATTAAACAAAGATAACATAGCAAACATGATACATGCAGAAATAGCATCCTTAACTAGTGTACCATATATGCTCAGTTGAGTCTCAGCCTCTCTTATATTTAACTACTTGTTCACAGCCAATATGATATCTCTTACAACACAATCATCATTTTTGCCTTGAACTCATTTTTTAATAAAGGCCACATGCTTGAAATGGGTAAAATGGATAAGAAAGTGCCACAAGAAACATTTGTCTTCATCCACACATCTTCACCTCCTTATAAAGTTCCAACTAATCAACTCATCAGCATCTGAGCTGTGCATAAGATAAGCTTATGTTTAGTTAGCTCTGATGTTCAAGTCATTAGAAACTCAACATGAAATTGTCATATCTACATCATCCTTCAAATATCACATTTTTATAAGCAAAAAATGGGAAAATAATAGTTTTTCTATTGGCCCAACACAATCTGTAACAATCAGTTTGTTGCTTCCAAGAGAAACTTCACATTTTGTCTAAGACAATTCTCATTGCCAAAGGGTAAATATTTTCATTGAAACAAATTCTTAGACCTGTCTAAAACATGACACCAGAAATCTGGTCACTTCTTGTCAACATAATAGAGCATCCAAATAAACTAAAGATATTGCCTATGAAATTTGCGAACATGATCATTCATATGATGTTTGTGCTTAAATCTTGCACCACAAAAGTCACAAACAAAACATCGTCCCATGTGAGACCCCCTTTTATGGTGTCGAAGACCAGAAGAACTTAAAAACCCTTTGCCACAAAGCTGACATTTGTATGGCAGCTGCTGATTGTGGCTACTGGACATGTGCCGTTTTAACAAGTACGCAGTAGCTGACACTTCTCCACAAAATGGACATGCAAGATCTTCTGATACATTAGCTGTTGCTGAAAGATTAACATGGCTTGGGATAGGCTCGTTTGAGTTCTTAGAAGTGGAAGCATATGGTCCAAAGTGGCTTCCCTTATGCTCTCCATCTGAAATGAAAGGAAATGCTAAATCGAAATGTCAACCACAATATGGAAACTGCATGATATGGCTGATCAAATAAGGTTTTATATAATAGAGAATATTACATCCAATGTTTTATTAAGTTGTAATATAACCATATTAAATATGTTATCCCCCAATGCTGAGACTGTAGTACAAAGTAGGAATTTAACAATGCAGTATGCAATACTGCAGACTAGAAGTATGACCATATGAAAAATAACAGACAACACAATTGTTTTATTTATATAAAAAAACAGTATAATACATTCCACAATAAAAAATTTGTAGATGAAAGTTTCTGTGAAAACAAAACTGATTGACACAGAATGAATGAAAATGTTCTGTAGCTTTCACTTTTCTAGACCCAAGTATGATGCAGGAGTGCTAATTCCTTTCTTCGCTAGTGGAACATTGGGTGTGGGAAATGAACCCACAACCCTTTGTGTTACAATGATTTATGCATGTTGTGTTCCACATATCATGGAAATATCAAAGAAATTGTTTGAAACAAAAACCTGTTATTGCTGACTTCAAAATTTCAATGACATGAATAAATGCAGAAACCTGATATTCCATGCTTTGTCCATCTTATTAAAAGTATGTTACCATGTTTCAATCTGCAATATTCTCATCATTATTTTAATCTGCAGTTTCACTGCTATTGTTTTTTAGACAGTTTCTAGTGGTCGAGACGTTTGCTTTGCGATCTGACGGCTGTGGATTTTAATTCGGGTCGCTGATCACTCGGTTCACAAATGCAAGCTCTTTCTGAGATCCTATGATTGTTACTGGAGCTACAGAGTTTGTGTTTTGTGCAATATCTTAGGCAAGTAGCGTGTCATTTCTGTACAGAAGGACAGTCATATATGGAAACCTGCTGCAATGAAGTTAGACATTCACCTTTAAACAGTATATAGAAATTTTAAAGCTATAATTTAAAGGGTTTAATTCCCTTTAAAGCTATAATTACATCTGTTTACACCATGAGTACTTTCTATATGTCTCATAATATTCTTGTTCCTGAATCTACCATCATAAATAAAGCAAGAGAAATATGAACTATTTTGCACTGTGCTGTGCTACTGCAAGACATATTTGGTGACAAAATATTTTGGACATATTTTGCAGACGAATGGTTCTGCTGCACCAGTCAAAGGTGTCTCATCAAAGAAAACATCTCAACAAAGTGTTGTTCATAAGAACCACCTAATGATAGTTCTATGCAACATAAAAAATGTATTTCCACAGAGCTGTTCTAGACATGAAGATGTCTTTCCTCAAAATGTTCAGATGAAAAGGTTATGTGACTTATAATGATGATCTTCACAGACTGGTATTTTGTGTAACTCTTTCATTTGCTACAGCTATCAATTAACAATATGAGCTGCAGTTGAAATATAGTTAGAAAGTTTAATAAGAAAAAAAAAATAACAAACATATGATGTTCAGTATGTATGTCAGTTTGCAACAATTTTTGTAACATATTCATTTTCTTATACCAAATGGCTTTTCATTTACAGTGCACTGAAGAACATGAGTTCTAAATGCTTCGTCTTTTATATAACTTTTGCACTGTCTACATTCTTTCATTTTATGGCTAAATCGCACATGGTCATTCATATGATGTTTGTGCTTGAATCTTGCTTTACAGAATTCACAAACAAAAGACTGGTTCATGTGAAAGCCCTTATGGTGATGTCGAAGACCAGAATAACTTAAAAACCCTTTGCCACAAATCTGACATTGGAATGGCAGCTGCTGATTGTGGCTAGTGGACATGTGCCGTTTCAACATGTATGCAGTAGCTGACACTTCTCCACAAAATGGACATGTATGATCTTCTGATACATTAGCTGTTGCTGAGAGTTTAACATGGCTTGGGATAGGCCGATTTAAGTTCTTAGTAGTGGAAGAGTATGTTCCAAGGCGGCTTGCATTATTTTCTCCATCTGAAAAGAAAAATATTCTACATCGATGTCAACCACTATATGGAAACTGCATGATATGGCTGGACATAAAAGGTTTTATATAGCTAAATATATTATTATATAATAAAAGAATATTACATTCAATCTGCTTTATTATGTTGTAATAGAACCAAATCAAATATGTTATCTAACAATGCTGAAACTGTGATACAGAGTAGAAATTTAGCAATGCAATATTGCAGACATGAATAACAAGTAATACCTTTAAAAAAGAACATATCTGTTCTCATTATATAGAAAAGTGCATACTCATACTACAATTTTAAAAATTTTAGACAAAAGTTCATGTCTGTAAAACAAAGACCTAAATTATTAAATGCAAGCATTTGATGAAATAAAAACTTGTTACTACTGACTTCAAAATTTCAAAGACACAGTAAACTAAGCAACAGAACATCATAAAACATTTCCACATATTGTTCATACTTAGGTTTCAATGACTACATGGACTGAAGTATAAATACTATGTGTTATTATATGATTGTTAAACATCAACTTGTACATAAGCAGCTGAAGTGTAAGATAAAAGTGGTGTTAAAACAGTCTGGTACATACAATCAATAAACAATTACAACCTAATAGGTTCCAGGAACTATTTGCTGAAAATGACCATACTCCTATTAGGCTAAACAGTAGCCTGCTCATTATATGAAACTAGAACTGTGCTATCTGGTTGTCTGTGTGTTATTGATAATTTTTAACAAGCAAATATTGACATGCATTAACTATAAATCAGTCTTCTGAAAAACTAAATCAGCCTTTGTTAAAAAAAACTAGTCAGCCTGAAATAGTAATCAGCCCTGTAAAAAAAGTCAGTATAAAAAACTAAACCCGCCTTGTAAAAAAACTAGTCGGTATAAAAAACCAAATCCGCCTTGTAAAAAAAAAATTAATCAGTCTGAAAAACTACATCAGCCTTGTTAGAAAATGTCTGCCTTCTGAAAAACTAGTCAGCCTTCTTGAAAAATGAAATCAACCTTGTGAAAAAGTGACAAACTAAATCAGCCTTGTGAAAAACTAATTCAGCCTTGTTGAAAAACTATGTCAATCTTTTTAAAAAATGTAATCAGCTTTGTGAAAAATTAAAGCAACCCTATGAAGAAACGGTAAAAATGATCAAAAAATAATCACAATATATTTTACTAATCTATACATCAAACACATACATATAGCAAAACCACAATGGATGAACAGCCCCCTAGAGCTGTTTCTGCATTGTTATTCAAACTTCTGGAGCATCCTATAACATAATGCTACACTATATGATGCTACAGAGGTTAAGCCTTGACTTGCGAGTCGAGGGTTCGAATCCAAACCACATCGTTCTGTTCACGAGTGCTTTTTTTCCAGAACCCTAGGATTGTTGCAGGAGCTAAAGAGTTTGTGCAATACTCTCAGCAGGTGGCATGCCATTTCAGCGGAGAGGGACGAGAGATATGGGTAAAACCCAGTGCAATGAAGTCAATCCTTTGGCTTTAAAACAACTTTAAAAAAAAAAAAAACAAAGACGCTAATTTACAGAAGAATGGAATTATTTATCATTGCTTACAGCGACAAATTTCTCAGAGATATAGTATTATGTTGTTAATATTCATAAGTTGTATGAGAATTGCCTTTCCAGATATTACTTCAGCAAGAGGAGCATCTGGCTGAATGGATTAGAGCACGGCTCCCATGCTGGAGACCTGTGTTCAATTCATGGTACAGACAGGATTTTTTGTCTGTTTTGGGCATAAATGAAAAATCCTAACCTGAACAGTTTTGCGGCGACTGCACTAGCCATTAAATTCCTCAGACTCTCGTCCCACACCAGCCTAAAAAGCGGTACTATAGGGAGTCACAACAGTTTTTAATGACTTCAGCACATGTGGTATTAAGATCACTATGTTAAAGAGCTGACCACTCCCTTATCTTATGGACTCCCAGAATGTGCCGTTTCAATGTATGTTTATGCTGGAACCTGGCATCACAAACATTGCACGCAAACTGGCGCCCTGCATGAGCTTCAATATGATGTTTTAACCCTGTCATGGAAAAAAAACCTTTCTGGCACATGTAACAAGTGAAAGGCAATGCATTCTTTTCCCTATGACAATCATTTATATGTTTCTGAAACATGCTCCGTGAATCCAGTATACACTCACAATAGCTGCATTGAACTGAAGAAACTGGAAATTCACTGTTGTGATTTGCTCCTGTCTGACTGACTCCTGACATCAACATAGATGACCTGGTCTGACCAGAACCATGTGATATTGAATGAAATGAATGCAGTTGGGGTTGAGCTTGGTCTGTCTGGGACACTTCTGGTCCTGAAATTGAGTGATTATACCTGCTTTTAGTTCACAGCGTGCGTCTTGTTTAATGTCAATGTAACATACTACAGGAGTAATATAAGTATCACATTACAGACTAATAATAGTAATATCACATTTTATTACCACAGTTTATGGACAGTACTTCAGTAAGTTACTGTGAGCTCTTGATTCAACAATAGACTCAGTTATATCCACTTACAATTACTATTTATGTGTTATAAGCTAGCAACAATAATAGAACTGGATACTAAATGAGAGATTAAAGATGAATAGAACATACCCTCATTAAACAACAGAACAATATAACCAGACATGTTCTTAAATGGAGCGCACATGGGAAGAGAAAGAGTAGGTAGGTCAAAGAAAACAAATAGATTATTAGAGCAACAAGATTCAGTTTCAAATAATAATAAATGGAGAGTGATAAGCTGCAGTTCTATACTTCAAGTGAAATGAAGAGTGTTAATGTAACATAATTCAGCAATAGGCATAGAAAAAAAAGTGTCTAAAAAAAAAATTGTTTGCCTCAAATAGAATGTATTTCTTGTGTGGATTTTGTGGCTCTTGTTGGTGGAAAAAATAGCTATACTGCACCTAAGCATGTTCCAAAAAGGGGCTATAATATATTGTGAATGTCACTAATAATCTTGTCAAATACAATACTCCTGCAAAAATCACCTCCATATTTTGGCATAAAGCAGGTGATACCTAAATTTGTAAACAAAAATTGGTAGTCTAAACTTTAAAAAAAAAGGATGGGATGTGGTATGACTGAAGTTGAAATAAATATGAACAATAAGCAGCAAAATGTCAGTTTCACTAACGCAAGCACAAATAAATAGCATAGAACTGTACTATGCTTTCGAGGAATTGAAAAAAATGAAGGAACAACAACTTCTCTGATCATATTAGTTAACCTCAAACGGGAATGCATGTCAAGTAGATAAATACAAAATCAAAGAAAGACCCTTAACACTCGTTAAAAACATATCTTTTACCTTTTTAAAAAAAAATATTCATTATTTTTTTTATTTAAACTGTTAAAAAAAAAAAAAAAAGGATATCATTATGTGTTGACTTTTAAGAGAAACATATACATTCTCCCTAAGAGTCATGAACTAATGCTAATATCTCTTGCTCAGTAGATACAGAACTCACACAAAGATAACTCAAATGCACATTGGTATTTTTGCAACATATAGTATATTTAATGCATTCTCAGGACAGTCTCTATAAACATGCAGTAATCAATGTAAACAATATAAAATACAATACAAAATACAGTACACAATACAAAATTTATTTAAAAGAATATAAATATGGCCAGTTAAAATAATATGTGGTTTCAAATATAATGTCAGTTAAGTTATACAAAGTCAGGCTGTCCTTTGTTTTCAACAAATGAATAAAAAAAAAAAAACAATATACTTCTACTATCATGTTTTTATAGAAAGTCCTAGTCTTCAATGCTGTTGATATTACAATAGAACTAGTCCTAGAATGGCACGGGTGATGACCAAATGCACTTAACTTGGTCAATTTCTTCGCAGATATGTTCCCAGTAATAAAAACCAATAAATAGCAGTGGTCTATGTTTGCTGACAGACTCACTTGTACAGTTGATCCAGCGGTTCAAGAATCACACAATCTAGTGGGTGCTGGTGCATTGCAACATTCCAGAAAATAAAATTATGCCTATTAATAGCTCTCCTGACAAAACATATCTGTGATTTTAGCTCTACAACTGACATACATCTGCTGAACTGTCAATGCTATCAAGAACAGAGAAGCACAAGACCAAGTCATGTCTCTCAACACACAAAAAATTATGGTGGTATGAAAGCAAAAAATAAAGAAGATATCTGAGCTTTTGTGATAGATGTTCAACCACAGGCATTTTCTTGGAGTAACAATCACACTTATCAGATATGAAAGTATATCTGTAGTATTCATTACCCTACTTGCTCAATTTGTAGTATTAATCACACTACTTGCTCAATCTGTAGTATTTTTATCACTACTTGTTCAATCTGTAATATTTCCATCAGTCTTCTTGCTACCATACTTCAATCTGCAGTATCTCCAATACTCTTCATGTTACCAAGTTTCAATCTGTAGTATTCATCTCTCTACTTGTTCAATCTGTAGTATTTCCATCAGTCTTCTTGCTATCGTACTTCATTCTGCAGCATCTCCATCACTCTGCATGTTACCAAGTTTCAATCTGTAGTATTTTCATTACCCTACTCGTTCAATCTGCAGTATTTCCATCAGTCTTCTTGTTACCATACTTCAACCTGCAGTGCCACTACTACTGTCCTTCAGACGACTTCATCAAAGTCCCATCACAATACAGTATGTGTGAATTAAAGTCATCCCCAATCTTAAACAGAGTTGAGCAATAATTACACCTCTTTAAGCCATGAGTACTTTCCATGTGTCTCTTAATATTTTTCTTGTGCTTGAATTTAACATCACATATAAAGCAAGAAACATATGAACTATTATGCACTGAGCTGTGCTGTCGTAAGCCATCTCTGGTGATAAACCCTTTTTGACATACTTCACAGGTGAATGGTTCTATACCCAACATAGATGCCCCAGCAGTTTCTTGTGAATGTATCTCAACAAAGTGTTGTTGATAGGAAATACCTAATGGTAGTGCTATGCAACATAAGGAACATATTTCCACAGAGCTGTTCTGGTACTGACGACTTCTTTCCTCAAAATTGTCATATGGTCCACATGTAAGATTCTGTGGCCGATATAATAATGATGATCTCTGCAGACTGGCTTTTTGTGAAGCTCCTAAAGAGCTTTTTCTTTTACTGCAACTACCAATAACACCTGCAAACAAACAAAACATTAACACATCAGCTGCAGCTACAGTATTTTAGTAAGTGTGATAAGGAAACAACTAACACATACAAGGGGTTCAAAATGTGTGCCCCAGCATGATATAATCCATCACTGTACTCATTTTGTAACATAAGTTGATGTATTTTCATTTCCAGTGCACTGAAGAATATGAATTCCGAATATTTCTCCTTTTATATAGCATTTGCACTGTCTACATTCTTTCATTTTATGGCTAATTTCTAGATGTCTTTTGAGATTTCGGCTGTACTTGAATGTATGACTACATATCGAGCACTGTGATTTCACAAAGTGTGTTTCCATGTGATGATTAAGTCCAGACTGAGAAAAAATCCTCTTCCACACTCACCGCAGTTGTAAGGAGACGACATGGGCATTTCTGAGTGTTGATCCGTCATGTGACGATTAAGTAAACTTTTGGAAGTGAATTGTATCGAGCAGTATTGGCACACATTATGCAGTCCTTGTATCTCATGTATTGTGTGTTTTGATACAGGTAATCTACCCGATGTGCTTGAGCGCTGCCGCCTCAAACCACTTGCAGCTGCAGGTAACATGTTCATGTCTGTACGTATATCATGTTGATTATCACTCATTACTGGCAAGTTTTCACTAAATGTTAACTGTGGATATGTCTGATGAGTACCTGTTCTCAAATGCTGGTAATGTTCCTCTGAAACAAAAGAAATTGTAAGTTTGTACTCATAACAATTAATCCACGATGACAAAACTGCATAAGAAAAGCACAACAGCAATAATATGTGTTTCCAATTGCTTAAATGCAGTGACAACCAACAAGCCATTGTACATTTGGGTGAAACAATTAAAATGACAAACAACGTTATGCAACTAAAGAATGTATTGACAAATCATAAATGCATTCAGCTTATTATTTCCGCATACAGGTTATACAATTATATCAGGCGTTCATATTTACACAAACATGAGAAGAAGCTTCCAGAACTTTGTAGGTGTCACCGCAGTGTCTGCAGAATTTTATTCCATGTAGCATTTCAATGTGTCTGGTTTATACAATTATATCAGGCGTTCATATTAACACAAACGTGAGAAGTAGCTTCCAGAACTTTGTAAGTGTCGCCGCAATGTCTGCAGAACTTTATTCCATGTAGCATTTCAATGTGTCTGGTTAAATTCCTCTTGAAAGTAAAACTGGAGGTGCACCAAGTGCAGGAAAATAGCTGTCCTGTATGCTTGAGTTCATGCTGATGCAATCCAACTTTAGAGAAGAATCCTTTCTGACATTGAGAGCATTTATATGGTACTGATTCTTTGTGATATTCATTCATGTGTCTCTGATAGTAGAACCTAGTTTCCAAGACATGGTTACATATTGTGCACTGAATGCTTTGATCATTAGGAATTGCAGAGCGAGTGGCATACATTGTACTTGTTGTAGTGGGAGAGACAAAAGGTGACGGTGACGATATATGTGGTAATGTCCCAGTGTGATGACCTGTCTGAGGTCTGGGTCGAGATTCTGGAGTCCAATGCTCATATGCAGGGTGTTCTGAAATGAAGGGTTGAAAATGTGCAATTCTTTTAAACATGCCAACATAGCTGCCTTTACACTTCTTCATTAAGGAGAACACAATCTCTTAGATAAAATATAAGAAAGATCTCATACTATGCAGAACATATACATTTATTGAAGAAAATGTGAAAACTCAAAAACTGAAGATAAGCAGTTCTATGCATTTCTATCAACAAAAAGCTGCTCAACAATTAACATATCAATATCTGTTATATGGTACATTGAAATCAGGTTTGGTATGTTTACTGTTATCTGTACTACACTTTGCCAATATTATGATTCATATGTTTCACAGTGAAATGATTCTACTGTGCAGGCAATAGGCAATAATGACCCAAAAATCACTTTTATTACCACATTCTTTGCTTAACAAATCATTTATAATATACTCAAAACCAAAATAATAAAAAACAATGTTATATGTACAATAAAATTAATAACTCTGATACCAGTATTTTCAACACATTTCAAGGGACAGTTAATGGTACAAAATTCAGACTTTGTGCAAGTGTATTTTTTTATAGAATTATAAATAGAGTATTTCTTTCAATTCCCAGTTGCAATCAAGTATGATTTCACAAGCACCGCACACATTTCTTGAGTTTTGTTGTACAATTGAGAAAAAAAATTATGAGTTTGACAGTATACAGATGAGTTTCTATGGAGTTTGAACTCTGTATATGATATTAATTTTCCTCATGTATACAATTCAAAGAATAACTATGGTATTCTCTACAAAATCATAGTCTTCCACAGAATGTACATTAAAAAACCTCAAGTTTTGAACTATAGACAAAATAGCAATAAAACAAGTACTGTATTTTCATAAACAATTCACACATTATCTTATACTGGTCTATGTGAGACAACTAGTAACCATACATTTTAAATTCCAGCAAGTTTTCAGAAATACATTTTAGGCATGTGGAAAGTTTCCAGTCACTTATAGCCAAGTAAGTAAAACTCCGAGCAGCTTGGCTTAATAATTAACAATGAAGACTACAAAAGAAATCAGGGGACTGGCCATGGCAATTGAAAAGATAATTAAAATGTAGCACAACATCAGCAAGAAAACAAAAGTAAAACTTAGGGAAATATTTTTTCTGAGGCAACATATGGAAGTGTTTACAAAAGCATTATAGAAGTCAATTTTTTAAAGAAAGTGATACAGAAAAATTCTTCATACATTTATTTTCTGGTGCCCTGTATTCTGTATAGTTTTTTCCTCATATAAAGATAGCACACAGGCTATTCAGCAATGCTCACAATCATTACAAAACAACAAAGTAAATGGCATATATCCAATGTTATCCACATCATAGAACAACTATTGGATAGTATTATAACTGGCATATGAGATTATAGAATCCTAGGAAAATGTTTTTAAATGAAACATTATTTCCATCACATAATTGTCAGCATTATGCAAGCTCTCAGAAAGATTTACTATGGAAAAAAAAGTATCTCAAAATTAACAAAATGTCAATTTTTTTTAATATAAAGGTGATGTATGCTTTTTATTGTGGCCAACATTCACAAAATGTCAAGCAAATATGTAAATGAACCTGAAATATGTTAAATAGCTAAATTATTGTCATGTGTAAGAATCATGTGATTAATTACTATCAATCAAGTACCGTGCCTACCGGCGTAAGCGATCATGTCTCTCCACAACTCTCTTTGCTTGGTGCATGTAATCAGTTCTGACGTTGATCTTTTGTCGAACCATGATGTCAGGCCATCCAACATCTTCTCCCTCTGTCTTCCACGATCTCCCCACTAAATTTTACCTGTAGTAACCAAATGTTCTAAACCTTCTCTTCCCATTACATGCCCGAAGAACCTTGATTGTCTGATTCTTACTCTTTTGATAAGATTTCTTTGTGTGCAGGTATGATTTAAAACCTTTACATTTGTTTTCTTAGCTGTCCATGTAATTTTCAGCATTCTTCTGTAAAACGTGGCTTCCAATGATCGTATTGATTGTTTGTTCATTGTCCATGATTCGCTGCCATACTTTAAGTATTGGTTCAATATAGCACTGGAGTACTTGTTTTCGCAGTCATTGGTAGTGAGTTCACGTATAGTGTGTTCTTCATTTTCATAAGACTATTTGTTTCAGTATAAATGATATACAACACAAACAGTACATTCAATGATATTTATTTATATATGACAATAAAATATTACCATGTTATAGAAATATTCTTAAATAAGGCAAAATTACAAGTAAAGGAACAATAATTAACTACATGATTCCCAGTAATCATAAATAACATGCAATTACCCTGCGACATATAAATATGGATGATTCCAGGTTAGGTCAAAGTCAATATGTGACTAACATGTAGACTTTTTCTTGGGCACGGACCAACAAAGCAGTCAGAGTGGTATACTTTGTGTCATCTTGAATGGCAACAAATCTCTCCACTGCATTCAGTTCATGGACATTCTTCGTAGGATGATCCCATGACTGACCTACACTATGCATCTCCACTGATCTTCTACGTTCCCTAGAATCATGATTAGTTATTTGCCACCTGACAGGTATTTTAGAAATGTTTCTATTAAATGGGTCTTTACAGTAACTGCTTTGTCACATATTAATATATCTAGGAATAACTTAAATTTGAAATCACAAATTATGTGTATAAAATGAAAATTACATCCTTGAGTCCCTGAAGTGGCAGGCAGTAATGTTTTACTACTGGCCTGTCTACTATATGTTAAATATATTATATAGTTTAGTAACTCCAAAATGAAATAACACGTTCTTACAGATGTGCATAGCTGATGGTGAACAAGTTACATATTGCGTATGAAGTATTTTTAACTGTACTAAATAGTTTACATAGAAAAGTCAAACCAAAACTAACAATGAATAAAAACATAAAATCCCCCCCAAAAAGCAAGATATCAAACAGATTCAGCATAAAATATCAGTTTCACAATAATATTATGAACAAACTTCATAAATAAACATATAAACAAAGTCTCATATTAGTATAACTGCTATCAGTGCAGCTGACGGTGTACAGTAACACTGGGGAAAAAAACATATCCACCCAAGGTTTCATGTGTTAACAGTGTATGTCACAGTAGCAGTAGCAAAACAAAACTAGCACCTATCTACCCAATGTTATGACATTTAACAGTGCAGCTGTCACTGTAGCCAGCAAACACTCAACAAAACTAGTACCATATCTACCCAATGTTATGACATTTAACAGTGCAGCTGTCACTGTAGCCAACACTCAACAAAACTAGTTCCATATCTACCCAATGTTATGACATTTAACAGTGCAGCTGTCACTGTAGCCAACACTCAACAAAACTAGTTCCATATCTACCCAATGTTATGACATTTAACAGTGCAGCTGTCACTGTAGCCAACACTCAACAAAACTAGTACCATATCTACCCAATGTTATGACATTTAACAGTGCAGCTGTCACTGTAGCCAGCAAACACTCAACAAAATTAGTTCCATATCTACCCAATGTTATGACATTTAACAGTGCAGCTGTCACTGTAGCCAGCAAACACTCAACAAAACTAGTACCATATCTACCCAATGTTATGACATTTAACAGTGCAGCTGTCACTGTAGCCAGCAAACACTCAACAAAACTAGTACCATATCTACCCAATGTTATGACATTTAACAGTGCAGCTGTCACTGTAGCCAACACTCAACAAAACTAGTTCCATATCTACCCAATGTTATGACATTTAACAGTGCAGCTGTCACTGTAGCCAGCAAACACTCAACAAAACTAGTACCATATCTACCCAATGTTATGACGTTTAACAGTGCAGCTGTCACTGTAGCCAACACTCAACAAAACTAGTACCAATCTACCCAATGTTATGACGTTTACAGTGAGCTGTGCTGTAACAACTCAACAAAACTAGTACCATATCTACACAATGAATAGTGGTTAACACTACATGTCACTGTAGCAAACTCATCTAAAAACTAGTACCATATCAGCAATTGTTCAACAGGATAAGTTCAAATACAATATGGTGCTGACAATTGAACATTATTACATATCTAATAAGGAAATTGTGTTATTAAACAGTACATTTTGCTTTTATAGTATTTATCATATTTATTTTGCTTATATTTACATTCCTGCTGAAGTATGTTTGTTATGGGCTCAGATACAGTAAATATGATAATAAGTCAGGGTCATAAAACTATAGATGACTAAGACCCCACTCCATCACCAAGTGGTAGTACTGGTGACTGGCTGTCTCACTTCAGTCTGGCTAGGTGAGTAGGGATCAAAGAGGAAAGCAAACCTAACACAGAAGATGGTCAGCTGGAAATAATTATGTCAGGTAGAAAGGTATCAATATTGTATTGTTGCAGTAAACTATGACACAGCGTAACAAGTGCTTTCTTGGAGCATAAGAAGTGCTCTTTTTGGAGCAGATGAAGAAGAATGTGCCCTTTTTAATATAAGATATTAACACATAGAATAGGAAGTTCAAAGGTGAATAGAGAACAACATGTTCATTTAGTCTGTCAAGTTTGACAGTTATAGACCATGACAAAGAGATTTTCACTAGCTTCATATAGATTAACTTTCTCTGTACAATGTTCTGCAACTATTTACCCAATGCATCTATCTTCAGCATGCATTTATTTGCAATGCTACTCTTGTCTTGGTGGTCATTTACTTCTCTTCAAGGCAGCAAATGTCATCAGAGTAAACTCTCCTAGGAAAGCTATCTTTCTGGACTAACAAATCTTTCTAACCGGAGATTGTAATTGTAAGGAACATTTCCTTTTTATTTAGAAAAGACATGGTTTACCAACTGTCAGTCATTCAACACATAATCAATAACAAGCAAAGTATGGACTGAGCTGATGTCACCAATGACGGTACACTCTCATTTATGTGATAGGCGAGGTCTCAGACACTGGAACCGAGTGCTAGAATTAGGAGATAAGTTTGGACATGCCAGACAGTGTCATCTTCATGGTAGAGAGAGTAGATTATACTAATCAACTTCTCACAGGTATGGTGAACAGGTGGACTTTGGGATGGCTGATGCAGCAGAGGAAAGAGCAGGTTTGGGAATGTCCAATGAGGTCGATTGCATAACATAACAAACAAGAAGTCTAGAATGGTAACATAGAATAATGAATAAAGAATAACTAGTTCTGATGGAGTAGAAGACAAAAGTATGACAATGAACAGGCTTCTAGAGCAAATGGATATTGTAATTCTGGAAGTTTCTTATTGTCATACAATCAGCCTAGTCACAATATAGATATCATTACATACAATAAGTAAGGAATAACAACAAAATCAAATAAATTATTGTCATTTTGACATGATAATAGAGAGCAGTGGAAAAGATAATCATAAGTTGTATGATGTATGGTAAAAACAGCAACACATAAATGAAGTATGGTGATGTGCATAATGTCAATAGAGAAAGAATAGTGATCATGTATCGAAAAGATAATCACAACATAGAAACTATAGCGTGATGAAACATGAGGACAAACCACAATGAAAAACTATAGTCTTAAAGGTGTACACAAATGTATGTTAAAATTATTTTAAAAATAAAGTTGCAAATCTCAGATGCATGACCTCTTCACAAGACTTACTATTATATGGTGAAATTTCATATTTCTGCACTGTATTTTCCATAGACAAGGTGTGTTATACCAAACATTTTTCAATGCACCATCTGTTTCATGGAAGGTTGTAATTTGGAACTGTCTGATACAAGGATTGACTTGTATAAGCCATAAACATAGGTCAGTTTTAGAATGCTGAGAGATACAACTAAAATAACAAAAACATTCTGCCAACCTTATTATTCTAGTCATATGTGGAACTGAGATTTATTAGTTTTGCTAGTAGAGATTAAAACTGACTGTAGCATAAGACTTTTCTGAGCCTAAAACCTGACATTGATTTTACCAGTCTTAAACAGCTAAGTGCATTGGTATGCTATGATAGTGGATTAAAATAAACAGGGATAAAACATGTACAATAGATTCTTTAGTCTAAGCAAGTGAGCACATAATGTTAAGTGTTATTTTTGTTTAATACTATACTTTCTTTTATGAGGCAATATTTAATTATTTCTGTGTGACATTCTATAGAGCGCTTTCAAAAGATTTGTCAATAACACTGGACAAACTTTATGCTACCTTTTGAATAAATTTAATAATTCACAATTTTTCTAAGTTGTATTTCAATAAAAACAACCATTAAACTGAAAAACATCAAACTAGCGGCATAAATCCACTTTGAAAATGTATAAATATCATAAATGCAACAATGAATATGATCATAACCTTATGACTAGTTTTAACTCTTTCTTTCATGAACCTCCATTTCAAGACTAATACACATCAAACATTTTTAATGAAAAGCTTGATCAGCACATAATATATTTATTCCTCAACTTTGCATAGAGTATAGGGTCTCAACAGTTGTCCTCCCATTTTCTTGCTCTCTGAATGTTCTTTGTGACTTTTCAGGATAACCTGACATCCTTCAGTTCCTCAAGAAGAGTCCGTCTCAAGGTCAATTTAGGATGTCCATTTTCCGTTTCCCTTGCAGGTTCCACTCAAGTGCTTGTGTAGTGACACTATACTGTGTCTTCTGCATTGCCAAAACTCACATCAGTAACTGAATCAATATCACAGCATTTCAGGTAGACCTGTAGGTGCTTGGTCTCCTCCAGCGGATGTCAACGGTATGCATGCTTATATGACAGTTTTAGTAGTAAGGTCATGGTTCCCATGGCTTACTGGTTAAACACACCCTCATGCATTTAGTTCTACTTGAGTGATTCCAAACTTCTTAAATCGAGGGATAGTTTCGACATCAATTTCAGTATTATTTAACAGGCAGTCATTGAACAACCTAGAGACGTTTCTTTTTCGCTTCTGACGACAGGTGCTGTTGATGCACTCGTCTGTCCTCATTACAGCAAACACCTGCATGTTCATGAAAGTAGATGCAGGTAAGACCCTGGAGGTTACAAGCCTCAATAGATGACATTCACTCAGTGTAACATGGCATTTTGGACCATCCAAAGTAACAACTGAGAGTCTAATGGTCCCAGTAAATGAAGTCTCAAAGAGTCTTAGAGGACAGAAGTAACAGCCTCAACCTCCATCCTCATACTGGAAGCAGCTGTCATGTATGCTTCATTTCTATATGCCGCTCGGGTGGTTACTAGGGCCCAAATTGGGGTGTAAAGAATAGAACCACTGTTACCTGCCACATGTCATAAGAAGCGACTAAACACGTAATCACAAAGTACTGTAGTTTTACAAATTACAAAAACAATGACAAAATACAGCAACGTTTCGACCAACAAAGCCTTAATCAAGCAAACGAACAACAGGAGTGACTGAATAAAAAAATAAATATGGATGGCTACATACAACGTTTCTAATGAAAATCTGGGAATAAAAACGAATAACGAAATAAATGTAACACAAACAACACACATAAAAACTAGAAATAGAAAAGAAGAGAAACAATGAAAATCAAGTAAATATATAACTTTAATATATGCAACATATGCACATATAGATTGCAAGGCATGAGAAGAGAAAGTACTAAGAGGCATAGGAATGTAATACGTTGAGCTCATGTGGTTGCAAGGTACCATACAACGAAATCAACCGATTCTCCAGAGCAAATCGACTGCGATCATCCAAGGAACATGATCGGATGGCTGTGACCTGGACATCGTGAGCTCCTAAATGGCCAGTATCATTGAAATGGGTGGCTACAGGGGTCACAGAGCATTGGCTGAAACGACTAAGAAGGTTGGACGTGGGGCTAGCTACCCCACACCGTAAAAAACATATGGCTACAGAATAGAGTGAACCGAGTAACGCTTGCTGAAACCGGACACATCGCAAGGATAAGCACCAGAGCTCCAAATGGTGCTGAAGATGTGACGTAAAACACACTAATGCTAAGTCTGCATGGATCAGATTTCCACATGAATAGAATTTATAGGGAGATCTGGTACATCGGTCTGGGTGATGCTAGAGATTTCTATATGCAATAAACATACCTTTGTGCTAGAGGGAAACCACAGCCTGATTTCTCACCCTACTATAAGTAGTTTAACCAAGTTCAGCTTTCATATTGCCCCAATGTTTACATTCATTTTCAACAGTAATAATAACATTATGGGATGCTGAGTATGCTCTCGTCTATTACGATCCATTTACGAGCACTGTCCTTTTCATTGTATATGTGTTGATGATGTCATGATATTGGAAAATATCATTAGTGGGTTCAAGTTAATGAAAAGTGAGTGTCTTTAAATTTGTGTATGACAATGACTATGGTAGTTGCCAAACAGGTTTTCTGCAAGAAATGCCATTTTTTTTTATTTCAAAACTACCATCATTTTTTTTAAAACATCACACATATATAACCTGTTGCTCTATACTGCTCAGAAACATGGTAGATGAAAACAGATTTGGCTAGTTTTTTTCTAAATGGGTTACTATCGAAAAATGGAAAGAGTGAACAAGTTCTTAAAAACAAAAACACATCAACAGCTACTGAAAGAGTGCACATGTAGATAGTTCTGGTTACAATATGACATGAACCCGTCTGCTACAAAACTATTGGATGAAAAAATCATGGGGATGAAAATTGGGACACGCAAGGACAATCTTCATTGTGCTTCATTATACACCAAGATATCAATGTTCAGATTTCCACTGACCATTGATATCTTGGGCAGCTGAAATCCTTTAGAGCAGTTTGTTGTTTTGGGAGATCTTTCAGCCAAAGTTTCATGGTAATTCCCTCTGATAAGGAATTGTGGATCTCTCCCAGCTGCACCTTCAATGTATATAGAGAAGCAGATCAAAGTTTCATTGAACTTCTCTTCATCTGGAAATGAATCTGCGAGTACAGTAAATCTGGTCTAACTTCATTGCTTGGGCACAAAGGTCTACTCAGCAAGGGATTTTAACTTCAGTTTAACTTCAATGTCTGTCTGATTGAAACTCAACGTTCAAGCCAACTCTCTTGACTTTCCTGATGAGACTTTGGCACAAGTGAAAATAGCATCCTTTGACTTCTGCATTTGGGAATGCAATGTGAGCTGCACTGATACAGGCCTTTTCAAAATCAATCAAAACTTTCTGGAGCCAGATTTGGGAGCAGACATTTCAGTATTTCAAACATTTTAGAGTAGTTGGAAGATTGTTTCTTTATAAAAGAAGTAAATGCAGGAGGATAAGAATTACCAATTTTGGCATGCCAGGTGTAAAACTGAAAGAACATTCTGGGAACTTTGTTGAATGTGCAGTGTCCATAGATAGTATTTTTATAAATATGTTTGCTTCAAATCAACGTCTCCAAGTGTCAAAATTCTGTCAGGATCATCTACACCTGAATCATGAAGAATTAGATCTGAATACTTTTCTGGAATTGAAAAACTAGGTGTGTTTGGGTTCGGCGGTTGATCAGCTTTTTTATGTCTCATCAGATTTCTTGTAATAGATGACATCTTTGGAAGATGATCTAAAACATCACTATTCAGGCCAATCAGTTCATTTGCAATCACATTTCTCACAGTGGCACCAACGTTCTTTATACGCTCTTTCATTTTTCTCAATGCAATGTTTGCTTTGGCTTTTTGTGGACATGAATCGTGAGAGTGTGAGGATGGTGCTTCTACAATATTGCCATCTTTTGTTTTGATATAAGCCTTGCAGCGCCAAGATTTATTCTGTCTGCATCTCCAAGTTATCACACCAGTCATCTTATTTTCCCTAAATTTGTTGTATTCAAAACCAAGATACGTCAAAACAGTATTTCCTCTCTGATTTCTTGAAAAATCCACCTCGACTATAAAAATAAAAGAACATTAAAAATATATTAATTACCAATACCGTTGGTTTAAATGGGTCTACAGGCGAACCAATATTTTAATGAATTTTTACGGCTGTGATAAGATACCAGCTATGATAAACTGATCTATTACCTGCTGTTTCTTCTTTTGCCTGCCATGGCACAGATGTTTTTGCATACTTATTTATAGATTTGACAAGGGATAACCCATCTCTGATTTCATTTGTAAATAAAGAATTATATGGAGATTCATTCAGGAGAACCAAAAAAGCATTCAACAATACTGCTTATTATATAATCTTCCTTGCTAGAATTATCACTACTGATACTGTTATTGTATACACTAGATTTATTATTATAAATCCATGAATAAATAAGCGGTGAAGATTGAGCTGCAGATAGTAGTTGTCTATGTGCGCAATTGTCTGGTTACCACATTGGTTACATGCTGTACACTAAGAAACCTTTACCTACTTTAGATTTTTTTGGTTATTACCAACACTAGCCTTCTCAGCTGTTTCTAAATGTTATGATACAAACATCTTGAGGTATGCATTTCAATAACTGCATGATCATTAGTACTATTTTTGTCTTCTTTTTTATTCTTATTGGCACTTGCTTCGTAGACACTTGGTCCCAGAATAAAAATCCACAGCGAGAGTTAAGTTTTTTCGACCATATGGCTCTCAGGTCGATCCAGTCTAAATTGGGCACCAGAGAAACACCGGCCAATAAAAGTGGCAGGCATAACACTATTTCTCAAGACACCTCATGGTATGAAAACAGGTTCTTTACATTTTTAATTACTTAATTTATTCTCATGACCTTTTTTTTTCAAATTATTATTCAGTGATAAATAAAGGACAGCGATCAGTGACAGTACATTTCCCCCAATTGTTTATAAAATGGCTAATGTATAATAAAACCACACCTGTTTTCCTAAACTACCATCAGAATAACAATCAGAAAGATCATCATTTAGTCAAAATTGTTCTAAAGGTTTGTATTTGTTGACAAGTGGCAACTTTACAGAAATACTCCTAAACTTTTTTTACATTTTGCTTGTATGCCATACTGGTCCAGTGTTCAGTCAATATGATCAAACGCCTTTTCAAAGTTTGTGAAGTATATATATATATACATATTTGCCATTCATTTCAATACTTGGTTGTTCAGCTTGTCACTGTTTTACACAAGTGGGTCAGTCAAGGAACAGATTCTGGCCTGTCCTGTCGTGAAGCCTCTTTCTTGGAAGGTTTACTTGTTTTGTTCGTCATTCTTTCCATCAGTGATTGTAAGATTAGTAAATGAGTGGCATCTATAAAGACTGGTGAAGCACATGTCATCGGCTGTACTGTAGAGTATGGTTTTATTCTAAGGTGTGTGATGGCATAATTGATCCATCAAGGCTGTATAAGTAGTCATCATCAGCATCAGGTGCCGTGCTGGCTGGCGTAGGCGATCATGGATCTCCACAAATCTGTCGTTGGTGTTTGCTATCAACTCAGATGTTGACGTTGTACTGTGCCATGAAGTCAGGCTATCCAAAATTTTCTGTCTCTGTCTTCCCTGTCTCGTCTACCCTGATTTTACGGTTGTCACAATGTGTTCCAAATCTCCCTCCCCCTCACATGCCCGAAAAATTATGACTGTCTCTTTCTTATATTGATAAGCTTTCTCTAAGTATAAGTAGTACATGACTGTAATATGTGAGCAGTGTTTTGAGGTGCTTGACCACAGAGGCAGACTTCTCTTGCCAATTCTGAACTTCTCGCACATACTTGGGCCCTTTGGGTTGATGTCAGTGTGATGTTCCCTTACTGCCTAACAGTAGCTTGGGAATCTTTAGGTGCACTCTCAGTCCAAATCTTCTACTGTTGTAGGTGCAAAGTGGTAGTTGACTGCTTCTTCTCACAAGATATTAAAGTCTCTCCACAAATACTACGGTAAATTTGTGTATGTCTGTGTTTTTATTCTAAACTTCTGGTAACACTGATGACCTTCCTCAAGCACCTTATCTCACAATGTGTTCATCTTTTCTTGTGTCTTAAATAGGGTTCATTTTTGACGTTGGCAGTAGAGAGTATAAATATGCTATTTATATTATCTAACTTTAATGCCCTATTCAGGTGCTTGAATAATGATGTCAATTTGTTAGTTTTGCTTTTAACCCCTTGAAGGCTGTACCTTAACAATCCACTCCCCTGAGTTCCTGTGCAAAACAGCCTGTATCAGAGGTATATTGAAACACGATAATTTAGCACACTTAACCCTTCAAACCCTGGCCACCTGTACCGTAAAAATCCCATCCCCAAAACTCCTGAGCAAAAACAGCCCATACCAGAGTTATATTACAATACAATAATTTTGCACACTAAAGTGCTCTATAATTTATCGACTTACACCATTATCTCCGTTATTCCTGCCTATTAACTATTTTCAGAATAGTAAACTTGAAAATGTATGTTATATGTGGGCACAGCTCGAATACTCCTATATGTAGATTTTTCTACAGATTGAACATATATAGCTTGAATATCAATCGATTAAAACAATTCTTTGTCGTCTAAATGATCATGTAACTCACTTTCTATATCATTATCAGAATAATCCATTCTAAGTCTAATTCATCTTCAGATTCATCCAAAACCAGTTCAACAGCTTGCTCTATTGTTATATTTTCAGAGTCACCATTTCAAGATTTTAGAACATCTTTTCAACATGAAAATACTTTAATTACCTCATCTGTACAAAAAACATCACACAACAGAGTTTGCCATCTTGCTAAACCATGTAGAACATGTGGGTTGTGTTTTACGTCACATTTGTACACAATTTATTTTCAAATACCGATAAATAACGTAATAATATTCTCATACCAATATATCGGGAGCTCGGGTTCTAAGGGTTAAATACTCTACAATTTGTTATTGACTTATCCCATCCCCTCCGTTATTCCTGCTTATTATCTATTTCAGAATACTAAACTTTTTAATGTGCTTGATATAATATGTGGGCAAGGCAGCGAATACTCCTGTATATGTAGACAGTTCTCCAGATTGAAAATATATAGCTTTAATATCAATCAAAACTATTTTTCACTGTCTAAATGATAATCTAATTCACTTTCGATATCCTTATCAGAATAATCACATTATAAGTCTAATTTATCTTCACATTCATTCAAAACAAGTTCAACAGCTTGTTCTGTTATACTTTTACAGTGACAATTTCAGAACATCTTTTCAACAAGAAAATACTTAACTAATTGCTTCATCAGTACCACAAAAAAAATCCCACAACAGCATCCGCTATCTTGCAAAACCATGCAGAGCATGTGACCTTATATTTGTACACAATTTTCATCGAATACCGAAACATAATAGTAAAATTGTCTCAGACCGATTTTTCGGAAGCTTAGAATATGCAATGTTGACATTCAATCGTGATATACCGTGAGCCTGGGTTCTAAGGATTAAGCATCTAGTTTCTATTTCTCTACCAAATTGACAAATGCTTCTTGTGTATTTGACGACCTGCTCTTCATACTTTCACATAATGAAATTATTGAGTTTGCATGGTAATGCATTTTGCTTTCATTGTCAAGTACCAAACTCAGGTTATCTGTGAAGCGCAAGTTGTTAAGCGAATTCTGTTTTTAATTATCTCCATCTATCATATTTACTTTCAATTAACCTTTGAGTTTGCTTCTGATACTGTGAGGTACAACAATGAGGTATCTTAACATATATGCTTTATACCATATATGAATATAGCTGTGCCTCCATAACCTTTCTAGAAAAATGAAACATGTTGAGAGTACAGCAATGTGCATCTCTTTACGATAATGTTGTATGTCTAATAAAAATGCACAAAACTATGAATATGTAGATATACTATTACACAACACAGTATGTTACAAAGCAAACCCACCGCATAGGCAAATGGCCCCAGTAGTTAATGTCAAATGCATGTCAATAGACATAAACAAAGCACTAATATATATATATATATATATATATATATATATATATATATATATATATTATATATATATATATATATATATATATATATATATATATATATATATATATATATATATATATATATATATATATATATATATATATATATATATATAAATAACACAATCTTCCTTTCAACCCTGTGTTACCAATGCCGAACTTGGAAAATGACAGCAAAAGCAAAAAGGATTACAAGGACAGAAATATGATTTCTTTAGAATACTCAATGTATCAAGAAGAGAGAAAATCAGAAAAGATACAATCAGTCCAAAGTGTGTGAATATACAGCAACAGAATTCATTACGAAGCAACAGGACAAATGGCCGGTCTTATAACATCTTTGCCTTCAAATAGTCTATCACAAGCAATGATCTGGAAACAGGGGGAGGACGACCATGTAAATTCTGGACCAACGACCCTCTCCCATACCCTATACTTCACCTCTACATTGCAAGTGTACACAAGGAACATGATGAAATGACTATAACACAGTTCACTGAATGCACAGGCAGTAACATCATGTATTAAATCAAATTTAAATGTTAATGGTTACAACCCAAATAAACTGCTTAAAATTAATGATACTCCCATGACCAAAAAAACTTGGTAGAAAAATTGGACAATACCTAAGTCTGCACATAAAATATAGGGAGATATATGTTACCCCACTGCAAATAATGCTGTAGAGATGTGAAGGTTAGGAAAGCACAAAACTGGATTGTAGCATTTAAATGAGGTGGTCAGTTATTTTCTTTGCTATATTTTTCTTCCTTAACTTCATATGGCAAACACCAATTTACAGCTGGGTGATCTAGAATGTGTCAGAGAAGGGAATGAACAGCCAATTCCTAGTACGAAACAAACACCTAACAACTTGGCTACACAGTCCAACAAGAATTAGGTAAACAATATAGATTTCACATACAAGGTAGACAATTTGGGAAAATTTGCCAAATTAAAAATGTTCTACGATAAAGACATGAAAATATATGCCATGTTTATCATGAAATATTCATATCACTGGTTATTAGTGTTTTGTTTGTGACGAGAATCAGGAAGCCAAGTGGTTAGGGCACCAGTCTTTCAGTCACGAGAGTGGATGTTCAAACCAAGGTACAATTGGGGTTTTTAAAGGTACAATCAAAAAGACAACCAACGTACTGTTGCGACAGGTGACCTTTAATCCCCAGCCTAGAATAGCCCTCTAACAACCTTATAACTGGGATTATACTATATGAAAGCTGTTTTGAGTATTTTCTTGTTCTTAACTAGATGTATATTACTATTTCCATTACTTAATGTTTTCTGTGATCACAAATCTGATTGCAAAAATACTAGAATATTAAGCAACTAATCTGTACAATGTCTATTGGCTTTAGTAAGTACTACAGGTCCATCTATAGATGGGCATTTACTATTAGTATAATGCAATGTATTATGCTGTCAGCAAATCTCAGAGCCAACATTTAAAATAAACTCCTACAAAGAGCATACACCAGTTCTGCTAGTCTTTCATTAGCAATGCTGATCAAATGTTTGTTAATTTATGTGTTTTGGTAACTTGATAATAAGGTTGAAGATATCATATAGGAATAAAATAACAAGAAAAAATACTTACGAGACTGTCAAACATTGCTTGAACATCTTCATCCTCATCATCAATTTCAATGACTTCAAATTGACCAGCATCACTTGAACCCTCGCCTGCATCAGAGTAAACTGATTGAGCATACGCTCCCTCTTCCCCTGCTTCATCATATTCAACTGGTATTTCAGAGCCAGTGGTAACATTTCAGAAGGAACTTCCTCAGTAATGCAGAATCTTCAGACTGTTGTATTGTGTCCACAGCTGGAGTTTCACTATCATCATCATTTATGTCTGTCTGATTTTTATTTTGTTCTGATGTATCTTCCTTCTTCCAGAAGTGGGCCTGACGAGAATGTTCCCTTATAGTCATTATCAGGTTCATTTACAGAACCATCAACAGCGGTCTCATCACTATTAACTGCAGTGGAGGCATCTGGATCACTTTTTATATTGTCAACATTTGATACCTGGTCTATATTGTCTTGTGTATCATGATCTAACGTGTGTGATTGATTATGTTCACTTTCATCTGTTTCTTTCACAACATCACTTTCAAGAAGTTCCTTTTTAATATTAATTTCGGGGTGACTATCAGCATCATTTGTATCTGAACCCTGGACTGAGGTCTGCGGCCACTTAAAATTTGCATCTGCTTGATTATTAATGGAGGATGAAGACACGGGACTTGAGTGGATACGCTGAGGTGCAGAACCTCGGTCATGTGATGGATAAGAAGGTCTTCCACCTCTCTGTTTTTTAGGAGACATTCTCCAGTCTCTTTCCATTCCTGGCCAAGAACGTTTTGGGAACCATGATGCACATATGAGTTGGAAATGGGGTTGTATTCCTGAGGTGCAACCTTGAAAGTATTCACGTGCGGCTCTGAATTGAGACATTACTGCAGGCTGAAGATTAATCTCTGGTATAGGAGAGCATGAACCATCTTGAGTTTGTTTTGCTGCTCTTTTCTGGCAGGAAACTGTGCTTACAAAGGTCATGGAATTTGTAGTACTCTTCAATACTTTCTCATTTAGCACATAGTCTACCTTACTACCACTATCAATATTAACATTGATATAGCCAACAATTTCTATGCCTGAATCAAAGTCCATGCAACCATGGCACAGAGCCTGAAGAGATTTACTAAGGCTGGAAATGAATCTGTTGGCTACAGCCACATCCATCTGTAGCTCAGGCATTTTGATAAGCATTCTGAGAATGAGATTAAATTTAATATGTTATAAAACAAGCTACTAATGCACAAATTCTTCTTCATCTTCTGCGTTCTCACTAGATTGGGATTCGGATTCTCTAATAAAGGCAGCCATCTGCCTCAGATTTTCAGCCATGCCATACAGTTTGTCTTGAACACTAGTGTAAGTGGGCCACCTCTTTCTTCTCAAGTCTGCATACTGGGGGCAGTTCTGTAGGATATAATTCCTATGATTTCTGCTTCCCGTTTGTGCCGACCTCTTCCATCAGTAAGTTTTGGCCATCCTCGTGATGGTAGGTCTGACATTCTTACTGCGTGGCTAAATCTCTGAGGCAGATTGGCGACCGTAGAATCCGTTATCCATTCCTCATTGTGAGGGTCATTGCACCATGTTATGCGCCTTACGGCCTGGTGCATTCGTTTTCTGCAAACATTTGTTTCAGGTTAGCATTCCCTAGAGGACACATGCATCCGATTTCAGCCAAACCTCCTTAGTGCCTCTTACGACATGCGTGGCAGGTAACAGTGGTTCTATTCTTTACACCCCAAATTTTGGCCCTGGTAACCACTTGGGCGTAATGCACAAATAGAAATAATTTTATAAAACTAAGAGAAGGCTGATTTCAAACCTAAGACATTTTGTGGGCAGTGTTAGAATGTGCAAGGACATGGACCACTCCTCAACTTTTCCCAATGAAGATGGAACATATCAGCTATAACAGATGTGGATATCCCAGCAATGAATGGAAATTTGCGCATGTACACATCACATAATTAATGGACTATGATCAGATATATTACACAGAATGGGGCTGCCAGTGTGTATCTTCACTAAATTTATGTAGACATCTTTCTGTTTAGATTTTGAGCGTGAGAAACTTAGCAAAGCAGATGTTATAAAACTGAAGGGTAATGGACATTTATTGCACCCAAGGCAGGTAAAGGAAACAATAAATTTTAAAGATAAACAATTATTAATAAATTTGTAACCTGATGTTTTGAAGGTCATAAATGAGAGAATTTATCAACAGAAACTTCTTAAATCGTAGCATATCCTTTACAGGACTTAGCCATCAACCACAGTAAAAGTAAATGAGGTCGATTTTCTAGACACCACTAATATGTTCAGTAGTTTGCCACTGCTTCCTGAACGGTGCAACAAAAACTACATGATATAAATAGAAAGAAAAAACTGCAGAATTGTCAAAATAGATGGCACACAACTATGGATCTGAACTGCATGGAATAATTAATAAGTTTCACGTTCTTTAGAGCATTGATCGTCTTACTGACTGTGTTTGGTGTAAACATAATAATAACAGTTATTATGACAACAGACGTGTGTAACTGTGTTGGTGCACCTCTCTGGTGTGTGCAGGTCACTGTAGACACTGTAGTCCAATCCTGGCACACAATTCTGTACCACAGGTCAGGATCAGGGTTACACAGCTCGCTTTCTGATTCCTAAGCAGTATGATTATAGATATGTGAATTTCTCGTGTTGTTACAGTGCCGATTTTGTGCAAATGATTCCAAGCACTTGGCGACTATACTTTATCAAAGTACTTTAAGAGTGTCTTTAAATATTTTTCTGTTCACACCAATTGTGCTACTAGACTACGGTCGCCGGGAATGTCCAGAATAATGCCATCTGCCCATCATATGATAAATTTGATATCATGCTCTGCTATCGGCTATGCATGCCGACGCTATTAAATATATAGCTACAATCTAACATAGGACACAGTAGTACGGCAGTACACACCACTCCACTTGTCACTGAGATGAGCCACAGCCCACACTCGAGTCAAACTGAATGAAATGAGTCAGTGTGACTACTTAGTTACTACTTCACTCCTCACCACTAACAGTAACACTGTGACTAGTGTTACTGTGAGAGTGCTGTCAGTACAGAGTGAATACACACACTAACATTGCAGTTTGCAGACACTCAAGTTTCAATGAAATGAATGCCCAGGTCGCATTCATTTCATTCACACTAATCACACACATTGCTTTTACCTTTTATTAATTACTAATTTAACTAACTAGTTTGTAACTGTAGTACAGTTACAAAGTAGTGGTGTAGTCAGTAGTATTAGTGTAGTAGAAACTGATAGTGATATTAGAATATGACTACTACGACTACATTACACTGACTTAACAGAACACTTAACACTACTATCAAAGTGATTTAAAGTGTTAATACTAAGTTAACAGTCAACAGTCATAAGTTCAGCAGCTCAGAGCGGAGAGCGCAATTAACACATGTTCTTTACATTTGTTTATTTGTACTCGTTCGCTAAGTGTAATACAAACATCTACGCTTACCAATCTCCGTGAATAATAGTGGTTTAAGAAAAAGGTAATCGAGCAAAACAGTAAAGGCAATTAAATGCAATTGCAGACCATGTTGCTTATATAAGTTATCTTAAACACAGAGGACGCTTCGCCATTTTTGACGGCCATATACTCATTAGCCAGATCTATGCAACGGTTTAACTCAAATGAATAATATTGAATATTTGTTGCAGTTTCATTTGAAAGCATCTATAAATATTAAATGGACAATAAATATAAAATAGTAACAGTAACACATAGAGATTTTAACTACTTTTATTACAGAATAAACGAGAGAGGAGGCTGAGAAAACACAATTTAAATACATTTACGTAATTCTATATAATAAATAGAAGTGAAGGGACAGAACGAAGATTACCACGAATCTTAACCCAGTTCTTCTTTCTAGAGAAAGTATCGCTGGTACTGTAACTGAGACAAATATTTATAGAAATGTTGTATATATTGTTCACATGGAAAATGTAAATCTCGAGTACAAGACGAGACGCTTCAAATAAATAAATATTTGTGGTACCAAACACCAAACTGGCAAAAGCATCACGTGACGTGTTCGACACCGGCGCCACAAATTCTCCACACTATCAACAGACAGTCAAATGTTAATAGTGATGTGTGTTTCAGCTCATCATCATCAAATAGTTTGTCCTGAGCGGAACCACAGCCACCTATAAACTTATTAGTTTATAGTTGGCTGTGGCAGAACTTTGCCACCTTAACAGTTCTTCGGAAATTATCTCTCTCTCATAGGCCGGATGTCCTGCCTCTGTATTGGTCATGCTCAAACCTTTAGTACATCCTGAATCTATCTGCCCCGTGCTCGTCCTTTTGCCGAGATGTTTCCATCCATGATGGTCTTCTCTAGCCATTCGTGTCTGTTTATATGTCCAAAATACTATAATTTTCTCATTTGTACCAGGCATGTCAATATAACAATACTGCAGTGTTATGCACCAACAAACGAGGCTGACGATGATAAGAAAGACACATTTTATGAGCAACTACAAGACCCAAAAACATGACCTGTTAGTAGTAATGGGGACTTTAATGCCAAGGTTGGAAGTGATAACGTAGGGGTAGAGAGAGCTATAGAAAAACAAGGAATAAACACAATGAATGAGAATGGAGAAAGACTGGCGGAGTTATGTATGCTGTCAAACTTAGTAATTGGAGGTACCATCTTTGCACATAAGGAAATTCATAAACTTACTTGGCACTCACCAGATGGAGTGACCAGGAATCAGCTTGACCATATGTGCATAAATACACAATTTAGAACATCATTGCTGGATGTCCGTGCATACAGAGGGGCAGATGTAGGAAGTGATCATAATTTATGCATAGGTAAATTGAAATTGAAAATTCACCATACTAAAAAGAACAACTGCGAATAGACAGTCAAAGGCTACAAAATAAAGAAGTAAAAGAGGAATATCAGCTCGAACCTTAAGAATAGGTTCGAGTTACTTAATGGTGAAAATGAACAGAACATTGAAGACAAATGGACTAAGATAAAGGACACACTATTGGGGGCAGCAAATAGTAGCGCCTCCTCCATGAGGCCATTACCTTGTAGTGGTGAGGGGGCTTGCGTACCTCAGGGACCCGGAGAGCTATGCCGGCAGGGTTACCCAAGCCGGGAAGGTCGAAGGAGAGAGGGCAGACTAAATGTGGTCTCCTGGTCCTCCAGGTTGGGGTTGTGCGATGGGCTAACTACCCATCCATTTTAAAAAAACAGTAGTTACAGAAACCAAAAACAAATTGTTCGAATGGAGTGGCAGGCTCCGCTCTACGTGTGCTTTGTTGATTTTGAGAAGGCATTTGACAGCATAGATAGGAAATCAATGTGGGGATCCTAAGAAACTATGGGGTGCCGGAGAAGACTGTCGACATCATCAGGCAGCTGTATGAAGGGTTTGCCTGCCAGGTTATTCATGATGGAAGACTGTCAGAGGAGTTCCTGGTCACTACTGGTGTTAGACAGGGATGCCTGCTGTCCCCCTCCTCTTCTTGGTGCTACTTGATTGGGTCACACGCACAGCCTACGCCAGGTCTGGAAAAGGCATACAGTGGACACTTATGTCAAAGCTAGAAGACCTGGATTTTGCGGACGATCTCGCCTTGCTTTCGCATAGACTACAAGACATGCAGGAAAAAGTGGATGCTCTGGCACAAACGGCACAACGAGTCGGCCTTAAAATCAGTCAAGAGAAGACTAAAGTAATGCGTAGCAACAACATACAGCAAGATCCAATACTGATTGAAGGAAGGGACATAGAAGATGTGGATGAATTTGTCTACCTTGGAAGTAAGATCAGCAGATCAGGAGGTACAGATGAGGACATTAATGCTAGGATTAGGAAGGCCCGACAGGCCTTTGCGATCCTGCACATGGTGTTGAAGTCCGCTGCCATCTCCACGAAAACAAAGCTCAGGATTTTCAGCTCAAATGTGAAGTCGGTGTTGCTGTATGGCTCGGAAACTTGGCGAGCCACTAGGGCAAATACAAATAAGATCCAGACCTTTGTCAACGGATGTTTGCGGCGGATTCTCAGATTGAGATGGTATGATAGAGTTACAAACACGGATCTGTGGATAAGAACAGGGCAGGAACCTATGATGACACAGGTCAAGAGGAGAAGATGGCGATGGATAGGCCATACCTTGCGGAAGACACAGTCGAGTGTCACTAGACAGGTGCTCGAGTGGAACCCGCAGGGAAAACGAAAAAGAGGACGCCCTAAGCAGACTTGGAGACGAGGTCTTACTGAGGAGCTGAAGAGTGCTCAATTGACCTGGGAGAACATAAAAGAACAGCCAGAGACCGAGAAGAGTGGCGAACAACTGTTGAGGCCCTATGCTCCACGAGGAGCGGAGAGGATTAATGATGAAATAGTAGCGCACGATTAAAGACAAAAGGCAGAAAACCCTGGATAAGTGATGACACCTGGAAATGTATTCAAGAAAGAAGATGAAACTAGCGATATTTAATACTAAGGATGCAACAGATGAAATCCAAGCTAAAGAGGAATATAGACTAAAAGACAAGGAAGCGAAAAGAGCGGCTAGAAGAGATAAAAGAGCATATGGCAATCGACTGGCCGAAGAAAGGAAAAAGGCAGCTAAGACTGGAAACAGTAAAATGCTATACAATACACTAAAACAACTTACTGGAACTTTTGTTTCAAAGGGTGGCCCAATCAAGAGTAAAGATGGTAAAGTTCTAACATCAGATACCGAGCAGAAGAAAAGATGGGCAGAAAATGTTGAAGAAATATTAAATAGACCTGATCCACCAGTACTACTCATGTTTGACGAAGAGGCAAGAAACAGCTCCTACCAATTAACGAAGAAATGATAAGTGTAGCTGAGGTCAAGGAGGCAATCCATTCCTTCATAAACAATAAGGCAGTGGGTGATGACAACATTACTGCAGAAATGCTCAAAGCGGCTGATGATACAACTATTAGCCAGGTGCAAGAACTATTTAATAAAGTATGGGAAGAAGAAACTGTCCCAGATCAATGGTAAAAGGGAATAATTGTTAAGATCCCCAAGAAAGGTGATCTCAAAGATTGCAACAATTGGAGAGGAATCACCCTATTATCAGTAATGACCAAGACTTTCTGAAAAATCGTTCTTAATAGAATCAAAGGAGCAGTGAACAAGCGGTGAATCTACAACACTAACCAGACTGCAAGAACTAAAAGTTAGGTGTGGTGTAGCTCGACAAGAACGCTATGCTGGCAGACAAAGAAAAATTGTAAACCAACAAAGAACCGGTGTCGTTAGTCGCCACGCTCGATGGACATACTGAGGAGAGATCGGAGCACTTATGGACTAATTTGTTCGACGTGCAGTGATGGTGATCCGACGACTAAACTAAACGCAACCACTGGCTTCCTTGATCCTTCTGCCGTATGAGTTTGCATACAAGGCCCATACGGAATTTTCGTGACTAACTACCGATCCTTCTGTGTAAATCACGTCACATTTATTAGTTTTCATTAATGATAGCCTTGACATCTGCATCCAACGCCAAGGGATCCCTTTCTCTGCAACCATGGGCTTACGTGGATATACTGTCCTGGATATCCTGGTGTTCGTGGTAATGAAAGAGTGGACATGTTTGCACCAAGAGTACCGATCATCGGGGATTGGGGTGGGGGTAGGAAAATGATATTGTCATTCAGTTGCTTAGTGCCCGCATGTTGGACGATGACCTTTAAATGTGGAATCTATTCAGCGATTTAAGGATTTTGGAATCACAGGTTGGGCAAGCAAAACTGGATGCATAAGGAGAAGAATGAGGCTTATGTTTAATCAACGAACTACGAGAAACATCGACATATATACCCTTCCAGGTCTACTGGAGAAGACTGGACACCTTTTGGTATGCCCGGAATGTAATTTCGTCGTTTCAGTAACCAAACCACACGAGTTAATAAGAATCCGTCCTTACCTGTACCACAGCCTTGCTATAGCCCAGGCCGTACAACTCGCCAGGTATTCCCTGACCTAGATAAGAAAAGGGGGCTGACTATATTCTTAAGATCTCTTTACGAAATCCATTACTGTACAGACATACATTTAATGACAAACATCGTAAATGGATTATAGATAATAATAAACTTGAGATATGGTCATAAAATGAATTTTATTTTAATCAAATGATCATGGTTTTATTCATATTTGGTTTTATTCATATTTGGTTTTATTCATATTTGGTTTTATTCATATTTAATACAGCTTTAAGAAAATTCAATGTAGAAGCTCAAAATGATTAACAAAGTATTGCAGAACAACAGTTGCATTATAATGTAATATATAGCTGTATAATAAGGTACAATATACATTTCTAACAGACACAGAAGTTGCTTTAACTGTAGCACACTTTGTTGTTCTTTATATATTCCATCTTACTTAGATCATTGATATGTAATGATAAATATTGTAAACAATTGACTATAAACAATTACTTGCTAGTGAAGTTTGAAGTACCCTTCCAAGTTTATACATTTTATGGACATTTGAAGCACATACAGCAAATTATATAAGATGAACTGAAAAACAAAACGTCAGTCATGCAAACATTGCAAATTAGCTTATACATATTGTTTCTTAAAGTTTGCCTTGAGATTTTGATGTATAAACTGAAGGTTGTTGCAAAGTGTTAATTGATGAAACTTAATGTGAAAATTTGGCCAATTTTCTCTTGTTAGAAGAACTGACTGTTTTATCATTATGCATTTTTCTGTAATTGTTTAATAATACATTAGACAGTGGGGATAATGCTTTTGAAATAATGCTTGCCTTTGGACATCCATTAGCACACATACCACTAAATTCATCAACACAATGTTTCACAATACTACATGTAACAATATGGATAAGGAGCTTCTTATGCTGTTTACAAGCCAGAAATTTTGCTTCTAATTCTGGTGATATGAGCCTCTGCATAGCAGCATATGACACAAATGTCAACAGTGTAATCAGTTTAGATGGGTATTTTAGCCCTCCTCTATCCAGTAATTGAATGTAGTCAGTTGCAATCTCTGGCTGAACATCAACTGTCAGTGTTTTCTCCATTTGTAGCAAGGCCTTACATGAAATGCACTGAGTTTTCCTACTGATCTTACTGGAGACATATCCAGCAATATATACTAATGATTCCTCTGTACCTTCTACACAAAGCAACTCACAATCATTAGGATCAATGTGGAAAAACACTTTGTCTACATCAGACTGGATACCATCTTCAAAAACACTATCACATTCATCACCCTCTTGACTCATAGCTTCAGCAAAGTTCAATTGAAAAATGACCATAGACAGATGATGTGAGACACAATAGGGAGTAAATCTTCAATTTCTTTTCTGTTTCCAATATTTGTTTCACTGATACTAGATAATTAGAACCAGACAATTGACGATATTCACCAAAGTGGGCTTCTAAGTTATCAGTTTGTAATTTTCCCAAAAGTATGAATTCTACATTGAAAGTAGAAAAGGAATACTCAGCCAGTTCAATCATAACAGTTACAGAATGCAGTAAAGCAGAATATGTCTCTCTGGTTAGTTTCCCAATGGAAGTAGGCAACTTGCCCCATTCAGTCAACCACACAACAAAATTTTTCAAATAAAGAAACAATTCGCTGTTAATTGAAGTTAGTGGATTAGCAAAATTATTACGGCTATTCCTTCCTGCAAATTTACTCTTAACATTCATAATGTGCCACCATCTCCAAATGACCTCAATGAAATCTGCTGTTTCTTGACTTCCTAGGAACCTCAAAGCTGCAATATTGTACTCACTGAAAATTGCAAGAGCTAGTGAAACTTTCTGCCTCTCTATACTTGAGGGCAAAGGGCTACTAGTTAAAGTTAGTGCAACTTCACAATACTCAGACGCTCATTTTGATACAGTTTTTTCAAATGTGAAAAGAAGCACTTGCTACTTGGCTAGAATTAGTACAATTTGAGATTGATGTTTTATTCAGAAGTAACTCGGTTGTGGCGGGATATGATAATGTCTGCTCTGCATCTTTCTGGTTCAGCCAATTTCTCCACAGACATTTCAACAGATGCACTGAGTCATACAATAAAAATATTTTTACCAGCAATTCCAGGATTTTCTATATATGTACTGTTGTTTTTAGAAGGTTATTATAAACTTTACGGTAAACTGAGTTGTTGTCTGCAAGTACTGCCAGAACTGTGAAACCGCACTTTTGTACACTGTTGATGATCTGAAGCAATTTTGTGTCAAGATCCTCTGATGTCATCCTGTACATAGGCGACAGCTCGACAACTTCTCGATAACTTCCAAACACTGAGGAAATCAGAAAAGCCTGTACTGTTGTTGCTGATTGCATAGAGTTTTCAGCCCTACCAAGTAACCTACCACCTGAGTATGTTACAGCTGATTTGATATGAATTTCATCCATTTGTACTGCCACAATCTTTTCCAACTCAGAAAGTCTGCACTCTTTAAATTTCATGTATGTAGAAATGCTGCCATCATCATTAGACAATGAATAAGGAGAAGTTAAATTTTTTAATGTAGATGGATGTGGGAGACATAATAAGAGATTTTCTGATAAATCTATAGCATGCAGGAGATTTCAAGAAAACCATATAGGAAAAGCATAATGTACAACTACTGTAGCGTCTTCTGTATTTGTCCTTATTGACAAGTTGTACCTGCTCTAAGATAAATGTTAGTTGTTTTCATGTATGTGTGTATTAGTATCTTCTGATGATAATATTAATTCTCTAACAATTTCTAAATTACTATATGCTTCTTCTAATAAATCACTAATACTCTTTATGTTTGGAGAAGTAGCAGGATCAGTATCTTTGTAGTGGATCAGTAAATTTTCCAGCTGTGACCACCTCTCAAGTTTACTGTTAATTAAAATCCAATCAAGATATTTACCAGACACTTGTTTATTTTCTACATAAACTTGTACACTCATGTCTGGTAAAACATTTACACTTACAGAAATGGATGGTGCACTGTTTGCTTTCACATTCATAGTATACAAAACAAGACAAGTAAATATATCCTCTGTGACTGTATGCATTCTCAGTTTTTATCTAACAAGTCTTTTAACTTTACTGTTATCTCACACTGTAAAGTTGGAAAATCTTGTATAATATCTGCAGACAACCACTCAGCTGTTCTATTGTCATGTTTGCTGACGATTTCTGCTACTCTTATTTCTGGATCTTTACGAGATTGTGGTTGTTGACTCGATAAATAAGATGGCAATTCAGGAAAAAGAGATGGATAAGCAGTTTTTTTTAAAACCAGGATGCTTCCGAGGAAGTTCATGTTTAATTCCACATTTATCTATAAATGTATCAGACAATATAATGTCACATGGATGAAAATGTTTACGACACACAACGCTTGATTTAGCTGGTGACCAGTCTTTTCGTAGAATGCATTTCTTCCATCTGTCTCTCCTATCAGAATTTGATGGGAATTTAAAAACACTCACATATTCTTTAGTCGAGTCGTAGTTCGATTTACATCCAGGAATACAGCACTTTTTGCCCATTTTAAGATGAAAACAATATGCACAAATTTAATTTAACACTCTGCAATATCAGTAATCCAAATATTTGTTGTAGATAAATATACAAGGACTCAAAATCCAGTAAAATAACAAGACACGCTGACGTTCTATCGTTTACCGACACACACAAAATGTCAGACCACTTTACGGAAGAGAGAAATCCAGGTGTCGGGCCCAGTAGTTTATAGTTGGCTCTGCCTGTACTATCAGTCATAAAATAAGCAATGCAGAGAAATACGTCATCATCATCTAGCTTTTCCCTGTCGGAACTTCATTCACTGGACAGCAGCAAATGGGAATTACAAATTCTAAGTTTCGTACTAAGATTTCAACACTTTCGATATCTTATCTTGGGATAGCATTTGATAGCAGATTAGCTAACAAACATCACGTTGAGCAAACGATACAGCGATGCAAGCACGGTCTTGCAGCTCTCAAAGTTATGTTATACACCTCGAGAGCGACTATTTGTTATCCTGTTCCAACAAATGGTATCTCAAGTTTACGGGCAGTGTTGGATATCGCTATAAGAATGTGAGCTCATGGAATGTTTTCAAAATAAACATGTGCATATTCCTCGGCCAATACTCCCATTGTGAACATAATATATTTGCTTGGCTTCCTGTCCCTACGTTACCATCATACTAGGTTGTCGGCAAACATAGACCCTGAGGTCAACAGTAGGATACCCAAAGCAAGTGCTACGTTTGGAAGGCTGCATGTTACCGCGTGGAAGCGTAGTCACAAAGCTGAAAGTTTACCGGACCATAGTGCTAACCACGCTGCTGTACGCAAGCGAGACATGGACAGTGTATAGCAGACATGCAAGAAAACTAAACCATTTCCACACAAGCTGTCTACGCAGACTACTAAAAATAAACTGGCAAGACAACATTCCAGATACCGAAGTCCTCATTATAACAAAGATCACAAACGCCAACACACTGTTACAGAAGGCCCAAGTGAGATGGGCCGGTCACGTTGCTTGGATGCCCGATAAATGCATCCCAAAGCATTTGATGTATGCCGAGGTTGAAAGGGACATACGTTCAGCTGATGGACAGAAAAAACGCGTTAAAGACACTTAGAGTGTTTCTGAAATGCTTTGATAAAGAGACCACGTGCTGGGTCTCCCAGGCGCAAGTTCACCAAATGTTGCACTGTAACAACACAAGAGGAGCTCGCATAACTGAGAATCGTCGTGCCGTTGAGGCACCGAGAAAGCGAATTGCGCGAAAAGACAGAACACACACACATGTCTAACCTTGATCATGTATGCCCCACTTGTGGTAGAGCATTGTGCTCTAGGATTGGACTCTACAATCGGTGAAGTGCTGTTGAGAATCCGCAAAGAAGGGTGTTGTTGGCAATGAGAGAACAGACAGACCGGCTGGCTCTGCCACCATATCAGACGGCCAGTCAATGGATAGAGCTGATATTTTGAACGCCCTCATAGAGTGTGGCCGCAAAGAAGATTTTCATTTAAACCAATCCACGTCAACTACTAGATTGCAGGAGCTGGGTTTGAAGATTGGAGTAGCAAGAAAAGAACAGCATAACAGGTATATGAGTAGGCTCATCAATCAAAATCGAACTGGTACAGTCAGTCACTGGACGCTGTTGGAAATATTGCGAAGGAGGTCGGAGCACCTATGGACATGTCCGGAGTGCAATGATGATATTCCAAACTGAAACTCTAGTAACCTCCTCACACACCAGAGAGGTGCAGTAGCACACGTCTGAGGCTGTTGTCATCTTCGCTTGCAATGGACGCCTATTATTATTACAGTCATAGTATCGCCAAGACAAAGCCTGTCCATGGGATTATTCGAATTTGCCTGTAAAACCACATCTCCGTGTCTTCCATAGATTTTGCTATATGTTTCAGAGACACCCACTACAGAATAATACTAAGGGCTTGAGTATAAAGCATAACATGTTGTGGATGGTCCAAGCTGATTCAGTCAGTAATCATTGAATAAGAACCGACCCTTAGGTGCTCAATCTCCCTCAGCAGGCGGCACTGGGTACTTAAGTTGATTGTTTATGCAGCACATTGGTTACACATGTCTAAACCGTTCTCCCTTGAACACCACTCTACTCGTCATACACTTGATTCCAAACTCCCCTTCATTCTTACCACAGCTGATTCATATATAAACTGTGGTGGTTTCTTACCAATTCTTTCTGTCTGTCTGTGCCATCTAGGATATATTTTTGTGTGTACTAAATAGCAGCAAACTAGAAGGTAAAACCCTCCGAGATACAACCGCTTTCACATACCTTGGAAGTGTTATTAGCAATGAAGGAGGCGCTGGATCTGACATTAAAAACAGACTGAGTAAGGCACAAGTGCATTCATGACCCTTCAGACCGCCTGGGAAATCTGCCCAATACAGCATCAGAACCAAGACTAGTATCTATAACAGCTGTGTGCTGTCAACATTGCTTTACGGATCGGAATGCTGGAGAATGACAGAACAGGATATGTCAAGACTCTCCGCCTTTCATACAACTTGTCTGCGAAAAATCTTACGCGTGTACTGGCCGACTACTATCTCGAATCAAGAATTGCTTGCACGATGCCAACAAGAGAATATGGGCACTATCATCCGAAGACGACGCTGGGGATGGATTGGACATGTGATGCGCATGGAGACTGGCTCCGACACGAAAACTGCACTGAGATGGACTCCAGAGGGTAGGCGAAGCGTGGAAGACCCAAGACGACCTGGAGGAGACGATAGAGCAAGAGCTGAAGGTATAGTTTATTATAGCTGGACACATTCAAAGGCCATGAACCCCTCACGAATAATGATTCAACTCCTTATTTTCCAAGCTGCCTTAAACTGTAGGGTTTTTAACAGGTCTATGAAGAGATAGAGAGACAAATAGCAGCAGTACTCATGTGCAGTGTGTGTCTTTTGTCTTCAAGTACTCACATATAGCATTTTACTTGGGTCAGAGCATGTTTTGACCTTATCGAACAAATTATTTGCATCACTTTATCTAACAAAATTTAATTTTCACGATGAGAATATCTCCCACATGTCCGGGTAATTAACAATGTTTAATATTGTGGCAAAACTTTCCCAAACATTTTTATTGCATCTGCTGCTCAGAACTACCAAAGTTGTTACACAATTTCATAGATTAGACGACCCACGATCTCATAGACTAACTTAATTACCAACAACTTCATAATTAAAGCTGTTTTCAAACAACTTGGACAAATCTACCAAAGTTTTCACACAATTTCACAAACACATAAAATATTTCATACAGTTTAATACAAAAATACACACATTTTTTTCACACAATTCACAGACACAAGTTTTCACACAGTATAAGAAACAAAATCTATCAATCTCTTCACACACATTGACACATCACACACATTGACACATTTCCACAATCTAAACTCTAACAGTTTCCTATATACACCTCCAGTGCAAGTTCACAGTATTACCTTACTAATTTATTCAAGAACTGCATACAACATTCAAATTTAATCAAGAAAGGTAAGCTTCAGAGCCAATATGAATAAATTTATGTCCATTAGCAGGGGTAAGAATGATGTGATTCTTGGGCTGCATCCAACATGCAATGAAAATTGTTGTTTTAACAGGTATTTGAGACCATGACAAATTTACTAATTACACAAGTTTATAAAAATAAAGCAGTAAAATGGTTTGAAATATTTAATTGATAATTAATAATAAATTTTTCTTTTTATAAATTCATACTTTTTGTGTTTAAAAAAATGTGTCCCTTCAGCTATCTCTAAAGCTCAGGTTTTTCAACATACATACGTAATTCTGGCTTGTGTTATCATTTTTATGTCTTTTCATAACTTCCATATTACCGTAATATGTTCCAATTTCTCTTTTCACTGAGTCTATTAGTCTGCCTCAGTTTCTCTTTCCCTGTGAATTCCAGAGAAAGACCTGCCTTGCTATGATATCAACAGATCTTGTTAATATATGACCTATTCTCTCTCTCATGATCACTGCCTAGACCGATGCACCAGACCTCCCTATAAATTCTATTCATGTGGAAATCTGGTTCATGCAGCCTTAGTATTGGTGTGTTTTACGTCACATCTTCACAGCACCATTTGGAGCTCTGGTGCTTATCCTTTGGCGATGTGTCCTGTTTCAGCCAGAGTTTACTCGGTTCGCTCTCTGTTCTGTAGCCATCTAGTGTTTTTTACGGTGTGGGGTAGCTAGCCCCATGCCCAACTCCTTAGTCGCCTCTTATGACATGCATGGCAGGTAACAGTGGCTCTATTCCTTACACCCCAATTTGGGCCCCGGTAACCACTCGGCGGTATGACCTATTCAATATCACTGAGAGCTGCAATAGTGTAGTAGTTAGTCACTCGCTTCTTAGACTCGCTCTGGGTTAAATTTTAGGTGCAAGAAATATTTTCTGAATGTAATGGCTCTCAGGTCAACCCACCCTCAATTGAGTACCAGAAAAGTCCTGGGAAGTAAGGACAGCCAGCGTGATGTTTACATCATCCATCATGTGCCGATGGTCAATGAAAAATACTGGCCTAACACTATTCCCCAATATGACAATTTTTAAAACAATTCAATATCACTGGTTATTGGTTACTAAACTGACATCACAGCACTCCGGACAGACCCATATGTGCTGTCTCACCCAACAGATGTCAAAAAGTATGCATACTGATGAATCCTTTGGCATATCACCAGTGTATGTTTGGGTCCTTTCCATAATATCCTAATTAGTAACCTTGTTATTTCATTCATTCTACTCCTGTTAGCACCCATTCATGAAAGTCTATCATTTTGGGAGTAGCTGTTGTTGAATGTGACACAGTATAAAAACAGTTTTATATGACAAAGTATCATATTGTCAGGAAAGAAAACATATACTATTTGGCTTCTGATGACAGCTAGTCATATCATGTGATAATTTCTATAACAAATATCCATGCACCCTTCTTCTCCTTCTTTTGTTCGCTTTAAATATTGTCTATATATATATATTCAATGTTGTCTCTTGTATAAACTTCACTGTCTTTTGTATCTCACACAGAGGTCTGTGTAGTTTTTTGTCGAGTGTTGTTTCGTTAGGCCAGTGAGTTTGTCTCAGTGTATCGTATTCGGAGCAGTCTTGAAGTATGTGCTCTGCAGTCTGGTTTGCCTGTCCACATGTACATATGGCTGAATTGCCAATCTTGAATTTTGTATACATGTGGCTGCAGAGTCGATTGTGTCCTGTTCTAAGGCGCAGAATGACAACTTGTTCCAATCTGCTCATATAATAGTAATCGTCTTGTGTTGGTAATTGTGGCTTTCTGTCCATGCACTCTATTCTGGACAGAGAATAGAAAAAAACAAAGGCATCCTACAAGACCTGCATATCGAGTCACACTGGCTTATAAATAGCATTATGTCCCGGCAGATGAAATATTTTGGCCACGTTAAAACTCATAGTGCTTTGGAGAGACAGTAATGGAAGGCATGATTTCTTGAGTACGAAGCAGGAGAACAACCATGATGAAGGTGGCAGCAGAATATCAAATAAACATTAAACATGATGCTGGAGGAGGCGGGAGAACTTGTTAGTGACAGAGAGTTTTTCAAGCAGGCTGTGATTAAAGCAATGTTCTGCTAGAGACATGCTACTACTTGATGCACTATATAGTTAAAATTTCACATCCTTCATCTGTAACTAATATGGTATGTTCAAATTGTGCAGATTTACTGCCATCAACTGTGACCACAGTCCAGTCATCATCCAGAATTTTAATTTCAGGTGAACCATCACAAAGTATGGGCTCTGAAAATATAAAAAGTTAAACCATAAGATATATTATAGGGGTGTAAAGTGGGAACGATGTCACAGTACAGGACCAAAGTGTTTGTAAGTGAGATTGTAAGTGAGATAGTTATCTGTGATATACAATAAGTGATGATATGATGTCCTGTCAATATATAGGACTGGGACAGATAGACGAGAGATGGTTGACGACATTCAGAAAACATTGGATACCATCTCGGGTGGTGTAGAGAGTCTCGCTCTCAGGTCAATCCTGAAAAGGCATGTATGTTGTGGTGCTCGTTGAATAATAATATAGTCAAGGCTGACCTACCCGTGTAATCTTTGATGAACATACCATCGAGCGCAGAGACAGGTTACGATATCTTGGAATAACCTTTGATTGTAGTCTATCTTTCAAACACCATATTGAACAGACGATACAAAGGTGCAAGCGTGGTCTTGCGGTTCTCAAAGTTATGGTGGCCGCACACCTTGAGCAGAGACTACTTGCCCTTTTGTTCGATCGACTGGTTATGTCAGTGGTAGATTACGGACTCGGAATTCTTACGATATCAAGATCACAATGTGAACGACTGAACGGGTTCAGAATGAAGGTATGCGTATAGTCCTGGGCTGCACTAGAGATACCCCCATTGTGAAGATGAGATATATGCTTGGCCTTCTGTCACTACGCTCCCGTCATGCAACCGCCCAAACCAAGGCATATATGAGACATACTGCGGATAAGAGACATCCACTACACAAGAACACTAATGGTGTTTAGGCACAGAAACATATGTCAAGCGTGGCATATCGTGGATGGCCCAGGCTGAGAGAACAATTGGCCAGGTGACTACGGTTGCGACCCTACCAAAAGGGGAAGAATGGATCTCAACAGATGGTAGCATGACCAACTATCTCAACGTTATCATTACTCTTGGAAGAGAATGTAGAGATTGGGGCAACATGAAGGCTGATCTCGCAGTTAAGCAGCTGATAGAAGATAATGCAAGGGATGATGATGTTGTTGTATATACCGATGGGTCGGTTCATCGTGGTGAGAAGTCTGGCTGGGGTTTCTTGGCTAATACACATGGTAGGGTTGTTGCAGAGCGAAGTGGGGCATACAGGACAACTACTTCTAGTATGAGGATGGAGGTTGAGGCCGTTACTGCTGCCCTCCATTGGATCTCTGGGACTTTATTTACTGGGGCAATTGTTGTATCTGACTCTCAGTCGATGCTTCACAAGATCCAGAAGGGCAGGTTTCGTATGAGTGGATGTCGTCTATAGAAGTTTCTAACCTAAAGCGGCTTACGTGGATATACTGTCCTGGGCATGCGGGTGTTTATGGTAATGAAGGGGAGCGGACAGGCTTATATCAACAGCATCGATTGTTGGGGAGTTGAAGATGGATAAGGGGATATTCTTCGGTCTCTTCGTGACTGTCTGTTGGATGAGGACACTAAAATCAATGTTGAATTGATCAAGCGATTTAGGCAGTTTGGAGTTACCCGTTGTTCAAGTCGAACTGGATGCCTGAGAGGCAGAGTGAGAGGTGTGTTTAATCAGCGAGCCACAGGAACCATAAGTATGCATACTCTTCGATATCTGTTGGGGGAGACTGAGCACCTATGGGTCTGACCGGAGTGCAATGATGTCAGTTTAGTAACCAATAACCAGTCAAGCACAGTGTTGTAAAATTTTGTCACAAACATGCAGGCTGACATAAAAGTATATTTTATCATTTATTTTTTAAATGTATCCTTCATTTCAACAATACCACACTGAAACAAATCCATCAATTCAAATATCTGAGAACGTTCATAAAATCAGATGCAAGTTGTAGAACAGATATATGGAGTAGAATAGCTAAAGAGAAAACAGCTTTTATGAAAATAAAAAACATACTGTGCATGAATTCACTACCAATGACACTTGAAAAGAATACTCCAGCTCATCATCATCAGGTGCCGTCTCCACATCGAAGGTTGGCTGCAATGAATCTCCAGCATCCTCTGTCTTTCGCCTTGGTGTTGCACACTGCCAGACTGTAACCTGTCCATTTCTTAAAGTTTCCTCCCACTTATCTCTCGGTCTTCCTCTTGCTCTTCCTCCCTCAACTTTCCCTCTAGTAAATGTTTTATCATGGTGTCATGCCTTTTTATGTGCCCAAAATACTTTACTTGTCTGAATTTTATTTCTCTTAATAATTGTTTCTTCATGCCTAGTTTTCCTAAAACTTGTTTATTTGTCTGTTTTTCTGTCCATGAAACTCTGCTTATTCTTCTATATATCCACATCTCAAATGCATCAATTCTGTCTTCTAACTGCTTGTTCATTGTCCATGTTTCCGAGCCATACATTAATATAGGATATATATAGCATTTGATCATTCTAATTTTTAGCCTGTTTGTGATTTCTTTGGATGTCAGTAACTTTCTCATACTATTGAAATTATCTTTGGCCATTCCTATTCTCTTTTTAATTTCAGTTATACATCTGCCATTATCTGTTATCATCTGACCGAGATAGGAGTAGCTTTTACTTGATGTAGTAATTCTCCATGTATTTTTATATTCATTTTAGGTTTTTCCATTTCCTTGTTGATTACCATAGTTTTTGTTTTCTGTATGTTAATGTCTAATCCATATTCCTTGCTAGTTCTGTCCAATTGGTCCACTAATTCTTGTAGATCTTGTTCATTTTCTGCTACCAATACTGTGTCATCTGCATATCTTAAGTTATTTATTATTTTTCCATTGATCTTGAGTCCTGGCATTCCCTCTAGTTGTTTGAAGATTTTCTCTGTGTAGATGTTAAATAGGCTTGGTGACAGTATATCTCCAGCTAAGCTACAGAAAATCAGAGCTGACAAAGACCCTACTTCACTTCCAAGTAGTGGTCCTGGTAAGAAGCTGCATCACTGCAGTTTTACTACGTCAGTAGAAATAAAAAATTTATATTCAAGAAAATGGTGTCATCGAAAAAAAGAAAGGCAAACCCAGATCCACAAAAGGTCATGCTGAAACCAGATGTTAACCTGAAAGGTGTAAATATTATAACCTTAATGTAAATTGTGACACAAAGTAACAAATGTTTGCTCTAGGGAGAGCAAAGAAGAAGCAGATTGTTTTACCTATTGTGAATGTCATGCCTGATACCATATGTTGATTGCCTACAGAGTCACTGGCTGCAAAAATAAAAACACAGATTTAAAGATAAAATAATTATTTACAATAGCTAAACATCATCATATTTGTTATCTTAGCAAAATTAAGTTTATTTATTAACGACTGACTGGACTACAATTTGGCTGGTAGACATAATACTAAGTTAGTTTATAGTATACCATCCCAATGATGTACCCACCACGTAGTTGGTGGGAGGGATTGAGCATCCACTTCACATTTCTAGGCCCTAGTGTAGGAGGGTCAATTCCTTTCCTCATATGTGGGTCTTCTTTTTCTTCTTCTTTGAACGCTCCATATCAACCACTTGTCAACCACTCTGTGTGATTTGTATGTGATTTGAGCCTAAGAGCGATTGTACGTTGTGCCAGTTATGGCCTACAAGTAGACCAGCACACCCTGATTTCTGCGCTGCTTTTTATTTACTAGGGTAGCATCCCTAGGGCCTACATCAGTCGCCTCTAATGACATACATCATAGGTTGCAGTGGTACTATTCTTTGCTTCTTTTGTGGGCCATAGCACCACACAGGCGACATGTGGGTCAAATGGTTGATAGAACCCATAACCCTCTTGTGTCCGAGTTGATAAGTGAATGCTTATGCATTGCGCTAATCCATCCTACACTGAGTAGATTACAAGTTGAAATTATGAATTATATTCCCTGACTTAACTTGTAAGACTAAAAATTGTTTTCTCTTTTCTGCTGTAATATATACTCACGAACGTGTACAATATCTGGAGGTCCATGAAAGTATTCCCCAATTCCATGTCCACAGAAGTATGGAATTACCTCAAAACCAGCCCTATCAGCTGTGAAACTGTCAGTGAAAAACAACCAAATAACACACACAAAATGTAAAATTCAAATTTAGTTAAATTATGCTTCTCAATTAAAATGTTAGATTAAATGACAGTACGGTTTCCGGTTGTACCAGATCAATATGAAATGATGTCACAAAGCTAGCACAACTGACCACCAAGATCAAATGAAACGGTCAAAAGGTCATTCAGAGCGCTGGCAATTAGAGGTGTCTACTGATTGCTACAAGTTTGCCATGGCAAAGACAAATACATCTTACCTATAAAATGCTGTCAAAAGCAGCAAAAAGAGAGTATTGAAGTGCTCGATAGAATCTTTTCTGTTGTGTGCATGTTAAACATGGACAATAAACAGACAAGCTGAAAACATAATGACAATGGAAATGTGGTTTCTAAGAAAAATATGAAGATTACCATGGACGGAAAGAAAATCATTCAAAGAAAAAATGAAAACTTCTTCTTTGAACGTTCCATATCGACCCCCTGTTAAACCACTCTTTGTGATATGAATGTGATCTGAGCCTAAGAGCAACTGTATGTTGTGCCAATTATGTCCCTATAAGTAGGCCAGCACATCTGATTTTTGCCATGCTTTTTATTTACTATGGTAGCTTCCCTAGGCCCCTACCTAGTCGCCTTGTAGGTCACAGTGGTACTATTCTTTGCTCTTCTTGTGAGCCCCGGCAACAAGCGGTCAAAAATTAAAAATGTTTGGAGAAATTAGATGTAGATCTACTGTCCTAAATATGAGGGTGCTTGTGGTGATGAGAGAACAGACAAGCTTGCAACAATTATAGAGCCGTTGAAGGTGGATAGAGAGTATGTCCTTCGGTTTCTTGGCGTCTGCCTGTTGAATTAAGATACTAAAAGTAATGTCAAATTTTTTCAGAGATTTTAAAAGGTTGGAATTACAAGTGGTATAAACAAAATCGTATGTCTGAGTGACAGAGTGAGCAGTGTGTTAATTCAGCGAGCCATGAGAACCATCAGTATGCATACGCTTTGACATCTGTTGGGGGAGACTGGGCACTTCTGGGTCTGCTCGAAGTGCTATGATGTCAGTTGAGTTCAAATAAAATGTAGACAGTCAAGATTTCTGATTCCCGTTATGAGGAGAAATCAAGTTGTAAATTTATTGAGAACTTGCAAACTCGATGGGAAATGGGTAAGAGGAAGGCAAAGAGATAAATACATTGATGGCTTGTCCATATAAAGGAACCCTTTCATACCTCGTGGTATATAGGTCAATACAGTGTTAGGGCTGTATTTTTCATTGACCGTCGGCACACGATGGATGATGTGGTCAGCATTACGTCGGTCGCCTTTACTTTCCCAGAGCATGTCTGGTACCCAGCTGAGAGCCGTCGCAGTCGGAAAAATTTCCACGCACACTGCGGGAGTTGAACCCAGACTACCAGCCTTGAGAAGCAGTTCACTAACAACTACGCTACGCGCTCTCATCTTGTCCATATGGCATGGTTTAAACAAGAACACAGACCCGATTAGGGATATTGGTGATCATGTGAGATGGCAAAACATTACCATCTACACTTATCAGCATTGCACATGATCTCCTTCTTTGCGTTCGTTCTTTACCACCAATTTTAATCACTATGTGTGATATGTTTGATCTTTGCCAAGAAAGTGTTTACATTGCACATTGGTTTGGTAGGCCCTAAATGCATAGACTTCTATACGTTTAGGACAGGTGCATCCGATTTCATCTAAACCTCCTTAGTCGCCTCTTACGACATGCGTGGCAGGTAACAGTGGTTCTATTCTTTACACCCCAAAATTAGGCCCCGGTAACCACTCGGGTGATTGCACATGATGAAGAATGTAATGTGCATAATTATGTAACAATAAGAACAGATAGCGGGTGACCGAATGTTCAAACGTGGTGGGGTTTCCTGTCCAGACGAAACATCCTGTTTTAGTTACAGCGGCAAGATCAAACGTTTTTCTGTGGGGGTTGGGAGGATGTCAAGAAAAAAATAGAACTGATGAGACCTACACATACATGGTGACAGCCTCTCACGAGCTGACTTAATTCCTGTCCCGAAGAATTCCCCATTGTATGCTCAAATATGAGAACTAAGCGCTGTAAAAAATACATGAGCTTTTTTATACCATGAGATTCTCCTGTCTACCCTAATGAACTGGTCTGACTAAAAATGTTTCAACTGCCGTAAATACTAATTTAAATAAAAAATCTGAATTACATATACAGCCCCATTTAAAAAGAAATTTAATTAGATGTACTGGTCAGAAAGGCACAGATACTGCTGCTCTGTTGCAAATCTCAGTACAAAGTAATTATGTTCAAATGGCTAAAATCACATAGAAATATATGTAGTTATACTACAGGGTGTTCAACTTAAAAGCAGCCTATGAATGGAGCTAATCTGGCATTTATGTATGGAAATGAAAAGGTTCAGTTATGACGTATTATAGGTCAAGGTTGTGTGATGGTGTGTAATTGTAGTGCGGGAAGGGGTGATGAATAAATGTGACGTAGGGCGAGCTAGTTAGAACCGGTTTAAATAGTAAATAAACACAACGTGATAGGTTATCTGGTAACTTTCGATTTGTCAATGGGGCTGCAATTATCTTGAACACCCTGTAGAATGAAATAAAAGGAAGCTATCATATTTAAGTTTCTTTTATACCCAGTCCATAGTTAACACAGTTAACAAATAGCTTGTAAACCAATCAGCCCATGACAGATAAAAACCCACAATCTTGCAACTAAGTTAATCTTATTCAACTTACTAAATAATATCACCAATGTCTGAAAAAAGGGCTCCATTTTTGCAAACACTGATGCCAACATCTCTACACAGTCTTGCTGTTTCCACAAGATCTTTAGTTCTTTCATCTACAATACCAACCGTGAAAGTTTCAGAAGTATCTCCATGGTAACCTTTGTAAAATACCTAGAAAGATGTAGAGTATGTGTTATTAAATCTAATACCAGACATGAGTCAGTTATGACTCCTTTCTCTGTGATCAATCAGATCTGACATTATAATACAGTATAACCCAGTAGATGTGATAAAATAAAGTTGGGTTGTTTGTACCTAAAATCTTACCAACTCAAATCTATAAAAATGGTGTTGTTACAGAAACTGAAATGTAAAATTTATTTCGTGTTGGAAAAATTTTCAACCCTATATATATTTCATTGCGGCGTGTTTGGTTGAATGGATTAGAACGTGGCTCCCATGCAAGAGAACCGGGTTCAATCCACGGTAAGACCAATGAGTTTTTTCTGTCAAGGGCATAAATAAAACATCCTAACCTGAATAGTCTCGATGTGACTGCACTAGCCATTCAATTCCACAGGCTCATGTCCCTCCTGTCCTACACCGCCAAATAAAGCGGTATTACAGGTAGTTATGACTGTTTATATATTTCATTAGAAATGCTAAGGGATAAATGCAGCAATATGATCTATGAGAACAGAAAAATAGTAAGAGAAAGAGTGATATCTACAGGGTGTTCAACTTAAAAGCAGCCTGTGAATGGAGCTAATCTGGCATATATGTATGGAAATGAGAAGGTTCAGTTATGACGTAGTATAGGTCAAGGTTGTGTGATGGTGTGTAATTGTAGTGCGGGAAGGGGCGATGAACAAATGTGACGTAGGACAAGCTAGTCAGAACCGGTTTAAATAGTAAATAAACACAACTCAATGTGTACCTGGCAACTTTCGAATTGTCAATGGGGCTGAAATTATCTTGAACACCCTGTACAACTTGTTAAACCTTCAGCTACATTGGTTTTGATCTCCTCAGAGACTTCAATCATAGTCTTTCAAACCCAGCTTGTCTGAATATCATACAGGACATGGTTATTTCTTTTGAGAACCAGAGCATATACTTGCAATCCTATATATTTGAAGTACATCCAAGAATGGCAGGAAACTTCTTGGTATATTGCCCTCCTTACCTCTAGAACTAAATGTGAAGATCCTGAGTAAATACACAGCTGAAATGAAATGTCCAGGAAAATGACAGATGCTTATGAGTTCTTATCAGTATGTCAGAAAACACTAGATCTATACAAACTACCCTCTTAGACTCACATCTTTCTATTTTAAATAGAATATAGAGCTGCAACTACCCACAAATTTTATATTATTTCTTCTTATTCTGCTCGCTATGAATTCAGGCATATTCAGGGCATCTGGTATGGCGTTTCTGACTGACTTTTGTGTGAAGGCATGCTTTCCTTATTATCAGTGTCCCCCTGCCATACCTTCTCCGACTTGAGATAATTAATTATTCAATTCAATATTTCAAATGAAAGATAGTACTGAAATTGTTCCTTATAAGGGAAGACTGCAGTAAAACTATGTAGCAATGGCAAATAACTATGTAGTAAATGACTACAGTACTTTGTTTTTTACATGTTTCACCATTGAAATTGTTCCTAACACCATGTCAGTTTTTCATTGCAGTTTCTGTAAGAAAGTTATTGCTATAGATTTGGGTTATTAGCCCAACCTCCCTTGCCTGGAGAAATGTAGAAAGGGCACACATTTGAACAGATGAATTGCTGATAAGATTTTCTGAACATAAAACTCAACTCCATAATACCATATCTATTAATTAAAATCAATAGATTAAATTAACAGAACAAAAATTAATTCAGCCACTGCACTTTTTTCAATGTGGTAGTTAATGTGTTAACATCTTTAATGCAGCACAGTTATTTAAAAACACAAACCTACTGTAATGTCCACATTAATGATGTCTCCAAGTTGTAGCTCAAGGGGTCCAGGAATACCATGGCAGGCTACATGGTTGACCGAAGTACAAACAGACTTTGGGTAACCCTTATACTTCAAAGGAGATGGGTAGGCACCAGCTTCAATGCATTTTGAGTGCACAAGGCTATTAATTTCTTCAGTGGTTATACCAGGCTGTTAAATCACAACAATTCAAGAAATTAAATGTATTAATTTAGCCATAAATTTGTCTAGTCTTCATCATTCGACATCTTCAGTAACTAAAAGGCAATTTTTCATTACAAAGAAACTGGCATGAGTAAGCTTCTATGGCCTCCCAATGACCAATCAGATTCGATACCATGCTACAGTACAACTCCAGATGTGGTACTTCAAAGTAAGGTTGTCTGTTTGTAAAATCTTAGTTTCCAATCTGTACAAATTTGTGTTCTGTTGGATAATATATATTTGGCTAAAATTCGGATGTGCCTGTCCTACATGCCATAGGAGCCTAACAGGGGCGCAACATACTCACGTTCTCGGCACAAACCACACAGATCACAAAGAGAGGTTAACTTGTTTGATAAAAACAAACATTAAAAAGAAACTAAACAAAGAAACTTGAATTAGTTTTCTCCCTTTTTGTTCTCTAACAGTTATTCAAACTTTTAGAAAATGGATCCTAATAGCAGAGAAAATAAATCATAATCAACATACTAAATGCCATAAATGTACTCACGTCCTATGATATTTGTACAACTCTGCAGTGAATATCATGCAACAAAGATGTCAGAGCTAATTAAAGCACATACAAATTGGCAAAACAAGGAACAATCACTTAAAATAAATGTATATTAATCTAAATGGCACATGTAAAATAAAAGTGCGAGGACTTGTAATCCTGGGAATCAGAAAATAAAAGGGTAATTTCTCATATTCATGTGATAGTAAGATCACATAATATTTATAAGTCTATAATAATTAGTGGCTTGTTGAGACAAAAGCACCAATCTAGTTTTCAAGAAAGTGAGAAAAAATGTAATTAATTTTTCTATCGTCTATTGTCTTTCCCCAGGTGGATGATGGAATTGCTTGTTCACTCTTGCCATTAAGCATAGGGGTGGGAGCTTTAATTTGTGTTTCAGAGTCAAATCAGTTGCCCTCATTGTGTTATCTCCATGTTTATTTAGTGTGGTCTTGATATTATCTATCCATCTTTTCTTGGTCTTCCCTTTGCTCTAGTACCTGATCTCTTTTATTGTATGCTGTTATTAGTGGTTGGTTGTATTCCATTCTCATTAAATGTCAGCATTTGTTGTCTTTCAATGTATTCGGTGCATTTATTTTTCATGGTGTATATATGGCCGTTGTGTGTAAAGAGTAAAAAGATATAAGTATAAAAATGCTAACAACATCTGTAATAATTATCTGTATGATTGACGCTGAGTACAGTGTGAATGTTGGCCTGACTATTTTCGATAATATATAGAGATAGCAGAAATTAAGAAGGGTATTTGACATTTCTCACCATTTCGAGTTCAGGATGTGTATTTTGAACCATCATCTTTGGTTGTAGGAGTTGAATCTCTTGATATGTTCTTTTCTGTTCAGCTGTTCTTCTTCGAATGTTCTATATCGACCACTTGTTAAACCACTCTTTATGCTTTGTATATGATCTGAACCTAAGTCTGATTGCACGTTGTGCCAGTTATGCGCATACAAGTAGGCCAATTCATCCTTCTCTGACCTTGATGTGCCCCAGACTAATCGATGTCTATTTATAACATTACATTAATTTCTGAGGTGTCATACACATGTTATCCATCACCTCTTTCTTTCTGTAATTTCCAACTGTACTAGGTTTATGTTCTTATTTTCTTCCACAAATCTATATTTGTTATTACTTCTGCAATGCAAATATTACACATCATACTCCTGAAGTCGGAATAAGGCTTGCCTGAATGGAGAGGGACACTGGTCATAAGGAAAACAAGCCTTCATGCAAAAATAAGTAAGAATTGACTTATTAAGTGCCCTGACTATGTCTGAATTCATAGTAAAAGTAAAGGAACCCTTTCATACCTCGTGGTATATAGGTCAATACAGTGTTAGGCCTGTATTTTTCATTGACCGTCGGCACACGATGGGTGATGTGGTCAGCATCAGCCGGCCGCCTTTACTTTCCCAGAGCATGTCTGGTACCCAGTTGAGGCTGGGTCGACCTGAGAGCAGTCAGCGTTGGAAAAATTTCATGCGCATTGCGGGAGCTGAACCTAGACCACCAGCCTTGTGAAGCGAGTTCACTAACAACTACGCTACAGCGGCTCTCTGAATTCATAGTAGGGAGAAAAAAAAATGTACACACCATATTAAATTTTGTACTTTTTCAGATAGTATCTTTAACTGCTTTCACTTAAATGCATTCTCATTTAACACTTTTATTCAGGCAGACATGCAGAAATTCACATGAAATTTTGTTTACTTTAATATTTTCTCCAACCACTCTAAGAATAGAAGCTGCTAGTTGACAGGCAGGTCTCATCATCTTGACTTGCTCATCTGTTTTTATTTCTGCATATTTAGGGGCATTAACCACACCTGTACTAACATAAGATGGAACTGGTATTGTTTCAGGAACATTATACAAGTATTTACATTTAACAGACTTATTAAAGGGTTTCCTAGTCATTGTTTGTGGAGTTGTGGACAACAGTCTTGTGAATGGACAAGAATACATTATAGTGATTATCTTCCTTTGAAAGTTAGCGGCTGATGCCATTTCTTCAATGGTTGGTAAGGCTTCTCTGAAAATATAGGAGTAAATATACATTATTTATAATAAATGTTTATTATCTTTTGTTTAATCATCTACGAAAAGTATATATATATATATATATATATATATATATATATATGTATGTATATATATGTATGATATATACACACACACATACACTCTTTTTATATAAGCCAGCATACAGTTCGATGGCAGCACATCTGATAGTTTTGAGGTTAAGATGGAGTCAAGCAGGGCTGTGTCCTGCCCACTCTCTTGGTATCTTCTTCGCAGTCCTTTGAACCACGCCTTAGGGGACGCTGATGGTGATGTTTTCATCCGCACTAGATCTGATGGTTCACTGTTTAACTTGGCTGCTAAGAGCCAAGACAAAAAGAACGGAAATACTTCTCAATGACCTCCTTTTCGCTGACGATGCTGCCTTAGTCGTCCACAGTGAGACCACACTGCAAAGTCTAATTAATAATTTGTCAAAGGCATGCGACCTCTTTCTCTGACAATAAGTGTCTCCAAAACAGTTGTATTATGTCAGGGAGGTAAGACATCAAACATCACTTTAAATGGCGACCATCTAACACCAGTGCAAAATTCTGCTATCTTGGGTCCACGGTCACTGCCAGCCTTTCTCTTGGAGAAATCAACGTCGATAGAGTGCCGCTACTACATTCTGCAAACTATCAAAGCGAGCGTGGGACAACAAAAAATTGACATTGCAGACGGAGACTCAAATATATCGAGCCTGTGTAATTAGTTCTTTACTATATGGCTCAGAAACATGGACAGCCTACTCAAGACACGAGAGGAGACTTAACATCTTTCACCTTCGATGTCTCCGCAAGATTATGAACATCAGGTGGTCGACAAGATAACCAATACTGAAGTACTACAACGTTTCAAATCTGCCTTCCATCATGGGCATGCTCAGCAGTAGACTACTAAGATGGTTGGGACATGTGAGAAGAATGGAAACTTATCGATACCAAAACAAATGTTGTTCTGTGAACTCGAGGAAGAGGCACCAGGGCAGACCACTGCTCAGATATAAAGATGTCTGCAAAACCTCAATGAAAACTTTTCTATAGATCCCAGCACATGGGAGGACTAGCTGATGACAGAGTTGTGTGGAAAGCCAATTACGGAAGGGTGCAGAGTCTTTGAGAAGAGACTTATGTACTGAGCTGAACAACAAGAAGAAAAGCGAAAACTCAGAAGTTGTCACAGTAAAACACTTGCCTATTGACCGTCTGTAAAGATGAAAAAGGCATATATATATATATATATATATATATATATATATATATATATATATATATATATATATATATATATATATATATATATAAATATCGTTGCTTCCCTGGCCAAATCTTTGAAATAATTAGTGACTTTTATCGGACAGCAGACTTCTCAGTCATTGAATCAAAGGTCCCAGCAACTAGGGCTGAACATTCATAAGGGAAAGACAAAGATATTGAGAATTAACCAAACGACAACTCGATCTCCCTGGGTGAAATCCCACTTCAAGAGGTAGAATCATACATATATTTGGGCAGCAACGTAGACAAAGAGGGTGGAACAGATAGAGATGTTAAAATAAGAATACAGAAGGCAAGAGGAGCTTTCATTGCACTGGGAAACATATGGAAGTCTAAAGAAATCAAATCTAGAACAAAAATTCGGATATTTAACTCTAATGTAAAAGCAGTTCTACTGTATGGGTCAGAAACATGGAGAACAACTAAAACAATAGCGCATAAATTGCAAACATTCATCTACTGGTGTCTGCGCAGAATAGAGGGAATAAGATGGTATGATAGTGTCACAAATGAGGAACTTATGGAGAGAACAAGACAGATTCCAGTGAACGAACAGGTTAAAAAAGACGCTGACACTGGATAGGACACACTTTGCGAAACCGAGGGAATATAACAAGAAGGGTCCTTGTCTGGAACCCGCAGGGACAGCGAAAGAAGGGGAGGCCGAAAAATAAATGGAGACGAGATTTGGAGGCGGAGATCAACAATATAAAGAAGAGCTGGAGGGAGCTGCAGGAGATAACTAGAGACAGGAAGACTTGGCATGAGTTGGTTGAGGGCCTATGCCCCAATCCGGTGTAAAAGGAAAAGAAAAGACTTCTCAGCCACATCACACATATTTCTCGGTTGTTTCTTTCAGGCTTTCTGCAATGACCTTATAGCAGTCTCTTTTGCCAACCAGGCTTTTTCAACCTTTTCACTCCACCGCTGTGGTTGCAGGAGGGGAGTCCTAGCAGCCGTCTTTCTGCTGCAATATACTTAATAGATTTTCATGATCACTATGACATGTTGCATACTGAAAAACAGGTTTGGGCTTTCTGTGCAGCAATTTATTGACCTTGTCAAGAAGGATCGTGCAGTGGAGAGGATCACTTTCCTGCGCTCCCAAAGACATTCCATTGAACAAAAGCAGATGGCCCTGGAGATCAGTGCCAGATCGGTGACACCATCTGTGTCCTCAGGTCTGACAGTTGGGAGTCTGTCATTCTTTGGTTATTGGTTACTAAACTGACGTAATTGCACTCCAAGCAGACCCATAGGTGCTCAGTCTCCCCAACAGATATAGAAGAGTATGCATACTGATGGTTCCTGTGGCTCGCTGATTAAACACACCTCTCAGGCATCCAGTTCGACTTGAACAACGGGTAACTCCAAACTGCTTAAATCGCTTGATCGATTCAACATCGATTTTAGTGTCCTCATCCAACAGACAGTCGCGAAGAGACTGAAGAATATCCCCCTTATCTATCTTCATAATAAACAGATCAGAGTTTAGTAGTACACATAATGTGATTATATTAATGTGATTCATAATAACAATTTGTTCAGTTTCTTAGCAGTTTGTTTCAAATAATTTGCACAACTGTGTAGTCATTTGAGAGCAGAGGTAAATATGAGTAAAGTAATGCATCCAAGTAGTTGTTCCAGTTCAGTACACTGTAGACCTACTTACTGGTCCATAAAATCCTCTGGGCAATGATCCTGAAACGCTCAACAGTTCACACAAAACACATGCATATATTACAAGATACCATAATTACAAAACACCATGATCCTTGGGCACGATCTACTAGCTGTATTTGCAGTTGCTAATCGAGTCACGTAGTTATTAGTAGATAGTACTTAATTAGACAAGGCTGCATTCTCATCATTCTGTCGCCTTGTCTGTCATATATGCAGAAAACATCATGAGGAATGTTACAGAAGATAACTGAAAAGAACAATATGATCCTTTTCATAATTAATAGGAGAAAGAGAAATACCTGAACTAAAAAATAGATACGCTGACGGTCACGATACACAGTGTGTGTTGATAATGAATCAGAATCAGTGTTACAGTTGTTACTCAGTAACTTACTGTCTGTCTTCTTCGATTGCTCCATACCGGCGACCACTCAACCACTCTGGGTGATTTGTATGTGACTTTAGCTTAAGAGCGAATGTACGCTGTGCCAATTATGCGCCTACAAGACCAGCACATCCAATTTCTGCGATGCTTTTTATTCTTTAAGTTGATTAAGGTAGCTTTTCTAGGTCCTACACTAACACGACCTACATAAAATTCATACAATACAATACATCAGTTGGCAGTTGCCTCTTACGACACGCCTCGTAAGTCGCAGTGGTACTATTCTTTGCTTCCATTGCGGGCTCCGGCACCACACGGGCGGAATAACAAACGAACACGAGCATCTTGTTACAATTAGTAAAACATTTAATAACTTACTGATACAATATAAAATATATTTGAAACAGGGGACAAGACACTGACAAATGTTATAAGTTTGCAAAATAATAAAAATATGAACGACAACAAATGTTTATCAACAAATCAAACAGTCAAACACATAACTTTTATTTTAGCATTTAATAAATTCAGCAAGAAATGATAAACGATTATTTTCATATGATACATAATGGAGATCATGTACAGTACTGTCTAGTTTCTCTTTGCTTCATAAATTACATTTCCTGTTTTAAAAAGCCAACAAGATAAAGACACGTCAGCTGGACAACTTGAGGTGATGAAAAAATATATAGGATTATAGAGACAAACGAAAGTAGATTTTTCCATGCGACCGGTAACACCAGTAGCAGTGCAGTAGTAAAACACTAAGTAGTATATTTGTAAGAAGTACTATATGTTGTGAAATGTGTTATCGAAAGTCACTAAAAGATCATTGATCACTTACACACCATCTTAGATATTTGAGACTTAAAAATAAAAGTTCGTTTACCTATCATTTTATTTATAATATATGTTTAATAATGATATTAATGTTAGCTGATCACTCAAATCACTGATCGAACATTTCATTACAGCTTCCAGTAGTCTGAGTAGTACTCACACTCACAGTACTGTGTACGTGTAATTTGTTGAGCCTCAGTTGCTACTTAAGTTAAGTTTAAGTTATAAGTTATTTCATGCCTCTAAAGTCACCCGAGTGGTTACCGGGGCCCAAGGTTGGGGTGTAAAGAATAGAACCACTGTTACCTGCCACGCATGTCGTAAGAGGCGATTAAGGAGGTTTGGTTGAAATCGGATGCATGTGTCCTAAGCGTGTAGAAGTCTATGCGTTAGGGACCTACCAAACCAATGTGCAACGTATACACGTTCTTGACAAAGATCAAGCATATCACAAAGAGTGATTAAAATTGGTCGTAAAGAACGAACGCGAAGAAGATGCCTCTAAAATACTCTAAACTTTAACTTACACTTCTCCGATTCTCTGCAGATATATAACTAAGTAATCCTTAATTAATGTCATTAATGAGTAATAAAATAATGTCCTTTTTATGTTAATGTTATCGTTTTTTCAATATTAGTTGAGTTGTTAACACACTTCTAATCGATTATTGTCAAAATGGGAAAAAAACAATGATTTCTCTAGTCTCCATCTTCTCAATGATTTTCCATCACGTTTAGATCTCATATGTATGCTGTAAGTTTTAAACACCCCTTCTTTGATTATTTCTCCTATTAAATTTATTTCTATATTTCCACTATTAGATAACGTTCATGATTTTTTCAAATGTTTTGTTTTCTTTGCTTTCTTGAATTAGTTTGTCTTTTCACTTTCTTATACCATATGGAATATTGAGCAATACAGGGTCTAAAGCAGAATCTTTTTCTTCTTCTTTCGATCGTTCTAAGGCCATTTTTATCATTCTATTGTGATATATAACAGGCAAACATCGAACGTAATGTACGTGCACCGGCCTTCAGCACCTATTGGAGCACAGTTGCTTATCCTTGGGTGGGGTGTTCGATTTCAGCCAGCGTTTGTGTGCGGTACACTTTCCGCTGAGAGCCGCTGTAGCGTAGTTGTTAGTGAACTCGCTTCGCAAGGCTGGTGGTCTGGGTTCAGCTCCCAATGCGTCGTGAATTTTTCCCACCAGACGGCTTTCTCAGGTCGACTCCAGCCTCAACTGGGTACCAGACATGCTCTGGGAAGTAAAGGTCGCGTGATGCTGACCATCACCATTGTGTGCGAGTCAATAAAAAAATACAGGCCTAACACTGTATTGACTATACCACGAGGTATGAAAGGGTTCCTTTACTTTTTTACTTACACTTTCCGCTAGCCTTTGGCTGTCCCCAGCCAAACCCACAAGGCAGCGGGTTTAGCAGAATCTAAATCGGCTTCATTGTACAGAGTTTTTACCTGACATGGTTGGTCCCTCTTCGCAGAAATGGCACGCCAACGGTCGAGAATACTACACAAAGTACAAACTTCTTAGATCATGCAACAATCCTAGAAGTGCTTTTAACTAATACACATTTCAATGGAATATATCGAAATCCATTAGATATGGAATTCAGTAATTTAAAATATTTTTCAAGGCTTTTCCATTCTACACCATGTAACACTTTGACAACAAATAAAAGGAAACCGTATACATTATTAAATAGAGATATAATTTTGTACTATGTATTGATTGATAAGACCATCATCATTGCACTTCGGTGTGTAACCATGTGTGCTATGGTCTCTTTCTTACACAGGAAGATCTTAGCTGCAGTGCACAAACTCTGTAGCACCGCAAGGGACCCGATGTAATTTTGAAGATGGTGAAGATATTTTTGTAGGAATTTTTAGTTTCAATCTTTTTTAATGAATGTTTATGAAGAATCCTGCACATTTTCTGGCCAAATACCATAACAAATGAGGAACTTTTGAAGCGAACAGACTGTGCATCCTTGGAGACCATCATAAGAGACGAAGATGGAGGTGGTTTGGACATGCATGTTGTATGCCAGTGGGGATATTGGCAAGGACAGCTCTCAGATGGACAGCAGATGGGAAGAGAAGACCAGGGCTCCAAAGGAAACATGGAGAAGAATGGTGGAGAGAGAGTTAACGAGTGTGACCTGACGTGGGAGACGGTTGGTAGAAAGGCAGCAGAACAACAACAGTGGAGGCCTCTTGTGGAAGCCTTATGTGTCAATCGGGATAAGAAAGGGATAAGAAAAGGATATAGAATGAATTTTGCCAGGGCAATGGCTTTCCAGCCTGCTCTTCTCGATTTTGAACTGACGGGTTCTTTTATGTGCTCAAATTGAACACGGACCTACGTTTTATCATCCGTCTCTGATAGAACTAGAAACTATCTGCTACCTTGCAGGTCTGCTGGGGACAGTCAAAGGCTAACGGAGAGCGAACCCAGTAAACGCTAGCTGAAACCGGACACGTCACCGAAGGATAAGCACTAGAGCTCCAAATGGCGCTGAACGATGTGATGTAAAACCTTAACTTTGATCAAAACATTATAAATGTTTACTTTGAAAGCAGTATATTCTTTTTTCTATATACAGATATAATTTTTTTCCTTCAGGTTGATCTGCAGAAATGTTCTTGTATATCCTGTTTGTCAATATACTACTTTTACTGGGGGATCTCTGTGATGGAAGCAAAAGTACAAAGTACTGTTTAGGTTAGTTATTAATATCACACAGTAAATAATGTAAAGAACCAGTTTTCATACCATGTGGTTTGTTGGGGAAATATCCATATCCTGTTCAATGTGTTATGCTTGTATTTTTCTCTTATCATCAACACATGATGGGTAATATGGTCAGGATCACACTAAGTCAAGCATTAAGTATTCTGTCATAACTTCTAGAGCCAAAATGTTTTTAATGTAAAATAGTTGAATTTTCATTCAAATTACTTATACTTTTAGAATGCTTTCGAACCCAGCAGCGAGTGGTATATGCTCTGGCTACAACCAACACACTCCCCAGCTATGGATGTAATAACAGTCCACTCTATCCCTTGAAGTGGACATCTTTTGTCTTGTCTTCTACTTCTATGACACTTTCCTCATGTGCACCGAGATTAAACTGTAGTGCCTAAGGAGCACACCCTGCAGAAAAAACCCAAGTTTGTGAGTCAGACACAGAAGGCAGAAATCAACTAAGAGTAGGATGACTCAAACCTGGAAAGATAGATCTTCTCAGCAGGGCACTATAACTTCAGAAAAAATGTCCACAGAAACCAAATGTGTCTACCATTATTAGCAGAGACAAATCGGCACATACAAATAACTCGATGATAAAACACTTTCAGTTAATTAATACATCACACAGTTTGTATTTTTATTTCTCTGGAGTTCTTTAAAAAAAACTCCTTGTTCTCATCTAATTTTATTCCCAAGTTTTATTTATATACACATTTGTTTGTTCTTTGTTTGCCATACTTTTACTAGAACCATATAGATATACGTCAGATTTTCTTTCTCCAATTTCCATAGTACAAAATAGAACCGGTTCTTCAAGACATCGGATATAGAAGACAACCATATACTTAACTCTTTCGTACACAGTTATTTTCTCAGTTGTACACGGTTAATTCAAGAGATGCAAAAAAAAGCAATAAATAAACATATATCTTATTATATACTAATTTGAAGAAAACTGGACAACCTTTTAGAATAACAAGGTTAAATAGTAATAGAAGTAAAAATAGTAGAAGTAAAACTAGAAAGACTTGTATAAGGGAAAACACATATGGCACAGTGTACAGCAATTGGCATAGAAAGAGTTAATAGGATGCAAAAGTAATGACTTCGTTGGTTGGTTACATAATAATAATAATAATAATTCCTCTCATACCGTTATACGTTACATAGGGCCTGCAAGTAATTTCTCCATACCACTCTATCCTGGGCAACTCGCTCAATCTCCTCCATGGAACTGAGACCGATATTTCCTGCCTCTCTCAGCAAAGTTCGCTCAGGGTCTCCTTAGGTCAACCTCTCTTTCTTGAACCCTTTGCATCTCACTTCAATGCCTGCTTTGATATTCGTTGATCATTTCTCCTCAAGGTGTCCCAACATATCTCCATCTTCTCTTTCTTATAACAGTTGTCACTAGTGGTTGACCAGACATGTCTCTGATTTCATCACTTCTCCTGAATTCGTTCCATTTTATATTCATTATTTTTCCAGACATCTATTTTCAAATGCATTCAACTTGCTTTCTATATCTTTAGTCATTTTCCAACTCTCGCTGGCATATGTTAGGATTGATACAACATTTGAATTGAAAATTCGTAATTTAGTTTTAATACTATATAACTTGCAGTTCCATATTTTATTTAGACTTTTAAAAGATGATGTTGCTTACTCTTTGCTACTCTAGGTGTCATCATTATACCCACTCCTTCAAAATGCTTACCATCTTCTCTTCCTGAGTATATGAAAGTTAATCCACTAACTACTCTTCTATCTGTTCCAGGCCATCTCACCTCACTTAACCCCAGTATGTCCAGCTCGTATCTCTTAATTTCTTCTGCAATTTGGGCTGATTTTGTAGCCGTGGCATCGTTCTCACATTCCAAAATCCAATTTTAGTGTGTGTTTTTGAGCCAAGTAATGTACATTATGAAGCAAAAAAATCTGCCAAGAAAATAGTTGAAGGAAAAATTTCAGGGGAAAAGTAACAAGAAAAAGCTCAAGAAGGACCGTCATTGTACAATGACTTCAGGATTATGACTTATACCGACTTCAGAGAGAGAGCTAAATAAGATACTGTCCCTAGTCTTCATACTGTCTAACCTGATGAGTTGAAAGCTAATATTGTTTTGAACACAGATAAGACATCTTTTGAATGTTATTTGCAGTTCAAATGATCCTTGCTCTTTGTAATACAGTTTGCAGAGTCTTAGTCAGTGAAGCTGAATGGTCGATAAGTCAAGTTGATCCCAAGAAAAGCATTCAGGTTGGAAGCTTCAGGGTTGATCCAAAAGGAAATCAAAATATGAAAGATGTAAGTTTGTCTTGCACTTTGCAAGAATACCTGAATGATTCAGTGAATTGAGGATTTTAAAATATAAAAATATGTTACTGTTTTAACATCAGAGATTATGGTGAAACATGGCAAATTGCATCACAGTCTCCTCTTATTCATTGTCTAAGTGCCAGAATTCAGTGATATTTTGACTTCATTGGTAGATACAGTTTTCTGCATCAGTGAATTCATATTTTTCATTGTGACTTTCCATGTTTAAAAAACTTTAATTTTGCATTGGCACTTGTTATGTTAAAAGAATTTTGTTACACATATTCTGTACACATTCAGTTATCAGTTATATGAGGACTATCATCATAGCACTCGGACATGTCCATAGGTGCTCCGATCTCCGCCTCAGCAAATCCAGCAGCGTCCAGCGACCCAACACGCCAGTTCGATGTTGATTAATCAATCTCTTTGCATATTTAGTATGTCGTTCTTTTCGGCTTCACCAATATTGACACCCATCTCTTTCAATCTGGTCAGCGAGTGGGATTCACAGCCCTGAAACTCCTCTGTTCGGAAAGACTCTTAATGCGTGAAGAATGTTACTTCGATCCATTGCAGCTCCCTCTGATATTGTAGCTAAGCCAGTCAATCTATCAGCTCGTTCATTACCCCTAACTCCTGCGTGCCCAGGGACAAAAATAAAGGTGATTTCTCTGATCATTGTCTGTACCAGTACCTCCACCCAGTTGCGTCTCACCATACCTGATTCGACTTTATGAATCTGTACACATTGATTTCTTGTATGTTGTGCTATACTGGTATTTCTTGAATTTTAATTTTTTCTTTTTATCGTTACACTGTTCCGGTTGTTCCTCAGTGTTGTGGTTTTCTATTTTTATTTTGTGCTGCTCTAGTGGCTTGGGTGATAGTTATTTTTGCTTTTTGACAGGATTCTGTTATGCCATCTATCCATTTTTTTCGTGGTGTTCCTCTCACATTCTTTACCGATGTTCTGTTGTAGTAGTCTGTATACAGTATAGTTTGGTGGCATTGTTATTAAATGACTAAACCACTTCATTCTTTGTTTCTCAGTGTAAATCCAGCAAGGTTCTATGCCAACTTTCTTTCTTATGATGATGTTGGGGCTCTGTATTTTCTGTGTTGTTGGTAACTTTTCCAGGCACCGATTTTACATATAGTTTTTTTTTGTGTGACTTTGCTTAGCTCATTGTCCATATTTGGCACTGGTAACACTAACACGGAATAGACTTGCAATTGCTGTTGATCATTTGTTGTTTTGCTGTCAGTGAGATGTTTTGGTGCCTTAACAATGGGGCTAGCTGTTAGGATACAGCATTTGTTTTTTGCACTTTAGCCTCTGTCTAGTCTTTCTTCTTCTGTGAATATGCTTCCTCAATATTTGAATTCTTGCACTGTGCTGATTGTAGTTCCATTGACATGGATGTTTAGTTTATTATATTTTCTTCCTATATTCATTATTTCGGTTTTAGCGCGACTAATTTTCATGTCATGATTTTTAGTTATTTGTTCTAAATGTAATAATCTTTCTTCATTGCTGCTTTGAACAAAATAATATAAGCATACTTCCTGTTTGTTACATTCTGTAAAATAGCTCTCACAAGCATAGTTTGTTGGTAAGTTTATATTAGCCACATTAATTGATAAGGTTATAGAACAATTTAAATGATATTTTGTTTTATTTCTTTTTTGTCATTTGCAGAAACAGTATGCACGGTCAGAGGGACATATAGAAGATATAATTGAATCAGTTTGTGACAAGCTGAAACAGTATGCAGAAATCAAATTTGATGATGGTACTATACAAATGGTTAGAACAGTAGGATTCAATGGCAAGAGACTAGAAGCAAAGGGCTTTCAGCTTGACAGAGATAAGGGAAAAGCATTCAAATATCAGGTAAAAATTATGCGTAGGCCTGATTATGTTCTTATAAGTGTAATTAATTAAGACTTTCCTGATAGGGAGTCTGTTCTATTTTTTTAGGAGCAATTGCTATGTAACACAACACCTGAGAAAAATAATGTTATAAATGCACAAATTAAACATGAAGATGTGAACATATAGTATTTTGTTAGAATGTTTGTGAGTCAGCTTAGCACAGTGGTAAGGAGCTGGATTTGCTGCTAACAGACAGTGTTCTTCAGTATTCACTCTAAAATAACCACTTATAAGTTACATATCATGACTTTTGTTATTTCAGTCATTGAGCATAAGTATGCTGTGATTACATCAAGGCTGCAATATTAGCACTCTTTTGGTCTGGCACCACATCCAATTTTGAACTTTTTTATTTGGTTTGTTCTCATTAGAACCCGTTCTAGAAATCTTTTCTTATTCTAATACTGTGAGGCTAAACAGGATTAGAAAAAAAAGTAAAGTATCCTCTTTTTTGGTGATAGGTAAGTGGTTGCTCACCTGCAGCCCCCTCCTTGATCAGTCAGTCTGCTGTTTAATTTTGTGGTATTCTACAGTCGGACAGTTATCCACTGCAAGGCAATCTTAAACTGCTTGCACAGTTTAGACTGTAGGGTCTGTAGACCTGAAAATTTTCTGAATTGGATTGCTGATTTTGCATCTTTCAAAAATAGAACAGATTGTGAATCTAGTTTGATGTTCAACAGTTTCTATGTTGCCCTTGATTTCTGTTTCATAGTTATACACCATTTATTCTATAAGAAGTCTTCTTCTGTTCTCATTTGCCCGCTATAAATGTAGTGTAGTCAGGACATCCAGTATGGCATTCTAACTGATTTTATATGAAGATTTGCTTTCCTTTTCATCAGTGTCCCTCGCCATTCAGGCGAGCATTCTCCGACTTCAGAGGTGATAATATATTAACAGGTAGTCTGTAGTCAATTATTTATATTTGAAATTATATTTATTTACATGCTGTATTGTTATTTTATTAGCCCCTATGTTTAGCATGAATAGAAAGATCTAACAAGTTTAACTGAAATAAATCAAATATATATATGAAATATATTGAATTAATATTGTAATACTTGTCATTCCTTTAGTGTGAAAACTTTTTAGAAGACCATGAGGAAGAAATAATCTCACTGCTTCAGCTGGAGAACACCCCAGACATTGAAAAACTGGTCTGTGGGGAGAAATTAGGTAATTTTAAAGTCGCTGTGTACTAAAGTTGTAATGTTTTCAAATAATCTTAAGTTTCATTAACAAAATATCAAGTCATTATCTTCAGCTAATATCATCATCATCAAGTGCCATGCCAAACTGGCTTAAGTTATAATGTTTTTCCACAACTCTGTTTTGTCTTGTTCTAGCTATCTTTTTTTCTTTCTTTTCTCCAATCCTGTTTTGCCTGACAGCATCAGGATAAGAAGAGATTACTAGAATGGTCCTTAGTGTGCACTTCATAAACAGTGTCTTTTGTCGCCTCTGTTATTTCTGTGGTCCACCTTTTGCTGTGGCCAACCTTTCTTTGTATCTACTGTATCGGAGTAACATTGCTCTTTGAGGCACACCGTCTGTTGGTAATCTGCTTATGTGGCTGAACACTTTAATTTGTTGTTTCTTGATGAAGTTCAGTACTGATGTTGTACCCACTTTTTCCTGATGTCTTATTTCTAAACTGGTTTCTCCTTGTTACAGCATTCTGCGTTTTTGTGCCATGAAGTTAAGCTAATTCTTTTCGACCTGTTGACCTCTATATCTCTTCCCCTGTATTGTCAGAATATATTCAAGCTTATCTTTTCTTATAAAATGTCTTTATAATGTTATTACTTTTGGATGCATTTCATAAGCGATCTGTTCTTGCCTACTGTCTTGAGAACATTATCATTTGTCATCTTATCTGTACATGCCATTCTGATCATTCTTTTACAAAACCACATCTTTGTAGCCTTTAATAATTTACTATTGTTGTTATTTATTGTCCATGATTCACATCCACATGTAAGAGCTGGTTCTACAAAGCGCTGTTGGCTTTCATCATTAGTAAATAAAATAATTTCTCTTTAGCATTGATATATTGAGCAAAATTGTGTACATCTGGACTGGTAGAGGGTTGCACAGATGTGACTGTAGGTGATTGAACATCTGATGTTTAATTAAACAATGACTTCATCTGCAGTGTATTTGATGTGTTACAGTAGATTGCTGTTACGTTTGTGAAATACAATGACATTATAGAGTTTGTTACATTTGAAAAATACAACTACAGTAGTTTTTTTTATTTCTGAGAAACACAACTACATTAGAACATGTTATATCTGAGAGATACAACCACAAGTTTGTTACTTTTAATACATACAACTACATTAGAAAGTTTTTTGATTACTTTTTTGAGAGAAAGATTAGGTGAACTTCTAGAGTTAGTTCTATTGCAAATACTTTATTATTGTGTGCTTAACCAAATACAATTTAGCTTCTTAACACATAGTTCTATGCACATAAATGTGTCCTTCCCTTAGTGTCTCACACTTTATTATCATAACACATGCTTATATTTGATTTCTGACAGAGGTGTGCTCCCTAGATGAACTTTGGACACCATTATTTACTCTACCAGAAGCACAAGATGAAGAAGAAATAACCAATGAAGAAGATGACATTGTCAATTTGGATGCTGAAAATGTTGACAATGTTGAAAAAGACAGCGACATTGATGGTGCCTCTCCACCACCAGAAAATGTTGATGTAAAAATTGAGTTATAGTGTTATGTTACTTTTGAAAACAGGTTTCAAATATTGTAGCAGTGTTTTTGCTTGTTTATATATTTATATATTGATTGGTTGACAAGACCATCATTGTTGCACCTTTAGGTGAATAATATATGTGCTTTGATTTCTTTCTTGCAGTAGATGATTTCAGCATCAGTGCACAAACTCCATAACATTGGCTAGGAAAGAAGTTTTTCAGATGGCAAACATTTGTAGACAGTAAAATAAATTGATGTTAAACATTAATTTCAGGCAGCGACTTTCCAGTCTACTGTGATCTATATTTGATTGACAATTTTTTTATTTAACAAGCTGAACATGAATACAGGCCTACATTTTATTGTCCGTCTCGATAGAACTAAATACTTGATCGTGTCTACCCTTTTTCTTCGAATGCTATATATCGAACACTTGTTAACCACTTTTTGTGATTTGTATGTGATCTGAGTCTAGACCCCTACCTTAGTTGCCTCTTATGAAGCACTTTGTAAATCTCAGTATTACTATTCTTTGCTCTCTTGCGAGTTCTGACAGCATATTAGCGATCCCTAGAAAATAGCAAGTATACTATCAAATATATATATTTTCGTATATACAAAAGTTGAACACAGTAAGGAATGAGCTTTTGATAAAAGAGAGTGAATGTTGAAGTGAGTACTAAGTGAAAGTTATTGACAATTAAACAGAAATAATATAGGTGTGTTATGAAAAACCAAACATAGTTACCCACATATCATCTTTAAAAAAAAAGTTAGAACTATTACAGTTTTTTTATCCCATTCATAAACTTATGAACAAATCAAGTAACTCATTAGTACATATATGTATGTGTGTGTGCACATACTTTTCATTATGTTATGAAAGACTGAAACCAACTGTGCTAAATTTGTCATAAAAATTTGATATTTTGTAAAAAAATTGACTCTCCAAACATTTCTTTATCTGAGTTCACATCTTGTAAAGCAGCATTCTTTTGATTGTTTGTTTTGTAACGCCTGACCTTGTGCATTTGTCTTTAGCATGTATTTGTTTAGGGCCACTACATTTGCATTTAGACTTCACTGATCTTTTTGCAAGACAACAGTTGTTTAGTGATCTCTCAGAGAAAATAGCTGTCTTTACCCATTTCAGTCTAGTCTTCTATCTTATATAGAAGGATTGTCTGCCAAGAATATCATGAGAATATTAAGTAGATTTTTGTAAGGATTTACCCTAAGCAGTAGTTTTATGAAAATGACTTTCATGGATATCTTTATACACAAATGTGCATTAATTTCCACTCCCAGCATTGTGTAACCAGTTCATGTATCCTGTCTTAGTGTGTTTCTAGCTTATGTACACAGACTGTCTTCGTGTATTACTATTTCATATGCATACTGTGTGTTACCAATTCTTATACATACTGTCTTAGTTTGTTGCCAGCTGTTATACACACTGTTGTAGTGTGTTACCAGTCTTATACATACTGTTGTAGTGTATTAGCAGTCTTATGCACACATCATTGTAGTGTGTTACCAGTTTTATGCACATTGTTGTAGTGTGTTGCCAGTCTTATAACACTGTTGTAGTGTGTTACTGGTTTATGTATACATACTGTCTTTGTATGTTACCAGTTTATATATACACTGTTGTAGTGTGTTGTCATTTCATATACATAATATCTAAATGTGTCACCAATAACCTCTATAGTGTATTGGTAATTGCACTTGATTCATGACTCCATTATTGAATTCCACAGTGGGAGTGGGATTTTTCCAGTCTGTAGTGGCTCTCAGGTTCATCCAGCTTTTGTTGGGTAACAAGGAAACACTGAAAAAATAAAGGTGGCTGTCACATGTCCACATCACCCATTGTGTGCCTTTTGGTTGAAGAAAAATACAAGCCTAACAATGTTATTCTCAAATATAGCTCATGGTATGGAAATGGGTTCTTCACTTATTTTACTTTCATTATGTCATCATTTCATATACACACACAGTGTTCTTGTGTTGTTAGCAGCTCATATATTTATGTGAAAATACATCCTGATATATATATAAATAAATAAAATCTGCACATACATATACTGCTGTCTTTAGTGCATCACTAACTTATGGCTAATATACATACTGTCATTATTTTAGAACTAGAAATTTATTGTTTGACTATGTCTGTGATGTCTGGTATATGTGACCATAGTTTCCATTCTGTTTGTTCTGTATTATTTCCTATAAAGGTCTTTTGATTGAAACTCTGTGGTGTCCTGTTTTTGTACGTTGTAAAACTTCCTGACTTTGTACATGTTCCACCTTTGTTATTGTCATTATTTTAGTGTATTTTCAATTTACCAGAGAATGGTATTTTCTCTCCCTGCATCATACATTTCTTCACTATTTGCTCAACTGTGTGAATATTTATAGACATGTTCACTATTATAAAAATCTTATAACATTGTTACATTTTGTGGTTTTATTTTCAGTGTTCATTTTATTACAAATAAAGTTAATAGCCATTATTGACTTCTGACTAAAGTTTTGATAAATAGAGATGATAGATTAAGGGATGATATGCACAATATTAGTGTTAGTTAAAAGATATCTTTTACGTCTTCGAAAGCTCCATATCGACCACTTGTCAACCACTCTGTGTGTGATTTGTATGTGATCTGAGCCTAAGAGCGATTGCACATTGTGCCAGTTATGCGCCTACAAGTAGGCCAGTACATCCAATTTCTGCGCTGATTTTTATTTGCTAGGTAGCTTCCTAGGTACTACATCAGTCGCCTCTTACGGCATATCTTGTAGGTTGCAGTGGTACTATTCTTTGCTTTCCTTACGAGCCCTGGAACACAACTATTTATAAGATTTGTTAATTGTGCATATTTAAAATCATCCTTTGTATATGTAATCAAATTATGAAAATGAACTAAAGATAGCTGTAGTTTCCAATATCGTAAAAAGAGTCTTTATGTTGAGTGATTCATGAGTATAAATGTCCTCAATGGCATTCCAGTAAGCCTTGTGAATGCTTCTAATATATCAACTATTATTTTGTTACGTTCATAAATTAATTGTTTTAGTTTAACAAGGAAAAAATAAAATTGTATTTTCAAATTTATACACTGTGTGACTTCTGCTTTACAAATTCTGTTCAGTTAATTATTGTTATGAATTTTGTTTCCTATGTTTTTGCTTTTTACAGATTACTTTGTTTTACATTGTTTTCTGCATGTCTGTTTTTAATGTGCTTTACAGTCTTTGGTTTGCTATAACAGCAGCAATTGTTGGCCATCAGAGTACTACATAATGGAACTATCTCTTGTATAGAGATTGTAGAGAAGAATACATGCCCAATAATTCAACACTATATATATAAAACTATATGGACATAGAGACAAACAACATTTGAGCTCATCACAAGAACTTGTCTGGAAGTGTACACGTTTAAGATGCGTGACAAGCAGAAGCCTATGTTGTAAAGATTGATAGACTAGTGTTTTAATCACACAGTCTATCGCTCTTCTCACATGTATCTACACTTGATAGAAATATACATCTAATCACATAAAAGTGATCTTTTGTGTAATCCTGTTTTGACTCACAGCGTCAGAATAAGAGACATCTAGAACAGGCTGTTATGTGTGCTTTATGAACAGTGTATTTCCGTGCCTCTGTTATCTCTGAGGTCCACCCTTTGCATGGATTGCCTTTTGCTTTGTATCCACAATATTGGAGTAACATTGTTCTTTGAGGCACACTGTCTGTTGGTAATCTCCTTATGTGCAGAACCATTTAATTTGTTGTTTCTCGATGAATTTTCAGGAAGATGTTATACCCATTTTTTTTCTTGATGTCTTCATTTCTAAACATGTCTCTTCTTGATACTCCTAACATTCTGCATAGACACTTCATCTCTGTTGTGACTATTTCTATCATTTATAAACATGATAAAAGTAAGCAAAGAACCCATTTTCATACCACATGCTATATTTAGGAATATAGTGTTAGACCCGTATTTTGCTCTGATCAGTGGGACATGATGGGTGATGTGGCCAATATCATGCCAGATACACGATATCAACAAAGAAACAAGGTGTATTGAAATTCATGAAGTTTGCCAACTTCTGCATCAGATGTCAAAAATCATTATTTAACATTAACTCTTTCCGTACGCAGTTATTCCCTCAGTTGTAACAGTTAATTCAAGGAGGCAAAAAGCATTTAAAACAAAAAATCATAACTACTCGTCAATAAATAAATGTACATATATATATCTTATTATGTACTAATTTGAATAAAACTGGACAACCTATTAGTATAACAAGGTTAAAAAGTAGTAAAAGGGAAACTAGAAAGACTTGTATAAATGAAACAACTTGAATGGCGCAGTGTACACTGTGGCATAGTGTGCGGCGATTGACGTGGAAAGAGTTAACAAATAGAAAAATATAGTTTGAGCTACTGGCACTGTTCAATAGGGCAGGTTTTTGTTGTTGGTATAAATACGTTTAAACATAGTTAGATGAGTCACACTACTGCTACCTTGTAGTTGATTGGGGACAATCAAAGGCTAGCGGAGCAAACTGTACACAAAACTGGATGGTAGGCAAACCAAGCAGTCCATTAACAAGACTGGTATAGCTGGGCAGATGACGCTCATCAGCCGGGAGGGCAGGTCGTCTACAGGTCGCTGTCCTGAAAGACAATAGCAACCTGCTGCCTTGTGGTTTTGGACTGGGGACAGCAAAAGGCTAACGGAGAGTGAACCCAGTAAATGCTGGTTGAAACCAAACACACCACCGAAAGATAAGCACTTGAAGCTCCAATCGTACTGAAGGCTGTGCACGTACATCCCATTCTGATGTTTGGCTGTTTATATATCATAATAGAATGATAAAAACGGCTTAAGAACAATCACAAGAGAGATGAGTTACAGGCTAGAGAGATACATCTGAAGTCTGAGAAGGCACGATTGAATGGTGGGGAACACTGATAAATAGGAAAGTCACGACTTCACTCAAAAATCAGTAAGAAGCGACATACCAAGTACCATAATTATGCCTGAATTCATATCGGATGAACGCAAAAAGAAGAAGGTTAGAGATAGTGAAGAGATGAATAACTGTACATCAAACACCTTCCATCAGTTATTTTGCTCAATTTAGCTCAATAATTTCTCAGAATTATTGTTTCATATCTTCTTCTTTGCGTTCGTTCTTTACGACAAATTTTAATCACTATTTGTGATATGTTTGATCTTTGCCAAGAACGTATCATATAAAAGCATAAAGATTCTCTCCCGCCATTAAAATAAAATTATTGGTTTGATTAATTTGTGCATACTGCAATCAGCCTCCAAAAAGTCTTTAAAATTATATTGCAGCATATTTGTCATTTTGACAATAGATCTGAGATTGACTAATTTTTCTATAGAACAACTATCAGAATAGTTGCATTTTGTAAAACTACCACACTTAATTTGTGTATAGAGCAACTATCAGATCAGTTACATTTGTAAAACTACCTTACTTTATGTTTTGATATTTCACTTTTGGTATAGAAATTTCATTTTCGTGTTCAGTCATGAAGGTGAAAAGGGTAATGATTAGGCTGATTGGTTGACTGGCGATGCAGAGAGGTGTCAAAGAAATACCAGAATGATATACTCAATACCAGTGGCGGCTCGTGATCATTTTTGTTGGTGGGGCCGGACAAAAAGTTTAGGAAAAATCATTGTTTTAGGTTAGGTTATATATTAGTTATACATGATTGTTGGGGGCCTGGCCTGAGACGCCCTGCTCAATACACTGAAAATATTTTCGAATGGAGAAGTCTCAGGGTTGGAATCAACACTGATTCGGCTGTGAGAGTTGTTATTGTTACAGCTCGAAGAAGAAACCGCCAGTGTGGTACCAGGCCCACAAGGAAGCACATAAATAGTACCACTGTGGCCTACAATGCATGTCACAAGAGGCGACTGATATAGGACCTAGGGAAGCTACCCTAGTAAATAAAATCATTACAGAAATCGGATGTGCTGGTCTACTTGTAGGCTCATAACTGGCACAATGTACAATCACTGTTAGACTCAGATCACATATAAATCATACAGAGTGGTTAATAAATGGTCGATATGAGCGTTCAAAGAAGAAGCTGGATTTGTTGAGGCAGGGATCGGGGCACCTATAGTTATGTTCAGAGTACTGTGATGATAGTCCTTATATAACTGATTGATTGTATATTCATTATGTCATCTAACTGTATTTAGTTTATTGGATTCAGTTTCACACTCAACATTCCACACGTGAGGAAAGGATTGGTGTTCTACCTTCTGCACAACTGTGACCAGAAATATGAAGTGACAGCTACTATACACCCTAAGATCTGAAAAGGTTTAGGATTTTATATTATTATAGCACCCGTGTGGTGTCAGCGCCAGCAAGGGAATCGAAGAATAGTACCACTGCAACTTTGCAAAGCATGTCTTAAGAGGCGACTGATGTAGGACCTAGTGAACTTACCCTAGTAAATAAAATGCATCGAAGAAATCGGATGTGCCGGCCTACTTTTAAGTACATAATTGACACAACGCACAATCGCTCTTAGACTCAGATCACATACAAATCACACAGAGTGGTTAACAAGTGGTCGATATGGAGCATTTGAAGCAGAAGAAGATATTATTATAGTAGTATGTAAACAGAAAATATATGGACAGACAACATCAAAGAATGGAACAACTGCTTCGTAAAAAAGTGTTCAGAAGAAAGTCAGTGACAGTCATGAAGAAATTTGACATACAGGGAGATAATTTTTATTATTGTTTAAAATGAAAATCATGGCATATCCTTTACATGACATCACCATCAACACCAGTTAACATGTCATTGATTTTCTAGGCACCACTTATACATTCAGTAGTTTGTCATTATTATTATTATTGTCCAGAAACATTCACGTTAAGAGCTGAGCTTCCATTTTACAGCAGTTCAGATTGTGTTTATGGCATCATCAGCTTGTCAGTGAATATTATAAGAATTCCCACAAATCAATCAGTCTTCTTGTGGTTTCATAGTAATCCCATGTTTCAAACAGATCAAACTTTCCATAACCAATAAATGTTTTCTTTCTCATTTTTAACCGACTTACTTTATATAAAATTGAAAATCGTAGCATATCCTTTACAGGATGTCGCTATCAACCACAGTAAACGAGACGTCGATTTTCTATGCGTCACTTATATACGTTCAGTAGTTTGTCATTGCTTTCTGAACGAAAAGCCATTTTAAATTCACTATTGGATTTTCAGAAAAAGAGTTAATTCTTATTTAACATGTTTGTTGGTCTTCACGCTCTGATATAACCAATGAAAGGTTTGCATTTGGTTGAAATGGCATGCCTCAGCTTAAAGATGCCTTAATCCCCTACATAACAAACAATCAAATATTTCATTTATATCTCTTGAGATTTTAGTAAAATCTATCAAGATTTGACCTGGAGAAAACTTTGCAGTAACACATTAAGTATCAAGTAGTAGCATGTCACTTGCGGAGAGTCGCTTTCATCACAGCTCATGTAAAACTTTCTGTCTCTAGCAAGTTCTCCCGCCTCCTTCAGCATTATGTTCAAGGCTTCTTTAATGTCCTGCTGTCACCTTTATCTTGGTGGCCCCTCCCTTGTACTCTAAAAATCATGCATCCATTACCATTCTTTCCAAACAGCTGTGATGTTTACCGTGGCCAAAATATTTAATTTTCCGCGACATGATGTTATTTATGAGCCAATGCTCTTCGATATGCAGGTCTTGGCTTTGTTTTTTTCTCTTCTCTGTCCAGGATGTTCTAAGAACTTCTCTATAACAGCTTGTTTCGAAAGCATCAATTTTGCTCTTTAATATTTGTCTTATGGTCCACGATTCACATCCATATGTTGCCACAGTATTAAGTAAGTATGCAACTATTTTCTTATCCCATTTCTGATAATGAATGGTCACAATTGAATATAAAATGTTAACTGTTCTACTATGTTCAAGAGATACCATTTGTATGCTTCTGACACTCTGCCGCAGTAAAAGTAGTTTGACATATCATAGGCTCCCCCTCATCTAACTCAGATATAGTATTGTTTCCTGTTAGGCTCACTTTGTTGCGTGGTTTCATAGGAAATAAGGCAGTAGAATAGTCTTGATTGACGGAATGAACATTTTTACTTTTGACTTCTCTTTTACCAAGGGAATCATGTACTTCTGGAAACTGCCCTACAGATACATTAGAGTCACGTCCCTTTGAGAGATATGTAGCAAAAGTTTGATTGTGACTATTTTTCCTACTCTTAGGAAGATGATGTTGATGGGTCAGTTGAAACCGATGCCATTTTTTTTTTATTTCACTTTGCACCTGAAATTAAACAACAACATATAAATATTACAACTGTGATAAATTCAAATGATAAATATTGTATATATTCAATTTGACACAAAGTTTATTCTTGATATATCTAGTTCTGTGACTGAATATGTGTCTTCTTCTTTGAACACTCCATATCGACCACTTCTTAACCACTCTGTGTGACTTGTATGTGATCTGGAGCCTAAGAGCGACTGTACATTATGCTAGTTATGCGCCTCCAAGTAGGCCAGCACATCCGATTTCTGCGATGCTTTTTATTTACTAGAGTAGCTTCCCTAGGTCTTACATCAGTCATCTCTTACAGTTGTGCCTTGTAGGTTGCAGTGGTACTATTCTTTGCTTCTCTTGCAGGCCCCAGCACCACACGGGCGGAATATATGTCAAGATCTCCCAAACTTCATTTCCTTGCTGATATTCATCTTGGTCTCTATAAATGATCAGTTTCTTGTGAGTTCTCTCCTTACTTTCTGAGAATCCTTCTTTGTAAGTTATCTAATTGTCCTCCCAGACTGTATACTTTCCATGTGAGTTCTCTCTTTGGACACAAATACTTTATTCTTTCCTTGTGTGTTGTCTCCTTGTTCTCGAAGACTTTACACTTTCTTTGTGAGTCTCTCTCCTTGCTTTATAAGACTTCATCCTTGAGTTCTTCCTTTCTCTCTAAGACTTCATCTTGAGTTCTCCTTTTCTCTCTAAGACTTCATCCTTTGAGTTCTTCTCTCTAAGACTCATCTTTCTTCTTTTCTCTCTAAGACTGCATCCTTTGAGTTCTCTCTTTTCTCTCTAAGACTGCATCCTTTTTCTCTTTCTCTCTAAGACTTCATCCTTTGAGTTCTCCTTTTCTCTCAAGACTTCTTTGAAGTTCTCCTTTTCTCTTAAGACTTCATTCTTTAGTTCTTCCTCATTTTCTCTCAAGACTTCCTTTGGTCTGTTTATCTCCTTTTCTCTTTGAAGATTCATCCTTTCGATTCTTCACTTTTTCTCTTAAGACTCATCCTTTTCTTCTTTCTCTCTAAGTTAACATCCTTTGAGTTCTACTCTTTCATTCTACCTAAGACATATCCAATTTGAGTTCCTCTCAATTGCACAAGTAAGACTTCATATCTTTAGTTTTAAATTTTTTCTTTCATCTTCTTCTTTAGCGTTCGTTCTTCTACACACAATTTAATCACTTTTTCGATTTTTGATTTTGTAAGATCTTCATTAGTTTTGCCATTGGTTTGGAATGGTCTTCGCTTAAAATAGACTTTCTAATTTGGACATCTAACATCATTTTTCATCCAAGATTTTAAATTCAGTTTGACAGAGAAGCTGTGCAGGTAAACTAGTTGCAAGTTGCTATGTCTTTACCCGCAAATTTCCGAGCCCGGTCATACCATTCATGGGCAGCTTTTCTCTTAAGCACTTGCATCGGCTTGGGTCTCTGTTCGCAGTCACACTTATCCTTTGCAATTCCTCTTTTACTCTAAAACATTGCATTCTTTATTCTCTTTCTTTCTAAGACAGATCTTCCTTGGTATTCTTCTTTTCTCTCAATGACTTATCCTATTGAGTATCTCTTTTCAGACTTCTTTGTTTCTCTTTTCCTCTAAGACTTCATTCTTTAGTTCCTTTTCTCTTAAACTTATCTTGGTCTTCCAGACCATCCTTAGTTCCTTTTTTCAGACTTTTCTTATCCTTTCTTTAATTCATTTTTGAGTTCTCTTTTCAAGATTCATTTTAGTTCTCCTCTCTCAGATATTTGATTCTCTCCTCTCTAACTCATTTTAGTTTTTTCCTTAAGCTCACTTTGTTCTTTTCCTAGACTTATCTTGATTCTCTTTTCTTCTGACTTCTCTTAGTTCTTCCTTCTCTCTAAGATTCATTTGAGTCTCCTCCTTAAGATATTCTTTGAGTTCTCTTTTCTCTCTAAGATTATTTTGGTCCTTAAAGATGCATTTTTATCTTTTCCTAAGATTCATCTTTATTCCCTTTTCAAGATTATTTTGATTTTCTTTAAGTTATTCTTGATTTCTTTTCTCTGACTGATCTTTCTTCTTTTTAACTTCATTCGAGTCCTTCTTAACCATTCTTTGATTCTTTTCTCCTAAGACTTATCTTTAGTCTTTTCCTCAAGACGCATCCTTTCTATCTTTTTTCTAGACATTCTTAGTTCTCTCTTCTCTCTAAGTTCTCCTTGGTTTCAAGACTATTCTTTCTTCTTTCCCAGACCACCTTTATTTCTCTCAAACTCATCCTTTCTATCTTTTCTCTTAAATTCATTCTTTGAGTTCTTCTTTTCTCTAAGTTCATTCTTTGATCTTCTTTCTCTCTAAACTTCTTCTTTGGGTCTCCTTTCTCCAAGACTCATCCTTTCTATCTTTTCTTTTAGACTTCATTCTTGAGTTCTTCTTTCTCTCTAAGACTTCATTCTTGAGTTCTCCTTTCTCTAAGACTTCATCTTTGAGTTCTCCTTTCTCTCAAGACTTCATCCTTTCTTCTTTCTCTCAAGACTTCATTCTTTGAGTTCTCTCTTCTCCTAAGACTGCATCCTTTCTATCTTTCTCTCTAAGACTTCATCCTTGAGTTCTCTCTTCTCAGTAAGACTTCTTTGAATTCTCTTTCTCTATAAGACATCATCCTTACTCTATAGGTTTTCCTTATTTCTCTCATACTTTCCTTTTGGTCTGTTTTATACTCATATTTGATCCTTTTGAATGAGTTATTTCTTTACTTTCAAGACTTATCCTTGTCATGTGTTTTAATGTTAAAGATATCCTTTTCTTCTTTCATTGCAGGTTCTATCACCAGTCCAAACAAACAGAAGTAATTCATATGCTAAACACAATATAAGTCATTTCTACACTAAACACAAGTAATCAGAAGTGTCATTACCTCACCATTGAGAAAACAAAATAGAAGTGCAACAAAGAAACCCTGCAAAGAAAAAGAAATTGGAATACGGATTTACATGTATTTAAAAATGTGGGTTTTTTTGGGTGCATCCGTTATGATTTCATAAACACACACACACCAGCACGCACACCTGCACGAATTATTCATACACACACACACACACACACCTTTTTCGTATTTACAGATTGTAATTTTGTCAAGTATCCTCCTCTCCATTTATGTTTCTTGCCTAGCTTGACAGCTAATATAGAGAATGTGTCTTGTCTAGCTTGACAGTTAATATAGAGAATGTGTCTTGTCTATTTTGTTGAAACTCCTCTCAACATCTACTGTTTTCATCCACAAGAAATTTTAATTTATATATAGTATGACAGAGTATGAGAGCCGCTGTAGCGTAGTTGTTAGTGAACTCGCTTCGCAAGACTGGTGGTCTGGGTTCAGCTCCGCAATGCGCGTGGAATTTTTCCTGACCACGACGGTTCTCAGGTCGACCCAGCCTCAACTGGGTACCAGACATGCTCTGGGAAAGTAAAGCCAGCTGGCGTGATGGCGGCCACAAGGCCGGCATAAGTGCCACATCACACATCGTGTGCCGACGGTCAATGAAAAATACAGGCCTAACACTGTATTGACCTAAATACCACGAGGTATGAAAGGGTTCTTTACTTTTTTCTTTCTAATGACAGAGTATACTGTCCTTTGGTTATTGGGTGACATTACATGTTTCTGTTGGCCTCCAGGAAACTGAACTTAAGAATCTGCTATTATTATGTCTTGTGCGAACTTTACTTTTCTGATCCAGCAGTCATCTGAGCATTTGCCCTTTGACTTGAGCTCATGGCAGTGAATTTACAGGTCTGTCTGAGTTGTGGTGTGTTAGCATAGAGAGTATTTTCAACATCTGGATATGGGGGTAGGTACTTGTGGGGTAGGTCACTGAGTGCAGGGCACCAGAAGAGATGGTGTGTGACAGTTTCTTCTGAATAGTCACACAGTTGACATTGTGGGCAATCTTTGGTTGGATGCGATGCAGGTGAGCATTCAGTGGCACATGCTGTGTCCTAAGAAGGAAAATAATAACTTGTTCTTGTCGTGTGAGATGATTTATGGCATCTTTGGGGTTTGGAGTGGTCATGTGCTTAAAGAGGGCTTTGCCTGTTTTGCCCATTCATTCAGCCACTCCTCCTTTTTGTTACTTATTATTTGTTTACCAGTCTGTGTTTTTATATATAGTATGACAGAGTATACTATCCTTTGGTTATTGGGTGACATTATATGTAGCATTATTCTGTTGACCACACAATTTGAACTTTGAAGAATCTATTATTATTATTATTATGTCTTGTGCAAACTAGTCTACTTTATTCAAGTTCATATCTGATTGCATCTTGCCCCATTTTGTAGTTTGTTTCTCTGGCATCCTTCTTCACTTCTTATACCACTAACCATTTGATTTGTGTGGGTGTTCTATCTCAGGATCACATGTGGGTATCAGCTTTTATTGATTTCAAATATCTAACATAGCAAAGTTACCAACAACACTGGAAAAGACAGAGTCACCAACATCAGTATAAGAAAGAAAGTTGGCACATAACATTGTTTGAATTACATTGAGAAACAAAGAATGAAGTGGTTTGGCCACTTAATAAGAATGCATCCAAACTCTACAGTATACAGAGTCTTCTACAACAGAACATCAGGAAAGAAGGCGAGAGGAAGACCACGAAAAAGATGGTTAGATTGCATAGCAGAATCCTGTCAAAGAGTAAATGTCACCCAAATCATCAAAACAGCGCAAGATAAAAACAGAAAACCAAGACACTGTGCAACAACCAGGTAGCAGTTTTACGACAAAAGAAGAACATATCAACTTTAAATCTTCTGCCTGCTTTAAAATAATAATATTTAAATATATTCTTTACAACGATGTTGCTGACTGTCGATTTGTCAATCATTAACATGGAAGAATATTGCTGATTGTCGATTTGTCAATCATTAACATGGAAGAATATTGCTGACTGTCGATTTGTCAATCATTAACATGGAAGAATATTGCTGACTGTCGATTTGTCAATCATTAACATGGAAGAATGTTGCTGACTGTCGATTTGTCAATCATTAACATGGAAGAATGTTGCTGACTGTCGATTTGTCAATCATTAACATGGAAGAATATTGCTGACTGTCGATTTGTCAATCATTAACATGGAAGAATGTTGCTGACTGTCGATTTGTCAATCATTAACATGGAAGAATGTTGCTGACTGTCGATTTGTCAATCATTAACATGGAAGAATATTGCTGACTTGATTTGTCAATCATTAACATGGAAGAATGTTGCTGACTGTCGATTTGTCAATCATTAACATGGAAGAATATTGCTGACTGTCGATTTGTCAATCATTAACATGGAAGAATTTGTGACGATTTGTCAATCATTAACATGGAAGAATATTGCTGATTGATTGTCAATCAATTGTAATGGAAGATTATTTACCTGATTTGTCAATCTTAATAAGAATGTGAATTTCTTGCCTTCTGGAAGAATTCCTTGACTTGATTCTTCCTCACTGGTGCATCTTTGATTGAATTTCTCTCCTGGTTGCATTTTGACCTGAATTTTTCTCTAAGTGCATCCTTTCGATTGAATTTCTTCCCTCCTGGTGCATCCTTTGGTCGAAACGTCGCTGTATATTGTTATTGTTTTTGCCCTTTGTAACACTAAAGTACTTTGTTTTAATGTTCCCGCCTGCCCAGCGTGTTCGTAGCGTGTAGGACGACGGGTAACAAACCCCTGTGAGTGCGGTTCAATTCCGCCGTTGGCAGAAAAGCCACAGGTTTCCAGATTTACGTGTTCGTGGCACCGAACCAAAGGGTTACGATGTCCATGGCACCAAGCCAAAGAACTGAAAGCTCAAGTGCTTCTGGATCAAACAAATTTTTACCAAAAATTTGTTTCGTTATTGAAAGTTCGAAAGCAAATGGCACAAAGAAGAAGAAATTGAGATAATGCTGACAATATAATGCTTTTAAGGAATTTAACATTATCTTCCTGATTGAAAAATGAATTTAATTAATTTTTAAAAAAATGTTTCACTCCGCTGGTATATTTACAAATTAAGTCCTAATTTTCTTATTTTTTTAAATGAAATGTTATGGAGGACATGTAATTTTGTAGATAGATAAATATACCTTTATCACAATATAACTGAATATGAAAGAATAAATTAAAAACCAGTGATGATCAGAATGCATAACGGTAAATTTTAAGCTAATCTGACAAGGTAACAAATCATTGCGTAGTCTGCGACACATGGCCAAACGCAACAGACAAATAGACGCTGGCTGCAACACTTGGTAGGTAATGTGTTATGTACGCAATTTTTAACAGGCACAAGAGAATCAAGTGTAGCAGATTGTAGGTGCATTTTATCATTAATGTAATTGTGCTCAATTTCCGGTACGGTCGATTATTTAGTCTGTCTAGCTGAGATTGGGTACTAAGACTTTCCGACTTTGGAAGAGTTGAAGAAATCGTAGTCGAAAATAATTGTGTTTGTTGCTGACTCTTTAGTGTATCTGAAAGGGACTGAACACCTGAGTGAAGAGATGTCAATCCAAAAAAGGCTGTATATATTTTAAAAATAAATTTGTTTTACGCATTGTATATTAACCCCTTCAACCTTCTGAGCTGATATACTGACTCAAGGTATTTTTTTTTTAAAGATGACTCAATGCCAGTATACTGGCTAATTTGATAATTGCAAAACTCTTTCACTCCTTAATTTTCCACTACTGCCTTGTAGTTTTATTGGGGACAATCAAAGACAGCGGAGCAAACCGTACACAAAACTGGACGGCAGGCAAACCAAGTAGTCCACAAAAAGACTGGTAACCTGGGCAGATGACGCTCAACATCCCGGGAGGAAGGTTGTCTAAGGCAGCAACCCTAAAGAAAATAGCAACCTGCTGCCTTGCAGGTCGGATGGGAACAGCCAAAAGCTGACGGAGAGCGAACCCAGTAAGCGCTGGCTAAAACCGGACACATCGCCGAAGGATAAGCACCAGAGCTCCAAATGGCGCTGAAGCTGTGAAGAAACACACCCATGCTAAGGCTGCATGAATCAGAATTCCACATGAATGGGATTTATGGTGAAATATGGTACACTAGTCTAAGTGGGGATCGCGAGAGAGAGAGAGACTCCTTAATTTTTGTTTGTTACCAGACACACGCATAGTGCAATGTATAATGAATTTGCCAGTATGTCGGCTTTGAGACATCTTAAATAATACATCAAGCCAGTATATCTGGTCAGCATGGTGAAATGTTTAAATAGAAGAAAATAACATCATGCTAATGTAATTTACAAAAATATGGTAGCAAATAATAATTATTGTGAAAACTTAGTGTAAGTACATGCACACTAAACACATAATTAGATTAATGGTAAACTGCACTGACCTGCACTGAATTGAAGAACATTTCAAAATAAAGTTGAATCAGTTCTGCTAACGGATTAACATCTTTAGGTAGCCAAGCAAACACAATGTAATGAACTCCAAACAGAGGGATCAGAACTAGTGTTGATTTTGCCAGTTTTCTAAATAAACACAAGAGAAGCTATGGTTCATTTCATACACATTTTATATTTAAAATCGAAGACAACCTGTTCATATTGGAACTGCTTTATAGACTTAAATTTGTGGTCATGGAAATTATATACTTTTTTCTGTACATATTTATAATTTACACTAATATAAAGATCTACATAAGATACACCTAAGAACACTAATAGAAAGATCAATAGAAGTAAAAGCAGATCTATACTTGTGCTTTATAGACTACACAAGGCGTTCGACAATGTAAACCATCAAGAACTTTCCAAAATGTTAGAGAGCTTAAACATCGACAGCAAAGATCTAAGAATCATTCAGAACATATATTGGCAGCAAACAGCAGCTATAAGAATAGACAAAAAGATTGGAACTTTCCAGAAGATCAAAAGAGTGTTAGACAAAGATGCGTATTATCACCAGACCTGTTCTCACTGTATTGTGAAAGCATTTTTAGGTCTATACAAGATTTTCCTGGAATAGCTGTGGGAGGACATATCATAAATAACCTGATATATGCTGATGATACTGTCTTAATAGCAAGAAATGAAATGGAGCTACAGAAATTAGTTGATAAGGTTGTGACAGAGAGTAACAACAAAGGACTCAGTTTGAATATTAAGAAGACAGAAGTTATGATAATATAAAAAAAGCAGATTTTGCCAAAATACACCATCACAGTAAATGGGACTGATCTAAGACAAGTGCAGCAATTTAAATACCTCGAGTCCTGGTAACATCAGATGGCAAATGCCGATCAGAAATAAAGAGCAGAATAGGACAAGCGAAAACATCATTCCTGAAAATGAGAAGCATTATCTGCAACAAGTCCTTGTCAATCCGGATCAGAATGCGAGTTATTCCGTGCTACATAGAACCAATACTAACATACGGATGCGAGTCATGGACAATGAACACACAGATCGAAAATCTCTGAGGGCCACAAAAATGTGGTTTTATAGAAGAATGATGAGAATACCATTGACTGTTAAAATGACTAATGTTGAGGTACTGAATGAGATCAAGACACAGAGAAGGCTTATCATCAATATAGAAAGAGGCAGTCATCATTTTTCGGGCATGTGATGAGGAGGGAGGTTTAGAACACATTGTGACAACCGGTAAAATCGAGGGTAGACGAGACACGGGAAGACAGAGAGAGAAAATGTTGGATAGCCTGACTTCATGACATGGTAGAGCGTCAACATCTGAGTTGATAGCAAACACCAACGACAGAGATTTGTGGAGATCCATGATCGCCTACGCCAACCGGCACGGCACCTGATGATGATGATTTATAATTTAACTAGAAATAACTTTGCCAACTTATCTTGTATGTGTATGTACAGATATGGATGTACTAACTTTCCAACTTATCTTGTATGTGTATGTACAGATATGGATGTACTAACTTTACCAACTTATCTTGTATGTGTATGTGCAGATATGGATGTACTAACTTTGCCAACTTATCTTGTATGTGTATGTGCAGATATGGATGTACTAACTTTGCCAACTTATCTTGTATTTGTATGTGCAGAAATGGATGTACTAACTTTGCCAACTTATCTTGTATGTGTATGTGCAGATATGGATGTACTAACTTTGCCAACTTATCTTGTATGTGTATGTGCAGATATGGATGTACTAACTTTGCCAACTTATCTTGTATGTGTATGTGCAGATATGGATGTACTAACTTTGCCAACTTATCTTGTATGTGTATGTACAGATATGGATGTACTAACTTTGCCAACTTATCTTGTATGTGTATATGCAGATATGGATGTACTAACTTTGCCAACGTATCTTGTATGTGTATGTGCAGATATGGATGTACTAACTTTGCCAACTTATCTTGTATGTGTATGTGCAGATATGGATGTACTAACTTTGCAACTTATCTTGTATGTGTATGTGCAGATATGGATGTACTAACTTTGCAACTTATCTTGTATGTGTATGTACAGATATGGATGTACTAACTTTGCCAACTTATCTTGTATGTGTATGTGCAGATATGGATGTACTAACTTTGCCAACTTATCTTGTATGTGTATGTGCAGATATGGATGTACTAACTTTGCCAACTTATCTTGTATGTGTATGTGCAGATATGGATGTACTAACTTTACCAACTTATCTTGTATGTGTATGTGCAGATATGGATGTACTAACTTTGCCAACTTATCTTGTATGTGTATGTGCAGATATGGATGTACTAACTTTGCAACTTATCTTGTATGTGTATGTACAGATATGGATGTACTAACTTTGCCAACTTATCTTGTATGTGTATGTGCAGATATGGATGTACTAACTTTACCAACTTATCTTGTATGTGTATGTGTATGTGCAGATATGGATGTACTAACTTTGCCAACTTATCTTGTATGTGTATGTGCAGATATGGATGTACTAACGTTACCAACTTATCTTGTATGTGTATGTACAGATATGGATGTACTAACTTTGCCAACTTATCTTGTATGTGTATGTGCAGATATGGATGTACTAACTTTACCAACTTATCTTGTATGTGTATGTGTATGTGCAGATATGGATGTACTAACTTTGCCAACTTATCTTGTATGTGTATGTGCAGATATGGATGTACTAACTTTGCCAACTTATCATGTATGTGTATGTACAGATATGGATGTATGTACTAACTTTGCCAACTTATCATGTATGTGCAGATATGGATGTATTAACTTCGATAAGCACATACTTATTCTGGACATATAATATATAGATATAAAATAATTTTTCATTATTCTTAACCCATTAACTACCATGAGCCGCCCACAGCGGTGTATAATATAACTAATTTCACTATAACTGTAAGAGTTATTTCTCTACAAAATGTTGTGTGATTCTTCATAATTTGCTGTAATAAATATGAAAACTAGTTTAGTTTATAATATACTTACATCTTGAAAACTAGTTTAGTTTATACATCTTGAAAACTGGTTTAGTTTATAATACACTTACATCTTGAAAACTAGTTTAGTTTATAATACACTTACATCTTGAAAAAAAGTGAAGAAACATTATTTTTGTCACTCCATATTTTTCAGTTTTGATAGCTAATCTGTCATTATTATGTTTCTAATGATAATGAAATATAAACTTTCTATAATAAACATTTCCGACATATAGACATTATTATGTTTCTAATGATAATGAAATATAAACTTTCTACAATAAACATTTTGGGACATATAGACATTATTATGTTTATAATGATAATGAAATATAAACTTTCTATAATAAACATTTCCGACATATAGACATTATTATGTTTCTAATGATAATGAAATATAAACTTTCTATAATAAACATATCCCGACATATAGGCATTATTAATTTTCTAATGATAATGAAATATAAACTTTCTATAATAAACATACCTCAACATATAGACATTATTTTGTTTCTAATGATAATGAAATATAAACTTTCTATAATAAACATTCCAGTTATATAGACATTATTATGTTTCTAATGATAATGAAATATAAACTTTCTATAATAAACATACCTCAACATCTCTCTCTCTCTCTTTAGCCTGTTACGCCCCTGGCGTTTAGGGCAACAACAAACGTACACCATTCTTCCCTGTTCATGGCCTTCCTCTGTATTGTGTTCCAGCTATGATTCATTTCCTTCAGCTCTTGCTCTATCGTTCTCCTCCAGGTTGTCTTGGGTCTTCCACGCTTTCGCCTACCCTCTGGAGTCCATCTCAGTGCAGTTTTCGTGTCGGAGCCAGTCTCCATGCGCATCACATGTCCAATCCATCTCCAGCGTCGTCTTCGGATGATAGTGCCCATATTCTCTTGTTGGCATCGTGCAAGCAATTTTTGATTCGAGATAGTAGTCGGCCAGTACACGCGTAAGATTTTTCATACCTCAACATATAGACATTATTTTGTTTCTAATGATAACGAAATATAAACTTTCTATAATAAACATTCCAGTTATATAGGCATAATTATGTTTCTAATGATAATGAAATATAAACTTTCTATAATAAACATTCCAGTTATATAGGCATAATTATGTTTCTAATGATAATGAAATATAAACTTTCTATAATAAACATTCCAGTTATATAGGCATAATTATGTTTCTAATGATAATGAAATATAAACTTTCTATAATAAACATTCCAGTTATATAGGCATAATTATGTTTCTAATGATAATGAAATATAAACTTTCTATAATAAACATTCCGTATATAGGCATAATTATGTTTCTAATGATAATGAAAATAAACTTTCTATAGTAAACATTTCCCGACATATAGGCATTATTATGTTTCTAATAATAATGAAATATAAACTTTCTAGAATAAACATTTCTCAACATATATAGACATACTTATACATAATAAATGTATTTTATTTTATTTAAAGTGGGTAGTATTAAAAATAAAAATAAGTGCATACTAGAATAATCGTCGATAAATATTGTATTTAATAAGAATAAAAAACAATATTAGTAAAATACAAAATAATTCATATTATTTAGGGTGCGCGTGCTAATGTATTATAAGTACAATAACCATGAATAAATGTTGAGTAACATGCAAAGTTAATTAAGGAACAAAATAGTTGATTTGACATGCAAATGTTAAATTCCGGCCCAGTTCAAACACAAACTGGCAACATCTAAACCATAGATTCCTAAACTTTTTCGAGCCACCGCCCACTTTGCACAACATAAACTTTGTAAGGTCCCCCTCCACATTATAACAGTTTGCCAACGCCCATCTTTCACATATATACATGCTCTATTTTCTCTTTGACATAGAAAATTGAGATACATTTATGTAATACATGGTCAATTTTCAAATGATTATATGCATGAAATAGAAAGTTGATGAAAAAAATGGAAAATGAACTTAAATGCAGAATTCAAATATTAAATGATTATTCAATCCCAAAATCACGAAAATAATTTATTTAAAAATATTTATTATTAATTTCTTCTTTAAGGAGCCACCGACCCCTAATCGTCTGAACACCCCCAAATTCTTCTGAACCCACTACCGACCTCATAGAACGCCCACTGGTTGGGGGCACCGTCCACTTTAGGAAACGCTGATCTAAACACAACACACGTTTACTTTTATCAGCTTGATTATGTTATGTTATATTTGTATCAAGTATTCGATGTTTGATTAGCGTAGTGCATAAGCGTTCGAGACTCGGACACAAGAGGGTTGTGGATTCAATCCTACGTAGACTTGACGATCCACACGTGAGGAAAGGAATTGTCCCTCCTACCTTCTGCACACTAGGGATATTAAGTATAAAGTGATGTGACTTCATACCCCAAGTTATGAAAAGGCTACGGAAAGCTTTATTTTATATTACTAGATGTTGGTGTTTTAACCTTAATTGTAGATGATATGTGACATTCCTACACATATATTATACAGGACAGTCGAGGATGGTGCATGTGCACACACACACACACACACACACACACATATATGTATAATATATATAGGATGTACATACATAAAGATACCAAAAATATGGTGCTACAAATTGTCAAAGCAGCATCAGCTTTTGAAAGTTTAAATAAAATAAGGAGCTGAAAGTTGTATATTTTTAACTAAATTACACATTTTCAATTCCAGTGTTGACTCAATCCTAACATATGCCAGCGATAAATGAAAAATAACTGAAGATATATAAATGAAGTTGAATGCATTTGTTAATAGATGTCTACGAAAAATAGTGCACATAAAATGGAACGGATCCAGGAGTGGTAATGAAATCAGACAATGTCTGGTCAACAACTAGTAACAACTGTTATAAGAAAGAGAAGATGGAGATATGTTGAGCATACTGTGAAGAAATGATTAAAGAATCACAACGTAGGCTTTGAAGTGGGAGGCAAATGGTTCAAGAAAGAAAGAATATGCTAGGGAAACCTTGAAGCGTGAAGACCAGATATTTACTTGTATCTACATTTATCGGTATCCTACAGTGGCATAGTTACTCTAAATGATTACTTATTTCATGATCTAGTGAACGTCTAATATGTTAGTTCAAGATAGCAAACACATTTGTAAACGATGTTTCTTTTTGGTGCCTAAACCGCTTATTAGACACTGAACGTTTCAGTTACTTTTAAGTAATTGTAACTAATCGTTACTTATCTTATCTTATCTTAACCACATTTGCCGTGAAGCGCCGTGAGGAGAGTTAGTTTTCTATCTTGTGCCAGGCGTGTTGCGCTTGACGTTGTCAGTCCATGCTTTCGCAGGGACTCTGAGATGTTATCTATCCATCGTGTTCTTGGCCTGCCTCATGCTCTGCGCCCTGAGTGTCGATTATTGTAGGCACGTGATGTTAGTAAATGTGGTTTCATTCTCATTAGATGGCCAAACCACTTGAATCTTTGCTTCTCGATGTACTGTATGCATGGTATAGTACCAACGATGCTTCTGATATTCTCGTTTCTCACTCTATCTCTCCTTGTAACGTTGAAATATTCACAAAATAGATGAGACTGCAGTAAAACTATTTGATTGGCAACACTTTGTGATTACGTGTCTTGTAACGTTGACAGCTTTTCGTAGACATATAATTTCACATGTTGTAATCTTTCTTTCTTGTGTCTTAGTCAGGGCCATGTTTGGCACTGATAGCAGAGAGTTGGAATAAATATGCAGTTTATCAGTTGTCGTTTGACTGCCATGTTAATGCTTGGATGTTTTAATAGTGGTGACAGTTGGTATGTCACTGCGTTTGCCTTCTGGCATTTAGTCTCGATTTCTCTGTCCATCTTTCCAGCTGCTGTGAGTATACTCCCGAGATATTTGAATTCTGGAGTATGTTGTATTTTTACATTATTCACGTGTATATTTAGTTAACCTGATGGGGACTGCCTAGAGTAGTTGATAGTAGTTCGGCCTGCTAGATGTGAGACGCCTCATAGCTCGGGTTCGAACCTACTGTCCGGCATTTGTTCGAGTCCCTGGTCTTACTCAGGACGATAACGTGAGTACCTCTGAAGAAAATCTGCCTGTATGGCGAGGGAATACTAATTACGAGTACATTGAGCATACGGCTGCCAGTGTAAAGTAATTTACAATGTGCACGCTGCCGTCATTGTAAGAAATTGGAAAACGGATTTTCACGCAAAAATCAGTTTCAGAGATGAAACTTCGTCTGAGTTGAAAGCGGACGAAGAAAAAGAAAATAAAAAAAGGAAAAAAGGAAAAAATAAATAAAAGTTGACCTGATGACCTACTTATTGTCATGACTTCTATTTTGGAGGTGTTAATTTTCATGTCATATTTTTCGCATGTCGCTTGCATTGCACTTATGTGTTGTAACTAATCGTTACTAAGAACTCTTTACTTCGCACTCGTTACTTAGTTATTGTTAGATTTTTGTAATGCGAGATATTCTTAAAATAATTAAAGTAGTATTATAGTAAAAATAATATAATTATAATGTAATGTACAATTTAATATAATATAAAGTTTGATACGAAATGTATACAATATTAACAAGAAAAATGACAAATAAATTCCCTGACTTCAACTAAATTGAAGTCATATTTCGGGAATTTTGCTAATAGAATTCAAATATGGCAGCCCTGCCGTCAAGCATAAAATTGCGCTGTAAAGAGCAGACTAATACATATCACAGACCCCAACCGGGAAAATGAGATGCATTCTTACCAAGCACGAGAGACATAGCAGTTTTTGCAGTAAAAATAGCAAACAGGCTCTATCACCTAAATTGTAATTCCAAGTTCCGTTCTCCAAGACTATCTAATGTTTCAAACAAAACAGGCTCACACAGAACATACAGATGGATATTGAATTGTCGTCCATAATACAAAACTTATCCTGCAGTGGATCCCTGTCCACTGCCGTAGACTATTCGCAAAAACGAGAAAGCAGATGTGTTGGCGAGAAACATGAACCAGTCTCACATATTCCAGAGCTACAAAGAAGTAAAGACACTAATGAAACTATGAAAACGAAGTGAAAGAAAGTAAACGAAGACTGCAGATTAAAGCAAGATAGCCGAAATGGGATCAGCAAAAAGTAACAAAGATGTTCAGAGTAAGAAAGGGACATTGTAGTCTCGTAGCTTATACATGTACAAATTGGGCATCATCGATTCTACCGTTTATCCAAAACTCTTTAATTCTATTGAGAATGAAGTGAAAAGATTGCGTAATAGATATATCTGGATGAATATGGCTCATATTTCTTAATTGCAGAAGTGGCACGTTGGAACTAATGGTAGCAGTTTTTTGAAGTTATGCCTGTACAGTACAATAATAGAATACAATCGAAATAATTAACTAAACAACATAAAACAGTTTAAGGTAATGTATATGTATGCTTTACATGTATGCAAATATACATATATCTTTCATGTACATTCGATGTGTTCTTCTTATTTTTGTTCTTGGACACAATCCGACAAAGAAGTCAGTGGTGGCTAGCATGAATTATGGTGTCTTGTAAAGCAACATCATCTTTTCATCGTGCTCTGTTGGTGGTCATCATGCGCAAAAAGCTCCATGACTGTCCAATACATGCATCTGTTCTTCCACTGTTCTCCACTATGCTGTTTTTGGTCTGCCTCTCTTTCGTCTTCTATCCAGGGTCCACTATATGGACGTTTCCATGATGGTTTCTAGATCACTTCTAAGTACGTGTCCTATCAAACTCCAGCGACTTCCTTTCATCACTGAGAATATTTCCTTCTAATATTAGATTATATTAAATCCTATATGTTCAGATGCGGTAGCGTAATTGTTAGTGAACTCGATTTTAAGGCGTGTGGGTTCGGGTTCAATTCCACAGTGAATGTGGAATATTTATCCGACCGTAACGGCTCACAGATAAACCCAGTCTCAATTGGGTGACAGGAAAAGCACTGGGAAGTAAAGGCAGCCGGATGATGTTGACCACATCCCCAATCGTGTGCCGACGGTCAATGTAAAATACGGCCTTATCATTGGTACCGTAAAAGTTAAAATTGTTAGCAGCATTTTAAATAGAAAACATGCACTATTGTTATCAAGATGCTACGAGAATAAAGTTTCTCACTACAAGAAGACACAAAATAGCTGACTACTGTAAAGCCATTACCAAAACATGAAGCAAAAAAAAAAATAGGAGCTGTTATTCTATTTACAATATAAGAAACAAACAAAACATTATTGGTAGCAAGTGCATCTTTACAAAAAAATCATGATTATTCGAAACATACGTCTGACTAGAATTAGTTGGACTGATAATGCGATATTTATCTGGCACAAGAAGATTTACAATGACAGTGTAGTATACTTATCACAACATGTTGTCTAAACGAGATATAATGTAAACACAACCTGGGGAGAGAGGACATGGAGGTCAACGATGTGGTTTTTGTTTAAGCGAAAGGTTGAGAGAAGAACAATATATATAGTCAGACGTGATTACTGAAGTATCTGCTGATATATGTTGTAAGTATGACAAATCTGCTGGGAAGATTTAACACATACCAGTGATTGATTTATTAGGTGTAATCTCACATCACTTGTCGTCTGCAGATGATCTCCAATACGTCATGTCTCTTGCGCAAACATAACAATTGTTAACCGCATTCCTACTAATTATTCTGCCTTCCTACAACCTGCTCTTATGGTTGCCTTCATTCTTCTTTCTCGTTATTCGAATCCTGTTTTGCCTTTCAACGTCAGGATAAGAAAAGATTTATAAAACGGGCTTTTGTATACGCTTCATAAATAGTGTTTCTTACAGCCTCTCTTATTTCTGAGGTACACCTTTTGCAGGGACGACTTTTTGGTAATCTGCATATGTTGTCGAACGACTTAATTTGTTGTTTCTTGATGAAGTTTCCTTCAAGGTAGTCATTTGTACTCTTCATAGTGCTATTGTTTTTCTCGTTCGCCCACTAAATTCAGGCGTAGTCGTGATAACTAATATGATGTGTTTGACTGAATTTTGTGTGAACTCTTGTTTTCATTATCATCAGTATCCCGTAACTGAATGGCGAGCCCTACTCCGACTTCAGATGTACTTTAAATTTAGATCCTCAAGTAAATGATCAGGGTTTCCTGTAGGCCAACCACGTGTGTGTCCACTGAAAATTGTTTCCCGGTACATGGTATTATATCTCTATCTCCATCTCCGTCTATCAAATCCAGAAATTCTCGACGCTTTTCATGATGCACATGTGGTTGCGTACAGACATAGCAAAAAATTGGAGAGTCTTGCTATAAGTCGATTCAAATCTCATGTAGACGACCACATGTATATCCCTCACTATCTGACAAACCTTTCACAATAAAGCCTATAGTGTTTCAACAATTAACCTGTTTCTCTTAGAAGAAACTTTAACTATCCATGAACGTTTTAGGTCTTAGTCTTAAAATGAGAACAATGCAATCATTTGTATACGTTGTTACAAGACGTGCATAAGAGAAACTGGTCTGAGATCAGAAATCAATGAACTGATCGGGTGAAGAAGAAAGCAATGAACTTTAATATTAAATAATTTTGTGAATATTTGTAAACATCATGGAATTGATGGTATGCACTGTGGGCTTTTAATGTGAACATACATTTTTAATGTTAACACGATTAGTTTCAAAATGCCTGGCTTTTTAATATGTAAACCGTCCGAGTGGTTACCGGGGCCCATATTTGGGGTGTAAAGAATAGAACCACTGTTACCTGCCATGCATGTCGTAAGAGACGACTGAAGAGGTTTGACTGAAATCTGATGCACGTGTCCTAAGCGTGTAGAAGTCTATGCGTTTAGGGCCTACCAAACCAATGTGCAACGTATACACGTTCTTGGCAAGATCAAACATATCACAAAGAGTGATTCAAATTGGTCGTAAAGAACGAACGCAAAGAAGAAGAAGAAGAAGAAGAATTAAATATGATGAATGGTGAACATTTAATTTCTTGAGACACAGGGGAGTGATGTTTTCGAACATAATATTTTACGTTAATGCATTAATGAGACAGACAAGAAGATGGTGCTTCAACTTCTTAATCTTTTCTTACAATAACATTGAAGCTAGATGGGAATGATGTGTGTATGTATGTTATATGTGTACACCTGTTTGTATGTATGATGTTGTTTCGTCTCAAAATATACAAACACAATAAGCATATTGTATGTGTTTGTGCAAACACTGTTCGATCGAAGAATCTGACCTGATTATTCTGTGTTCAACAGATGTAGCGTTTACGAAAGACACTCCTCATTAGAGCTCTTTTTTGAAGGGTTAGCTGGTTGTGTTTTTAAAAGCGCTCGTATTGTAAAACTAGGCAATGGATGTCATAAGAAATAAGGGTTTGTGGTTGAATCCTCTGTTTGCTAATATTAATTTCTTGAAGCCCTAATACATGTACAATGCCATTAACAGAAAGCTGACGTTTTGTTGAGTAGGCAAGTGGTTATATTATATATAGGACAGACTTCTTACCTGTACCTGTATTTCTTGGCTTCAGGTGAATTGACGGCACTTAATTTAGTAAACAATACTCGCATGATGTTCAGAAATAACATGAAGTTAACCTGGAAAAATAAACCTGCATTTAAGGATACAGAATATTCGTACATAAAATTAGTTTCAGTAACGAGCAAGTTATTAAAGTTATATATGATAAATGTTTTGTAGCAAGAAGAGCTTGGTGATTTATTTAATATTCTTAGTCTATCTATTGTCTTTCCACAGGTGGATGAAGGAGTTGGTTGTTACTCTTGCAGCTAAGCGTAGGGGTGGGAGCTTTAATTTGCGTTTCATGGCCGTTTGAGTCGCCCTTGTTGAGTTACATCCATGTTTATTTAGTGTAGTCTTGATATTGTCTATCCATATTTTTCTCGGTCTTCCCTTGGTTCCATAACCTGATCTCTTTTTATTGTTTTCTGTTATTGGTGGTTGCATTTATGATATATTATTGGACGGTGTTAAGATGGCGGACGTAGTGTAGATCGTGTTTAGGCGGCTGCGTTCAAAATATAGAGACTTTTCAAAATTGGATGTAACAGATGTGAATTTAATGTTATAAATGAATAGTCTTAAGTATACAGCAGAATGTGTACAATTCGGAATGGAGTAAGTTAGTTCATGAAATGACACAAAGTCAGTGATTATAATCCCACTGTGACGGGCCCCGCAAACCAACAGTGCGTAACATTGCTAAATGAATTTAGTCAGCATCATCATCATCATCAAGTAGCTTGTCCCTACCAGAACTTGGCTCCATTGACAGCAGTCCTGAAAACTCTCTGTTCTGTGCAAGTTGACCGGCGTCAGCAGCCGTCATTCTCAGATCGTCAATGACAGCTTTCACCCATCGTCATATTCTTAATATCTAAGATTAATCAACAACACGTTTTATTTGTTTATGTCACAAGCCAGTTTTATAATGGACGAATAGGCATTTGAAAATGACATTTTTTTCCAAAGATTTGTCAGTATGATGGGATGATCGAGGCTAAATATCCCACAAGTTTAATGACAGAAATATCAAACGAACATGAGTTGCTATAAATACTATTCACAGAAATGGAGAACTAAGAAATCTGAAACTTTGTATCCACCGCCGAGAAGGGGATATGTTATTGGAGACAACCAAGACAGAAATCAAGACCCGATATATAATAATAATTCCTCTCGTACGTTATACGTTACATAGGGCCTGCAAGTAATTTCTCCATACCGCTCTATCCTGGGCAACTCGCTCAATCTCCTCCATGGAACTGAGACCGATATTTCCTGCCTCTCTCAGCAAAGTTCGCTTCAGGGTCTCCTTAGGTCGACCTCTCTTTCTTGAACCCTTTGCATCCCACTTCAATGCCTGCTTTGATATTCTTTGATCATTTCTCCTCAAGGTGTGCCCAACATATCTCCATCTTCTCTTTCTTATAACAGTTGTCACTAGTGGTTGACCAGACATGTCTCTGATTTCATCACTTCTCCTGAATTCGTTCCATTTTATTTTCATTATTTTTCACAGACATCTATTTTCAAATGCATTCAACTTGCTTTCTATATCTTTAGTCATTTTCCAACTCTCGCTGGCATATGTTAGGATTGATACAACATTTGAATTGAAAATTGTAATTTAGTTTTAATACTATATAACTTGCAGTTCCATATTTTATTTAGACTTTTAAAAGCTGATGTTGCTTTGCCAATTCGTATCATAATTTCTTTTTTAAAAGACCCGATATGCAGAAGACAAAGTGTGTCATATAGGGCTCAGAAGCAGGAGAAATGAGAACAAGCACGCAGATACAAAAGCAATAACATACCACAATCAGATCTATCAGCATGTAGTCGCTTCTGTCAGTGTCAATAGGAGGAAGGTGGGAAAGGAGGGGGTGGGGTGGTGGAAATGATTAGACAGCAAATGATTAGATATTGCTGCTTCGCTGTAAACTGAGCAGGCGCATCGTAATAAGTCACGTATTCAAGGAAAAGCAAGAGAAATGTCTTACCCAACATGGAGACTAGGATAAGTGATAGTTATCAAATATACTTGTGACATATAGGTTAACACTTACCACAATAGAGACTACGATCGGACCACGCATTATCCAGAAGTAACCAGGAGTGGAGTGAGTGTTCCAGCAACTGAAAAAATAACAACACAACAAATACTGAAATCATCAAACAGTTTATACTTGACAGATTATTGTATATTATAGTTTAATATTAATTTTAAAAACTGAAATTACATACTCATTTCAAGAAACTAATAGCAATTTTATGTGCAAACATTTATTAACTGGTGTCTGCACAGGATAGAGGGACTGAGCTGCTATGATTGATCACAAATGAGGAACTTATAGAGAGAACGAAACAGCGACTTCGGTGAACTAAGAGATGAAGAAGGAAGCTGGAGATAGATAGAACACATTATGAGAATACACGAGGGGAATATAACAAGTAAAGTATGTTACTGGTAACTGCAGGGAAAGCGAAAGAGAGGGAGGTCTAACGATACGTGAAAAGAGATTTTAAGGCAGAGATTAACCACATGCGGAAGACATGGACGGAGCTGTGATAGCTAAAGATGTGAAGACTTGGTATGAGTTGGTTGAGGACATATGCCCCAACCCAGGACAAAAAGGCACACTAGAGAATGACAATTTTAAAAAAAAAAAAATTCTGCTCTTTGCAAGTCATAGCATAGTTATCAAATAAAAAAAACGAGCACTTCCCATTTGAAAAACACTTTGAAATCAAATTCACCAAACAGTGTTGCCTGATCAGGCAGTCCAATGCATCTATCGTTCCTTGTGTCACTGAATTTCATTTTCTTTGTTGCTGGCTTCTCAGATATTAAATGCTGCTTATATATTATCTGAGCCTAAGAGAATATACATGCCTTGTCACTCTTTCTGACGCGGTGAGGTCATTTAGGATAAGGGGCATTTTCATTGTTTTAGGGCGTGTATCATTTGAATCGCACGGGTCCCTTTGTAGTTTTACACTCTGTATTTTCCTTTCAAGGAAATAGAAACATTTAACACAAGACAGAACACATAACACATATCCAGAACTCAAGAAAAAAATCAATCTTACACATTATAGTTTACGTTTTACATATATTTATCACAGACTCTGACCTACATTTTCTGCTAATCGTTTTCACTTTGAGTCGATTACTGTAAGCAATTTCTCGGTCTCTTGCACTGCATTTAAAAACTAAGTTATCCATTTATATACGCCGGCCAGGAAACTCGTGTAGACGCATCCAATATGAGATTCTGGACGTATGTAGTGTGAACAGATCTCATACCGTTGACGGTTGCGATTGCATTACTATCTAATCACATTGTAGCTCCCCTTCGATCCCTACACGCTTTGTCAGATTACCGTGCCGCAATCTGCTTGTAAGGCCACCCGGTAGAGGTTGAATACGGTCTTGCTTAGTGCTAGCTAACTGACCTAGTGCTGCATTGTCACTTTATTTTATTACGTCCGTAGCCCCTGGATTTATTTGTTTCTATTGCTGTTTTATTTTACAGTGTGGTCGCTGCCCCTACGCCTGACCCCTTCTTCTACTCATCTTTTATAGCATTCATTGAGAGGAGACAGTGGTTCTATTCTTCACTATCCCAAAAATCATACGCATATATATGTAGTATATATGATTGAAAATGTCTCGTAGCCTGTCATTTCTCATTTCTAAACCCTAGTATCCAGTAGGTAGGAGGATGCAATTCTTTCCTCACTTGTAGAATGTAGGGTGCGAGAAATTAATCCCCTCCCTCCTTCCTCTCCCGCACCAGACCAAATCATTTTGTGTCTGTCTCGATATGTGAACGCTTTACTCATTGCGCTAAATAGTTCATCCTTCTCCACTACATTGCATTATAATTTACATATGTACATTTCAATTCAAATTTAATACACAAACAGAAATAGAAGTAAACAAAATACATCTCTATAAAGTGAGAGTCTATAGCTCAAGCGGTAGTGAGCTCGATCACAGACCCAAGCGTACCTGGTTCAAACCCCACGGTGGGCAAGTTTGGAAGCAATTTCCGTGGGATTTTACAAAGGTTAAAAATAGACCTCACCGTTTAGAAAGCAATGGCAAACTACTGAACGTATAAGTTTACGACTCGTTTACTGTTGTTGATGGCTACATCCTTTAGGATATACCACGATTTTCAATGTGATATGTTAGAAAATCGTAAAAGACAGTAGTCTTCAACCTATTAGAACCATCAAACAGTTTGTCTATATGTGTTCATATCTAGTAATATATCAATCTACCAGGTTCCTTTACAAAATTCGTTACACTAGTTCGTTAATTTTTATATAGTGTTCGTCTAAATTTCCCAAATGTTCCCGCCAGGGATGATATAGCCCAGTTTGAAGATCACTGGTGTATGATAGAATAGTAAACAATTCTTTTTTTCGATCCAGAAGCACTTGAGCTTTCAGCTCTTCGACTTGGTGCCATGTACATCGTAACTCTTCGGTTCGGTGCCACGAACACCGTAAATATGGAGAGCCTGTGGCTTTTCTGCCAGCCCGCGGAATTGAACCGCACTCACAGGGAGCTTTTCACCCGTCGTCCAACGCACTACGAACACGCTGGGCAGGAGGGCGTAGTAACCAATTAAAGTTAGTAATAACGTTATTTCAGACACACTACTCACTATTCGTCTTCCAAGACAGCTCTCACGATTACCCATGGTAGAACAAATAGTAACGGTGAAACTGAAGAAGAAAAAAACGGTTGACATTTATTTAGTACTCTTTTTGTAAAAAAAAGTTGGAGAACAATGATAGATGTGTACTCTAGTTGTAAATGTAGTTGTAAACTATGACAGAAGTGTACTTTAGTTGTAAATGAAGTTGTAAACTATGACAGAAGTGTACTCTAGTTGTAAATGAAGTTGTAAACTCTGACAGAAGTGTACTCTAGTTGTAAATGAAGTTGTAAACTATGACAGAAGTGTACTCTAGTTGTAAATGAAGTTGTAAACTATGACATAATGTAACTTTTTTTGTAAATTAAGTGAACTATGACAGAATGGTACTTATTTTGTAACTGAAGTTGTAAACTATGACAGAATAGTACTTTTTTGTGATTGTAGTTGTAAACTATGACAGAATGGTACTCTTTTTGTGATTGAAGTTGTAAACTATGACAGAATGGTACATTTTTGTAAATGAAGTTGTAAATTATGACAGAATGGGAACTCTTGTGTTAAATACAAGTTATAAAACAATGATTGAAATGTAATCTGTCACTAAAAGTTATAAACTTTGACAAAGATGTACTCTTGCAAATAACAATTGAAAGATAATGTCAGATATTACAAAATTCAAAAATCGTCTGCTGAAAGACAATGCAAAAGTTTGTTAATGACAAAGATAGATGGGTAAGTATGGAGGCAGGTTTGTGCTTGGAGTATAACGAGGTCTTGCTTATCAATACTTCCACACATATTACTTATGTCAACACCTCACCACCCTATCCTAACCGCAGTTTAGGGTAGGCTAAAGATCTGACCATTATCTATCGTCCTTCCTTTCGCCTTCATCTCTAGCATGTTTTGACATTGGAGAAGCCCTGCCAGGAAGTAGGGATCTTGTCATTTTGTGGAGTACAAAAATAAAGTAAAGGAACCGTTTCATACTTTGTCGTATATAGGGCAATACAGTGTTAGGCCGGTATTTTCATTGACCGTCGGCACACGATGGGTGATGTGGTCAGCATCACGCCGGTCGCCTTTACTTTCCCAGAGCATGTCTGGTACCCAGTTGAGGCTGGGTCGACATGAGAGCCGTCGCGGTCGGGAAAAATTCCATGCGCACTGCGGGTGCTGAACCCAGACCACCAGCCTTGCGAAGCGAGTTCATTTCGTGGAGTATAGACCTATTACCACTTATGTATACTCCATCAGTTATATCCTGTCTTCTTCTTGTCATGCATCTTACGCAATCCCAAACATGGGTCACACGGAATGCATTACTCGTCAGCAAGGCATTAGCCTATGACACTGAATTCTGTATTTATACTTGCTCTTAGGAGGTCCAGATTTCATATTATCTAATTATATCTCATGTCTTTACGAATTAGTATTGGTGGAGGAGCGTGTTTCTACAAACCTATACTCCTTTGTATAAGGACATTAAATTATTCATATTTCTCATTCACTCCCTATTCCCTTCTTTCCTAACATATTCTTTCTATTTTCACTCCCTCCTCTTCCACCCCACAATGCACTTTGCACCAAGTAGTTGCATTACGCCATTTTCCCAGCTATTTTCACAATGTCCGGTTATCTGCTGGTGGCTTGTCGTGTGTATATATTTCATAATGGAGTTGGATAATAGAGATCATTGTGGCTAATAAGGGCCATTGTGGTTATAATATCAAGCGTGTCACTTACCCCATGATTTTACTTACCTTAATTTTACATGATTATACATTCTCTCTGTATTTTTGCATGGGACACATGTGATTTCCAAACCAGGCTGTAACTTACCATCTATATAATTCATTGTCTGTTTTCATAGCTCTTTGACTTATTATCCATATTTTATTTAGCTAATTTAATATTTCGTATCGGTGTGTGTTGTATCTTAATAAAGGCCTACCAGAAACGTCGATTTTGTGTGTGTGTGTGTGTGTGTGTTTTCCGATCCAGAAGCACTTGAGCTTTCAGCTCTTCGGCTCAGTGCCATAGACATCGTAACCCTTAGGTTCGGTGCCACGAACACCGTAAATCTGGAGAACCTGAGGCTTTTCTGACAGACCGCGGAATTGAACAGCACTCACATGAGGCTTGTCACCCGTCGTCTAACGCGCTACGAACACGCTTCGCAGGCGGGTATGTGTGTTGGTCTTAAGAGCCCCTCCCACCTCCCTTGTTAGCCACATGTTTTTGTTCATATCGCTTAGTTGATCAGAAAATCATAACGACAACAGAGAAACAGCTCCAGAAACGCATTAACAGACTCCAGTTAACATGCACTGAATACAATATGAGAATAAACATCGACAGAACCGAAGTAATGATTCAATACTTCCATCGACAATCGCCCATTAAAACAAGTCAAACACTTAACATGCCTAATAAGCATTTTTTTCAACCAATGAAAGAATAACTCACGAAATTCAACATATGTGTAATAAAGCAAATCAAATAATAGGACAAATGACGTCAATTTTGAAATATAAACAGACACCATGAACATTAAAAGAGCATTGTTCAATACAACATTTCTCCCAACATTATTCTATCAGTACCAAATCTGGGCGCTGACATCAAACGATAGAAGAAAACTAGTCACGACAGAGATCAAGTGTCCACGCAGAATGCTGCGAGTATCAAGAATAGACCGTTTTAGAAACGAAGACACCAGGAAAAAATTGGGTATAACATCAACACTGAACTTAGTCAAGAAACAATAAATTAAATGGTTCGGCCATATAAGTAGATTACTAACAGACAGTGCGCATCAAAGAGCAATGTTCCCCCGTTGCAGTGGATACAGAGCAAAAGGCTGTCAACTCAAAAAGTGGACCACAGAGATAACAGAGGCGACGAAAAACACTTTATGAAACGCACACAAAAGCCCGTTCTAGAAATCTCTTATTCTGACGTTGTGAGGCAAAACAGCATTTGAGAAAAGAAAGAAGGCTTGGTTAGAAAGTAACGGGCATTCCGTGAGTGCTTTTAAACCATAAATAAGCTTTACATGATTGAGGTGGGATACAACTTTAGCAAATAGTACAGAAGATTCGGAAACTCGGAAACATGGACAATGAACAAGCAGTTAGAAGACAGAATTGATGCATTTGAGATGTGGATATATAGAAGAATAGGCAGAGTTTCATGGACAGAAAAACAGACAAATAAACAAGTTTTAGGAAAACTAGGCATGAAGAAACAATTATTAAGAGAAATAAAATTCAGACAAGTAAAGTATTTTGGGCACATAAAAAGACATGACACCATGATAAAATATTTACTAGAGGGGAAAGTTAAGGGGAAGAGCAAGAGGAAGACCGAGAGATAAGTGGGAGGAAACTTTAAAAATGGACAGGTTACAGTCTGACAGTGTGCAACACCAAGGCAAAAGATAGAGGATGCTGTATATTCATTGTAGCCAACCTTCGATGTGGAGACGGCACTTGATGATGATAGAAGATTATACTAACCTGGTTTAGTATAACGTTTTGAGACTGGGCTCTATGTAAAAAAGTGGAAACCAGAAGAATATAATAACAGAATTTTCATGTTAGATTACGTGTTGCAAATGTTAAGTAAACTGATTAACGGTAAAGATAACATTATAGAACAATTTTTCTACTTGATCCTCCATTTCAAAGCGATAAATAAATATAAAGAAATGATTCTTGGCTGAGTAATGGGATCTTATTCAAACTAACTTCTTTATATCTATACATCTTTCTATCTACCTATATCATCTTCGTGTCTCCTTTGATAAATAACGCTCCTATAAAAGACTCCCATTGTTGCCGCTCTGCCACCTTTATATTATTTTTTTTCCCCAAGTCATGCCCTAAACTTTCATCTTTCTTTCCACAGTTCTTCTCCATATTTCCTTTGGATGTTCAGGTCTTTTCTCCACATCCCCTGTCAATCTAAGAGCTGTCTTAACCAATGACCATACTGGTATGCGACATACATGCTCAATCCACCTCCATTTTTGTCTTTTAATGATGGTCTCAAATGATGCAATTTTTTTTAAAGTTTTAAATTCTTAACAGTGCTTTTGACTGACGCATTGTCTGCTATCTCAGCACTGAAATCTGAAAGGAACACAGAAATAAGTGATCTCAGGTCAACTTTAGCCAGTTATCCCATGAATCTGAGAGGGTAGTAATCCAGTGGATACCCTCACACTGTTAGATCAAGGGGAATAAAGATGCTATGGACATGTCCGGAGTGCTATGATGATAGTCCTCATATAACTGATAACTGAAAGATGCTGACAGACTGGCTAAAGAAGGAGCAGGAATGCCCCAAGATGACAACCTGGTTAGCTATGAAGAAGCAAAAACCATTGCCAAAGGATACTACAAGGCAAAATGGGATAAAGAACACCCAAAACACAACAAGAACGATGGATATTACCAGCTGTCCAGAAGGGACCAGACAGCCATACTTCGTCTCCAGACGGGTCACAACAGAATGAGATACCATCTGTACACTAAATTCAAAATAGGCACCAACGACCTGTGCCCCTGTGGCTTGGCGAGTATGACAAAACAGAACACATCCTACAGATCTGCTCCCATTATGCAGACCTGAGAAGAAAGAGGTAGCCCACTTACACCAGCATCCAAGACAAACTGTATGGCGTGGCTGATAATCTGAGGCAGACGACTGCCTTTATTAGAGAATCCGAAATCCCAATCTAGTGAGAACGCAGAAGAAGAAGAACTCTTAACATTTGATGTTTTCATTAGCTACGTTTAAACTAAGAATGTTATTCCTTATCTTCTATCACTCTTGCTAAATAAATGAATGACTCACCCCATCCGAGAAGAACATACCACTTGACACTACTCTTCTCTGAGAAGACAGCCACGGAGATGAGTATGTGTAAGTATAGAGCCTCAGCAAATATCCACATATAGTTGGCGCCCAGAATGTAATGAAAGCAAGTGAAGAATAGTTTACATTCCCAATGCTGTGTAGAGAAGATACGAGAGTAAGAAGAGAATATCTTATTTATTATCATAGAAATATGTGTGATAAATATCTCTATTTCTCTCTCTTTCTTTATCTTTCTTTATATTTATCTCTCTCTCTCTCTCTCTCTCTCTTTCTAGTTTGTAACGCTCTTGGCTTTTTAGGGCAGCAATAAAAGCATGCTATACTTCTCTGTCCATGGTCGTCCTCTGTATTGTCTTTCATCTGCATCTAATTTCGTTCAGTTTATGTTTTACTATTTCCCTCTAGGTGGCTTTTGGATCATCCACAATTTCGTTTACCATCCAGTGTCCATTTCAGTGCAGTTTTAGTGATAGAATTAGCCTTCGTGCGTATCACATGTTGGATCTATCTCCAGCGTCTCTTTTGGATGATGGCATTGATGTTATCCTGCTGACACTGTGTAAGCATATCTTGGTTAGAGATAGCTCTTGGCCAGAGCACGCGGATAGATATATGACTTACTGACTTATTTCTCTCCTCTTCTCGTAGAGCATAGGACCCCAAAAGTTGTGTTCCAAGAGCATGTCTCAAATGTTGTTTTCCACTTCCCCCGGTCTCTGTTGTTTTATTTATGGCTTACCGTGATAATCCGACATCCTTCAGTTCCCTAAGAAGACTCCGTCTCCAAGTTTGTTTAGGTGTACCCTTTTTTCGTTTCCCATACGAATTTCACTTTGGTGCTTGTCTAGGGACACCCGAATGTGACTTCCGCAGGGTAGTCCGATCCAGTACTATGCTCTTCTGACCTGGCTCATCATGGATTTCAAAGACATTTCATCTTGTTTAACAAATTCAAGTGTGCCTGTACTGATGCATCTATTTCACTATTTGAGCACATCTTCCCGTGTCTCGCAGTGTCCTCATATTACACATCATATGAGGATGAGTTTCTTCTGCGAAATGAACGTAGGAGTCTATATTGCCCATGTTTCTGCTCGCGTTTTGTTGAACAATTTGTTGGGTATATATTTACTACTTTCTATATAACGATGTTACTGTAAACCTGCAGTAAAAAGTCAGCCAGCCAGAACCGACTAAGCCAGTTGTTTTCAACATGTGGGCCGCGACTCCTTTGGGTGTCGAACGACCCTTTCAGATGGGTCACCTAAAATCATAGAAAAATACATATTTTCGATGGTATTAGGAACCGAGACAACGCTCATCTATCCGTCTCCAGGCGGGTCCGCCCACATGCAGCTACGCCCACATACGAGTACCCGGCGTTTGTGATTAATCACTATGCCTTAATTATGTTTAATTTGTGACAATAAAAATATATCCTGCATATCAGATATTTACATTACGATTCATAACAGTAGCAAAATTACAGTTATGAAGTAGCAACGAAAATAATTTTATGGTTGGGAGTCACTACAACATGAGAAACTGTATTAACTGTGTGGAGCTGTGTGGTTAGGAAGGTTGAAAACCACTGGAATAAGCTATCTTCAAAGCGAACTAATCAATGATCAGTCACTTTTAGTAGAATTATTGATGAATGTGAAATCAAGAGAATATGTTCCCCAAGGCCCAAGTGAGACTGAGAATTGATTTCCTTAAATCCGGTGCTAGTTTAAAATTATCTCGTCTGGGGCGCCCCTCACATACTTATAGGAAATCAAAGATCAGAATACTAAGAGCATGTATATTCCTAGTGGCAACATGCCACTATGGTAGTAGAAAGCAAATAAGTTCTTTTGAATATAAGTGTTACTGAAGAGTGCTTCGTCTACCATGGACAGAGAAGTTCTCAAATAGATTATCTAGAAGAAACTCGAAATCAAAGAAACTGGTTGATGCTACAAATAAGAATAAAACATATTTTGGACATATAATAAAATAGAGGGCAGGGTCCCAGGACGCAGAGGCAGAGGTAGACCAAGAAGAAGATGGCTACAAGATATTAAAGAAACCATGAATATGACCATCGACGAAGTGGGTGAACTGGCTAGAGACAAGAGTGAATTTCAAAAGAGAGTAACGTCCTATAAAGGATACGCACCTTGATGATGAACAAGACTTAAATGATTGGAAACGACAATTGTGGAAGGAGGCATCCCTGCAAAGAGGAAGACCATGGAGAAGATGGACACAGGATGTCACTGATGACGAGTATCATGACAGCAGAGGCGGAACATCTAGCTATCAGAGAGAGATAGAGCGAGAGAGAGAGAGAGAGATTCCGAAGAACTGTTAGGGTGGCAGTTCGGCTCAAAACAAGCTACTTGATAATGATTCACCGACTTACTAACACATCTCACTGGCAATGAAGTTAATGCAGCTAATCGTTAGTTCTATTTCTGGTTAAGAAACTTATTAATTTTATTGTGAAGACATTTCTCACCAAACTTCCATTCTTGAATACAACATTGCTACTGTCATCCTCTATGACGTCAGTAGGAAAACCGACACCATCAACCAACAAATTCTCTTTCATAAAGGAGATGGAAGCACGCAGCACAAATGATATGAAGAGGTTCACATGGATGCTGTTTCTTGGACAGTGGAGTTTTCTAGGAAAGAATATTAACAACTTCAGTAATGTTCTATGATAGTGTTGTTACATATACTAGAGCCATGTGTGCATTTACCTATTTGGCACAATGTATTATACTATAGGGTAGTCCGTGAATATATTGCCCACCCAGGTTTCTTTTCCTATCACAACGAGCTCTCACACAGGTAGATTATTGGATCTCTGTTGCTAAGCGGTTAAGCCTTCGCCGTGCGTTCCCGAAGGTCGTGGGTTCGAATCCGGACTGCGCCGTTCTGTTCCCAAGTGCAATTTTCCAGAGATCCCTAAGATTTTTGCCGGCGCTACGGAGCTCATGCTTTGTGCAATATTATCGGTAGGTGGCATGCTATTTCTGTGGAGAAGGATCTAGCCGTATGAGGTAAAATCCGATGCAATGAAGTCAATGGCGTTAAATGGATTATATTGTGAATATGTTATTAATTGGGAAATGTTTGGTAGCAACTATCATTTATTTTTAAATTCAGTACATTCAGGGACTTTGCAGTTTTATTATTTCGATTGTCAACTCTTGGGAGTTATTTCAAGTTCTCAGAGTAAACAATCATCCTACGTGTTATCGTCCAACTCAGATGTGACTATGTAATCGATGTCATTTATACTGTGATCAAGGATTACTGGAAGAAACCCGACTGCTCTACATGGATCACTAACCGAGCACTTTTGGATCATGAGTTAAGCAGACAACCATCTTGTGTGAAAAGGAGATAAGACCTGAACTATATGGGGTGTCTATCTTCGTCTGATCCCTTTCCTTTGATCTGTTTGGAATTGTCAAACCTACCAGTTGCAATACTACCTCCGATATAGATCTCGATACTCAGGCTCTCGTACCAACTATACTGCGGAGACGCTGTTTTTGGTTTTTGTTTAGTTGTTTGGATAAGCCTGTTGTTAAATATTCTTTCTGTTCAGAATATTCTCATGATTCTGTGCAGGCACGAGTGGTAAACAGTTTCTCAGTGTCCCTTATAGTCTCTCTGTAACCAGGACCGTGCTGTATATTTTCTCAGTATGATGCAAGTCTTCGAAATACCGCCCCTTAAATCTTTTTTCTTTAAAATAACATTCAATTGTAATTTTAATTTTGCTGCTTATGCTGCCCCCATTAGGGTGCCGCCTGATGTGACCGCCTCTCTGTATCATAGCACAGCACGGCCCCCGTCTGTAACACCCTGTTCCACAAAGCAGGTCTAATGCTAACATACATACACTATATTCTTCTTTTATTTAGTGAACAATAAATCTCTTCTTATTTCTGTGAACTTTAGAAGTGATTCGATTCAGTGGCGGCTTTTAGATAAAATTAGTGTGAGTGCTGCTTCATACAATTTTTAGCCATTATTTTAATATTGTGTAAAACGAAAAAAGCGTATAACAAGAAAATGTATACATAAACAAGATAAAGTCCTAAACAAAACAGTATTTTTCTTACTAATAGCCTAAATTTTTACAGAAAAAAACTATGAGTTAAATAGTATAGCTGAAAGCATGATACTCATTCACACTTTATCACCTTCAAGAATATGGTACATGATTTTTAAGCACAACACACGGCGAGTCAATAATAAACACCACCTTACACGTGTGCAGTGCAATCGGCACTGCGTAAGCGACAGTGCAGACATTCTCTACCTAGCATGCAGCTTCTTTTCTCGGTCAGACATGTGTGCATGCACAGAACAGCCAAACACAGCGTCGCTGGAACTGTGAAGCGCACAGTTCCATTCAAAAGTTTTTGTAATTTTGTCAGAAACTAGTATAGGGCTACTTATACTAAACGTGAGGATTATATAATTTACAATTAAAACTCATTATATTGAGTGTCATCGATAATATAGTGTGAAATAAGTGGTGTGATGCAGTTCCGCAGTGCCTATACACAAACCCCTACCCGACTTGTCATAACTAGGGCAAGAGTATGAATTAAAGACAAAAATAAACTATGTTACTCACTTAAAACTGACCATAATGATGACTGATAACACCAGAGAAGCCAGGGAGACACCATAGCCAATGCTGTACATTAACCTGATCCTGCCCATGTGAGACTGAAAAGTAGTGCATTACTAAATAAAGATTTTTTGCAGAGTAGATACTGGATCGATCAATGTAATAATGCAAAAAGTAGATGATTTAGCTTACCAACATTACTGTTTAAAATCATCAACGGGAAATCATCGATCAAAATATAAACATCACAAATATAATCATCTTAGCATCATCATGATCTTCAGATTTGTGTAAATGTCAGAGCTCGGTTTTATGAAAAAACAGTACATTAAAAAATAGATGCTTTAGCAAATCAACAATAAAATAAATTTTTCATAAATTACTTAATTTATGACAATAGCAGAATGCACTTTTTGTTTGTTACATGAGTAGGTGAGGGGATGGGAGGGGTGGAGGGAATGACAGGTTAACTATATTTTATGATCATAATTATTTTATTTAAAAAACGGTAGAGGGTTGTGGTTCCATCCCATATTCGACGTTCCACAGGTGAGAAAAGAAATTGGCCCTCCTACTTCCTGCAACCTAGGATAGAAATGTGAAGTAATAGACACTTCATAACTTAAGGTCTGAAAAGACTTCCGTATTATTTATTTTAAAAAAATATCCATGTGAATTTCCATAAATAAGATTTTTATGGCAATAAAAATTGGAATAAAATTATAAATATATAAAAGTACACGCAAAAAGGCAGATAGCGTAAAATATAAAAGAGAAAGAATAGCAGTGTGAAACGCAGACACAAACAATATTATTGTAGTGACATGTTCCAACAACAAGTTATATAACTGCTATGGTAATAATTATATTCTCAACATGGGCGTTCACATACATTTTTCCAGGAAGGGAAAGTGTGTCTGTGGGTGGGGATGGGAAGAGGGGGAGGGTGAATATAAAAAAAGCCATCTTACTGGTAGTTTACTGCGCGGAAAGTGGGAAGATCTGATTCAGATCTCATTTGGATTGTAAGTTCCATGTATAAACTTATAAATGTTTAAACAATAGCTAGTTAGCAACAGTCAATCACATATTTCCATCTATCATGTCAAATGCAGGTGTTAATAAGAAGAAACTAATAACCATTTTTTCAGGGAGAGGGGAGAAGAGCAAGTGCCTAAACGCGTGAACGCCCATGATTCTCAGTTGTCATATGTCAATGCTTATAGTTTGTACTGAAGTTTTCATGGGACATATATTCAGGCATGCATACAAAGAGACCTTATCAAAATAATAAGAATTCGGCAGTCAAGGTTCTTCGGGCATATAATGCGAAGAGAAAGCAGGTGACAACAGGTGGAGAGATCGGGAAGGAAAGATCGTGGAAGACAAAGGGAGAAGATGTTGGATGGCCTGTCATCATGGTTCGACACGAGATCGACGTCAGAGCTGATTACATGCACCAAGCAGAGAGATTTGTGGAGAGACATGATCGCCTACACCGACAGACATGTCACTTGATTGACTGATAGATGAAACTAAACAGGGATACATCAAATGGGTATGAGATTTACTTAAGGAAGTCTACCTTGATAAAATCCGCCCTCGCTGTAGTCTCATCGTCTGTTTTCGTAGAACAGAAACGTAGATCAGTCCAGGTCCTATTGTGAACGGTGTCAAAGTACCAAGTGCCATCATGCATACAGCGTCTCGTTGCATTTTCTGTGATGAGAAAATATGATTACTCGTTCATATACATATACATATACATACCTACTAGAACTTTTGGGGATCTCTGTGGTTAAGTGGTTAAACCCTCGCGTTGCGTTCTGAAGGTGGTGCGTTCGAATCCGGACCGCACTGTTTTGTTCACAAGTGCATTTTTTCCAGAGACTACTAGGATTGTTGCCGGAGATAGAGAGTTCGTGCTTTGTACAGTACTCTTGGCAGAATGCAATTTCTGCAGAGAGGGACGGAATCATATTGGGTAAAACCCGGTGCAATGAAGTAAATCCTTCGGTTTTAGACCCTTTAAGAAACACACTAGATCTAATACATATTTTCTTCTTTCTTTTGTCCTTCTCTGTTTTTTTGCTGCTAGGCGTAGCAGGTTTAACTGATGATCGGTTTCCGAGATAATCACGTTCGGTCGCTTGATATGCTGTGGTATTGTGGAGTTTAAAGATGTCTGTAACTCTATGGATCCATCTTTTTCTTGGTCTGTCATTCCTCTTGATGATTCCATTTTCAGGTTGTACCTCATGCCTATCTTAGTATGTGATTTTCGCCCGTGTGTTGCTGGGTCTGCAAGGGAAGCAAAGAATAGTAACACTGCGACCTACAAGGCATGTCGTAAGAGACGACTGAAGTAGGAGCCTAGGGAAGCTACCCTAGTAAATAAAAAGCGTCGAATAAATCGGATGTGCTGGTCTATTTGTAGGAGCATAACTGGCACAACGTACAATCGCTCTTAGGCTCAGATAACATTCAAATAATAAAGAGTGGTTTAACAAGTGGTCGATATAGAATGTTAGAAGAAGAAGAGAAGAAGTATGTGATTTACGTTTGGAATTGTTTAGAAGTATGTGATTTACGTTTGGAATTGTTTAGAAGTATGTGATTTACGTTTGGAATTGTTTAGAAGTATGTGATTTACGTTTGGAATTGTTTAGAAGTATGTGATTTACGTTTGGAATTGTTTAGAAGTATGTGATTTAGGTTTGGAATTGTTTAGAAGTATGTGATTTACGTTTGGAATTGTTTAGAAGTATGTGATTTACGTTTGAAATTGTTTAGAAGTATGTGATTTACGTTTGGAATTGTTTAGAAGTATGTGATTTACTTTTTGAATTGTTTAGAAGTATGTGATTTAGGTTTGGAATTGTTTATAAGTATGTGATTTACGTTTGGAATTGTTTAGAAGTATGTGATTTACGTTTGAAATTGTTTAGAAGTATGTGATTTACGTTTGGAATTGTTTATAAGTATGTGATTTACGTTTGGAATTGTTTATAAGTATGTGATTTACGTTTGGAAATGTTTCCGACCGAACGGTTCTCAGGTTGACCCAGCTTCAATTGAGTACCAGAGAAACACTAAGAAGTTAAGTTTCCAGGTGTGATGTTGATATGAGCACAAGAAAAATATGATCCCAACCTTCTATTCATCAAAACGGACTCCTCTACTTTAAAAATGTTTTATAAATTACATATTTATACAGATTGATATTTTATATTTAAAATGTAATTTAAATTGTAAATTGATATTTTACATCAAAAAATCGAAAAGACATTTGATATTTTCCATGATAGAAAAAATGGGAAACGAAATTCAGTAATCACAAATTACTTACTTATTGTTAATAGCAGAGTTACTAACTTGTCTTGCTTTTCTGTATTAACATCGTTTGCAATCGCTTCAAAATGTTGTTTTTTTAATCTTTGGATAAAAACTTTTATTCCATAATCATTGATATAAACTATATTTGTCTCTTGTGTTTTGATAAACAATCCATTTTTAAAAATTGACACAATAGCTGTGCGCGCATGCACAGTGACCTTGAATACGGTAACGATGTCGGACTATATGTATGTGTATACATTTTTGTTTTCGATCCAGAAGCACTTGAACTTTCAGCTCTTCATCTCGGTACCATGGACATCGTAACCCTTCGGTTCGGTGCCACGAACACCGTAAATCTCGAGAACCTGTGGTTTTTCTGTCAGTCCACAGAATTGAACCGCACTCACAGGGGGCTTGTCACTAGTCGTTCAACGCACTACGAACACGCTGGGCAGGCGGACATGTGTATACATTGTAAAACCAACTTGAGTAACTCCAATAACTCGGTTTAAAAAAAACAAAGTACAGAGTCGCATAAAGTGACTTTGACCTACATATTACTGCATGAATTAACTATCCAAATTTCATGATTCCAGAGCTTGGTGTACGTAAGTTTTTCCTTCGACTGACAAACCGACAATGAGTTTATATATTCATGTCAGATCAGATGTTTCATCTGCTATAGAGAACAAATAAACAAACAGTTTCAAACATATGAACAAATATAGCTGTTTTATTAAAGCATGATAGCATATATGTATACACACAAGGTAGAGAAGAAGAAGGTACCATCTGTAACTGTTAAACCCACTACCTTGTGGAGGGGGGACACTGGAGAGCTAAGGGCTAGAGTAGTTAATCCTAACAGAAAATCTCCACTGTCTTGTGGGTCAGAAGGCTAGAGGAGTAAACCTTGACCAGAAATCTTTTGGGAGGAACCCTAAGGCAGTTGATGGTTATGTGTGTATTCCATTCCATCTTCTGGCATCCCCTGCAAACCCTGTTTGATTTCAAACGTTTGGACTTTGTCTTTCCTTTGGATGAAACAGTAGGGTAGAGAGGAGTTTGTGCAAAATGAACAATGCATATTCCACGTATCAGCTGCTCAGGCTATACATGCATAGAGAAGACACTTCATCCTTGCTTAATTAACCGTCTGTAAAGATTAGAAAGGTCATATATATATATATATGGATGATGATCTCCATTTAAATGTAGATACTACAGTAAGGAAAGTAATAATTCCATTAATATAGCCCCTATACTGAGGGGATCTGAAACACGTCAAAACTTCATTTCAAGTGTTGAAATTGGAGACTACCATGTTTTATCAGTTTGAGATCCCTTGACTCATATACATAGAGATAGGACCACAATATTGAGCTAAAAAAATGCTGCAAGACATAATCTTGTTTATTTGAAGATAAATTATCATTTCTTATCTAAGCACACGCAACAGGAAATATAAACAAATGTACACAGCAAATAGTTGCAAAAATATTACAAGCACACTCACACACCAGTTTAAATCCAACAATCTAACTTAGACAAGCATAAACGAATGGAGAAATGCACATATCCAGTAGTTGTAACTTTGAACAAAACCTACCCCATGGTTTGAATCCATTGACATAATTTGGACAAGCTTGGACAGCCACGGTACCTGCAGGAGTGTCCGGCCAGCAGAGAACCTCATCCCAAGTGCTAGAGCAGTGCTTGTCTTATATATGGAATGAGATATACCATTGTTACAATCTTATTAATGGTGTCAAGATTGACAGATTGTATAATCTTTCTAAATATGTGAAACGACTTGCTCCATAACCCACGCAAGTGATAATACATTTTATTATATTAGAAAATCGCTCGTGTGGTGCCGGGGCACACAAGAGAAGCAACGAATAGTACAACTGCAACCTACAAGGCATGTCGTAAGAGACGACTGATATAGTACCTAAGGAAATTACCCTTGTAAATAAAAAACATAGCAGAAATCGGATGTGCTGGCCTTCTTGTGGGCGCATAACTGGCACAACGTACAATCGTTCTTCGGCTCAGATCACATACAACGCACACAGAGTAGTGGTTAACAAGTGGTTGATGTGAGCGTTCGAAAAAGAAAAAGACGATTATATCATAAAATATATATTTTGTTTAAAGTGGAAACAAAATGTAGAAATAATAGAGACATTAAAAAAACACACACATTTTAAAAAAAACCTAATCTAAGCTCAAATAACTAAATATAAAAAATAAACAAATAAAGCAGACGGTAACGTGATACTTAAAGACAAAATAAAAATAAGAAGGACACGTTGACGCACAAGAACAGATTGTCACAGTTGTTTTAAAATCAAATGGAAAAGCAATATGTCCGTTATTAAAAGAAGCAGCAGCAGCAACAGTGTTATTTTAAAAGACGCTTTCTTCCGTCTGTCAAAGTAATGGTAAAACAAATGAAATTGATAAAAAAAGATAAATTGATAGGACACACACAAACGGTGCGTAATCTGGAAATAAAAATAAACAATAATGTGAAACATAATCAGAAATCATCGATGTAAAGTAGCGAAACATGTAAAAACAAAGTATTATACTTTTACAAAATATAGAGACAGTGACGATAAACAGCAACGTTTCGACCAAAAGGCCTTTATCAAGCAACGATTTAACGGGAGTGACGAGTTTCAAAGAACACTACATATAAAGAACACCACATCTTTGAAACTTGTCACTCCTGTTGTATCGTTTGCTTGATAAAGGCCTTTTGGTCGAAACGTTGCTGTTTATCGTCACTGTTTCTGTATTTTGTAAAAGTAAAATACAAGTACTTTGTTTTTACGTGTTTCGCTATTTTACCAAGTTTTACTGCAGTCTTCCCTTTTCGATGTAAAGTAGAGGTCATTATAAAATAAAAAAGTTATGCAACAAAATAACTCGCGAATTGTGTCTGATATATAATTGGTTCATTTCAAACAACGAAATTTGATCTCATGAGCTGCTCATCGATTTATCTGTGTGTTACGCGTTGTCTTAAGGAGAGGAACATCAATGTAGTGATTATATCTTATTGTTCGAAGATTGCTTTTGTTAATACCTCCTCCTCCATCCTTCTTACATTAAAAAAAAAATGTGTAACTTCTGTTATTTCGTCACCAGATAACAGAGCGCATGGGGTATATGGGAAGAGGCGAAGGAAACACATGACTTATGACAACCCAACAGACATTCTAATTAACTTTAATCACTTATTTAAAAATAGACAATTCTCATGTAGCCACTTCTGTAGTCACTTCTGTAGTCAGTTCTGTAGTCACTTTTGTTGTCACTTATGTAAAACGAGTTTATATCTTTGCTTTCTACGTTGGCTCAAATAGTAGTCCCAATATGTGACTTCATAACGGTCTTTGCCTGTGTCCTTCTTATTAATCGATTATCTCCCTTCCCATTGACTATAACATTTCTGTTGGTTATATTTTGGATCAAATTGGTTTGTTCCTTGTTAGATAATCCAAATTTGTATTTTTCTTATACCAATATCATGGGACATACCCACTGGCGTAGGCGATCATAGGAACATACAAAATGTATGTCCTTGCTATTGAATATCAGTTAGAATTTTATGTTATGCGATACATGTTAAAGAACATTAGGCATTCCCATGCGTGCTACGTCCTCCGCTACAGCAGCCATCCCAAAGTCCACTTGCTCATCGTACCTATGAGAAGTTGATTATATACCTTCTCTCTCTACAGTGAAGACGACACTATCTGGCATGTACAGACTTAACTCCTAATTATCGTAATCATTCCAGTGCCTGAGACTCGCTCATATCACATAAATTAGAGCATACTGCATTGATAGTATCAGCTCTGTTCATACCTCTGCAAGCTTGAGTCTGGACATTATTTGCAAGAAAGTCAGCACGTTATATGTCCTGCTCTCCAGCATGTCCAGTTGTGTGTACAGTCAAGTCAGTCGTGAGATGTGACCGCCGAAAGATATCCCCTCCTTCCGCGCGCATATTTCCAGACTCAATCCTATGAAACATATTCATCGTCTGATATGATAATCGCATGGGTGACCTGTTGTCCAGTCAACCACAAGAAAGCCCCGGAGGCAGAGGGGATCTCCATATTAGAATGTTGATATTTTCCCATGCTGGTTCATCTTCCGACCCCTCACAGTTGTTTTATGACATTCGAGAGAAGACAGCGGTTTCATTTTTCATTACACAGGAAACTACACGGGAACTATTTGCGGTGACCATCACTGTTCTGACTTGAGTCACAAAACTGCACTCATGCGTGCATTCTGAGTGTTTCATTAGTATGATCCGGAAGTGAAAGGCTGGTTTGGTGCGCAGACAATGAACTGAATCACTACATATGTCAGCAATTCGCAGAATTTCATTCATCTTTGTTCCGGGACACATGGGTGTCGATGGCAGTGATAGAGCAAGCATGATCCTATAACGTATATTTTATGCAACGTATAAGTCGCTGGGCGCTGTTGGAGATATTGCGAAGGAGATCTGAGCACCTATGGACATATCTAGAGTGCAATGAAGATATTTCAAATTGAAACCGAAACGTATAAGAGAAAAGTCCTCAAAACATATCAACCAGATGGAGTCAGCGGCTGGGGCTGCTCAGTGGGTACAATTTGGAGCTGCTTGATGGACAAGATAGAGAGGATGCACATAGTGGTGGAGGGAAGATGCTAGGGATTAAGCGATCAGAAGTGAAGGAACTATCACGCAAAGTACTTTGCATTGAAAGCCAAAGTCTTGCAAGACTGTCCTCTCCTGTGTGAGCTGAGAAGTAACATGTGGCCACACACAGTCGACCTAAAAGTAAGCTTTGGGGAACCTGACAGACCTGAAGCTGACTGCCCAGTTAGTGGTCCACAGTAAACTAAGCGCATGACTAGAGATCGTTGAAGAAGAAACTATCACACAAAGAATGACAGGCTAAAGGCAGAGTGGCGGAAAACTGAAAACACACATGCACACTGACTGTGTGTTAGACTTGAACGCCCTTGCGAAGGATGGACACTGTCAGAGAAAGGTGGACATGCTTTGTTGTTGATATACAACACGTCTCGGCCTCTAACTGCTTTGTTGGTCATAGGTCAAAGAAAAGTATAAGAATAAAAGAGGAAGATCATGCGGAGATAAATAAAAGAAAGTGCAAACACATAAACTTGCTTACTCTCTCTTTCTCTCTCAAACCCAAGCAACCACTATCTCTCACATGAAATAATTATCTTTCACTCTCTCGCTTGAAGTAACGATTTTATCATAAATATAAGTCTCTCTCTCTTTCTCTCTCTCTCTCAAACACAAGCAACCACTATCTCTCACATGAAATAATTCTCTTTCACTCTCTCTCTCAAACCCAAGCAACCACTATCTCTCACATGAAATAATTCTCTTTCACTTTCTCGCTTGAAGTAACGATTTTGTCATAAATATAAGTAATCTCTCTCTCTCTCTTTCTCTATCTATCTATCTCTATCTCACACATAAACATACACACACACGTAATAATTCACTCTTCTATACAAGCTCAATTTATCTCTATCACACACACTATCTCACACACAGATCAAGTCATCCCATCTCTCTCAATGTTTGTCTCTGCCTCTCTGTCTATCACACACAGACGAAGTCATTACTACACTCTCTCTCTCTTTCTCCTTCTATGTATGTTTCTCAAACACAGACCAAGTCACTCATTTTCTTTCCCGCTCACTCTCTCGTTCTCACACACACACACAGACAATGTGACTCTAACACGTTACACACATAGACTAACATTTATATGATGCTCACCATTTGTAGTGGGTTTTGAATGGTCAGCAATATTCTCCATACACTTGATAAACTCTCTTTGTGTCCTCTCTCTTTGCTCCGCCGCTGTGATATTTACAACAGTACGAATGTGCTGTTTGAACAAACATAAAAAATGGATTTTAAAAAATACAATTTTTATATAAAAGTAAAGATCCATTTTCATAACATGGGACATAATTTGGGGCATGCGGTGTTACACCAGTAACATTCTTTGACAAATGTTATACGATGTATGATATGATATCGGTAGTCGTGTACTTTCCACGTCTGTTCTGGCACCATTTTTTAAACTAAGTCGACATGGGAGCCGTTTGCAGTCAGAAAAAAAACATCCTGGGATTTGAATAGAAGATCACCCTTCTATAAGGCCAGAACTCTCTTTCTCTCTCTCTCTCTCTCTCTTCTCTCTCTCTCTCTCTCTCTCTCTCACGCCGTTCAAGCCCTCAATTGGGACAGAGGCCCTCAACTAACTCTGGCTAGTTTATGGTTAGCTGGATTTTGTAGATTACGTTTTTAAAAAAAACCGAATTGGGTACAAAGCCCCAAGCCGAACCAGATAGCACGCGGGTGAAGGCCAGTACACTACACACACTATTTCTAAATGATATGTTTAAATGTAGCCGAAGAGCTTTCAAAATCAATGTTCCGGTGAAAAGTAATACATTTAATAGTTTATTAAATTAATATATATATATATATCTCACTTTGCCTTTCTAGCCCGGATTGGGGCATAGGCCCTCAAGCAACTCATGCCAAGTCTTCTTATCTCTAGCTACCCCCCCCACACACACACACACACACAGCTCCCTCCAGCATTTCTTTATATTGTTGATCAGCGCCTCCAAATCCCGTCTCCATGCACCTCTCGGCTTTCCCTTTCCTCGCCGTCCCCGCGTGCCCCAGGAAAGGACCTCTCTTGTTATATTCCCTCAGGTTTTCGAAAAGTGTGTCCTATCCAGCGCCAGCGTCTTTTTTTAACCTGTTCGTTCACTGGAATCTGTCTTGCTCTCGCCATAAGTTCCTCATTTGTGACCCTATCAAATTGATATATATATATATTGGAGAAATAAACGAGAACAAAAATATTTGGTAACAATAGAGTATATGTCCATGTCTGAGGTGGGAATAACCTGTATATAAGTAAACTGGCTTGTTCAAAACAGACCTGACTGGAGAACATTTGCTGCTGTCTTATGCTTTAAGAAAGGTTAACAGAAGAAGTAGAAAAAGAATATTGGTTAGTCTTCTCCTTAGGCTGATGTGATGTACACATACCATTGACAAATGTGGGTGTATGTAGACTTTCTACCTGCCGTGGACAAGAGCCAGATCTGGACTGATCTACTGTAGCACTAGGAAGCGAGTGAGCTCTATGTAATGTTCAGTAATACAGCATTCTAGGTAGGGTTTACTGTGCTCATTCTCCGCTTCCAGATTGCTTGCTGTAAGTTCTTATATACTGTATGCCAGGGGCGGCTCGTCATTAAGGGCCAGTGGGGCCAGGCCCCATAAAAATATTGAGTAACGTGTACTTATTATTTCAGACATTATTTGTTTATAATTATTATTTTCAACAAGATACTGATTAGCTTTGAAAGTTGATAGATAACGCTAAAATATCACACACATTCTGAACTCTAAAATTCAACATATTTTTCCTCTAATTAGTATACACCCATGGTCATTAGGGGCCAGTAAGAACAGACCTACCAAACCAAAAATAATTAACGTGTACATATAATTTTTTTTTCTAATTTTGTTCGTAATTATTATTGTTAGCTTGACACTGATTAGCTTTGAAAGTTGAATATTTAACACTAAAATATAAATATTATATCATAATAATATAACAATCATAATAATATATAAACATTATTATTTAAAAATATTATATACGGTCTCAAATTCAGTTTTCTAAAATGCTTGACGTATATATCAGAGCACTATGTTTTATCGGGTCGTTTTAAAATTCTCTACTGACGATGTAACATTGCGACCTCTGACCTTTGACCGCTACCTTTAATAATAATTGCCAAAACAATTTATGTCCTTTTATTCACCGGATGCTAAATTCCTACGCGATCAACCAATTAACAGTTAAAAGACGACTCTTGATTAAAAGTACTTTGTATAATTATCGACTGAATCAAAATTATATAAAAATAGTAAAAAGGATATGCATTAATAGAAATATGTAACTAACTATTATTATAATCGTTAACGGTAATCGTCCGTTTCGTATTCAATATACACATGTCTTCTACAACGCACACTCGTTTGCGTTTGACAAGCTGTGACCTACTTTTGAAGTTGTGGTTTATTCGAAATTCATAATGAATCAAGTGGATTATTTATTACGAAATCCGTTTCCTTCGTTAAAGATAGAAGACAAGCTTGAAATTAAACGGCTAGGTACACATCAGCCAAATAGCTTTGTATATGTGCAACAAGATGACAAGAAAAAGAGAACTTTCAATAATAAGTGGTTTAGTAAAAAATCGTGGTTAACTGTCAGTGTTTTGTTTTTATTGTTTGCTATTTCATGGTGAAGGACTGTGGTCAACGGTAGATTGTAGGGATCTCTTTTGTACCTTCGTTATATGGTATATATTTTAGTTGTTGTTGAACCCCAGGATTTATGAGTTTTCACCATTTTGCCTATAGTGTGTGGAGGAGAGTGCCCGGCTTTCTTGCAATGAGAGCTGGCAATTATGGTTGACCATTGATTTACAAGGAGAGTATACGCTTACACACGACTTGTACGTTGTTACTTCTTACATTTGCTTTGCATTTATGCAACTTTTTCATTAGACATCAGCAGAAGATGCGTGCATTCACTTGTATTTAGGACCCAAGAGGCCTGTTTGCGTTTGCTTTATTACCTATACCAGAGTAGCTCTCTCTCGATCCTTATCCACTTAGCCAGACATGATCTTTTATCTATTTCCAAGGTCACCAGGAGGAGGTGGAGTAGGGTCTTGATCAATGGCAGCTCACTTACCCTGTCGCAACGTTGTCCCGTTTGTTATTTGCGCATGCAACGCCAGATCATTATAGTAAAGGGGGAAATAACTTCGCGGAATAGACAAACAATAGTAAATACTAAAATATAAACCGAGCCTAAAAACCATGATTTTTCTGAAATTTGTGTCTGGCCCCACCATCAAAATTGTCCACGAGCCGCCACTGCTGTAGGCATGTCTTTAAATGTTTAAGACAAGAGGATCATCACACCCTAAGTGACTGCGCCTCTACAGTATGTGTCAGTCAGTAGAAAGTTGCACATATTGGTTCTCTGTCCTCAGGTTTAGAGAGTATCATTCTGGCTTCTTTCCAACCATAGATGGTGCATGCATATTGTTTTATAGGACACATATGTCCACTTGCTCAACGTGTTCGTAGCGCGTTAAACGACGGCTCTCCAGATCTGTAGTGTTCGTAGCGCGTTGAACGACGGCTCTCCAGATCTGCAGTGTTCGTGGCACCGAACCGAAGGGTTACGATGTCCATGGCACCTAGCCGAAGTTCTAAAAGCTCAAGTGCTTCTGGATAAAAAATAAAATAAAATAGGACACATATTTGTATAGATGGGCTGCAGGTAAGATTGCACAAACAGAAAACCAGACTTTATACAGGGTGTTCAACTTAAAAGCAGCCCCAGTGATAAATATAAATTTGTCAGGTACGCATTGCATCTCCGTCTATTTACTATTTAAACCGGTTATGACTAGCTTGTCCTACGTCACATTTGTTCATCGCCCCTTCCCGCACTACAATTACACACCATCACACAACCTTGACCTATACTACGTCATAACTGAACCTTCTTATTTCCATACATATATGCCAGATTAGCTCCATTCATGGGCTGCTTTTAAGTTGAACACCCGATAGTATTACATCCACTGATCTATACTGCAGTATATTGCCAGATCTTACTGGTTATATGGTAAACTGTCAGAGCTGACGTACGTCAAGTGGTTTTAGACATGCGACGACAAGAATTGACATAATCAGCTGCTTCTAAAAATAAACAACGCCTAAAATAACTGAAGGTATGGATTTAGAGCAGCACTACTAAGAAGACTAAGAGATAGATAAATTCAATAGATAACGTTTCGGAAAAAAGGTCAACGACACAGACTTAGGACATTACAACACACTTCGTTGGTAATAGCTGAAAACTCAAGCCTCGTCGACACCTTGTGACAACAGTGGACAAAAGAAGTGTAAGCATACTTCCTCATTACATTACACAAAACTAAAAACACACAATATATGATAAATAAATAGCTCATCCTTACACAAATACATAATGATGTCAATATCTTGATTTACCTCCATCTGAAATGTGTGTAGCTGCTAGTATGTTTGATTTTAATTACCCCCTCCTTTTCTCCTCACCCCATACCTTCTTGACTAACCGAAACCGCTTTACGATTACGTTCGACAAGAGACGAGTAGCATTTCGTCAGCCCAAACAAAACAAAATAAATCAGAGCGGTCAAATACTCGTATCTGTAGACACACGTTTTGTTTGGTATCTATTTCACCTTGCTTCTATTAATAGTATATCAAATATATATTGGCTAAATTCTCATCATTATGTTTGAAACTCGTCATTTGTCTGACGTTACTTTATTTGTATGTGTATTTTGTGACATCCCTTTATTTGACTGTACTGCCCATTTACACAGTATTAATATTTTCTGCTCCCCGATAAAGTCATACTTTGTGTTAGTGGGGGCGATAATAGGGAAGAGGGGTGGGGGTTTGGGGGTGGCTCTTGTGTGTCACAATGAACCGGAGAGTAATGCTGTCAAGAACGTTGTTTCTGACACTTAACACTTTGTATTACGGTAACTATAGCTCGTTAATACAAAGAAATAGTTTAGAGAAATCATTAATGCCTTTGAATGTAAATGTTACAGAAGAGTACTTAGAATATGGACAGAGAAAAGAACAAACGCTTCTGTTCTGCAACAGCTTGATATTAAAGAGAGTTGGCCTAAAAGCATAAAAACAAAGCATAAAAACAAGGAAAATTAAATATTTCGGATACATCAAACGACATGAGTGACTGTAGAAATCTATTTTGGAAGGAATGGTGCCTGGAAGAAGAACGAGAGGAAGACCTAGAAGACGATGGATGCAGGATGTCATTGACAATCTGAGAATTATTGCTGCTGACGCCGGCCAACTTGCACAGAACAGATAGTTTTTCAGGAATGCTGTTATGGGAGCCAAGTTCCGGAAGGGACAAGCTACTTGATGATGATGAGGATAGTTCGTTCCAAAATTCGTGAACATCTTTACCGACCGATAAAAATCATTCACTTGACAGAAATGATTGATTTTTACATTTTTATATAGGTAATGGTGACGACATTCCTAATGTATTTTTTGCCCACCCAAACTAGTGCTGTAAGATTTTCGTTATATGTTATAACTAAAATAACAGCGATGTTGATTTGGTATAGATGTAGAAGTTAAGCAGCAAAATCGTCAAATTTTACTATAATTTCGCATTTGCGTGCTCCACATGAAATGAATCCAGTGGAATTAATCAGTTCACAATGTATCCTAACAACTGTCATTGGCGTATGCACACAACATTTATTTTCATTGATAGAAGTGGAAAGTATCATTTGTTCACTATATCACATTGCTTTTATAATATGTAATAGGGATACGCCTTTGCAAACATTCGCCACCATTTTGTGTATTACTGTAAATTCTAAACTGTGATTATCATTTTGTTGTGCTTATGCAAAATTATATAACAAAAAACGCTCTGTGCAGTAACCAAGCTACCTACCAATTAGTTAAACATGAATTTGTAAGGTCGTGAGATATATAAGATTACCTGCAAAAACATTACTGTTATACGTCAGGTAGATTTCCTACAAATTAAATCTTAGTGTGTTCACAAATTTTGGAACGAACTATAGTATTTATCTCTATAACATATTATGTAACAATTAATCTATTGCTATAACTAGTATTTATCTCTACAACATATTATGTAACAATTAATCTATTGCTATAACTAGTATGTATCTCTACACCATATTATGATAACAATGAACCTATTACGGTAACTAGTACATATTTCTGCAACAGGACCCTATTTTCAGTTTCAGACCGGCTAATCTCGTTGAACAGATGTTCTTTCTCTGTTGTCTTACTTACCGTGTGGTTTACTCAAGCCGACGGCCTGCAGTGTATACATCTGCAACTAGTGATGTCATTTATTGCTGCGTGTTTATTTTTAGCATTCTCATCTGACTCATCTTCTGAATTTTTGTTTTGTTAATTATTAATTTTAAAAGTACGTACTTAACCTTGGCATACATCACTTTGTCTTCAGTCTCAAGTATGGAACACTACAAATATCTGAGCTTCATGTTTGTGTCTATATTCTACTGTTTTTATAAAGACATTTTAGCGACCGTAAAGTTTATATGTAAATCTAAAAACAAGGATAGGAAACTCTGGTGAAAAAATGTGATTCTTCCCATTAAAAAACAACACGTATTTACACGTTTAGTTTAGCTTAGTTTAGCTTAGTTTAGTTTAGTCGTCGGATCATCGTCACTGCACGTCGAACTAATTAGTTCATAAGTGCTCCGATCTCCTCAGTATGTCTCTCAGCGTGTGGCGTCTAACGACACCGGTTCTGTGTTGGTTTACTATTCTTCTTTGGCTACCAGTATAGTGCTCTTGTTTACTACACCACATTTGATTTGGGATTCTTTCAGTCTGGTTAGTATTGTAGATTTGCCACTATTACTTGAATCATGTTGACGCCATCTCTCTTTTGGGGAATTTATAATATCAGCCTGGTCCATTGCTCGACAGCTTTTTACAGCAGCCATACATGCAAGCCTATCCACGCGTTCATTCCCCCTTACACCTGCATGCACTGGCACACAAATAAAACTGATATTTGTCAGCCGAGAGATACTCAGCGACACCATCCATTGTCTCCGTGTCCAGCATGTTTCAATCTTCATGAGCATACTCATTGAGTCACTGAGAAAACATGCATGGATAAAAGTCTGTAATTCTAGTCAGACATTCGCTTTAGTTACCGCCATGATTTTCACAGTGATGGTAGTCACGGCAAAACCCCTATTGTCTTCCTTCACACAACAACCCTCCTGACTTGCGTAGTGAAAACAAATTAGCTCTGCAAATGTTGAATCACTGAACCATCTGTATAAATGATTACATCATTCTCAGATGAGTTCTCAGAAATTAATGCTTGAACTTCTGTTTCGACGACCAGTGGGTTGTCTTGTCTTCATTCTTTATCAAGTTTGATACACACTGAAAATGATGTATAGACTCCTGTTGACATTGGTATCCATTCTTCTCTGGGTTCACTGTCTTCAAGTAAACACACCTGTTGAATATAGCTACAGGCCTGACCCATCCAAGATTTCCTCTTTTCAACATATTTCCTTTTTGTCTCTTTATTTCTATGTGCAGAGGATGTTATGTGTCAGCATTGACTCGAAGGTATGCCCGTGTTATATCTTGTATAGTAGGATAATCAAGAACTTATCGCATCGCCCTGCACGACGTGTCTTTAGTGCAACCAAGATATTTACAATATGATTCAAATGACTCGCAGAATATAAGTAATCACTTTGGAATCGAACTAGTCATATTAAGTGATTCAATAATAACGGTTAGAAAAATATATATAGTCAATGCAGAAGAGAAATAGTCTTATTAAGATCATGAAATCCAACGTGGCGAGTCGTAGATGACACAAGTTGAAAGGACAAAAGGATAAGTGGTGACCGCAGTTGCAAACTTATCAAAAAGGTAAAATGAGTCCTGATAGATGGGGAACATACCATTGGGTATGTAGAGACTTTCTTAAGCAGCTCTGTCCAACGTTTTCAGGTATTGGGGCTCATCTGACTAATGACTGTGGAGGCGCGGACGCCGTGTGACACTTGAAATAATAATATGAATAGTATCATTATAAAAAATAAAAACATGAAAATTGTTGGATGCAGAGCCAGGTGCAGAGCCAGGTGCAGAGCCAGGTGCAGAGAGCGCATTGTAGACTCATTAACCAAATAATGAACATTTTTTTCATAACCGCGACGTCCAAACTAAATTGAGACATCGAAAACAGAGTAGGTTGCATTTGGAAATAAATTTAACAAAACCTGTAGTAGTATAACACCCAATGACTGAACAACCACTGTGTTTGATGTGAAATACTGAAACTAGATATTAGGTCAACTTGTCGACAAACATGAATTTAGAGCAAGTCATGTTCAGAGGAACAATAATCGGGCGTTAGATTTAGGTGATATAAGTTAAAACACTATCTGACAGTTTCAAGTTGACAAGATAAGAAAATTCTAAATTTAGAAACTTATTACAGTAAAGATAGTTTATTCCTGCTAAAATTAGTAACAGACGCAGTATGTAAATATGTATGTATGTAAATATGTCTGTATGTAAATATGTCTGTATGTAAATATGTATGTATGTAAATATGTATGTATGTAAATATGAGACTACAATGAAAAGGTAAATAGTAACACTATTACACATTATATGGCCTTTTTCGTCTTTACAGACGGTCAATTGACAAATGCTTTACTGTGACAACTTCTGAGTTTTCGCTTTTCTTTTTTGTTGTTCAGCTCATACATAAGTCTCTTCTCAAAAGACTCTGCGCCCTTTCGTAATATGGTTTTCCACACAACTCTGTCATCAGTTAGTTTTCCCATGTGCTGGGACCTATAGAAAAGTTTTTCATTGAGGCTTTGCAGACATCTTTATATCTGAGTAGTGGTCTGCCCTGGTGCCTCTTCCCCTTTGAAAGTTCACAGAACAACATATGGTTTGGTATGCGACAAGTTTCCATTCTTTCACATGCCCCAACCATCTTAGTCGTCTACTGCTGAGCATGACCATGATAACAATATGCAACTTGTAACCTGGTATATACGTTACATAGGACTATCGTTTTATATACCGTTTTGTCTTGTATCCTTCGCTTGATAGTTATTGGTTATTGACCTGATGTCACAGAACTCAGACAGGCCCATAGGCGCTCAGCCTCCCTAAACAGATGTCGAGGAGTACGCATACTGATGGTTCCTGTAGCTCGCTGGTTAAATACACGCCTCTCTCTCTGTCCCCCAAGCATCCAGTTCTACTTGTATAACGTGTAATTCGAACTTGGATTTATTCAACTCAATTTTAGTGTCCTCATTCAACAGTAGGTTGCCAAGAGACCGAAGAACATACCCCTAATTCATGATAAAATCCCCAACAATCGATGCTTTCGATGCAAGCCTGCCGCTCTCTCGTTTCGTGAACACCCTCATGACCAGGACAGTAGATCCACGCAAGTCTCTGGAGGTTGGAAATCCCTATGGACGAAATTAACTCAGACCACAATCTGTCAGTCTGGATCTTCTGAAGCATCTACTGAGAGTCCGAAACAACAACAGCCGGAGGAAACGGAGAATGGAGGGCAACAATAATGACCTCAACCTATATTCACTTGATAACGACCTGTACGTCGAAAAGTCGCTTTGTGCTGTTTACGTGTTTTGCAAAACAATATTACTTCGTATTTTATATTTCGCATGGTGGTTCGTAGAAAGGTTTTCTATAATGCTCGCCAACAATCTTTATTCTTTGCCCTGAAGGTACACTCTACTAGACTTTTGAACAATCTGCTGTATTCTGTTATTATATATTAAAGATATACATAACCTGACACATATTTCAATCTTTCTTAATACATTATTATGTTTAACGCTTTTCTGTCTCTTGTTTTACTTTTTACCATTGCTTTTGTTTTCTCAATATTAATATTCAGGTCATATATTTTAATTCTGTTACTTACTTAACCCTTTTGCTGCTACATACTTTCTGAAGGCTAAACTAAAAATAGTTACTCTTTGTTTCTAGGTCACAAACGTGAATGTACGCCTATAACAGTGACAGTAGAAATGTATAACGTGTTAACACGTCTTTATCCCACAGAAGAGAGATAATAACAGACGTGTTAATGCGTCTTTAGAAGTGAATAGAACAAACGTATATATATGTCATTAGCAGCTAAAGGGTTAATAGTTCTTGCGGTTTTTGCTCGCTGTTCGCTAACATCACTGTCTTATCTTATCTTAACCACATTTGCCGTGAAGCGTCGTAGGGAGATTTAGTTTCTATCTTGTGCCAGGTGTGTTGCGCTTGACGTTGTCAGTCCATGCTTTCGCAGGGACTCTGAGATGTTATCTATCCATAGTGTTCTTGGCCTGCCTCGTGCTCTGCGCCCTGAGTGTCGAGTATTGTAGACACATGATGGTAGTAAATGTGGTTCCATTCTCACTAGATGGCCGAACAACTTGATTCTTTGCTTCTCGATGTACTGTATGTATGGTATAGTACCAACGATGCTTCTGATATTCTCGTTTCTCACTCTATCTCTCCTTGTAACAGAAAGAAAGCTTACAACATGTGAAATGAGATGTCTACGAAAAGCTGTCAACGTTACAAGGAGAGATAGAGTGAGAAACGAGAACATCAGAAACATCACTATATCCGCATATTGTAGGTTATTTATTATTCGTCAATTGATTGTGAGAATTAGGAGTTTGGTTTGGACATGTCAGACAGTGTCGTCTTCGTATTAGGGAGAGAAGATGTACTACGCAACTTCTCATGGATATGGCGATCAAATGGATTTTGGGATGGTTGCTGCAGCGGAGGACGGAGCACGCATGAGAATTCCCAACGTGCTATGACGTCGATCGAATAACATAACATAACATTAACAAATCGGTTGATTTCACTAGTTTGAATATTATGTGTATTAAGTGTACTATATGACTAGTTTAAGTTGATTGCATATGTTTGAATTATAGCTATGTTGAGTGGTTTTGCTTTAAGTTTTAATAGTATTTTGTAATCCCTATATGTACCGTATAAACACTATATCATAGTAAATGGGACCTAGCTAAGACAAGTACAGCAATTTATATACATCGGAGTTCTGGTAACATCAGATCTCAGATGCAGATCAGAAATAAAGAGCAGAATAAGGCAGGAGAAATCAACAAAACAGGTCCAGAAAACCCTGAACAATGCACGCATCTCCTAGCCGATGTCCGAAACAACTTGCCTAAGTTGCCATAAAATAATAAACAGCAGTGGACGAGTCGCCGGCGAGCGAATGCAAACTCCCCCTGAGCAAATGACAGAATTGGAGGGAATTTACGGAAATGCTGAGGTAGGAACCAGGGCAGAGCGAGCACGCATGCGGACGATGCACGGTGGGCCACATGGGGCGAAATCCGTTCTCCCATCTCAGGGGTGGGGGCCAGGGTTGGGCTACATGTGGGGACAACTCAGGCAAATGTGAGCACAGAGGGAATTGACGGAAATGGTGAGGAAGGCACCAGAGCGGAGCGAGCACGTATGCGGACGATGCAAGGGTGGACCCACCGGTGGGCAGAAAAAGCATGACACGCCATGCACAAAAGGCACAGCAGGCACTGCAGGCACGACAAGCGAGGCAGGCGTGGCAAGCACGGCAAGTGTGGCATGCGCGGCAAGCACGGCGGGCACGGCAGGCGTGACAGGCAAGAAGGTGTGCGGACCACCCGAAATGTGCAGAAAAAACTGGAAAGCACAGCAGAGGCGAAGCCAGTGCGAGTTTCTACTCGCAGGGAACTACAGCTACTTTGTAGCTTGTTGGGGACAATCAAAGGCTACCGGAGGAAACCGTACACAAAACTGGACGAACGGCAAACCAAGGTGTCCACAAAACGACCGGTTCGCTGGGCAGATGGCGCTCATAAGCCCGGGAGGACAGGCCGTCTAAGGGTCGCTGCCCTAAAAGAAAATAGCAACCTTCTGCCTTGTGGGGGTTTGGCTGGGTACAGCAAAGGGCTAACGGAGAGCGAACCCAGTAAACGCTGGTTGAAACCGAACACACCACCGAAGGATAAGCACCTGAGTTTCAATAGGTACTGAAGGTTGTGCACGTACATTCCGTTCTTGATGTTTGGCTGTTTATATATCACATTGGAATGATAAAAACGACATAAGAACGATTACGAGAGAGAGAGAGAACCAGCACTGACATACGGATGTGAGTCATGGGCAATACACAAACAGATCGAAAAATCTCTGAGGGCCACATAGATATTGTTTTACAGAAGAAAGATAAGAATCTCATGGGCTGCTAAAATGACTAATGTTGAGGTGATGAATGAGGTCAAGACACATAGCAAACGTATCATCAAGATTTTTAAATTATTTTTTTATTTTTTCCGATCCAGAAGCACTTAGCTTTCAGCTTTTCTGATCGGTGCCATGGACATCACAACCCTTCGGTTCGGTGTCACGAACACCGTAAATCTGGAGATCCTGTGACTTTTTCTGCCTGCCCGCGGAATTGAGCCTGCACTCACAGAGGGCTTGTCACCCGCCGTCCAACGCGCTACGAACACGCTGGGCTGGCGGGCTATCATCAATATAAGAAGAGGTAGTCGTCATTTTTCGGACATGTGATGAGGAGGTGAGGTTTATAACACATTGTAACGACCGGTAAAATGGAGGGGAGACGAGACAGAGGAAGATAGAGAGATAAAATGTTGGATAGCCTGATTTCATGGCATGAAAGAGCGTTAACATCTGAGTTGATAGCAAACACCAGAGACAGAGATTTGTAGAGATCCGTGATCACCTACGCCAGCCGGCACGGCACCTGATGATGATGAGGAAATGTGCAGTATACACTTATACATTTTTCCGGTGTTTTTTTGTATCAGCATTCCTACTCTACGTTTGTGCCCTTCTTCTATTGAGAAATTTTTTTTTCCCGATCCAGAAGCACTTGAGCTTTTCAGCTCTTCGGCTCGTACCATGGACATCGTAACCCTTCGGTTCGGTGCCAAGAACACCGTAAATCTGGGGAATCTGTGGCTTTTTCTGCCATCCCGCGGAATTGAACCCGCACACACAGAGGGATAGTCACCAGTAGTCCAACGCGCTACGAACACGCTGGGCAGACGGGCCTCTTGAGTAATTAAAGATGTGTTCTTTTTACTTAATATAGCCCGAGTTTTTCCATTTCGATTCTGTCCCTCCCATTATGTCAATATTCATATTTTGTTATCTTTCATTATTAAATTATCTAACTTCATCTCCTGGTACAGCGTCCATACATTCTATGTTTCTACTGTTAGATGGTGCTTCCTTGTTTTCAGACTGATGTTCTCAGACTGATGTTCTCCTGACTCAGATATTCTCAGACTGATGTTCTCAGACTGATGTTCTCAGAACAGATGCTCTCAGACTGTGGTTTTCGATCGAATATAAGCTCTCCACGTCATTATGCTCCTTCTTACTATCTAAAATGAAAATAGTGGCATATCCTTTACAGGACGTTGCCATAAACCACAGTAAATGAGTTGTCGATTTTCTAGACGCCACGTATACGTTCAGTAGCTTGCCATTGCTTTCTGAATGGTGAGGTCTATTTTTATCATTTGCAAAAATCAACGGAAACTAATTTGCTTCCAAACTGCCTGCCGCGGTGTTTGAACCAGGTACACTTGGGTTGTGATCGAGCTAGAGACGTCCACTCTTACTATCTTCTAGATGATATATATCTTTCCTGTTATTATTTACAACAGATTTCTTCTCCAGGAAGTCATGTGTCACTGCATCACTGTTCTTCTTTTCTTGTGCTGCCTATTTTTTTTTCTCTACTGGCTGTGGGAATATTCGTGGTGATGTTCCGATCTTTTCCACAATGTCCTGACGCATTGACCCCACGTTTCGACCACATTAGACTCTATGGTATATAGGACAAGCACATTCAAATTTCGGCTAAAGTGAATGCGAGATATCTAATAGGACACACATTTGTACAGAATAGTAACTGTAAGGTTTTACAAACAGAATAAAACCAACATTATAGTATAGGATGATTTTCTTCTTCTTTACGTTCGTTCTTTACGACCAGTTTTAATCACTATTTGTGATATGTTTGGTCTTTGCCAAGAACGTGTATACGTTGCACTTTGGTTTGGTAGGCCCCTAAACTCATAGACTTCGACACGTTTAGGACACATGCATCCGATTTCATCCAAACTTCCTTAGTCGCCTCCACGACATGTGTGGCAGATAACATTGGTTCTATTCTTTACACCCCAATTTGGGCCCCTGTAACCACTCGGGCCCTATAGGATGATGAGTTTTAAGAATCCAAGGGGAAGCATTAACATTAACATACCACTGGAGTTTAAATATAGCACTGTATCAGGTCTGATAGGCTATAGGGAAACCATCATAGCTGACTCGTCTCTTACCAATACCATGGTTTGAACCCAAGCCATTAGAACTAAGATACTGGTATACTAACCGCTCGCTGGACAAATGATTATGGTGACGTAAAAAAACCCAAAAACAATAACGTTGTTTCTACAACCACTAGCATATGCATATTGATTTTTATAATCATGATTATTAGTGTCAATATTTATTTGTCTGACTTTGAATTGAAAAACTTTGTTCTGTCTCAGAACAGGACACTGCACCCTCAAACATCACGCGCATAGAATAAAGCCTTCTCAGATTGCACAGTGTGCATGTCAGATTAAAACAGAGACTCCAGAGCACATCCTGCAGTCCTGTCCATCATACATATATCATCATATCATCATCAGGTGCCGTGCCGGCTGGCACAGGCGACCATGAATCTCCACAAATCTCTGTCTCTGGTGTGTGCTTTCATATCAGATGTTGACGCTCTTCCATGGCATGAAGCCAGGTTATCCAACATTTTCTCTCTCTGTCTTCCTCTGTCTCGTCTCCCTTTGATTTTACCGGTTGTCACAATGTGTTCCGAACCTCCCTTTCTCATCACATGCCCGAAAAATGATGACTGCCTATTTCTTATATTGATCTTTCTCTCTGTCTTGACCTCATTCAATAACTTAACATTAGTCATTTTAGCAGTCAATGGGATTCTCATCATTCTTCTGTAAAACCACATCTCTATGTCCCTCAGATATTTTTCATCTGTTTGTTCATTGTCCATGACTCGCATTCGTATGTTAGTATTGGTTCTATGTAGCCCTGAATAACTCTCATTCTGATATCAATTAACAATGACTTGTTGCACATAATACTTCTCATTTTCTGGAGCTTTGGCCTGCCCTATTCTGCTCTGGAGATATAGTAACAAAATAAAAACGACCTCATGAACGAAGCTTACCGAGCAGGCTATATGGCATCCACAAGGAACTCCAACTGACGTGCACCTTCATAAAGACAACCCATTTCATAGTTTAGATTGAGCATATGAAACCGATCGAAAAGAAGAAGAGGAATTAGCAATGCTTGCTACTGCAACCTTGTGTACTGTAATCTTTAGTGAAAACACAACCCGCCCCTGTGGTTTCGGGGCCCGCAAGGGAAGCAAAGAATAGTACCACTGCGACCTACAAGACAAGTCATAAGAGGCAACTGAGGTAGGGGCCTAAGGAAGCTATCCTAGTAAATAAAAAGCATCGCAGAAATCGGGTGTGCTGGCCTAGTTGTAGGCGCATAACTGGCACAACGTACAATCGCTTTAGGCTCAGATCACATACAAATCACACAGAGTGGTTAACAAGTGGTCGATAAGGAGCGTTCGAAGAAGAAGTTCGTGGATATGTTTTCAGAACTGTCTATACTGTCTGTCTTACTGTTTTACTGTCTATACTGACTGTCTTACTGTTTTACTGTCTATACTGACTGTCTTACTGTTTTACTGTCTATACTGACTGTCTTACTGTTTTACTGTCTATACTGACTGTCTTACTGTTTTACTGTCTATACTGACTGTCTTACTGTTTTAATGTCTATACTGACTGTCTTACTGTTTTACTGTCTATACTGACTGTCTTACTGTTTTACTGTCTATACTGACTGTCTTACTGTTTTACTGTCTATACTGACTGTCTTACTGTTTTAATGTCTATACTGACTGTCTTACTGTTTTACTGTCTATACTGACTGTCTTACTGTTTTACTGTCTATACTGACTGTCTTACTGTTTTACTGTCTATACTGACTGTCTTACTGTTTTACTGTCTATACTGACTGTCTTACTGTTTTACTGTCTATACTGACTGTCTTACTGTTTTACTGTTTATACTGACTGTCTTACTGTTTTACTGTCTATACTGACTGTCTTACTGTTTTACTGTCTATACTGACTGTGTTACTATTTTACTGTCTATACTGACTGTCTTACTGTTTTACTGTCTATACTGACTGTCTTACTGTTTTACTGTCTATACTGACTGTGTTACTGTTTTACTGTCTATACTGACTTTCTTACTGTTTTACTGTCTATACTGACTGTCTTACTGTTTTACTGTCTATACTGACTGTCTTACTGTTTTACTGTCTATACTGACTGTCTTACTGTTTTACTGTCTATACTGACTGTCTTACTGTTTTACTGTCTATACTGACTGTCTTACTGTTTTAATGTCTATACTGACTGTCTTACTGTTTTACTGTCTATACTGACTGTCTTACTGTTTTACTGTCTATACTGACTGTCTTACTGTTTTACTGTCTATACTGACTGTCTTACTGTTTTACTGTCTATACTGACTGTCTTACTGTTTTTTTATGGCAGTGTAGGACATGTGGGGATATATCTTCTTCTTCTTCTTTGCGTTTGTTCTTTACGACCAATTTTAATCACTCTTTGTGATATGTTTCATCTTTGCCAAGAACGTGTATACGTTGCACATTGGTTTGGTAGGCCCTTAAACGCATAGACTCCTACACGTTTAGGACACGTGCATCCGACTTCAGCCAAACCTCCTTAGCCGCCTCTTACTACATGGGTGGTAGGTAACAGTGGTTCTATTCTTTACAGCCCAAATTTGGGCCCCGGTAACCACTCGGGCGATGGGGGATGAGCATGAGGAATTTAATGATCGCACGGCTAGTGCAGTCACCGCGAAACAGTGTTATAATTTTTCTTTCTACCCCTGACAGAAAAAAACTCCTCGACCTTACCGGAGATCTAACCTGGGTCTCCTGAATGGGAGCCAGCGCTCTAATCCTTTCAACCAGATGTTCTCCGTGGATATATTAAAAGTTCATAATAATAGTTTCTTGCTTGAGACATAGTCAATATTTTCTAGCTTGAGACATAGTCAATATTTTCTTGCTTGAGACATAATCATATTTTCTTGCTTGAGACATAGTCAACATTTTCTTGCTTGAGACATAGTCAACATTTTCTTACTTGAGACATATTCACATGTTCGCGTGATAGTCTTATCCTCATGATAACAGAGTCAGTCTGCCTTTTTCTAAAAATAAGGAGTTTGCAGCATTCCCCATGGAGAAGCGATTAAAACGTTTGCTTGAAGTTCTAAAGGTTGTAGGTTTGAATCCGGACCGAGCCACATGTCTATTTTTTCAGGAGAACCCTTATGATTGTTGCTGAAGCTTGGGGGGTTCGTGATTTGTGCAACACTCTCGGCAAGGTGTACCTTTTCCGCCGAGATGAAAGGAGCCATATGGGGGAAACTTGGTGCAATTAAATCAATTTCTTGTGTTTAGACTTTTTCAGCAAAAAGGATCACCTTTTTCTTTATTTTTCTCCGCTGTTTCCCAAATGTAAAGTGTTGGGGAGAAATATATGTGTCATTTGTGTACTTTATCCAAAGCGTCTTATAAGCTGATTTTTATTTCTCTGAGTCTTAATGTCATCGCTTCATCTTTTACATGGTCTTCATTGTCAGGCGCATGTGGTATATTTTCTCAGTATGATGCAAGTCTTTGAAATACCGCCCCTTACATGTTTTATCTTTAAAATAACATTCGATTGTGATTTTTTTTTAAACTACAGAATGTACGAGTAATATTTTTTGTTGCTGAAAATACTTTAAAATAATAATATCAACTACAACAATCTACTACAGTTTTCCCAAATTTCTAACTTTAACCTTAGCAAATTCATTAACTAGGGATATGTAGTCTAGAGGGCCAGCCAACGTAGATTCAATAGAAATGAATGACAGATTTCTAATAATGACAGATTTCAACACGTAGCACGTGCAGTTGTCCTTTGTGATAATTGTCGCTTCAGCTTTTAGGAGTGGCCGCGCGACATGTTACAAACAAAAATAAAAGCTTCGCTCTATCAGACTAAAAGTCTTTCGGTGAGCGCTCGCATCGATAAACCGAAATCAAAGGCGTACCGAAATCGCTCAGGTAAAAGCGTGCGATAAATGATAAATCGTATACATCAATATCAGAATAAGATAGACCAATATAGAAATACGTTACTTAAAGATTTGTAATTATTGAATGGTTCAAATTGTATTTTGATTTCGCTGCTTATGTCGCCCCCGTTCTCTTCCTTACGGTGCCGCCTGATGCGGCCGCCTCTCTGTACCATAGCACGCCACTATCCTGTTCCTTGTGATTTATAGTCATTACATCGCTCTATAGTTCGCTCTCTGTGGCAGACGATACTAGGGCATTCATAAAAACTGGAACTCTAAGTGTGATTATAACAGAAATATATACAATGTCGGTTAGTTGTCGTTAACACGTTCAATGTTCACCTGGGTTAATTTGGACATACTTTTCGTTAGAAATTTTCTCTCTTACACCCGCCCTTCCCACCAACCTCCATTACATAACACATCTGTATAACTGTATACTTAAATGTTAAATGATTGCAGTTGGGCTGTGGATGTTATAATTTCGGTTGTGTATGATAATTTTATTTATATAATATGTATGTGTTAACTATTCTGTTCTGCAACAGCTGGATATTAAAGAGAGTTGGATATTAAAGAACATGAAAGCATGGAAAATTTAAATATTTCGGACACATTAAACGACATGAGTGCCCGGAGAAGATAATTCTGGAAGGAAAGGTGCTTGGAAGAAGAGCGAGGGAAGACCTAGATGATGATGGATGCAGGATGTCATTGACGAACTGAGAATGACTGCTGCTGACGCCGGGCATCTTGCACAGAATAGAGAGTTTTTCAGGGTTGCTGACATGGGAGCCAAGTTTCAGAAAGGACAAGCTGCTTAATGATGATAATGATGTGCCTTACTTGTGCAGCGAGAATTGTGTTCTCTAATTTCCCAAATGTTCAAACATTCAAATATGTGTACTCACTATAAAAATATAAGAATACGTACAGAAACATAAATTTACCACCATAAAGACTTATTGTGTATTAGTTTGGTTTGTTGATTGTTTCCATGTTTATGTTGCAATATAACTTTCTTTTATAAGTATTTTCTTTGTTCTTCTGTTTGTTTTTAGTATTGTTACAGTCACTTTGGTTTGTAGAACTTAGATTTTCAACTACATCAATTTCAAGTCATTTTCTCGAGGGAAGACATTTCAAAATAATACTTGGATGTATCTGGGAGAATACACAAGAAGGCATTGAAATGGGAAGCATAGGGTTCAAGAAGGAGAGGACTCACTAGGGAAACCCTGAAACAAACTTTGCTGAGAGAGTCAAATATACCGGACTCAATTTCATGGAAGAGATTTAGGAGCTGCCCAGATGGGAGAATTTCTTGCAGGCTATATTAACATATAGAAAAGCAGTAAAACTCCCTACAAGGCAAGTATACCTTGCCCACACTGTACAAGAACATTTCAAGCCGGCATCGGCTCACTAGTCATCTACACAGACAAACATAACACAACAACATTCCCTTGGATGAAAATTGTGTGGTCATCATCACCCGTGATGGACGAGCACCATAACGGTATATGTATATATGTATAACGGGTTATGTATAACGAGTTATGTATAACAGATCATGAGTTATATAGTCAACATCACATCGGCAACCTTTACTTGCAGGAACCTTTCCTGGTATTAAATTGAGGCTGGGTGGAGCTGAGAGCTCTCAGGTCGACCAAGACTTACTTGGACACCAGGAAGAGCACTAGGAGGAAAAAAAGACCTGTGTGATGTTGAGAACATTATCCATCCTGTATCAACGATCAATAAAAATACGGGTCTATCACCTATTCTCAATATACCTCAATGTTTTTAAAAGAGTTCTTAAAACAAAATTTTAAGTGACGAAAGCACAGTTGAGCTATTTATTCCAGTAATAGGAAGAACTTCGTTACACTAAGTGAGCAGAAAAGCAATTTGCACATCGAAATTGCTAGTTTAATGTTTAACTTGACAGACTTAAATTGGTGTCAGGCTGTGCATGTTGTCATATGATTTCTTCATCGTTCATAAATTGAATATAACAAATTCAGCTGTATATCATCATCAAATAGTTTGTCCTGAGCAGAACTCTGTCACACTAACAGTTCTTCGGATTTCTCTCTCTCTCTCTCTCTCTCTTGTAGGCTTGATGTCCCGCCTCTCTTACCATCATGCTCAAATCATCAGTCCATCAGGAACCAATCTTCTTCATGGTTGTCCTTTTTGCCGTGATGTCTCCTTCCATAGTGTTCTTTTCCAATCCGTTATGTCTTGTTTATAATCCAACATACTTCATTTTTCTTATTTATATAATTATCCAGTTTTCTTTGATTTTCAGTTCGATTTGGATAAAACCAGACTGTTATAACTCGCCTCAAGACAGGTCACAACAGAATGAGACACCACCTGTACACTAGATTCAAGATAGGCACCAACGACCTGTACCCCTATGGCTTGGCGAGTATGATAACGGAGCATATCTTACTTTAATAATAATAATTCCTCTCGTTCCGTTATACGTTACATAGGGCCCTTCAAGCAATTTCTCCATACCGCTCTATCCTGGGCAATTCGCTCAATCTCCTCCAGGGAACTGCGACCGATATTTCCTGCCTCTCTCAGCAAAGTTCGTTTCAGGGTCTCCTTAGGTCGACCTCTCTTTCTTGAACCCTTTGCATCCCACTTCAATGCCTGCTTTGATATTCGTTGATCATTTCTCCTCAAGGTGTGTCCAACATATCTCCATCTTATATCCTACTTTACTTCCCCCAATATGCAGACCTGAGAAGTATGAGGTGGTCCACTTACATCAGCATCCAAGACAAACTGTATGAGGTATCTGACAATCTGAAACAGGCAGCGGCATTTATTAGAGAATCTGCTATCACAATCTAGTGAGAACGCAGAAGAAGAAGAATATCTGTTTGTCCACAGTATACGTACGATCCTTGTTAACACTTAAACTCAGAAACAAATAAATGCTTGTCCACTGCCTTGCTAATTGTCCATGTTACTGGCTGGCATGGCTACAATATCAGAGGGAGCTGACATGGACCGCAATGACATTCTTAACGCATTGAGTCTTTCCGAACAGAGGAGTTTCAGGGCTGTGAATACCACTCGCTGACCAGATTGAGAGAGATGCGTGTCAATATTGGTGCAGCCCGAAAAGAACAACATACCAAATGTGCAAAGAGATTGATTAATTAACATCGAACTGACGTGTTGGGCCGCTGGGGCTGCTGGATTTGTTGAGGCAGAGATCGGACAGACATGTCCATAGCGCTATGATGATAATCCTCATATAACTGATAACTGATTGTCCATGTTTCACACCCATATATCACAATATAACAGGTGATATATATATATATATATATATATATATATATATATGCCGTTAACCCCAAAAGATACAATAGAAATAAACTAGTTATTGTACCGACAATTATGTTGAAAACTAAGAAATGTTGTCTGTAACAAAGACAAATGCTACAAATAATACTAACCATAATAAATAATAATAATTCATATAATAAAAATACAGGCACTAGAAATGCGAAAAAATAAAACTTCAGAAAATATAAATTCATCACAGCTTCAAATACAAATTTATACAAAAATAAATACAGAAAAGCTAAATAAAAATTCATAAAAATAAAAAATACAGAAAAGATCAAAATAAAAATTCATAAAAATAAAAAAATACAGAAAAGATAAAAATACAAAATACAGAAAAGATAAAAATGCAAATTCATAATAAAAAAGGAAAGCTAAAAATAAAATAACAAAAAAACCTTAGAAAATATAAAAATACAAATTCAGAAAAAATAAATATAGAAAAACCGTAAATAAAAATTTAGATAATACAAATACACATTGCAAAAATACAGAAAATAATTCAGAAAATGGAAATAAACACAACAAAATTGCTGAAAAGAAAAACTAGCGAGACAATATAAGCACACGAAAATAGGCTTACTTACCACCAGACTGCTACTAGCTCCAATCATGGCTAAGATATGATATAGAAAAACCATGGTTGTTGTAGTAACACTTCTATCTGCAGGGTAGAGGATGTGCGCTGCGTGGCGAGACGGAAGTGTTGACATCTGCTGGCGCATGGAGGTCTGAGAATTGTAAGGTTATCTTATGTCAGTTATCAATATTAAAGATGTCTGGTCTTCATTCTCTGTCCAGAAAACTACTTCAAATTTATGACTAGTTCTGGAAGAAATAAAATTACTTACAATCTTAGTCGTCATTTTATAATATGTGTCAATAAATTATCTTATATATATATATATATATATATATATATATATATATATATATATATATATATATATATATATATATATAAAATAATAAAGAAGACCCTTTCATACCTCGTGGTATATAGGGCAATACAGTGTTAGGCCTGTATTTTTCATTGACCGTCGACACACGTTCCCAGAGCATGTCTGGTGCCCACTTGAGGCTGGGTCGACCTGAAAGCCGTCGTGGTCCGGAAAATTTCACGCACACTGCAGGAGTTGAACCCAGACCACCAGCCTTGAGAAGCAAGTTCACTAACAACTACGCTACCGCGGCTCTCATATATATATATATATATATATATATATATATGAAAAAATGAAAATCGTGGCATATCATTTACAGGACGTAGCCATCAACAACAATAAACGAGTCGTCGATTTTCTAGGCACCACTTATACGATCAGTAGTTTGTCATTGCTTTCTAAACGGTGAGGTCTATTTTTACAGTTCGTAAAAATCCAAGGGAACCAATTTGCTTCCAAACTTGCCCGCCGCGGAGTTTGAACCAGGTACGCTTGGTTTGTGATCGAGCTCACTACCGTTTAAGCTACAGAGGCTCTTACAAATAAATTTCCCTTAGCCTTTTCAGAACTTAAGGCGTGAAATGCGTGTCACTTTACATTTCTAAACCCTATTGTGTAGGGGGAGGTGAGCCAATTCCTTTCCTCACGTGTGGAACGTCGAGTATGTGATTGAACCTACAACCCTTTTGGGTTGTAGTCGATGGGCGAACGTTTATACATTATGCTAATTCGTACCATATATATGTATATGATGATGGTGATGATCGTCCATCACTGGTGATGATGACCATACAATTTTCATTCAAGAAAATGTAGTTGCGTTATGTTTGTCTGTGTGTGCATTGGTGACTAGTGAGCCCGATACGGGTTTGAAATGTTCTTGTACAGTCTGGACAAGGTATACTTGTGCTTATGGGGAGTTTTACTGCCTTTCTATTTTGCATATATATATAGCGCAGAACATACTACGTGACGCAAGACCTATTGTCTTCTGAGACAAAGAGGCCAATGATGATGAATATATATATATTACTAGTTAAATTACGTGCTTAAAATATCATCAAATTACAGTATTAAGATACCACTCTTGTAAATGGATGTACACTTGTTTTATAAGAAAATGTAAATAATTTTGGTTGACACATATTTCTTCTGTTTTGAGCCATGTTTTAGCGAAACAGGAAACGTTTAACCACATAATAGCCGTCCATCGCAAGCGATGATGACAACACCATCAGACGTGTGCTGCTGCACTCTCTGGTGTTGAGGAGGTGACTGTTGAGTCCAATCCTATAACACAATTTTTCATATATTCACATACCGATCGTCTGTTAATATTAGTTTATTTATTATTCAAGTGTAGTAGGCGTAAAGTGTGAATCATGGACTATTACACAAAAACAAGAACGAAAATCCAGTCCTTCAAAACGAAATGCTACAGAAAGAGCCTACGAATACCATGGACAGAAAAAGAAAGAACACTGATGTCCTGAAAGAACTAAATGTTAAAGAGAATTGGCTGATAAACAACATACTATACAGAAAAATTACATACTTTGGTCACATCAAGCGTCACGATGGCCTGGAAAGAACAATACTAGAGGGCAGGGTCCCAGGACGCAGAGGAAGATCAAGAAGAAGATGGCTACAAGATATTAAAGAAACAATGAATATGACCATCAACGAAGTGGGTGAACTGGATAGAGACAGAGTGGATTTCAGATGTGCTGCAAAGAGAGCAACGTCCTATAAAGGATACGCACCTTGATGATGATGAGTAGGCGTACAGGTCTAGACTTTTGAGTAACAGTTAGATTTTCTTTAGTTATAGAAAGATCATTATGTTTGAGTTTCGCTGATATCTCATTTAGCTTCGAAAAGTGAATAAGCTTGCGAAATGACTGAGATTTTTAGTTATAGAAAGATTGAATGCTGAAGCAATACTGAGATTTCATTTAGCCCTATAAATGTTGTATGATTTGTGTATCAGTGATATCTTCTTTAGCTGTTGAGGAACTGAACGTCTGTCTTTGCAGAGGGTGGTTTTTTTAAAAATGTCAATGGTGTTTACCATTGATGATCAGTATATTCATCATCATCAAGGTGCGTATCCTTTATATGACGTTGCTTTCTTTGCAGCACATCTGAAATTCACTCTGTCTCTAGCCAGTTCACCCACTTCGTCGATGGTCATATTCATGGTTTCTTTAATATCCTGTAGCCATCTTCTTCTTGGTCTGCCTCTACGTCCTGGGACCCTGCGCTCTAGTATTGTTCTTTCCAGGCCATCGTGACGCTTGATGTGACCAAAGTATGTAATTTTTCTGTATAGTATGTTGTTTATCAGCCAATTCTCTTTAACATTTAGTTCTTTCAGGACATCAGTGTTCTTTCTTTTTCTGTCCATGGTATTCGTAGGCTCTTTCTGTAGCATTTAGTTTCGAAGGACTGAATTTTCGTTCTTGTTTTGATCAGTATATTACGGATATATATTATGTGTGTCTGTTGTGTACGTGTGTGTGTTTTTTAAAATTATTCTTATACCGTTATTACATTACATAGATCTTGTAAGCAATTTCTCCATCCCGTACTATCCTGGGCAACTCGTTTAATCTCTTCTATGGAACTGAGTTCAATATTTGTCGCCTTTCACAGTAAACTTCATTTCTTCTCAAAGTATAACCAATATATCTCAGTCTTCTTTGTGATTCCTTGTTCATTTCTTCTCAAAGTATAACCAATATATCTCAGTCTTCTTTGTGATTCTTTGTTCATTTCTTCTCAAAGTATAACCAATATATCTCAGTCTTCTTTGTGATTCTTTGTTCATTTCTTCTCAAAGTATAACCAATATATCTCACTCTTCTTTGTGATTCTTTGTTAATTTCTTCTCAAAGTATAACCAATATATCTCAGTCTTCTTTGTGATTCTTTGTTCATTTCTTCTCAAAGTATAACCAATATATCTCAGTCTTCTTTGTGATTCTTTGTTCATTTCTTCTCAAAGTATAACCAATATATCTCAGTCTTCTTTGTGATTCTTTGTTCATTTCTTCTCAAAGTATAACCAATATATCTCAGTCTTCTTTGTGATTCTTTGTTCATTTCTTCTCAAAGTATAACCAATATATCTCAGTCTTCTTTGTGATTCTTTGTTCATTTCTTCTCAAAGTATAACCAATATATCTCAGTCTTCTTTGTGATTCTTTGTTCATTTCTTCTCAAAGTATAACCAATATATCTCAGTCTTCTTTGTGATTCTTTGTTCATTTCTTCTCAAAGTATAACCAATATATCTCAGTCTTCTTAGGATTCTTTGTTCATTTCTTCTCAAAGTATAACCAATATATCTCAGTCTTCTTTGTGATTCTTTGTTCATTTCTTCTCAAAGTATAACCAATATATCTCAGTCTTCTTTGTGATCTTTGTGTCATTTCTTCAAAGTATAACCAATATATCTCAGTCTTCTTTGTGATTCTTTGTTCATTTCTTCTAAAGTATAAACAATATATCTCAGTCTTCTTTGTGATTCTTTGTTCATTTCTTCTCAAAGTATAACCAATATATCTCAGTCTTTTTGTGATTCTTGTTCTATTTCTTCCAAAGTATAACCAATCATATCTCAGTCTTCTTTATGATTCCTTGTCATTTCTTCTCAAAGTATAACCAATATATCTCAGTCTTCTTTGTGATTCTTTGTTCATTTCTTCTCAAAGTATAACCAATATATCTCAGTCTTCTTTGTGATTCTTTGTTCATTTCTTCTCAAAGTATAACCAATATATCTCAGTCTTCTTTGTGATTCTTTGTTCATTTCTTCTCAAAGTATAACAATATATTTTTCAGTCTTCTTTGTGATTCCTTGTTCATTTCTTCTCAAAGTATAACCAATATATCTCAGTCTTCTTTGTGATTCTTTGTTCATTTCTTCTCAAAGTATAACAATATATCTCAGTCTTCTTTGTGATCTTTGTTCATTTCTTCTCAAAGTATAACCAATATTCTCAGTCTTCTTTGTGATCTTTGTTCATTTCTTCTAAAGTATAACTAATATATCTCAGTCTTCTTTGTGATTCTTTGTTCATTTCTTCTCAAAGTATAACCAATATATCTCAGTCTTCTTTGTGATTCTTTGTTCATTTCTTCTCAAAGTATAACCAATATATCTCAGTCTTCTTTGTGATTCCTTGTTCATTTCTTCTCAAAGTATAACCAATATATCTCAGTCTTCTTTGTGATTCTTTGTTCATTTCTTCTCAAAGTATAACCAATATATCTCAGTCTTCTTTGTGATTCTTTGTTCATTTCTTCTCAAAGTATAACCAATATATCTCAGTCTTCTTTGTGATTCTTTGTTCATTTCTTCTCAAAGTATAACCAATATATCTCAGTCTTCTTTGTGATTCTTTGTTCATTTCTTCTCAAAGTATAACCAATATATCTCAATCTTCTTTGTGATTCTTTGTTCATTTCTTCTCAAAGTATAACCAATATATCTCAGTCTTCTTTGTGATTCCTTGTTCATTTCTTCTCAAAGTATAACCAATATATCTCAGTCTTCTTTGTGATTCTTTGTTCATTTCTTCTCAAAGTATAACCAATATATCTCAGTCTTCTTTGTGATTCCTTGTTCATTTCTTCTCAAAGTATAACCAATATATCTCAGTCTTCTTTGTGATTCTTTGTTCATTTTTTCTCAAAGTATAACCAATATATCTCAGTCTTCTTTGTGATTCTTTGTTCATTTCTTCTCAAAGTATAACCAATATATCTCAGTCTTCTTTGTGATTCTTTGTTCATTTCTTCTCAAAGTAAAACCCAATATATCTCAGTCTTCTTTGTGATTCCTTGTTCATTTCTTCTCAAAGTATAACCAATATATCTCAGTCTTCTTTGTGTTTCCCTTGTTCATTTCTTCTCAAAGTATAACCAATATATCTCAGTCTTCTTTGTGATTCTTTGTTCATTTCTTCTCAAAGTATAACCAATATATCTCAGTCTTCTTTGTGATTCTTTGTTCATTTCTTCTCAAAGTATAACCAATATATCTCAGTCTTCTTTGTGATTCTTTGTTCATTTCTTCTCAAAGTATAACCAATATATCTCAGTCTTCTTTGTGATTCTTTGTTCATTTCTTCTCAAAGTATAACCAATATATCTCAGTCTTCTTTGTGATTCTTTGTTCATTTCTTCTCAAAGTATAACCAATATATCTCAGTCGTTCTTTGTGATTCTTGTTCATTTCTTCTCAAAGTATAACCAATATATCTCAGTCTTCTTTGTGATTCTTTGTTCATTTCTTCTCAAAGTATAACCAATATATCTCAGTCTTCTTTGTGATTCTTTGTTCATTTCTTCTCAAAGTATAACCAATATATCTCAGTCTTCTTTGTGATTCCTTGTTCATTTCTTCTCAAAGTATAACCAATATATCTCAGTCTTCTTTGTGATTCTTTGTTCATTTCTTCTCAAAGTATAACCAATATATCTCAGTCTTCTTTGTGATTCCTTGTTCATTTCTTCTCAAAGTATAACCAATATATCTCAGTCTTCTTTGTGATTCTTTGTTCATTTTTTCTCAAAGTATAACCAATATATCTCAGTCTTCTTTGTGATTCTTTGTTCATTTCTTCTCAAAGTATAACCAATATATCTCAGTCTTCTTTGTGATTCTTTGTTCATTTCTTCTCAAAGTATAACCAATATATCTCAGTCTTCTTTGTGATTCCTTGTTCATTTCTTCTCAAAGTATAACCAATATATCTCAGTCTTCTTTGTGATTCTTTGTTCATTTCTTCTCAAAGTATAACCAATATATCTCAGTCTTCTTTGTGATTCCTTGTTCATTTCTTCTCAAAGTATAACCAATATATCTCAGTCTTCTTTGTGATTCTTTGTTCATTTTTTCTCAAAGTATAACCAATATATCTCAGTCTTCTTTGTGATTATTTGTTCATTTCTTCTCAAAGTATAACCAATATATCTCAGTCTTCTTTGTGATTCTTTGTTCATTTCTTCTCAAAGTATAACCAATATATCTCAGTCTTCTTTGTGATTCTTTGTTCATTTCTTCTCAAAGTATAACCAATATATCTCAGTCTTCTTTGTGATTCCTTGTTCATTTCTTCTCAAAGTATAACCAATATATCTCAGTCTTCTTTGTGATTCTTTGTTCATTTCTTCTCAAAGTATAACCAATATATCTCAGTCTTCTTTGTGATTCTTTGTTCATTTCTTCTCAAAGTATAACCAATATATCTCAGTCTTCTTTGTGATTCTTTGTTCATTTCTTCTCAAAGTATAACCAATATATCTCAGTCTTCTTTGTGATTCTTTGTTCATTTCTTCTCAAAGTATAACCAATATATCTCAGTCTTCTTTGTGATTCTTTGTTCATTTCTTCTCAAAGTATAACCAATATATCTCAGTCTTCTTTGTGATTCTTTGTTCATTTCTTCTCAAAGTATAACCAATATATCTCAGTCTTCTTTGTGATTCTTTGTTCATTTCTTCTCAAAGTATAACCAATATATCTCAGTCTTCTTTGTGATTCTTTGTTCATTTCTTCTCAAAGTATAACCAATATATCTCAGTCTTCTTTGTGATTCTTTGTTCATTTCTTCTCAAAGTATAACCAATATATCTCAGTCTTCTTTGTGATTCTTTGTTCATTTCTTCTCAAAGTATAACCAATATATCTCAGTCTTCTTTGTGATTCTTTGTTCATTTCTTCTCAAAGTATAACCAATATATCTCAGTCTTCTTTGTGATTCTTTGCTCATTTCTTCTCAAAGTATAACCAATATATCTCAGTCTTCTTTGTGATTCTTTGTTCATTTCTTCTCAAAGTATAACCAATATATCTCAGTCTTCTTTGTGATTCTTTGTTCATTTCTTCTCAAAGTATAACCAATATATCTCAGTCTTCTTTGTGATTCTTTGTTCATTTCTTCTCAAAGTATAACCAATATATCTCAGTCTTCTTTGTGTTTCCCTTGTTCATTTCTTCTCAAAGTATAACCAATATATCTCAGTCTTCTTTGTGATTCCTTGTTCATTTCTTCTCAAAGTATAACCAATATATCTCAGTCTTCTTTGTGATTCTTTGTTCATTTCTTCTCAAAGTATAACCAATATATCTCAGTCTTCTTTGTGATTCCTTGTTCATTTCTTCTCAAAGTATAACCAATATATCTCAGTCTTCTTTGTGATTCTTTGTTCATTTCTTCTCAAAGTATAACCAATATATCTCAGTCTTCTTTGTGATTCTTTGTTAATTTCTTCTCAAAGTATAACCAATATATCTCAGTCTTCTTTGTGATTCTTTGTTCATTTCTTCTCAAAGTATAACCAATATATCTCAGTCTTCTTTGTGATTCTTTGTTCATTTCTTCTCAAAGTATAACCAATATATCTCAGTCTTCTTTGTGATTCCTTGTTCATTTCTTCTCAAAGTATAACCAATATATCTCAGTCTTCTTTGTGATTCTTTGTTCATTTTTTCTCAAAGTATAACCAATATATCTCAGTCTTCTTTGTGATTATTTGTTCATTTCTTCTCAAAGTATAACCAATATATCTCAGTCTTCTTTGTGATTCTTTGTTCATTTCTTCTCAAAGTATAACCAATATATCTCAGTCTTCTTTGTGATTCTTTGTTCATTTCTTCTCAAAGTATAACCAATATATCTCAGTCTTCTTTGTGATTCCTTGTTCATTTCTTCTCAAAGTATAACCAATATATCTCAGTCTTCTTTGTGATTCTTTGTTCATTTCTTCTCAAAGTATAACCAATATATCTCAGTCTTCTTTGTGATTCTTTGTTCATTTCTTCTCAAAGTATAACCAATATATCTCAGTCTTCTTTGTGATTCTTTGTTCATTTCTTCTCAAAGTATAACCAATATATCTCAGTCTTCTTTGTGATTCTTTGTTCATTTCTTCTCAAAGTATAACCAATATATCTCAGTCTTCTTTGTGATTCTTTGTTCATTTCTTCCAAAGTATAACAATATATCTCAGTCTTCTTTGTGATTCTTTGTTCATTTCTTCTCAAAGTATAACCAATATATCTCAGTCTTCTTTGTGATTCTTTGTTCATTTCTTCTCAAAGTATAACCAATATATCTCAGTCTTCTTTGTGATTCTTTGTTCATTTCTTCTCAAAGTATAACCAATATATCTCAGTCTTCTTTGTGATTCTTTGTTCATTTCTTCTCAAAGTATAACCAATATATCTCAGTCTTCTTTGTGATTCTTTGTTCATTTCTTCTCAAAGTATAACCAATATATCTCAGTCTTCTTTGTGATTCTTTGTTCATTTCTTCTCAAAGTATAACCAATATATCTCAGTCTTCTTTGTGATTCTTTGCTCATTTCTTCTCAAAGTATAACCAATATATCTCAGTCTTCTTTGTGATTCTTTGTTCATTTCTTCTCAAAGTATAACCAATATATCTCAGTCTTCTTTGTGATTCTTTGTTCATTTCTTCTCAAAGTATAACCAATATATCTCAGTCTTCTTTGTGATTCCTTGTTCATTTCTTCTCAAAGTATAACCAATATATCTCAGTCTTCTTTGTGATTCCTTGTTCATTTCTTCTCAAAGTATAACCAATATATCTCAGTCTTCTTTGTGATTCCTTGTTCATTTCTTCTCAAAGTATAACCAATATATCTCAGTCTTCTTTGTGATTCTTTGTTCATTTCTTCTCAAAGTATAACCAATATATCTCAGTCTTCTTTGTGATTCCTTGTTCATTTCTTCTCAAAGTATAACCAATATATCTCAGTCTTCTTTGTGATTCTTTGTTCATTTCTTCTCAAAGTATAACCAATATATCTCAGTCTTCTTTGTGATTCTTTGTTAATTTCTTCTCAAAGTATAACCAATATATCTCAGTCTTCTTTGTGATTCTTTGTTCATTTCTTCTCAAAGTATAACCAATATATCTCAGTCTTCTTTGTGATTCTTTGTTCATTTCTTCTCAAAGTATAACCAATATATCTCAGTCTTCTTTCATTAAAGTTGTTACTATTGGTTGACCAGACATTTCTCTTATTTGATGTTCATTATTTTTCGCAGACACATATTTTCAAATGCATTCAACTTACTTTCTACATCTTTAGTCATATTTCATCTCTCGTTGGTATATGTTAGGATTGTTACAACACGAATTAAAAATTCGTAATTTAGTTTACAAACTATATAATTTAAAATTTCATGTTTTTTACGGACTTTACAATAAGACCGGAAATCAGTGAAGAACAGTGTGGATTTGTTGAAGGCAAGGGTACTGGCAACGCTATTTATATCACAAGAACACTAATAGAAAGATCAATAGAAGTAAAAACAGATCTATACTTGTGCTTTATAGACTACACCAAGGCGTTCGACAAAGTAAACCATCAGGAACTTTAAAAAATGTTAGAGAGCTTAAACATCGACAGCAAAGATCTAAGAATCATTCAGAACATATATTGGCAGCAAACAGCAGCTGTAAGAATAGACAAAAAGATAGGAACTTTCCAGAAGATCAAAAAGGGTGTTAGACAAGGATGCGTATTATCACCAGACATGTTCTCACTGTATTGTGAAAACATCTTTAGGTCTATAAAGTATATTGCTGGAATAGCTGTGGGAGGACATATTATAAATAACCTGAGATACGCTGATGATACTGTCTTAATAGCAACAAATGAAATGGAGCTCCAGAAATTAGTTGATAAGGTTGTGAAAGAGAGTACCAAAAAATAACTCAATTTGAATATTAAGAAGACAGAATTTATGCTCATATAAAAAAGCAGACTCAGACAAAATGCACCATCACAGTAAATGGGACTCGCTAAGACAAGTTCTGCAATTTAAATACCTCAGAGCCCTGGTAACATCAGATGGCAGATGCATAAAATAAAGAGCAGAATAGGGCAGGTGAAAACAACATTCCAGAAAATAAGAAGCATTACATGCAATAAGTTATTGCCAATTGAGATCAGAATGCGTGTTATTCAGTGCTACACAGAAACAATACTGAAATACGGATGCGAGTCATGGACAATAAACACACAGATCGAAAAATCTCTGAGGAACACAGAGATGTCGTTTATAGAAGATGAGAGAATCATGGACTGCTAAAATAATTAAAGAGTTATTGAATGAGGTCAGACAAAAATGTCGTTTATAGAAGAATGATAAATCCATGGACTGCTAAAAATGTTGAGTTATTGAATGAGGTCAAGACACAGAGATGTCGTTTTATAGAAGAATGATGAGAATCCCATGGACTGTTAAAATGACTAATGTTGAGGTGCTGAATGAGATCAAGACACAGAGAAAGCTTATTATCAATATAAGAAAGAGGCAATCATCATTTTTCAGACATGTGATGAGGAAGAAAGGTTTAGAGCACATTGTGGCAACCGGGAAAATCGAGGGATGACGAGACAGGGAAAGACAGAGAGAAAACATTTTGGATAGTCAGACTTCATGGCACGGAAGAGCGTCAACATCAGACAGGATAGCAAACACCAGAGACAGAGATTTGTGGAGATCCATGATCGTCTACGCCAGCCTGCACCTGATGATGATGATAAGCTGTTTGCTATAACATTTAGTAGCATAAATTATTTTTAAGCATCCCAATGCAATTAACATTTCTATTCAAAAAGGTGAACTGATTTACTTTTTTTTTTATTTTGGATTCGTGGGGATATCCGTATTACTTGATATATGTGTCTTCATTATATTTGACAGATAAACAAACATGGACGTAATGAAATATTTGATGTAAAAAAAAAAACTTTATACGTGTCAGAATGCAATATCAGCCTGGCTCCTCTTGGATGTTATTAAATTATACAGAATATTATGGTCTGAGCTCAGATTGTGTTAGGAGATAAGACATTATTACATTTATTATATACAAGGAACAAGCGTAACACATGCTCGTAATTATGTTTTTTCGATTCAAGCGTGCAAGGTCTCGATCGGTATGTTTGTTTCCTGACACCGATTCCTTGTGCAAAAGCGAGCGACGCCACTGCCTCCATTGAGCTAACAAAGAAAGATTAGAGCATCTAGAGGAGCATACCTCGAAGAAAAAAACCACACTACATTAGCAGGGTGTATTTCCTCATCCTCCCAGCCCAACAGCTGATATAAGACTCAAGTATCCACTTAAAAAAAAAAAAAAAAAAACACCGAAACCAAAGAGACAGACATTCACAAACGAGTCACTGATCAGAACCTTGTGTTTGTTCTAATTGTGATGTTTTTCCTGTTGTCATTTTAAACGTTTGTCAGTTTGTGTTCAGATTTCTTGGACATTCGCCGCCTTCTTAGTCTTCAACACAAACTTTCTCGGACGTTCGATCGCTGTTATAAAATATGAAAACATGTCACTGCAAGCTTGTCCCTTTCCCAATTCCACCATGTTCCATAAGACAAGACGAGACACTTCTTTCATTAACTATCGACTTTAACAAGACACTTCTATCATAACTTGACTAAAGACACTTCTTTCGGCATATTACTACAATTCGACGACCATCGTCCGAGTTTCTCTGTCCTTCCAGTTTGTTCCTTTTTTTTTCTTTCCTTATTTTTTTCCTTGGTTTTGGGTTCCAGTGTCTCTTTACATAAAGAGATCATCTTGGAATGAGCCTAAAATTAATTGAACTCAAGGTAAAAAAAAAGGATACTTTTATTATCCAAAAGAAAAATCTAAAAAACTGAAACAACTGATATATCTCTGTCCCTAAGTGTCATCTGTATCCCCTCAAGCGTGGAGGGTAGTAGGTGATTTGTCCCGAGCGCATGTGGTATCTTCCAGGATATTATATTAGTAACTAGTATTCCTATTATGTTTTGCATTGCGATAATTCTACAGCTAATTATGTGCGAGAGATTATTTTAAGGTTTTTCTATTGGAATTAAGGTGCTAGCTCCCAGAAGTTATACAATTTGTAGATGATGTTGTTATTGTCTCTGCAGACCTTCCATGTCTTCAAGCCTGTCGATGTCTTCATAACTGATGCCATCAGTGCCGGGAGATTTTTTGTGATCTCTTAATTATAAGTTTGGTCTGCTTGAGATCATTCATGTCCAAGTCAGCACATAGTACAATGAGCATGATTATTGTGGCTCACCGTCTGTCCAGGTCTTGTGTGCAGATTTGTTTCATGTATCTTTCTCTCTCTCTCTCGATCACCGCCCAGACCGATGTACCAGACCCACCCCCATAAATTCTATTCATGTGGAAATCTGATTCATGCAGCCTAAGCATTGGTGTGTTTTACGTCACATCTTCAGCACCATTTGGAGCTCTGGTGCTTATCCTTCGGCTATGTGTCCGGTTTCAGCCAGCGTTTACTCTGTTCGCTCTCCGTTCTGTGTTGTTTACGGTTGGGTTAGCTATCCCCACTCCCAACCTCATTAGTCGCCTCTTACGACATGCGTGGCGGAAACAGTGGTTTATTCTGTACACCCCAATTTGGGCCCCGGTAACCACTCGGGCGATGTATCTTTCAAGAAGCGTTCTTCTTTGGTATTTATCCAGTCTGTGAAAGGTATGGTCTTCACTTTGAAGTCCTTTCTAGCTCTTTTTTATCGGCAATTCATGGATCTGGGTAGGGATCAAAACTTCTAAGTGATCTTTCCTTACACACGTCTTGACAAACCACTTAAACCTTCAAGAGTTTTGCTTGATTAAACTCAACTTCCTTGGAAACTGCCTTCATGGAACTCAAGTTTCGCTTATTAAACCAATTTCCCTTTGGGAAACTGCCTTCATGGAACTCAAGTTTTGCTTCAGTTCTGGTAACCGTTCTTGTTGAGAGGTAGAGAATTTCTTAGCTCTTTACCAAGACTTAATTGAATGTCTTTTAGCTGTCCATATCTTATCTGTCTCATCATTCTACCATATTGGCTTATGCATCTCTTTCTTTCTTCTCCAATGGCACCGTATCTGTATTTGTTTAATTGTACTGATGATACTGTGCTCTTCTGTTGTTGACTTGAAATGCTGTAAGGTAATTTTGTCTTTATTAATTACCCCTTTTTTAAACTAAAACAGTCGCCCGAGTGGTTACCGGGGCCCAAATTTGGGGTGTAAAGAATAGAACCACTGTTACCTGCCGTGCATGTCGTAAGAGGCGACTAAGGAGGTTTGGCTGAAATCGGATGCACGTGTCCTAAACATGTAGAAGTTTATACGTTTAGGGGCCTACCAAACCAATGTGCAACGTATACACGTTCTTGGCAAGGATCAAACATATCACAAAGAGTGATTAAAATTGGTCGTAAAGAACGAACGCAAAGAAGAAGAAGAAACTAAAACAGTACAAGAGCAACAGACACTGTCATGATGGACACCCAGGACATATATCAGCTACAGTTTATAGTAAAGCTTGATAATGTCACTGTCAAGTCAGACCACGTTGTATTTATTCTCCTGCCGACTAGCCATCCTGGTAATCCTGCCATCATTTAGACAGATGCGATCCATGTTCACTAATGCAGTTTCCAATTCTCTACATTGTTTGTTCACAGACTTGTTCCCCATTACTTTGATATTAACCAGTGGCGGCTCGCGATCATTTTTGTTGGTGGGGCCAGACTTTTTTTCCGGATAAATCATGGTTTTTGGTTGCTATATTTAAATTTATAAAATAATAAATACACGTTATACATTATTTTTGGTGGGCCCGGCCCCACTGGCCCTTAATGACGAGCCTCCACTGATATTAACCATTACACTGTACTGAATTTGCTTTTTACTTATTCATTAATATTACTTATCTGTCTCTTCTTCTCTCTAATCCCGTTTCGTCTCACAACGTTAGGATTAGAAGAGAATTATAGAACAGGTTTTTGTGTGCGCTTCATAAATAGTGTTTTTCACCGTCTCTGGTATTTCTCAACTTCATCTTTTGTGTAGGCGGCCGTTAGCTTTGTATCGACTATATCGAAGTAGCATTGCTCTTTGAAGCATTGCTTATGGACGTATTTATGTGTTTACTACAAGTCAGCAGGGATTTAGTTTCGTAGAGCTATGAAAGATCAGCATGTGTTGGTCTTAACAGCAAAACTGTATACAACTGATATTTCTATTACAACTTGCATCATCACTACTCCCCCAGCAAGTGACGAAGGATATGCATAGTGATGGTTCTAGTGGTTTACTGGTTAAATACACTCTTCATAATGTTCACCTGGCACCCAGTTCTGCTAATACGACGTGTAATTCCTAACCATTTTTAAATAGCTGGACAGATTCAATAGCAATTTTAGTGTCTTTATTCAACAGGTGATCACAGAGAAACTGAAAAGTCGTCAATCTCTATTGATCTTCAACTCTCAGACGATCGGTGCTGTTTGTTAGACCATTCATTGCCGCGACCATCCTCTTGTGCAGGACAGTAAATTCACGTAAACCTGTTAAGGCTAACAACTTCTATGAATGATATGTAATTTCTATCGCAACCTGCCTTTTTGGCCCTGCATTCACTTTTGGTGCAGCTGTTTTTATTGTGTGAGTTTTTATCCTAGATCCCAAAGATTATATCATCCGAAGTGTTCCCATTGAATTTTAGTGTAGAACGTCACATTTCAACATAAAAGACAAGTTGCTAAAATATTCAAGATATATGAACAACGCTTGGTCACTATTGAAGACAAAATGCGATCTTTAGTTTCCATTTAATTGATTTTCTGCCAGGTACACAATGTTTAGAGTCCCTTGAGAAATATAAATGTGGAGGGTCATTAGCAAATCTATGTACCAGACACCAGACCACTTTCTTGATATAATGTATATACTTTTCTCTTGGGTCCTGTAAACAGAAGCCGTTTTTATTTCAAGATGGCAGCTTTTGTGATCACGACTAATGAAAGGTGGGACGACTGTTTCTGTAATAGAAGCTGATAAAAGTCATGCTGATAGTTTATGTGATACCTGCTGATGAAAATCATGGTGGAAGGTTCTGTGACTGCAGGTGATTCAAGTCGTAATAGTAATTTCTGTGATTACAGCTGATGAAGTTGTGAACAAGATAAACCCACAATTAGCTACATCGCTAGATATAATTTTATTTTAAAAAGCAACAACAACAAAATTCTCCAAGAAACGTATGAGAAAGAAATATTTTTAAATGTTAAATATTAGTTGATTAATTTATCTCAATTTCCCTTTTTATTTTATTTTTCTACATTTCACCCAGTCCTCCTCTTGTTTCTATTTCGTTTCGCTTAAATCTTTCAAGTATTATTTTGTATTCGTATTTTTAAATTCAGTTTCATTAAGTTTACATTTCTACTTTCCTCTCTTTATCGATGTGTATCGATATTGTTATTCTGTAATTCGCTTCTTCTGATGTCTTATCTATGTCCTTCTGACTTTTCCCACTCTCGTTCTTCTTCTTCTTCTTCTTGTGTTTTCAAATTTGCGTTAGCATCTTTTAATAATTTTGTTACTGAAATTTGCAACTTATATTCTTATCTTCTATCTAAGACAGAATCTTAGTTATTTAATTTTTTTTAACAGACGTTCACTAATGAGATATATACATTTAATAATTAGACAAATTAAACTGGAAGAGAGACTGTTGAATCATAATTCTATATTAATTTCCTTAATGATGCTGAAATAATGCTATTGCTACAGAAGATTGCTCAGAATACCATGGACAAAAATAACAAATGTCTCCATTTTGCAACAGCTTAAAATTGAGAAGAAGGGGTTGAATAAAAACGACACAAATTATAAAAATAAAATATTTTGGACACATAAAACAAACAACGTGTTTCTCTAAAAAAAACCATTCTGAAGGACATGACATCGGACAGATGAAGGAGAAGAAGACGAGCAAAAGACAGATGCAGGATGACGTAAACGAGTATAGTATGGCCGAGGCATACGTCCGGCACCTCACACAGGAGAGGGAGGGATTTAGAACTGATGTCATGGAAGCCGTGTTTCCAACATGAACAAGGATGATAGTGATGAATAACAATAATAATAATAATACAAATAGTAACAGCAACAGTAGTAATACTAGTTATTAATATGAAGAGATGAAAACAACATCTTTCGTCTCTGATATATATTGCCACAGTACTAGAGCAAGAGCCACAGTAGCGCAGTGGTTAGTCCATTTGCTTTCTAGACGGGTTGTCCAAGATTCGAAATTCACAGTTCGAGTTGAATGTTTTCATATCTCAACCGGCTGTCATGACGACCCATCTTCAATTGATAAAAATAACAGTGGCAGCAAAGTCGGTCAGTATGATGTTTACTATATCACTCATGGTATGCCATTAGGGAAAGAACACTGAGTCTAACATTGTATCCCGTTATACCACATGTTATAAACACAGGTATAAACACATGGTATTTTTTCCATCCAGAAGCACTTGAGCTTTTCAGCTCTTCGGCTCAGTGCCATGAACATCGTAACTCTTCGGTTCGGTGCCACGAGCACCGTAAATCTGGGGAATCTGTGGTTTTTCTGCCATCCCGCGGAATTGAACCCGCACACACAGAGGATAGTCACCCGTAGTCAACGCCTACGAACACCTTGGGCAGCGGGCATAAACACATGATATAAGCACATGTTATAAACACATGGTATAAACACATGTTATAAACACATGGTATAAACACATGGTATTTTTTTCCCCATCCAGAAGCACTTGAGCTTTTCAGCTCTTCGGCTCAGTGCCATGAACATCGTAACCCTTCGGTTCGGTGCCATGAGCACCGTAAATCTGGGGAATCTGTGGTTTTTTCTGCCATTCCGCGGAATTGAACCCGCACACACAGAGGATAGTCACCCGTAGTCCAACGCGCTACGAACACCTTGGGCAGGCGGGCATAAAACACATGATATAAGCACATGTTATAAACACATGGTATAAACACATGTTATAAACACATGGTATAAACACATGGTATTTTTTTTTCCCCATCCAGAAGCACTTGAGCTTTCAGCTTTCGGCTCAGTGCCATGAACATCGTAACCTTCGGTTCGGTGCCATGAGCACCGTAAATCTGGGAATCTGTGGTTTCTGCCATTCCGGAATTGAACCCGCACACAGAGGATAGTCACCCGTAGTCCAAGCGCTACAACACTCTGGGCAGACGGGCATAAAACACATGATATAAGCAGATGTTATAAACACATGGTATAAACACATGTTATAAACACATGGTATATACGTTTTTAGTGTACTATAATACAATTAAATGTGACTGTACATTCAAGAAAGTTGGCACAAAACCGTGCTTGAATTACATTCAGAAACAAAGAATGAAGTGGTTTGATTACTTAATAAGAATGCATCCAAACTCCACAGTATACAGAGTCTTCTACAACAGAACATTGGGAAAGAAGGAAAGAGGAAGACCACGAAAAGATGGTTAGATGGCAAAGCAGAATCCTGTGAAAGAGCAAAGATAACAATCACCCAAGCCACCAGAACAGCGCAAGACAAAAACAGAAAATCACGACACTGGGCAACAACCCGGTAGCAGTATGACGACAAAAGAAGAAGAAGAAGTACATTCATTTTCTATCTCAGAAACTTCTCTTTGCCAGATCGAACTCACGTAATCCAAGTTGAGACCTTTGGTGTTGAGTGCTCTATTATTTCAGACATATCGATAATAGGATATACTGGAGTGAAAACAGATACCAAAGATCCAAGGGATTTTATCCTTTCGGGCGACACGTTTCCTAATTCGTCTGTACACTTTTCTGCTTTTCTACAATGTGGAAATGTATATGTATAGCTATTAGATCAGTGCTACTCTGTTTATGTTTAAAGTTACATTAATTTAAAATAAAGAATGAAAATAAAATGTGATCTATCGACTTCAGTTGACAGCCGGTGTAGCTCGGTAGCAATTTGCAGTATCTTTTCACTAATGGACAGTGTTCAAATAACATCAAATCATGTCCCAAGTTAATCGATTGAAAGTTGGTACAAGGGGTTGCGTATTTGAGTTCAGTAGGAAGGCACCTTCAAATGCCATGAAGTATATTTACGTGATTTATTTTTGCTTGTAAAATGAGAGAACGAGTATTTAAGAGGAGATAGTGAAGGAGGAGCGAGGAGGGAGGAGGGGTAGATGTGTGTAATTCTAAGGAATGCGTTAATTTCATTCAATTTAACTTAAGAACAGCTATAAAACATTTATTAACTGGTACTAAAATTTGCAATAGACTACTGCAACAACATTGATAACTGTAACGATAATTTTCAAATGCTCTTCTAATACGCAATGAACACATTGACTAACTAGTAAAAGATCATTTTCAAATTCTCTTCAATAACGCAACGAACAACATTGACTAGTTATTAACGATATTTATTAGTTTCGCAACTCTCCTGATCCTTTATCCGTGTCATATCTTTAAAAAATCCGGAAAGTTACGGATTTCAAAACTTGTCTGGTCTCTGTTGTATGAAACAAGAAATTCTGTAACCGTATCAGAAAAAAAATGTCACAAATTATACAAACTTGTTTTGTGTGTTCAAATAAAATACAACCACGAAAAGGATGAATGTTGTCATATTATTTTCTATTGAAAATCTAAAAATGATATTCAAATAAAAGAATAGAATCAGTGCTAAATATGATTGGAACAATAACACACAATCTTATGTACGCGCAAAGGACAATGCTTTTTTGTTCAAAGCGAATAAAAAGTGCAAGAACTATTAGGGCAAGTCAACAATAGAAGCAGGAAAAATTGATTTGACATTAATATTGAACTAAGAAATTGGTATAATAATTAGTAGAATTAATGAGAATCTAGCAGTAAAAATGCGAAAATGGTAAAGGGACATATAAATGTATGAAGTTTTGTAATGTCTTAGACGCGTAATAACCATGATGGCAAATGTCAAACGGCAAGAAGAGAACAAATAATTGCCTTCAGAGAAAGTATATTAAATACAAAGAAAATAGAAGAGTTATTAAATTGTGCATATACTTTCGTTATTTCGTTATTTCGACAAAAAAATATAATTAATAATTAGATATGAGACAAATATGAAGCTCTTGAAAAATGAACATAGAAGCAAAAGTTTTCAAACCAAAAGAAAGTTCCTCTTTCCACATCTTGCATTCAGAATCGCTTCTTGGCCTTTTCGTTAAGATCAAAATGTAGTACCAGCTTGATTGTGACAGAAGGTGGGAACCTTTATTTAACGCCAAATGGCAACTAAATATACTTAAACAAGCTCCGAGCAACTCTCATTCGAAAAAAATTATGGCTCTCTGAGTTTATACACGTTTAACCGTACTGTGCCCACTTGTTGTGGCACTTCCGGGTAGGACCCAATAACCAAAAAACAAAGTTAACATTTAAACAGAAAGTACTGCGTGAAGATATAAAGTTATACTTTTATTTGCTTTTTATTCTTTGTTGTACATCAACCACTTGCTAAACCACTCAATCAACCACTTACTAAACCACTCATTGAACCACTTTGCTAAACCACTCAATCAACCACTTACTAAACTACTCAATCAACCACTTACTAAACCACTCATTCAACCACTTGCTAAACCACTCATTCAACCACTTACTAAACCACTCATTGAACCACTTTGCTAAACCACTCATTCAACCACTTACTAAACACTCATTGAACCACTTTGCGAAAAAATACTCTCTGAGCTAAACTACTTCAACCTACTTGCAACCACTCATTGAGACCATAACAAACCACTCATTCAACACTTGCTAAACCACTCAATCAACCATTTGCTAAACCATCACATCAACCACTTACTAACCACTCATCGAACCACTTACTAAACCACTCATTCAACCACTTGCTAAACCACTCATTCGAGTCTATGTAATTTGCTTCAGATAGTATTACGTTATACATCGACCACTTTGCTAAACCACTCATTGAGGTCGGTATGTAATTTGCGTTTCAGAGAATGAGTTCGTTATACCATTTAAATGCCTACAGACTTGTAAGCCAGCACATCCGGTTTCTGCATATTTTTTTAATCAGGTTCGCCTACCTAGGTCACGGACAAAAAAAACTCCTGACCTACGGGAGTTCACCCCCTTTAGGTGAGCCTGAAGTTCCTTACCCTTGAGCTTAGTCCTCAAAGTTTCCCGGTCTACACAAACTGGAAGATGGGCTTGTTTGTATGTTCTCAGGGCTACTAATTTAGACGACTTCATATCTGCTGGATGCAGAGTCAGGCGTAGAGCAAACCCTGTAGACATCATGTAGTCTATGCAATTGTCACATTCACAAACACGACACATTGAGGAAATTCATATTAGAGGGAACAGTTGAAAGAAAGCGAGCAAGAGGAAGACAGAGATACTTTTTAAATTAATCTTCTGTATTCGCCCGCTATGAATTCAGGGGCAGCCATGCTCCTGTGTGGCGTTCCTGACTGATTTATGCGTGAAAGCCTGCTTACCGTTTTACTGGTTTCCTCGAAATACAGGCGAGCCTTCTCCCACTTTAGGGGTAGCTGTTTAATTAAGAATGGAACATAAAGAGGTAGACAGACATAGTCTATCATAGTTTACTATCACGAAGGTATATAGTTTATAGTTAGTTTTCGTTATTAAATTAATAATGTGTTGACGATTAGCATCCATAACTCCCTATCTAGTACCATATTCTACTGGTTATGTATTACGTAAATGGCTGATGCAAGCAGGTTTATAATATTGATCTTCCCTAAACCAAAAAGGGTTCCACGAGACTAATCTTAAAGATAGATTATAGAGCATCCGTGAGGACCACCTGTTGACACATAAATTCATGGAGGCAACTCATCGTGCTGTTTAAACTTCAGAGCATAAGGAACTGATCGCAGAAGAGAAGAATAAACAAAATTCTCGAAACTTTGGTTTTTCGTTTCAATTTAATTGACGAAATTTATTTAGTATTTTCTTGCTTTATGTTTTTAAAACATTGTATATATTGTGTATTATATTTTATATTATTTTAAGCCAGAATACGATTTTATTAGTACTGTATAATTGTAGTGTTCATACTATAATGCTTCGCTAAATATTATAGAAATAACTTGCTGAGTATTATTACAAACATCCAACAATGATGAGTAGTTATAGTTAAATAACAGTATTGCTTACAAAAGTAACGAGTAGTAAGATGTACTTAAAAGTAACTGAAACGCACGTCAATTGCTTTCATTATTTTACAGAAATCTCTCTGAGAGGCAATCATATTAATATTTTCTAAGTTGTATGACTCCCTTCTATTGTATTTGTTATAGTTGTTATTATTTATTACATTTTATCAGCTGCTGCAGAAGCGGAAATTTAGCGTGTATATTAGTTATTTATATATATGTGTAAGAAGAACTTCACAATGGGCGGTTACGCCACTGCAAAAACTTGCGAACCGCTGCACAAGGTAAACAGAGAACCTTAGACAGTACAAACAAACATGGTAGATATTGATTTGTGTACATCCAAATACCGCGCGAGGGAACAATAGCACAGAAACAAAACTACAATTAGTTAAAATCATAGATCAAATCAGATCCATAGATCAGATCGGGATGTAATAGATCTCCAACATTTCCTGTCTCTAGCCATGGTGACGTATTCTGTCCAAATTGGTCATTGCTCATATCTTAATGTTTCTCAATCAGTTAACACATTGACTACCAGAAGCCGTTCACAGACTCATAGACATTCAAACATTTGGCTTAATACAACAATAAAATAATTTTTTTTTTAAAACAACAAGAGGTTTACAGGTGAAAGATTGACTTCATTGCACTGTGATTCCCCATATGGCTCCGTCCTTGTCGTCAAAAATGACACGGCAGCTGCCGAGGGTGTTGTATAAATTAGAACTTTGTAGCTTCAGCAACAATTCTAGGTATCTCGTTAAAAAATTGCGCATGTGAATCGGTCCGGATTCAAAACCACATCCTTCAGAACGGCAGCAAATGTCTTAACCATTTCGGTATAACCCCCACACACACACACACAGTACAATAGTGTATCTACACAATAAGATATTAATCATCACATATTCTATTGAAAGGTAAGAGGAAAATAACGTACATACAGATTTATACACTATGCAATGACTCATACAGTGAAGAAGAAAGAACAACATTTTTCGATCAATTAATGGAATAAAAATGAGTAAAGTCAACAACACTGACAAGATGTATATTATGGGAGATTTTAACAGAAGAGTTGGCGAGCGAAGAACACCATGGGAGACACATCTAGGACCATTTAGCGACACAACAACGAAATGCAACAGCAACGGGAACACCTGCTTAATATATGTGCAGAACATGATCTATTTATCATCAATACATTTTACCAACATAGGAGAAGATAGATATTGACCTGGTATAAATGGAATAATATTAAATAAAGCATCACAGATCGACTTTATATTAGCAAAGAAGGCTGAAAGATGGAGAATAAAAAACGCTAGAACCATCCCAAATGCAATATTAGACTCTGACCATAGTTCAGTGGTACTTTGGCTACACAAACCAAATAGAAAACAAGACAGGAGTACAACTCAGCCACTACAATCAACCAAGTGAAAGAATTCAAATATCTTAGGAAGCATATTCACAGAAGATGGAAGACTAGATAGAGAGATAGAGGTAAGAGTGCAAAAAGCAAATGCAGTAACCTACCAGCTATCCCCATTGTTAAGACACCCACAAATTTCACAGGCAGCTAAGCAACAGATGATCAACATCATTTACATGCTTACTTTGTGTTACCAGAGCCAAACATGGACAATGAGCAAAGTGCAGTCACAAAATATAACTACATGCGAAAGGCGCTGCCTGCGAAAAGTTACCACCAACACAAGAAAAGACAGAATCACCAACATCAGCATAAGAAAGAAAGTTGGCACAAAACCGTGCATGAATTACATAGATAAACAAAGAATGAAGTGGTTTGGCACTTAATAAGAATGCATCCAAACTCCACAGTATACAGAGTCTTCTACAAAAGAACATCGGGAAAGAAGGCAAGAGGAAGACCATAAAAATGGTTAGATGGCATAGCAGAATCCTGTCAAAGAGCAAAAATAACAATTACCCAAGCCACCAGAAAAGCGCAAGACAAAAGAAAACAGAAAACCTACAGTACACTGGGCAACAACCCGGTAGCAGTGTGACGACAAAAGAAGAAGAAGAAGATCTATTGAAATTAAACTCCACGGATCAAATTTCACAGTTGCAGGGGATTTTCCTGACCATATCAGTTCTCAAGTCAACCCAGCTTCAACTGAGTACCAGAGAAACATTGGATAGTAAAGACGGCATGCGTGGTGTTGACCACATCATCCATCGTGGGCTTCTGGTCAAAGAAAATTGAGGACCTAACAATGTACTCCTTAACATACCAGATGTTATGAAAATGGGTGATTTACTTTACTTACATTCACTTACAATAGTTGACAATTTAGCTCAACACAGCTTATTTGATACATGCACATGAGGAATAAAAATATGCTTGCTCGTTTTTCTCCTGCATCCTTCAAATCCTCAATAATGACTTTCTCAGGTCTGTTTGATCGTCCCCTTTTCGTTTCCTTGCGGGTTTCACTCAAGTGTTTGTCTAGTGACACTTAACTGTGTCTTTCGCATACATCCACTGCCATTTTTTTTCTGACCTGGGTCATTTAAAAAAAAATTTTTTTCGATCCAGAAGCACTTGAGTTGAAAGCTCTTCGGCTCGGTGTCATTGACATCGTAACCCTTCGGTCCGGTGCCACGAACACCGTAAATCTGGGGAACCTGTAGCTTTTCTGCCAGTCCGCGGAGTTGAACCCGCACTCACAGAGGACTAGTCACCCGTAGTCCAACGTGCTACGAACACGCTGGGCACCTTCATAAAGGGTTCCTGTCCTTATCCACAGGTCTGTGTTTGCCATTCTGTCATACCACCTCAATCTGAGAATCCACTCTGTCATACCACCTCAATCTGAGAATCCACTGAAGACATTTGTTCTTAAAGGTCTGAATCTTAATTGTATTTAACTTGGTGAACCGCCACGTTTCTGAATCAAACAACAAGAACATATTTGATAACATATATTTATCAACGACGTGTTTTTCAATATGATAGTTAATGTTTTAAATTGTATTACATAAGTATTGATTGATTGATCTGGTAATGGATGTCCAACATTTTCTGTTACTTCTCATGGATGCCGTCTATCAATGCTTTTAACTTCTATGGACATACGTGGATTTACTGTCCGGGACATTCGGATGTTTGCGATAATAAGCGTATATACATGCTATCATCAAACTAATATATAGGTGGGGGCTTTGAAGATAAATATCAATTTATTTATTAACTGATTTCGGTTGCTCAGCAACGATCACGGCAATTGATGACGAATACACACAACATGTAAAGGAATTGAAAATCAAACGCTGTACATGCAACATTTGGCATTTGGGACCACTGACAAATAATTAGAGAAAGAGAGAGAGTTAAGAAGGCAGGGAGAGGGATGAAGGAAGGGAAGAACAGAATGAAGGGGAAGAGAGAATTTGAAAATAATGAGAGGAGAAAGAGGGAGGAAAAGACACAATGGAAATCGAAATGAAACGAGAGATGTCAGGAAAAAAGAAGGAATAGACGGAACAAATGCGACCTAGAAATGAATGAATAAAAAGAGATTATTACGTATGTTCTTCAATTCTATTTAGTCATATAATTTTTAATTTTGTCATTTTGATGAATATTTTCAACATCACGACCAAAGTTGCAAATATTGTCTGAGATAGACCAAAGTTGCAAATATTGTCTGAGATAGACCAAAGTTGCAAATATTGTCTGAGATAGACCAAAGTTGCAAATATTGTCTGAGATACACCAAAGTTGCAAATATTGTCTGAGATAGACCAAAGTTGCAAATATTGTCTGAGATAGACCAAAGTTGCAAATATTGTCTGAGATAGACCAAAGTTGCTAATATTGTCTGAGATAGACCAAAGTTGCAAATATTGTCTGAGATAGACCAAAGTTGCAAATATTGTCTGAGATAGACCAAAGTTGCAAATATTGTCTGAGATAGACACTACTTTTTACCACAGAAACAAGAATGTCAGACTTAAATATATAATTCTGGATATTTCCGGACACTTCGATCAAATTTTATAAATATTTGAGTGTTCCCTGACCAGAAATCCACCAACACCGTATGCAGTCATTCATAAGATTTCTTGACGTAAGTCATGTTAACGGTATGAAAATATTATTCTTTATTTCTTCTAAATATATGAAATGAAAATCGTGGCATATCCTAAAGGACGTAGCCATCAACGACAGTAAATGAGTCGTTGATTTTCTAGGCACCACTTATACGTTCAGTAGTTTACCATTGCTTTCTGAACGGTGAGGTCTATTTTTACCTTATTGTAAAAACCCCACGGAAACGAATTTGCTTCCAAACTTGCCCACCGTGGGGTTTGAACCAGGTACGCTTGGGTTCGTGATCAAGCTCACTACCGCTTGAGCTACAGACACTCACACTACATATCTAATTTTTGATGAAAATTTTGTATAAAATATTGCACGTTTCTACAAGCATTGCTTCCGAGAAAGTAATGCAAATTTTGATCAGAACTGTTAAGCAGCACATTTCAAACTTGTCACTTGGATAAAAGAGCTTAAACAATGTTATTTGCATGTCAGCGTGAAGAAATAAAACTGATAAAAGACGGCACTGGATATCAGAGACTGTCTACTTTACTTGTCAATGTTGCCAGTCAACGAAGTTATCCACATCGTTGCGTAAAGTACATGGAAACAACGTGTTCCTTTTGAGCATCGGTTCCCAAAATGGGTGGTACTGCCCCCCCCCACCCCAGTGGGCGCTGAAGCCTTCCTGGAGGCGATTTGAGTTCAGAAGCATTGGGGATGGGGAGGGGGGTTCGTGATTTTGCGATAATTTTTGAATAATCATGCAAAATTTGAATTCTGCATTTTAATTCATCTTATGCCCGTCTTACACGATCCATTTTTTCATCAATTTTTCAGTATTAATCATTTGAATTGACATGATAAAATATATCATTTTATGTCAAAATAGACATGTATATATGTGGGGTTAGAGAACTGTGTAATGGAGGGTTACAAGTTTTGTCTAAGTTTAGTCTAAAGTTTATGTCTAAGTTATTCACAAAGTTTATGTCTAAGTTTATTCAAGTTAGTCAAGTTTATCACAGTTATGTCGTAAGTTTGTCTACAAGTTTATGCAAGTTTAAGTTTACGTAAGTTTATAAAAGTTGTATGTTTATTCAAGTTTGTAAAAGTTTTTCGTAAGTTTTTTAAGTTTGTTAATTTATGTCGAGTTTATTGTGTTTTTAAAGTTTCAAGTTTATGCCAAGTTTATACAAGTTTATGTAAGTTTATGTTAAATTTATTCCAGTTTATTGAAAATTTATTCGATCAAAGTTATAAATTTATGTCAAAAGTATGAAGTTTATGTCGAAAGTTTACGTACAAAGTTTATGTCGAAAGTTATGTGACAAGTTTATGGCAAGTTTATGTCGAAAGTTTATGTCAGTATTTGAAAATTCTATGTCTGACAAAGTATTAAATTTATGTCAAAGAAATAGACAGTTTATGTCGGTTAAAGTTTATGTCGTAAAGTATGTGAAAAGTTTGGCGTACAAAGTTTATGTCGATGGAATGGGAAAGCAAAGTTTATGTCGTACAAAGTTTATGTCGTACAAAGTTTATGTCGTACAAAGTTTATGTCGTACAAAGTTTATGTCGTACAAAGTTTAGTCGTACAAAGGGCGTTGAGGCCGAAAAGTTTGGGAATCTATGCTTTGGAGAGAAATGTTCAGGTCTCGGATTTATATGTCAGAAAGGGCTTTATATTGCACACTGAACAATCCTATTTCTGACTTAAATAGACAATGACGGGTTGCGTGTAATGCATTGTACGAGTTTTCAGGAACGCAGTTTTTGCCTAGTGATTAGGGACTCTTCTTCTTCTTCTTTTGTCGTCACACTGCTACTGGGTTGTTGTCCAGTGTCGTCACAATGCTACCGGGTTGTTGCCCAGTGTCGTCACACTACTACCGGGTCGTTGCCCAGTGTCGTCACACTACTACCGGGTTGTGCCCAGTGTCGTCACACTACTACCGGGTTGTTGCCCAGAGTCGTCACACTGCTACCGGGTTGTTGCCCAGTGTCGTCACACTACTACCGGGTCGTTGCCCAGTGTTGTGGTTTTCTGTTTTTGTCTTGTACTAATCGGGTGGCTTGGTTGATTGTTATTTTTGCTCTTTCACAGGATTCTGCTATGCTATCTAACCATCTTTTCCGTGGTCTTTCTCTTGCCTTCTTTCCCGATGTTCTTTTGTAGAAGACTCTGTATACTGTGGAGTTTGGATGCATTCTTATTAAGTGGCCAAACCACTTAATTCTTTGTTTATCAATGTAATTCAAGCAAGGTTCTGTGCCAATTTTCTTTCTTATGCTGATGTTGGTGACTGTCTTTTTTGTGTTGTTGGTAACTTTTCGCAGGCAACGCATTTCACATGTAGTTATATTTTGTGACTGCGCTTTGCTCATTGTCCATGTTTGGCTGTGGTAACACAAAGTAGGTATAGAAATGCTGTTGATCATCTGTTGCTTAGCTGCGTGTGAAATTTGTGGGTGCCTTAACAATGGGGCTAGCTGGTAGGTTACAGCATTTGCTTTTGCACTCTAGCCTCTATCTAGTCTTCCGACTTCTGTGAAAATGCTTCCTAAGTATTTGAATTCTTTCACTTGGTTTATATTACTGCCATTGATATGGATAAGGGACTAAATATCTCACACCAATATCTCCATCGACAAACATTAATTAAAGCAAAAGACTTTACATGCATAGGGAGCAGTGGCGGCTCGTGATCATTTGTGTTGATGAGGTCAGACACATATTTTCGAAAAAATCATGGTTTTGGGTTAGGTTATATTTCAGTATATCAAATAATATATACATGTTACACATTATTTATTTTTTGGGGGCATGGCCCACTGGCCCCTAATGACGAGCCGCCACTGATAGGGAGCATTTTTTTCATAAAGGGAATAATAACTACCGAAATCTAACATACATGCAATAAAGCAAATCAAATCATTTGACAAATGGCATAGAATTTGGAAATGCACACATGTTACTATGAACACTAAAAGAACATTGTACGACACAATATTTCTCACAATAGTATACTATCAGTACCAAAACCTGGAAGCTGATGTCAAACAATAGAAAAGAACTAGTCACGACGGAGACGAAATGTCTACACAGAATGCTTGGAGTGTGATGAAGAGACCAGTTTAGAAATGAAGATAGGAACAAAATAGGTACAACATCAATACTGAACTTCATCAAGAAACAACATATTAAATGTTTCGACCACATAAGCAGATTATCAAAAAGCATACGTTGAAAAGTAATCAAATGACAAAGTCTGAGCATAGACATACTGAGCATAGACATACTGGAGCATAGACAAACCTGAGCATAGACAAACTGAGCATAGCAGACAAACTGAGCATAGACAGTCAAAAAATGATGTGCTTTATGTATCCACATAACAAAAACTAAACAAATGGATCTGTACTTCATTAGAATCAAATTTTCACGACTGGTCTTGGAAAGATTGTTGAATCTACCCCCACTGTTTGTTGATCTCTGATTTCTTAAGTTAATAGTATGAAGATTCAGCCTTGCGGGACATTTTCCAGTCTGTTAATTTGCTAAATTGAATATTAAACGTGGAAGATTCAAAAGCCTCGGGGATGAATATTGGAGTAGAAATTGAAAGAAATGAATCATATTTAAATACAATTCCGTGGACAGTCTAGAGTCTAGAGCTTCTTCTTCTTCTTCTTCTTTGCGTTCGTTCTTTATGACCAATTTTAATCACTCTTTATGATATGTTTGATCTTTGCCAAGAACGTGTATATGTTGCACATTGGTTTGGTAGGCCCCTAAACGCATAGACTTCGACACGTTTAGGACATGTGCATCCGATTCCAACCAAACCTCCTTAGTCGCCTCTTACGACATGCGTGGCAGGTAACAGCGGTTCTATTCTTTCCACCCCAAATTTAGGCCCCGGTAACCACTCGGGTGGAGTCTAGAGCTAAAGGAAGACCGAGAAAAAGATGGATAGACAATATCAAGACCACACTAAATAAACACGGATATTACACAACAAGGGCGCCTCATGTGACCCTGGAACACAAATTAAAGCTCCCACCCCTACGCTTAACGACAAGAATAGACAACCAATTCCATCATCCACCTGGGAAAAGACAATAGACGTTGTAGCCATTATGAAGTGTTAATGTTGTATCGACACTAGAGTCCAGCAAGCCAACAACGTTACGTACCAACTTACCCTAATCTTGAAACACCCAGCGATTCCATTAGCGAATAAAAGACAGATTATAAATGCAATCTTCATACCAACACTGTGCTACCAGTACCAAACTTGGCACTGACAAAAGAACAAGAATGGAAAATTATCATCTGTGAAATTAGATGCTTGAGAAACGCGGTAAATAAAAAACGAACAGACTATATCAGAAATGAGGAAATTAGAAGAACATTCGGAGCATCACATGTCGGAAACCGATCATCAGTTAAACATGCAATGCCTATAGACAAAAAGACGAGAATGACAAAAGAGAGAAGAAAGATGTGTCATGACATCCAAACCGTACATCACTGATGGCTGTTTTATCAATCTTGTCGCAACATTCAAACCATAAGTATAAAAACTCTGAGAAAATGTAATTACGAGACAAAAACTATGCACATTTTTCTTATATTTTTCTGAGAAGAAATTTCGATATCAGCATTTTTTCATATCTTCTACGAGGTAGAATTCGTTGCTACAGAACATGAAAAGTATATTAGTCAAAGTTTCTGGTCATGTTATTAGCACATAGCTGAAGTCCATTAACTGCTTGTGATGGACACGGGCAGCCCGTCATTAGCTCTCATGTGATGACCAGAACTCGAGAATTTGTCATTCATTATTTATACCCACCATCGGTATAGTCAATCGCTGTTGGTCGCCCGAGTGGTTACCGAGGCCCAAATATGGGGTGTAAAGAATAGAACCACTGTTACCTGCCATGCATGTCGTAAGAGGCGACAAAGGAGGTTTGGCTGAAATCGGATGCATGTGTCCTAAACGTGTAGAAGTCTATGCGTTTAGGGCCTACCAAACCAATGTGCAACGTATACACGTTCTTGGCAAAGATCAAATATATCACAAAAGTGATTAAAATTGGTCGTAAAGAACGAACGCAAAGAAGAAGAAGAATCGCTGTTGGTTATTACGGGTCAAGGTGATCATTACGGTCAGGGTCATAGAATATTAAGCATCCAAATCAAGTATTTGATATCAACCGCTATAAATGTGGATACAATAATGGGATTCTAATAGCAATCTCACAAATCCCCGTCTATATCCACGCTCGCCCGAGTAGTTACCGGGGCTCAAATTTGGGTGTAAAGAATAGAACCACTGTTACCTGCCACGCATGTCGTAAGAGGCGAATAAGGAGGTTTGGCTGAAATCAGATGCATGTGTCCGCTAGGGAATGCTAACCCGAAACAAATGCTTGCAGAAAACGGATGTACCAGGCCGTAAGGCGCATAACATGGTGCAACGACCCTCACAATGAGGAATGGGATAACGGATTCTACGGTCGCCAATCTGCCTCAGAGATTTAGTCCCGCAGTAAGAATGTCAGACCTACCATCACGAGGGTGGCCAAAACTTACTGTGGGAAGAGGTCGGCACAAACGGGAAGCAGAAATCATAGGAATTATATCCTACAGAACTGCCCCCAGTATGCAGACTTGAGAAGAAAGAGGTGGCCCATTTACACTAGCGTCCAAGACAAACTGTATGGCGTGGCTGATAATCCGAAGCAGACGGCTGCCTTTATTAGAAAATCCAAAATCCCAATCTAGTGAGAACGCAGAAGAAGATATCCAAACTCAATCCCATTTCCTTAATTTAAATGTGCTTGTCGTTTCATCAGTCTATCTATTGTCTATTCCCAGGTGGAAGATGTAGTTGGCTGTCCACTTTTACCGTTAAGCGTAGGGATGGGAGTTTTAATTTGCGTTCTAGAACTAGATGAGTCGCCCTTGTGTTGTATCCGTATTTATGTAGTGTGGTCTTGATATTGTTGGTTTGTACTGTGGTTTCGTCAGTTCTCATTTAAAAGTGTCTAAAGTCGAAGAATTGACTTCATCGCACTAAGTTTTGCTCTTTATGGCTCGTCACTTCTCCACAGATACAGCACGAGGCCTGCCATAAGTACTGAATAAAGCATGAATTTCGTAACTCCTTCAAGAATCCTAGGGTTCTCTTGAAAAAATGCACCCATAAAGAGATCAGCGCTGTCCGGATTCGAACCCCCCGACCTTCAGAACGCAAGGCAAGAGTTTAACCACTTAGCCACAAAGACCCCCCACCCCTAGTTGTTATTTGTTATAAGCTAGTGAGAATTGATATTCATCATCGGTCCCAAGGGCACTTAAAACAGAGACCAACAAATGTCCATTCACAAATGTCCACTGCTGTATTTGTTGAGGCAGAGATCTGAGCACCTATGGACATGTCCAGAGTGCTATGATGATAGTCCTCTGATAACTGATGTCCACTCATGTCGATCTTGTTACTTAACTATAGAACCCGGATCTTCATGAACAGTTGGGGTTTTTTTTTACCTCTGTTACTGTAAGTAATATGATAATGAAAAGAGAAAATGAAAACAATGAAGAAAAGAATATACAAAAAAGGAAGTAATTGACTTATAACAGACATAAGAATCGCCCGAGTGGTTACCGGGGCCCAAATTTGGGGTGTAAAGAATAGAACCACTGTTACCTGCCACGCATGTCGTAAGAGGCGACTAAGGAGGTTTGGCTGAAATCGGATGCACATGTCCTAAACGTGCAGAAGTCTATGCGTTTAGGGGCCTACCAAACCAATGTGCAACGTATACACGTTCTTGGCAATGATCAAACATATCACAAAGAGTGATTAAAATTGGTCGTAAAGAACGAACGCAAAGAAGAAGAAGAAAACATAAGAATCATCGAAGTTTCATATATAAGTTACTAATCGAGCATACTTAACTGTACTCATGACCAACCTATAGATTCTCAGTTTATTTCAGCACATGATGAATGCTATGAGTACTTGTAGTTGTTGAAGTATATTGTTTATATATATATATATATATAATATCTCATCGGCACTGGCAAGACTGCCTGATAACTCATGTCATGTTAGATGATAAATTCGCCTGAGTGGTTACCGGGGCCCAAATTGGGGTGCAAAGAATAGAACCACTGTTACCTGCCACACATGTCGTAAGAGGCGGCCAAGGAGGTTTGCGTGGGGATAGCTACCCCACACTGTAAAAAACACTAGATGGCTACAGAGCGGAGAGCGAATCGAGTAAACGCTGCCTGATACCGGACACATCGCCGAAGGATAAGCACCAAAGCTTCAAATGGTGCTGAAGATGGGACGTAAAACACACCAATGCTAAGGCTGCATGAATCAGATTTCAACATCAATAGAATTTATGGGGAGGTCTGGTACATCGCTCTGGGTGGTGATCGGTAGAGAGAGAGAGAGAGAGAGAGAGAGTGAGAGAGAGAGATGATACATTTATCCAGTCTTAAAATCTCACCTTCGTCAATTGTCGAGTCATCGTCAGGGAATGTGCGATGTCCAGATACCTTAGTAGACCTGTATTATCTTTACTATATTACCACCTTAATTAACTATAGAACTATTGTCGTCTGTACGTCACTTTTATTATGTCAAATGTGCCCACTATAGTAACTGTTGTACTCTGTGTGTCAACAACATTACGTCAAATATGCCCACTATAGTAACTGTTGTAGTCTGTGTGGTAAAATTATGGTAAAAAGGGCCAACTAGAGATTTTATCTAAGTCTGTGTTTCAACAGAATATTTACACAAACCAATGCGTGACCAAGTAAGACAACATATACACACGAGATCTTTGACGCATGAATTTTTTATTGCTCCTATTCACTCATATATCACCAAAACATTTTTTTTAAATCTTGCGACTTATGGCTTTCGAATTGGATAGAATTATTTCTATTGATCTTGGCGCCAGAAAGAAATTCAGTCTGATCGTTGATGACCATACTTCATCTTCATCATGGGATCATTATTTGAATGATTAAACCGTCATGTGTTTTATTGTGTTATTATGATGAAGTAAACTGTTGTTCAGTGCTCATATCTGATCCCATGTAATGTAGTGTCTTCTACTACTTGAGTCTCGGTAAGTCTATCAACAGTATACGTTTTATCAGACGCTATAATCATCATATATAAGAATGAGATGCGTGATGCTATAATTTCTGGTGCGCCTTCTGGTCTAGTATTGCAGACTTCAGCACCTTTCAGAGGAAGAGATGTCTTCTCCTTAACCTCATTATTCAAGCTAGAGCGAGCACGCAACGGCTATCGGCGAAACATCGGACGCCATCCCACTCTAGCCAGGCTATACTTCGAAAATAATATTGCCACGATGAACATACATGAAGAATTTAAAAATACCAACTGGCATAAAAGACAGGAATAGGACGGAATAGTCCAAGCTCACCGATACCGCTACTAGTCTGTAGACGTTTAATTGACACAACTATCTATGCTCGGTAGGATCATTAACTGACACAACTATCTATGCTCGGTAGGATCATTAACTGACACAACTATCTATGCTCGGTAGGATCATTAACTGACACAACTATCTATGCTCGGTAGGATCATTAACTGACACAACTATCTATGCTCGGTAGGATCATTAACTGACACAACTATCTATGCTCGGTAGGATCATTAACTGACACAACTATCTATGCTCGGTAGGATCATTAACTGACACAACTATCTATGCTCAGTAGGATCATTAACTGACACAACTATCTATGTTCGGTAGGATCATTAACTGACACAACTATCTATGCTCAGTAGGATCATTAACTGACACAACTATCTATGCTCGGTAGGATCATTAACTGAGACAACTATCTATGCTCAGTAGGATCATTAACTGACACAACTATCTATGCTCGGTAGGATCATTAACTGACACAACTATCTATGCTCAGTAGGATCATTAACTGACACAACTATCTATGCTCGGTAGGATCATTAACTGACACAACTATCTATGCTCGGTAGGATCATTAACTGACACAACTATCTATGCTCTTTAGGATCATTAACTGACACAACTATCTATGCTCGGTAGGATCATTAACTGACACAACTATCTATGCTCGGTAGGATCATTAACTGACACAACTATCTATGCTCGGTAGGATCATTAACTGACACAACTATCTATGCTCAGTAGGATCATTAACTGACACAACTATCTATGTTCGGTAGGATCATTAACTGACACAACTATCTATGCTCAGTAGGATCATTAACTGACACAACTATCTATGCTCGGTAGGATCATTAACTGACACAACTATCTATGCTCGGTAGGATCATTAACTGACACAACTATCTATGCTCGGTAGGATCATTAACTGACACAACTATCTATGCTCGGTAGGATCATTAACTGACACAACTATCTATGCTCGGTAGGATCATTAACTGACACAACTATCTATGCTCGGTAGGATCATTAACTGACACAACTATCTATGCTCGGTAGGATCATTAACTGACACAACTATCTATGCTCGGTAGGATCATTAACTGACACAACTATCTATGCTCGGTAGGATCATTAACTGACACAACTATCTATGCTCGGTAGGGTCATTAACTGACACAACTATCTATGCTCGGTAGGGTCATTAACTGACACAACTATCTATGCTCGGTAGGATCATTAACTGACACAACTATCTATGCTCGGTAGGGTCATTAACTGACACAACTATCTATGCTCGGTAGGATCATTAACTGACACAACTATCTATGCTCGGTAGGATCATTAACTGACACAACTATCTATGCTCGGTAGGATCATTAACTGACACAACTATCTATGCTCGGTAGGATCATTAACTGACACAACTATCTATGCTCGGTAGGATCATTAACTGACACAACTATCTATGCTCGGTAGGATCATTAACTGACACAACTATCTATGCTCGGTAGGGTCATTAACTGACACAACTATCTATGCTCGGTAGGGTCATTAACTGACACAACTATCTATGCTCGGTAGGGTCATTAACTGACACAACTATCTATGCTCGGTAGGATCTAGAGGTTCTCTGGGGCGTAGAGGTTCTCTGGGGCGTAGAGGTTCTCTGGGGCGTAGAGGTTCTCTGGGGCGTAGAGGTTAGGAGCTCGCCTCTCGTTCCAAAGGTACTTGGTTCGCTCCTCGTTGAGCCATCGGATATTTTTCTAGAGATCCCTGATCTCAGTGTAGGTGAGATCGAGTTACTAGCCCTATCGGAGAAGGAAGATAAAATGTATCTCCTGTGTTCAAGCTGAGCACGTAAAAGAACCATTGACAAGTTCAAATCGAGAAGAGCAGGCTGGAAAGCTGCCGTCGGAGCAAAATTCATTTTGCATTTTTTTTCTTGCTTTATTTGTTTTGACGACAATACTGATTAATTTTTACTTATCCATGAGCTGTCCAACGTCCGCACCCGCGGGTACGCGTACCTCGGGTTGTGTTTAATGAATTCATATCAATCAAACGAAAAAAAGCAACTATAATCTCATGACAGCATTTGTTAATTGACTTGTATTTTAAAGAAAAAACTCTCGTTACTGTCTGTAGTACCGCTTTCTAGGGCGGTGTAGGACATATGGGACGTGAGCCTGAGAGATATAATGGTCGCATGGATAGTGCAGTAGTCGCGAAGCTGTTCAGGTTAGGATTTTTCATTTTTGATCACAACATTAAAAAATCCGTGGCCTTACCGTGAATTGAACACTAGTCTTCTGCATGGGAGCAGCGCTATAATCCACTCGACCAACGCTCCTCGTTTTAATGATGTTGTATTTAACTTCATTAAATAATTCTCTGTTTGTTTATCTAAATTGTTAAAAATCGAACAACACCACGCAAGGAGATGACGTTTTTATCTGATTAAAGTATTAACAAAGTGAGTAAACGTGACATGTGTTTCAGTTAATGTAATTACTTTGCATTCTAAGAAATACAATCAACAGAATTAGTAAGTCTTCACAACACTAAATGTCAACCAGGCTTCTAAAATGAAGCTCTCAAAGTACCCCTGGCAGTTCGTAGCCGTGTTTTAATATGACATTGCTTGGATAGTGTCAACACTCTCAGTATATGTTTATCACAGGGCTAGATCCACAAGATAAACGTGCATCATTGATCAGAAACCGCTCAGATTTCAATAAACAACGTAACCTTAATTGCAAATTGAACCCAAAAAATGGTTTAAATTTGAACATACTTGAGGCGTTAAATAAATGCAAAATAGATAAGACTAAAACATAAAATGGATAGATAACATGAATACCAATGTCTTTGAATTACACAATTTAGACCTGTGTTGTTCAACGTTTATATATAATAGGAAGAATTATAAAACTCCCCACAAGTGCAAAAATATTCCTTGCCCACATTGCAAAAGAACATTTCAGGCCCGCATCGGGCTCACTAGTCATCTACGCACACACAGACAAACATAATGCAACTACATTCTATTGGATGAGAAATGGTGGTTATCATCACCCGTGATGGACAAACATCATCATCATCATAATGGGGAGCATATGACTATTTGGTTGGGAAAGTGGGGGCGCCATGTGATGATTGCATTTCTAATACTACCAGTAATCATCATCATCAAGGTGCGTATACTTTATAGGACGTTGCTATCTTTGCAGCGCATCTGAAATTTACTCTGTCTCTTGCTAGTTCACTCACTTCGTCGATGGTCATGTTCATGGTTTCTTCATGTTCATGTTCATGGGGGGATTCTGGTCTTGAAACTTTTTTCGTTGCTTTAGTGTTAATGTAGAATTTGTATAACAATTTTGAAAGATTATGACTTAGAATAGTAGAAAAAATTAGTAAAAAAAAAAATCAACGTGTTGCCATGGAAACAATACAAAATGGCCGCCAAGCACAACATTTCAAATCCTAAGGCTCTGAAGTTAATGAATATAAATGAATTCTGTTTTCACTCTAAGGTGAGCAATTGTAATATCTACAAAATTACACATTCTTTTTAGGATATATTAAATATTTAATTTTTTAGAATTTTTCTGTAAACACACCCCCAAAAACAGCTTTTTTGACCAAATTTTGAGGGAATTTTTACCAAAAAATTTATAAAAATTAAATATTTAATATATCCTAAAAGGATGTGTAATTTTGTAGATATTACAATTGCTCACCTTAGAGTGAAAACAGAATTCATTTATATTCATTAACTTAAGAGCCTTAGGGATTTGAAATTTTGTTTTTGGCGGCCATTTTGTATTGTTTCCATGGCAACACTTTGACATTTTTTTTACTAATTTTTTTCTACTATTCTAAGTCATACTCTTTCAAAATGCTTATACAAATTTTATATTAATATGAAAACAACGAAAATAGATTCTTGATTTTCAAGACCCGAATCCCCCCATATCTTGTAGCCATCTTCTTCTTGGTCTGCCTCTGCGTTCTGTAACCCTTCCCTCTAAAATTGTTTTCTCCAGGTCATCGTGACGCTTGATGTGACCAAAGTATATATTTTTCTGTATAGTATGTTGTTTATCAGCCAATTCTCTTTAACATTCCGTTCTTTCAGGACATCTGTGCTCTTTCTTTTTTCTATCCATGATATTCAATAAAAAAACAATAATAACGTTAGTTTAGTGGAGATGGCGATGAAAAAGCAGAGGTTGGGGTAGGACGGGAAGGGGGGCGCAGTAGGATGGTTACAAAACAAAACTAGATGATGTAAAACAATACTGCATTTTTATTCTCATACTTATTGAACATCTAGACATAAAATACAACCTAAAATACCAGGTCGATCAAAATCAAAAATATAATGATTTGCTCACATTTGATAGAAATATGATTGCAGAGCTCAAACTCTAATGATATATTTCTCATTACAAAAAGTGCTAAAAAACAAACGTACAAAAGACATCAAAATGAAAGGATATTCATGACGATTGGAAGGTTAAATGAGGTTCTATAGGGCCCCAAGCTGAAACATGAGCACACACGCACATTTTCTGAGTTGGAATGCTAATCAGAATCGTAGATTCACCAGTTATTGCTTAAGTATTCTACTGCTGGCACTATTTGCTAACATTTCAATGTGATTAAAGAGACTCAGCACCAATAGAGATAATAATATTTTTGTTATTATAACATTATTAACATTGTTATCATTATTACTATTATAACATTATTAACATTAGCACATTATTAACATTAATTTCTTTATTAGAATAACGCTATTAGCAGTGTTAACCCTTTCGCTGTTACATACTTTCCGAAGGCTGAGCTTTCATCAAATAGCTACTCTTTGTTTCTAGGTCACAAACGTTAATGTACGCTTATAGCAATGACAGAAGCAACGTATAACGTGTTAACACGTCTTTAGCCCACAGAGGATAGATAATAACAGACGTGTTAATGCGTCTTTAGAAGTGAATGGGGAAAACGTATATATACGTCCTTAGCAGCTAAAGGGATTAGTATATACAATTGTTAACATTATTAACATTATATATGATTTGTTTTATTTCACAGAGGTCATTTGCCAAGTGTGTAACTGTGATGACTCTGGTTTTGCGTTTGTTTATCTTGCCTTCAAACTCAACTTTAGTTACTCAAGATTTTACACAGTTGTGCATTTTTATTTTCTATATAATTTGACAATCAGAAAGTTTTTAACACAGTTATGCATTTTTATTTTCTATATAATTTGGCAATTAGACAGTTTTTAACACTTGGTGGGACCGATATAAAAGTCCTTCACTGAAGCATTATATATATCCTTGTATATCAGCAATGGTCTGCTTTGAAGCCTATTCTGTTCCGAATGTTCACAGAGCAACACTTGTTTGGTTATGCGGTTACTATGGTTATGCGGTTACTATCTATTATTCTTACGTGTCCCAGACATATCAGTCTTCTACTGCAGAGTATTCCCATGATAGCTGGCAAGTTAGCACGTTGCAGTACTTCAGAGTTGCTGATTTTGTGACGCCCCCTGATATGTTCATAATCTTATGGAGACAGGAAAGGTGAAAGACGTTAATTCTCATTTCGTGTATTTAGTAAGTTGTACATATTTCTGAGCTATATATAATGAAGAGTTATTTACGAAGCCAGGATAGATCTGAATCGTTGTCTGTAAAGATAATTTTGTTTTTGTCCTACGGTCTCTTTGATAGTTTGCCAAATGTAGTGGATTCACTGCATATTCGTGTATTGATTTCTTCAGCAATTTTTTTTCATATCCAGAAGCACTTGAGCTTTCAGCTCTTCGGCTCGGTGCCATGGACATCGTAACCCTTCGGTTCGGTGCCACGAACACCGTAAATCTGGAGAACCTGTGACTTTTCTGCCAGCCCGCGGAATTGAACCCGCACCCACAGAGGGCTTATCACCCGTCGTCCAACGCGCCACGAACACGCTGGGCAGGTGGGCCTTTCTTCAACAATAAAGAGATTTGTCAGTGACTATGAACCCAAGATAGCAATATATTTTACTTCGTGCTAGAAGGTTACCATTCAAAATAATATTCGTTGATTTGGTACTTTCCCGACATTTAAAAAAACCCATTGAATTTGTGCCAATTATACTCAGAATACACCCGAGTGGTTACGGGGGCCCAAATTTGGGGTGTAAAGAATAGAACCACTGTTACCTGCCACGCATGTTGTAAGAGGCGACTAAGGAGGTTTGACTGAAATCGGATGCATGTGTCCTAAACATGTAAAGTCTATGCGTTTAGGGGCCTACCAAACCAATGTGCAACGTAAACACGTTCTTGGCAAAGATCAAACATATCACAAAGAGTGATTAAAATTGGTCGTAAAGAACGAACGCAAAGAAGAAGAAGAAAGAAGATACTCAGAAAAAATAAGTGGCATGCCCTGACCAAGGTTAGCATTGCTATGTTTAACAACGGCAATCTCTCCAGCGAAAAAGAGTTCACAGAGAAGGATTTCTATTGACTTTGACGAGTCATGTTGAAGAATAAACCATCAGATCTAGTGGGAATGAAAACATCGATATCAGCCTTCACGAAGGTGTGGTATAAACTGACTGCGAAGAATTTGCAAAATAGAGTAGAAGCAAAGACACAGCCATGTTTAACTTCACTATTAATATTAAAGCTGTCAGTGGCGGCTCTTCATTAAGGGCCAGAGGGGCCGGGCCCCACCAAAAATAATGTGTATCGTGTATTTATTATTTAATAAATTAAAATATAACCTAACCCAAAGCCATGATTTTCCTGAAAATTTGTGTCTGGCCCCACCAACAAAAACGATCACGAGCCGCCACTGAAAGCTGTCATATGTATTGCCATCGAATTGATTAATTGATTGATAGGACCATCATTTTTGCACTTCGGTGAGTAACCATGAGTGCTCCAATCTCTTTCTTGCATAGGAAGATCTCATCTGCAGTACACGAACTCTGTAGCGTCAGTGTAATTTAGAAGATGGTGACGATATTTTTTAGGAATTAAAAAAAATCTTTTCTAATGAATTTTGTCCGGGCTTTCCAGCCTGTTCTTCTCGATTTTGAGCTGCCAAGGGTTTTTACGTGCTTAAAGTGAACACGGGACATACGTTTTATCGTTCGTCTACATAGGACTAGGAACTAGATCTCACCTACACTGAAATCATGTATCTCTGGAGAAATATCCAGATGGCTCCTCGAGGAAACGAACCTGGTACCTTTGGCAGGAGAGACGCGCACGCTGGCTTTCACGTCCTCATGCAAGTAAACAATCAGTTTGAACAATTTCGGAAAATAATCAATATTCCTTATAAGTGACATATCACAAATACTGCTAAAGATCATGCAGGAATGAACTAGGAATAAAATAAATAAGGAAGTTAGCCAAGAGCAATTTAGATTTCAAAAATCAAGAAAGTCATTTTTAGTGTAAATTTAAAAAAAAAAAGATTATAGAAATACAGAAATAATATATATATTTAAATTGCTAATGAGTGTCAAAAATGAAAATAAAAATAGGAGATATTTCTAAAAATATGAAATAAGTTCCGGAATAATGTGTTTTAGAAGCACGAATTAACATCGAAATGTAACGTCTTCCAGAGCTTCAAAATTAAAGGGAAAACGACAGGTTAAGTGAAATCAAACAGAAAGAAATATAAAAATCAGTTGAGAGCAACAACAGCAAAAAGAATGCACAGAGTGTGTTTGTTTTCGATCATTATTTCTCATTTTTTGGTCAGCAAGTTTCAACATAACAGTGCTAAAGTGCAACTAAGGAAATAATGTGTGTCTTACTTCATTTAAGATTTGCTAAAAATTGACAGATGTACAGTATTTGATATTAGGAGAAGTTGTGTACATAAAACCTTGTTGTATCTGAAGATTCACAACTTTTCCAAGATAATTTATTCTGCGATTTCTTTTTTTTTGGTGGTGGTGGTGTCGGGTGAATGAAAGCACTATATTGAGGGTCTCTATGGCGAAGTGGATGAGACGTTTGCCTGTCTTTCTGAAAGTTGTGGATTCCAACCCAGACCTAGTCACGTGCACACTTTTTCATGAGATCCTAGGATTATTGCAGTTCGTGCTTTTTATAACACTCGCGGCAGATGACATGCCTTCTCTGCCGACAGGGACGGAGCGCCATATGGGGAAACCCGATGCAATGAAGTTAATCCTTCACATATCGACCCTTTTTCAGACTATGTCACAATACAATTCCTTAAGCATAACATAGTCATACATCAAGTATATTTATAAATAGTGAAGAAAGTAAATAAAAAACCCGTTTGCTATGGCATGGGTTATATTAGGGAAAACAGAGTACGCCCATTATTTTTGTATTTATCTACAACACACGATATGTGATGTGGTCAACATGGCATTTGCCGCCTTACATCCCAGTGTCTCTCTGAAGAGAACAAGGAGTTTTAAGAACCTCAAGGGAAACACCGAAGCCAATGAATATTATCAGTAAATAGAAAGTGAAGAAATATTTCTGGAAAAAACAAATGACCAAATACAGGATTCAAACCATAGATCCTTATTTCTTACGGCACCAATTTGTATATCTCTACAGATAGCGTTTTTAAGAATATAACCAGTTAGCTCTCCACAAAATGAGCTTCATAAGGAGTGTTTTTCACAAACAGCGTCCTCTGTTGAACAAAGGATAATCAGGTCATATTCGATCGAACAGTGTTTGCACAAACACACGTGACAAGCTTGTTGTGCTTGTATATTTGATACGAAACAACAGCATACACGCACATAAGTATACACATATAACATTCATGCACACAAGTTTACACATATAACATACATACCCACTAGAATACACATATTACATACATACACACTAGTATACACATATAACATACATACACACAAGTATACACATATAACATACATGCACACTAGTATACACATATCACATACATACCCACTAGTATACACATATAACATATATGCACACAAGTATACACATATACATACATGCACACTAGTATACACATATAACATACATGCACACTAACATATAACATACATGCACACTAGAATACACATATAACATACATACACACTAACATATAACATACACGCACACTAGAATACACATATAACATACATGCACACTAACATATAACATACATGCACACTAGAATACACATATAACATACATGCACACTAGAATACACATATAACATACATACACACTAACATATAACATACATGCACACTAGAATACACATATAACACATATGCACACTAGTATACACATATAACATACATGCACACTAGAATACACATATAACATACATGCACACATTTCTCGGGTAACCAACTGAGACTAGGCCAAACTGAGAACATTACGGTCGGGAATAAATTCACTACTACTGTGAAATTTGATCCCGGGGACACTTGTTCACAACGCATGTGCATTAACTACTACACTACTGCAGTTCACTTTCTAATAAATAGAAACATATATTTTCTAATTCGTTGCTGGTAACTCCGAAGATACAATCGGTGGAAAGAGTCTGCGTTCTTCATTTTGAGTAACACAAAACATCTGGTTTCCACATCGTATCAGTTACAATAGATCTATCCAGAAATAATTTAAAATCGAAGAAAACTGGAGGATGTTACAAATAAGAATGAGAAAATTGATGCATTTATTTTTGAACATATAAAAAGACGTGAATGTTTGGAGACAATCATTATGGAAGAAGGCATCCCGGCAAAGAGGAGAAGAGGAAGGCCACGGAGAAGATGAATTCAGCTGCAGAGGTGGAACACCTGGTCGCCTGGACTATGATAGAGAGAAATTCCGAAGGACTGTTAGGGTAGCAAGGTTCTGCCTAGGGCAAGCTATTTGATGGTGATGATCAATTACAATACACTTGCATCACCAAGTGTTATCTTGTAATCACCAAGTGTTATCTTGTAATCACCAAGTGTTATCTTGTAATCACCAAGTGTTATCGTGTTATCCCCAAGTGTTATCTTGTTATCACCAAGTGTTATCTTGTTATCTCCAAGTGTTATCTTGTAATCACCAAGTGTTATCTTGTTATCACCAAGTGTTATCTTGTTATCACCAAGTGTTATCTTGTTATCACCAAGTGTTATCTTGTTATCACGAAGTGTTATCTTGTTATCACCAAGTGTTATCTTGTTATCACCAAGTCATATTATTTACGCTTAATTCTCTTGTACATCCTGCGAGTTTCAGCGTTCAAAGATTTTAGAACTTTCCTGAGAAGAAAGAGGTGGCCCACTTACACTAGCGTCCAAGACAAACTGTATGGCGTGGCTGATAATCTGAGGCAGACGGCTGCTTTTATTAGAGAATCCGAAATCCCAATATAGTGAGAACGCAGAAGAAGGAGAAGAAGAATTAATTCAAACATTTCAGCAAACGTTTTCCTAAGTTATAATTCGATAAATGAATCATTCTTCTTCTTCTCTTCCATCATTTACTTCTTTATAGAAGTGTTAGGGTGGGGGTGGGGGTAGTGATCTTGTGTGTGCTTGTACTAATGCACTTTGTAAACTGTTATTCATTTTCTTAATGTTCTTGATGTCGTCGCTCCATCTTTTGAGTGATCATCTTGCTCTGTACTAGTTATACGTTTTCTGTATGGCTCTCTGTGGTAGACGATACCAGTGCATTCTTGTCAGGTGTCCAAACCATTTAATCTGTTGTTCTTTTATGAATTGCATGACTGGTTTCACGTCTAGTCTTCTTCTAATTTCTTCATTTCTAATTTTGTCTCTGCAGTAAAAAAGAATGCTAAATGATATACAGAACCTGGGCTGCAGTTTGCAAGTGCAACATGGACAATAAGCAGACAAACTGAGAAACATCTAAAGTCAGTTGATATGAGGTTATATATAAATTTACGCAGCCTTTTCAGACCTTAGGGTATGAAGTCACTTCACTTCATATTTCAAGCACCTAGTGTGCAGGAAATAGGAGGACCAATTCCTTTTCTCACGTATGGAACGTCGAATGTGGGACTGAACCCTCAACCCCATTGTGTCAGAGTTAATAGACGAACGCTTATGCCTTAAGCTAATCCGTCACACTGATATGAGGTTACTAATGAAAATTCAAAGAATATCATAGATGACACATAAAAAAAACCGAAAATACAGACCTTCCCAAAAAATGATAACTTTAAATTGATTAGTAAAGTTAGATGTAGACAGTTACGATTGTTTTAGACATGTTATGTAAATTAATAAAGTTTAAAATGTAACGATTGCTGACAAAGTTGATAAGAAAAGCTCAAGAGGAATTCACAGAGATCAAGATATGAATGATTTTGACCAGCGTTTTCCAAACTGTGGCCCGCGAACTCCCGGTGGTGCTCACAGTGGAACTTGAAGAAATATTATGATCTTTGACATTTCAAACATAATTTTTTTTAAACGTATTAAAACAGTGGTACACTAGTTCCGCTGTGATATCAAAGGACTCGGACTAGACCGGAGTCTAAATGTCTGACAGGACAAAATGAAAGATCATTTGAAGTTTTCCGCAGTCTGAGAACATTGTTTACGATTGTAACACCCAGACAATTAATTCATGTTCAGTTTCATAAATAAACTTTTGGTGTCCGTGGCATCAAAATGTATTAAAAAAGGGTCCATGATATTGCAAAGTTTGGGAACCGCTCATTTAGTCACGTCATTGTCGTGACAAGAACGAATAACTGATCAGACATTAAGGTGATCCTGTACGATGGCGAACCGTGACTGCCTACCCGTTTAAATGACACATACGATGCATATAATGATGATATTAGGAGGCATTAGTATACTTTTCATAATCAGGTAAGATGATTCAAAGATTGATGATAATATTATCTGACCATGTCGCTTTACTGTATTATGTCTCGGGCGACTCTCTTCTGTCAGCATAAATATGTGCCCTGATAAATCTGCAAGGACGAAACTCGATAGATCATTAGAGAACAGAAATCAAACCTGGTTTTCGCGCCCAGTGATTGACAGGCAGACGCTGCAGAAAAGTAGATGTTGTCTATTTGTAGGATGGTTTTACATGCGAGTCCCGCAACATCATTTACATCAGCACTTGTGAACGTGGTGGTAAGACATTTGTAGGCAAAACTGGCAAAAAACTTAGTGACCGTTTCCGACAACACTTACAAACGTGATGTGACCAATGTAGCTATTTATTTCAATGAAACAAAGGGAGCATGACTGCCCCAAGAGAAGAATTTGGTCAACTATGAAGAAGCAATAACCATCGCCAGAGGGCACTTTAAAGCAATGTGGAAGAAAGAATACCCAAACACAAGGATGATGGATATTACTAACTGTCCAGAAGGGACCAGACTGCCATAGCTCGCATCCGTATGGGTCACAACAGAATGAGACACAACCTGTACACTAAATAAAGATAGACACCAACGACCTGTGCCCCTGTGGCTTGGCGAGTATGACAACACAGCATATCATACAGAACTGTTCCCAGTATACAGACCTGAGAAGAAAGAGGTGGCCCACTTACACCAGCGTCCAAGACAAACTGTATGGCGTATCTGCCAATCTGAGACAGACGGCAGCCTTCATTAGAGAATCCGAAATCCCAATCTAGTGAGAATGCAGAAGAAGAATTTCAATGAAACTGACCATTTGGGAGATCGCGATATCCAGGTCACAGCCACCCGACCTTGTCCTTCTGATGATCGGAGTAGATTGCTGTAGAAAATCATTTTATATCTTTATATGGTGCATTGCAACCTCTTGGACTCAACGCAATACCCTTTGTTCTACTTAATACTGTCTCTTTTCATTCTACATAATATATGTACATATCGTACAAGTATATATTTTATATCTCACCGTTCAGAAAGCAATGGCAAACTACTGAACGTATAAGTGGTGCCTAGAAATTCGACGATTCGTTTACTGTTATTGATGGCAAAGTCATGTAAAGGATGAGCTACGATTTTCATGTCATATATTTTATGGATATATTTCATTATTACTGTTTTATTTTATTCATTTTGTTTAAACATTTATTTCCTTTTTCGTTTTTAGTCACACATTTTCATTTTAGGGCATTTAAGGGTTTATCGTCTGACTCAACTTGCTGTATCTGGGAAGTCTATTGTATAATAATAGCCTCAATCTCGTCGTTGGTTCTGTATTCTTTGCTTGATAACGGCTTTTTGATCGAGACGTTTCTCTATCTTGTAAGGCCGTTTAGTCGAAACGTTGCTATTCTTGTTTATGTACTTTATAAAACGACACTGCTTCGTTTGTACATGTGTCTCGCCTATATTATTTATTCCAAGAATCGATTTCACAACGAGTACATACAAATTTGATTTTTTTTCTACCCTAAGGGAGACAATGTTCCATCCACCAAACAATTTTGGCTGCTATAAAAAAATGCAATCATAAATATTGAATTATTGAAAGATTATTCACACTAAAGGTAGTTTAAGAACAAACACTTCTGTTCTGTAACAGCTTGATATAAAAGAGAGTTGGCTATTACAAAGCATAAAACAAGGAAAATTAAATATTTCGGACACATTAAACGACATGATTGCCTGGAGAAAATAATTTTGGAAGGAATGGTGCCTGGAAGAAGAACAAGAGGAAGACCTAGAAGACGATGGGGTGCAAGATGTCATTGACGATCTGAGAATGACTTCTGCTGACGCCGGTCAACTTGCACAGAACAGAGAGTTTTTCGGTTTTGGTGTCAAGGGAGTCAAGTTCCTGAAGAGACATGCTACTTGATAATTCACTCAATTTAATCTTATGTCTTTCTATCTTTATGTCTTTCTATCTTTATGTCTTTCTGTCTTTATGTCTTTCTGTCTTTATGTCTTTATGTCTTTCTATCTTTATGTCTTTCTGTTTTTATGTCTTTATGTCTTTCTATCTTTATGTCTTTTCATCTTTATGTCTTTCTGTCTTTATGTCTTTCTATCTTTATGTCTTTCTGTCTTTATGTCTTTATGTCTTTCTATCTTTATGTCTTTTTATCTTTATGTCTTTCTGTCTTTCTATCTTTCTGTCTTTCTATCTTTATGTCTTAAGTCTTTCTGTCTTTTTATCTTTATGTCTTTATGTCTTTCTATCTTTATGTCTTTCTGTCTTTCTATCTTTATGTCTTTCTATCTTTATGTCTTTCTGTCTTTCTATCTTTATGTCTTTATGTCTTTCTATCTTTATGTCTTTCTATCTTTATGTCTTTCTATCGTTATGTCTTTCTATCTTTATGTCTTTATATCTTTATGTCTTTATGTCTTTCTATCTTTATATCTTTCTATCTTTATGTCTTTATATCTTTATGTCTTTCTATCTTTATGTCTTTCTATCTTTATGTATTTATGTCTTTATGTCTTTTTATCTTATGTCTTTCTAACTTTATGTCGTTCTATCTTTATGTCTTTCTATCCTTATGTCTTTCTGTCTTTATGTCTTTCTATCTTTCTATCTTTATGTCTTTCTGTCTTTTTATCTTTCTGTCTTTTTATCTTTATGTCTTTCTATCTTTATGTCTTTTATCTTTACGTCTTTCTATCTTTACGTCTTTCTATCTTTATGTCTTTTTATCTTTATGTCTTTCTATCTTTATGTCTTTCTATCTTTATGTCTTTCTATCTTTATGTCTTTCTATCTTTATGTCTTTCTATCTTTATGTCTTTCTATCTTTATGTCTTTCTATCTTTATGTCTTTCTATCTTTATGTCTTTCTGTCTTTCTATCTTTCTATCTTTATGTCTTTCTGTCTTTATGTCTTTTTATCTTTATGTCTTTCTATCTTTATGTCTTTCTATCTTTATGTCTTTCTACCTTTATGTCTTTCTATCTTTATGTCTTTTTATCTTTATGTCTTTCTATCTTTATGTCTTTCTATCTTTATGTCTTTCTATCTTTATGTCTTTCTATCTTTATGTCTTTCTATCTTTATGTCTTTCTATCTTTATGTCTTTCTGTCTTTATGTCTTTCTATCTTTATGTCTTTCTATCTTTATGTCTTTATGTCTTTATGTCTTTATGTCTTTCTATCTTTATGTCTTTCTATCTTTATGTCTTTTTATCTTTATGTCTTTATGTCTTTCTATCTTTATGTCTTTTTATCTTTATGTCTTTATGTCTTTATGTCTTTATGTCTTTCTATCTTTATGTCTTTCTATCTTTATGTCTTTTTATCTTTATGTCTTTATATCTTTATGTATTTCTATCTTTATGTCTTTCTATCTTTATGTCTTTCTATCTTTATGTCTTTCTATCTTTATGTCTTTCTATCTTTATGTCTTTCTATCTTTATGTCTTTATATCTTTATGTCTTTATGTCTTTATGTCTTTATGTCTTTCTATCTTTATGTCTTTCTATCTTTATGTCTTTCTATCTTTATGTCTTTCTATCTTTATGTCTTTCTATCTTTATGTCTTTCTATCTTTATGTCTTTCTATCTTTATGTCTTTCTATCTTTATGTCTTTTTATCTTTATGTCTTTCTATCTTTATGTCTTTATGTCTTTATGTCTTTATGTCTTTATGTCTTTCTATCTTTATGTCTTTCTATCTTTATGTCTTTCTATCTTTCTATCTTTCTATCTTTATGTCTTTCTATCTTTATGTCTTTCTATCTTTATGTCTTTCTATCTTTCTATCTTTCTATCTTTATGTCTTTCTATCTTTATGTCTTTCTGTCTTTCTATCTTTATGTCTTTCTATCTTTCTATCTTTATGTCTTTCTATCTTTATGTCTTTCTATCTTTATGTCTTTCTATCTTTCTATCTTTATGTCTTTCTATCTTTATGTCTTTCTATCTTTATGTCTTTCTATCTTTATGTCTTTCTATCTTTAATTTAACCTTATGAATGTCTTGGTTCAAAACTTCGCCTCCATGTGCACCTATGCTTATTCCCCTCCGCTGCATTGCATGTCTTAAGCCGTCTTTCATTTATCATCCTGAGAACATGAATAATCCATCACAATCTCCTCTTTTGTATTTATTTATTGTCTTTCAGACTTTTTAGTTCTTGAAGTCTGATATTGCTAATTTTATCGTCATGTAGATAGACAGACAGATGGATAGACGTCTAGACGGATAGAAAGATAGACAGATAGAAATATCTAACAGCTTTACAAATAATTTTCACCAACGATACAGACCTACATACATTCACAGATACACACATAAACACACACACACATAAACAAACAAACACAGATATCCTACCTTGTGTATTAAATAGTCCAGAATTCATGACTCATGTTTAAGACAAGACTGAGCAAAGCTATCTACGATTAAAGAAAATGTAAAGGTGTTTTATGTCAAGGTCAACGTAACATCCTCACCTTGCACGTATCTTATTCAGGAACACATTAAACCTGTAACGTAGAGGTACAACATATACAAACCAGCAAAATTTACATGTTTCCTTCATAATAGTTTATTGTAAATACATACCCACCCTCTCCTTCGACGTATGGATTTTTCCACCCGATCCAGCAGCACTTGAGCTTTCAGCACTTGAGCTTTCAGCTCTTCGGCTCGGTGCCATGGACATCATAACCCTTCGGTTCGGTGCAATGAACACCGTAAGTCTGAATAACCTGTGGCTTTTCTACTAGCCCGCGGAATTGAACCCGCAATCACAGGGAGCTTGTCACCGTCGCCCAACGCGCTACGAACACGCTGGGCAGTGACGTATGGATAAATATGTTCCAAAATGTTCTCTTCTTTCCTTCTGTAACCATATTTACTTTACTTCACAAACCAGTTTTGGTTCTTATCTTCAGTAACCATTCATTCTTTCCGTCAGTAATCTAAAGATAATTTACATTGAGACTTTAGGGTATATAATCTACACCTATAGGTTCAGCGCCGGATTAGCGTAGTAGCAGAAGTAGCAAATGCTACGGGCCCCGCGCTTCTATATAGGGGCCCCGCGCCTATGTGACAGAGATAAAAGGAAAAAATAACCAAGACGTTATATCAACACGCAAACTGTCTGAATTTTTTAGTGTCGTGTGTGATGGTGCTGAATCCAAAGAAATCGAAACAGAAAACACAGAAGTCTTGTCTCTCTGTGTAGTAGATGAAGGCAGTGCTATAGAAACATCATCATTACAAATATTACTATTAAGATCAGCAACTCTTCACGATTTAGTCCCATTTTCCACAAGACAAACTGAAGTCGAATGTACAGCAAGTCCTCCCTATTTAGTCATATCATCTTCAAGTCAAAGAGAGGCAGAAAGCACAGCACATGCTTCTAATGTAGCAACATCTTCTACAAGCCAAAAACACAACGAAAGTAAAATGTACTCCAACGATACTGGTGAATGGCCTAGCATCTTAAATCAAGATTATTGGATTGCGAAAGGAAGTAGCGAAGTGCAACATATGAACAATGATTTCTTGTCTTTAAAAACATACGATAAAGAAAACAATCCACGATTTTGTCGAAAGTCGTTTTTCACATATACACATAAACCAGCAAACAAAACTCATGTGAGAGATTGATTGTGTTATTCAGAAACTAAAGGACATCTTTTATGTTTTGTTTGCAAAGTTACTGGTTCAGGCTGTTCGTCACGGTTTACGAAAGAAGACTGGAAAAACTCAATTAATTTGTTGAAAAGACATGAAGAAAGCACCTCCCATAGACAAGCGATAATTTCGTTGTTATATAGTTTGCAAAAAGAAGGATGCGCGTGTCGATTCTCAACTTGTAAGCCAACTTGAGACCGAATTAAAATATTGGCAGACAGTTTTAAAGCAAATTACTTCAGTTATCCAATTTTTAGCAGAACGAGGTCTTGCATTTCGGGGTAGTGATGAAACTATTGGTTCACCTCATAATGGAAATTATTTAGGTCTGTTGGAATTAATAGCCAAATTTGACATTTTTCTGGCTCAGCATATAAATACTTATGCAAATAAAGGAAAGGGACATACATCATACTTATCCTATTTAGGGCCCCACGCTAAAATTTGCTACAGGCCCCGCGCTGGCGTAATCCGGCACTGTATAGGTTCCCAAACCTTTTCGGGCCACCGCCCACTTTGCAAGACATAAATATTGTAGCGCCCCTATCCTCCCGCCCTTCCGTCGCCCATCCCATTATAACAGTTTTTCGCGTTTAAGGCGTACGATATTTTCAACGTAAATAGCAACTAATGATATATTCCTGCGTATGTCGTTAAATTATTGAACAAGTAGTGGTCAATATGTGCTTCATCTTGAACACAATTATTCAATTGCAAAATCACGAAAGTAATTTATTTTAATATATATATTAATAATTTCTCCGTTAGGAGCAACCGAACCCCAGTTCGGCTGAACGTTCCCCAAATGATTCTGAACCCACTATTCCCCCTTCCAGGAAGGCTTCAGCGCTCACTGGGGAGTAGTACCGCCCACTTTGGGAACTTATGGTCCAAATGAGTGCTGTCCAACGTTTGATATATTTGGACTCATCTGACTGATGGTTGTGGAGGTCCGGTCACAATGTGATGATTGCAATAGTACTTCTTCTTCTTCTTTTGTCATCACACTGCTACCGGGTTGTTGCCCAGTGTCGTCACACTGCTACCAGGTTGTTGCCCAGTGTCGTGGTTTTCTGTTTTTGTCTTGCGATATTCTGGTGGCTTGGGTGATTGTTATGTTTGCTCTTTCACAGGATTTTGCTATGCCATCTAACCATCTTTTTCGTGGTCTTTCTCTTGCCTTCTTTCCCAATGTTCTGTTGTAGAAGACTCTGTATACTGTGGAGTATGGATGTATTCTTATTAAGTGGCCGAACCACTTCATTCTTTGTTTCTCAATGTAGTTCAAGCAAGGTTCTGTGCCAACTTTCTTTCTTATGCTGATGTTGGTGACTGTCTTTTCTGGTGTTGTTGGTAACATTTCACATGTAGTTATTTTTTGTGACTGTGCTTTGCTCATTGTTCATGTTTGGCTCTGGTAACACAAAGTAAGTAATATTACTACTGATAATAATAACAATAGTAAAGTTAATATGGTTAAGAAGCTCCCGCTTTCTCCTGTGAAAAAAACAAAAGAGTGGTTTTCGGGAGGCAATAGAATGGTAACAAAATACAACAAAATTGCTAAAATGGGAAGATCGTGTTTATGCGAGGGTTACGAAAATCAAACAGAAGAATACTGTTTTCTTGAGATCTGATCAGAATAAAATAGGGCGCCATGAATCTAATACACGGGTATAATGACTCCCGCGGACATCGTGCTGGACACCGCCGGTCTAGATGTTAGAAAGTATAATTAGGTAAGGATTCTTTTCAAACACAGAATAAAGTACAAATAGAAGCTAAACGTCTTGTATTTGTAATGGGAGAACCGCGATAGAGCAGTAGCGGGTGTACTTGCTTCGTACGCGCGGGGTCAGGAGTTTAATTCCACATTAGAAGTGGAATTTTTTCCGACAATAAGACTCTCTGATTACTGCGGGAGCTATCGAGTTCTTGCTCTGTGCAATACTCTCTGACAGGTGATGGGACATTTAATAAGTAAGACTTATATAAAACATAAAAAAGCAATAAATCAGACCTTCGCCTTTGCAATGGTTAATCTACTCTCTGATTGCCACTTTAAAACTGCACTAACTTCGAACTGTGATTAATTTATTTGTACTGTCTGTGCAGACGTTATTGGAATGCAAACATCAGGGAAACAGATTAATAACCTGCGAAAGCACCTTCAGGAGACACTAGGCTCTGAGGATTGTAGAAATTAAAACATCTGATGAGTTCTAAAACATGCAGGAGATACGAGACGTTTAGAAATACTATCTGGTGCACAGACACGATATTGGGATAACAGATTAAGACATCATTTATATTACAGATATATGACTGGTAGACCAGTGATAGCGTTGTAGTTAGCGCACTCGCTACTTATGCGAGTGCTCCGGTAAAAATGAAAACATCAGGGGGAAAAATGGGTACACCATCAATACTGAACTTCATCAAGAAACAATACATTAAATGCTTCGGCCACAAAACAGATTACCAACAGATAGTGCGCCTCAAAGAAAAATGTTACTCCGATAAACTGGATACAAAGCAAATGGGTGTCCACGCAAAAGATGGATCTCAGAGATAACAGAGGCGGTGAAAATCACTGTTTATAAAGCACACACAAAAGCCCGTTCTAGACATTTCTTCTTTCCCTGACGCTGTGATGCAATAAAGGATTAAAGAGAAAAAGAAGAGAAAGCAATGATGACATCCTTATCAATCAAACAATAAATGCATAGATTCATTTTTTCATTATCATGGGTCATGTAGGCGGTCATGTACCTCCACAATCGTCTGTCCTTGGTCCTGACTGTATCTTACGATGTTGGCACTCTTCCATTCCATGAAACCAGACTTCCAGAATTGTCATCTTCCATCTCGTCTTCTATTGATGTTATCGGTTGTCACAATGTGTTCTAAATTTACATTTTTCATCACATGTCAACAAAATGATGACTGTCTCTTTCCTATATTGATAATACGTTGTCTCTGTGCCTTGATCTCTTTCGACATATCAGCATTAGTTATTTTAGCAGAATACTTGTAGACTTATCTACAAAAACAATTTTTGATTTCAGTAAGAGACGTTTATTTGTATAATTAGCGCATTTAGCAAATAAGATACGACTAAAGGAAATGATATTCCTAAAGCCATGATTCCTTTATTTCAACATTTCACTATGGTCAGCGTAGTCAGATTGTTATAGTGCTAACTGCTCATTCCTCTTTGCGATTGGTTTCATATGATCAGTCTAAACCACAGATTCCAAAACTTTCCCCACTTTGCACAACATAAACTTTGTAACGCCCCTCACATTATAACAGGTTGCCAACCAACCCCCTCCCCCATATATACATGCTCTATTTTCTCTTTGACATAGAAAATTGATATATATTTCTGGCATACATGGTCAATTTTCAAATGATTATATGCATGAAATAGAAAATTGATGTAAAAATTGATCCTGTAAGACGGGCATAAGATGAATTTAAATGCAGAATTCAAATTTTAGATGATTATTCAATCGCAAAATCACGAAAATAATTTATTTAAAAATATTTATTATTAATTTCTTCTTTAAGAAGCCACCGACCCTAATCGCCTGAACACCTCCTCCAAATTCTTCTGAACCCACTATCGCTCCTCCCCACCCTAGAACGCTTCAGCACCCACTGGGGGCGGCATCCGCCCACTTTGGGAAACGCTGATCTAAGCGATGAGGCGTGTTGCTTCTATGAAATGACATGTCAGATAAAAGTTCATCGAGGGTTCCTCCCAATAGTTTGTTCTCTATGCTTCGTTCCTCGAGGGTTCCCTCCCAATAATTTGTTCTCTATGCTTCGTTCATCGAGGGTTCCAATAGTTTGTTCTCTATGCTTCGTTCATGAGAGAGTTCCTTCAGAATAGTCTTGTTTCTTGATGTTCGTTCATTTATGAAGGGTTCAGTACATAGTTTGTTTTTGCTTCTGTTCATAGATGTTTCTGCTTTCTATTATTTGTGTCTCTATGCTTGTGTTCCTCGAGAGTTCCTCCACAAATATATATGTTCTCATGCTACCATGCTGTTATAGAGGTTCCCTAATAGATGGTTGTCGCTCCTATGTCTTCGTCACATGAGGCTTCTCTAGATAGATGTTCTCTATGCTTCGTTCTACTGAGAGGTTCCATTCAGACCGTTTGTTTCTCTATGTCAGTCTTCAAGATGGTCCCTAATGTTTGTTCTCTATGCTTCTGTATCCTTTGAGGTTTCTCCTTATTGCCTTTGGTTCCCTACTGCCTTCTGCATCATGAGGGTCCTCATCAGTTTGATTTTCTATGCTTTAGTAATATGAGTAGGTTCTCCCAAATAAAACTTTGCTCTATGTCTTTTCTATCTCATAGGAGAGGTTCTAAAAATTTGTCTACTATAGCTTCTTGTCTATAGGGTTGCCCTAAAATACATTCTCAGCTTGTTATTGACGGTTCCATTAGTTTGTTCTCTATGCTTCGTCATAGAGGGTTCAATAGTTGTGTCTTCTATGCTTCGTTCATAGAGGGTTCCCAATAGTTTGTTCTCTATGCTTCGTTCCTCGAGGGTTCCTCCCATAGTTTGTTCTCTATGCTTCGTTCATAGAGGGTTCCCAATAGTTTGTTCTCTATGCTTCGTTCATAGAGGGTTCCCAATAATTTGTTCTCTATGCTTCGTTCATCGAGGGTTCCTAATAGTTTGTTCTCTATGCTTCGTTCATAGAGGGTTCCTAATAATTTGTTCTCTATGCTTCGTTCATAGAGGGTTCCTAATAATTTGTTCTCTATGCTTCGTCTATAGAGGGTTCCTAATAATTTGTTCTCTATGCTTCGTTATAGAGGGTTCCTAATAGTTTGTTCTCTATGCTTCGTTCATAGAGGGTTCCTCATAGTTTGTTCTCTATGCTTCGTTCATAGAGGGTTCCCAATAATTTGTTCTCTATGCTTCGTTCATAGAGGGTTCCCTCCCAATAATTTGTTCTCTATGCTTCGTTCATAGAGGGTTCCCAATAATTTGTTCTCTATGCTTGTTCCTCGAGGGTTCCTCCCAACAATTTGTTCTCTATGCTTCGTCTATCGAGGGTTCCTATAGTTTGTTCTCTATGCTTCGTCTATCGAGGGTTCCTAATAGTTTGTTCTCTATGCTTCGTTCATAGAGGGTTCCTAAAAGTTTGTTCTCTATGCTTCGTTCATAGAGGGTTCCCAATAATTTGTTCTCTATGCTTCGTTCATAGAGGGTTCCAAATTTGTTCTCTATGCTTCGTTCATAGAGGGTTCCCAATAGTTTGTTCTCTATGCTTCGTTCCTCGAGGGTTCCCTCCCAATAATTTGTTCTCTATGCTTCGTTCATCGAGGGTTCCCAATAGTTTGTTCTCTATGCTTCGTTCATAGAGGGTTCCCAATAATTTGTTCTCTATGCTTCGTTCATCGAGGGTTCCCAATAGTTTGTTCTCTATGCTTCGTTCATAGAGGGTTCCCAATAGTTTGTTCTCTATGCTTCGTTCATAGAGGGTTCCCAATAGTTTGTTCTCTATGCTTCGTTCATAGAGGGTTCCCGCCAGTTTGTTCTCTATGCTTCGTTTTATCGAGGGTTCCTAATAGTTTGTTCTCTATGCTTCGTTCATCGAGGGTTCCCAATAGTTTGTTCTCTATGCTTCGTTCATAGAGGGTTCTAATAATTTGTTCTCTATGCTTCGTTCATAGAGGGTTCCTAATAGTTTGTTCTCTATGCTTCGTTCATCGAGGGTTCCTATAGTTTGTTCTCTATGCTTCGTTCATCGAGGGTTCCTAATAGTTTGTTCTCTATGCTTCGTTCATAGAGGGTTCCTATAGTTTGTTCTCTATGCTTCGTTCATCGAGGGTTCCCAATAGTTTGTTCTCTATGCTTCGTTCATCGAGGGTTCCCTCCCAATAATTTGTTCTCTATGCTTCGTTCATGAGATAGTATTTCGTTTCGCTTGTACAGGAATAGTGGGCATGACTGCATGGTGTGCTTTGGAGTTTGTGTTTCATTTTGACATGCACTATGTGCAGTTCGAGTAGCATATTCTGTGTATATTGTGTTTTTTGACAATATCCTGTTCGGAGTTGGAAGATTGTTTTCTGCTTTTTTTCTATTGAGTCTGCTGATGGAATCTTGTGGATATTGACTTGTGATTTGTTGCTACCATCGTACGCCAAGTCTACACGCAAAATATACGCCTAACCATGAAATATATCATGGAAACATACACAACATGACTAGTAAAGGTGAGTCAGAACAATGTTCCCTCTAGAGTAGATGGTTGTCAAGCTCCTGATATTGCATCTTTCGTCACATTGAGTCAAGCTATTCTCTAGGATATGAAAGAAAGTTCTGGAACGTGAATCTGTACAACAGTTCTACCTGGAAAGAAGCGTCCATTCAGGACCGTGCGGTATGTTTTCTCAGTATGATGCAAGTCTTCGAAATGCCGCCCTTTAATTTTTTTCTTTAAAATAACCTTCAATTGTAATTTTGATTTTGCTGCTTATGCCGCCCTCTTACGGTTCCGCCTGAAGCGGCCGCCTCTCTGCATCATAGCACGGCACGGTCCTGCGTCCATTATAGAACAACAAATATTTGCTATTTGTAAATATTAGTGAAATATGAGATATACTTGTAGTTTCTCGGAGAAAGCAAACAAATGCAACACTATTGCCGCTAAATGTTAATCAATTTTCTAATCTATGCCATACGTGATACATGACTGTGAAAATATTAGGAAACATTTTGATCGTAAGCAATAACGACATAATACTTGTTATATTGCCACTTAAAATAACATCTCTCAGAGATTGATTATTGATCAGTTCACATTGAGCATTGAGTTTTCGGTTCTAATGTCATTGAACTACAGCGACACGTAGTAAATAACTAAGTAAAAGAATCTTTGTTATACCACGTGGTAAATAGGATAATATGTGTTAGGCCCGTATTTTTCATTGACAGTCGGCACACGATGAGTGATGTGGTCAACATCACGTCAGCCGACATTACTTCCCAGTGCTTTTCCTGGTACTCAATTGAGGGAAGGTCGACATGAGAGCCGTTACGGTCGGACAAAATTGCCACGCCTACTTGTGGAACTGAACAATAACCACTAGCCTTAGAAGCGAGTTCACTAACAACTACGCTACTGTGTATCTCGCTTAGTATACGTACCCTATAGTCTGTCCATTAATTCGTGAGCACGTTTGAAATTGATTTTCTCGAAAACTACCTGTTGGATCTCAGTGATTTTTGCATGCAGCCTTAGAATATCCATGACGCTAAAATAAAGCTAACCAGTAGTCCATAGATGCTACGGATTTTGCACATCGGCGAATTCCTTTGATCTTTTATGACAATTGCAAATACGGGGGCTCAAATTTTAGATTTTACAGTATCCCTAGAATTTGTCCATGTCAATTCTATTCATAGGTGTATCTCCATATTAACTTGATAGGTCAAGTAATTAAGTGTGTTGCCCTTTATGTGCAATCGTGAACTTGGATACAATATGCAACAGTTAGTCCTCCCTTCGGTCACCATTAGACCCCAGGGTGTCTTAACTTCACCACAAATTGTATGATGGTAGACGCATTTGGATATGGAAATGTATACGTTGCTATTTCTCAGTCTGTAATCAAAATATGATTTGTATCATCCCGAATCTGACGATTCCATGAGGTTGATAATTGTTACTGGCTGGACAAATTGTAATCCATCTCGGTGCCAGTACTCGTCTTCCTCTCGGAGCACATGTTCAACACACTTCTTCCAGAACTGCATGTCTATCATTGAGAGGGACTCACATGCCAGAACTTCAACATCACACATTTTAAACGTCCTGTTCTGTTCGGCAACTTGCCCTTTTACTTTAGCCCAGACAAGCTCTATCGGATTGAGGTGAGCATGATATGGAGGTAGTCGCAAAGACGTGTGGCCGTATTCCGCAATGATTTTGTCAATATGAAACACCTTTGTCTTATTTGTCATCCTCACCAGGTGCAACAACTCGGGTTTCAAATATGTATCATCGAAGCTGACATTTTCCTTAGCAAGCCAAGTCCTAATTTGATCTTTTGTATTTGATGCAGTTGTTACTTTGTCTTCCGCTGATACTGCGTTGTGGTAGGATGCATTATCCATTACCAAGCATGATGGTCTGTTTAGAATTGGAAGTAGATCTTTCTCCATCCAGTGCCTGAAAATATGTCCATTCATTTCTGTGTGGTAGTCCCTACCGTCGGTACTTTTTGATTGAAAAATAAGTCCAGCGTCATGGACAAGACCTTCTTCACTGCTTCCTGCATGTGTTAGTATAATACGCTGGCCTTTGCTGCTTGGTATTTCTTTTCTGTTCACCGTCTACTGATTGCCATTCTTTAGCACTGGTGTGGTGAGCATTGACCCAGGATTCGTCCAAATATACAATATCATAGCCTTGCCTCCGCCGCTCACGGATCTGCCTCAGGTATTTACTTCGGGCAGCAATTAAATGTGGCTTTTCACAAATAATATTCCTGCCGCCTATATTTTTTCTGAAGGTGAAGCCGGCGGCTCTTACAATTTTTTCATAGAGTACTTTTAGAAATGTCTATGCTGCAATCTGACTGCAGTTTTAATTTCAGTTTCCTGAGAGTAACAAGTTGATTTGTCGCAAACATTTTCAAGAGCTCCGTCTTATGACATCTATGTCAAAGTCGTCAATTGTTCTTTTCCGTCCTTGCTTGACATTAGTGCACTTTGTGTCCTGTTTAATCCACCGGGAAAAGGATTCTCTATTCAGACCAAGCGCCAGTTGCGCTCGTTTCTCAGGGTTATGAATATCGCAATATAGATGACCTCTCTTAGATTCCCTACGGAAGTGTTGGTATAGTAAAACTGTAACCTTCTGCATTGTTATAAATGTGCACTTCAGACTCATTATCAATGTGATATCAATGTCAGTTTTGATAAGCCAACAAATATGATACAATAGCTTCATACAAATAGCGAGATACGCCTATAACTATACAACGGTACCCCAATTATAACGTCATATGCTTTCCGCTTTCAAAGTCGACTGGGTTAGGTGCACGGATTTCGTGAAATTGTTGTATACTCACGATATTTCAATGTTACCATAATGTATTTTTAGAACAACGCGTCTGTGTACCGTAGATCTGTTACTATTGTGTACAATCCGGTGAGGTTGATTTTAATATAACCTGAAGAAGAAATATTTCAAACTACATCAAATTTTCTTGGAAAAAATATTTCTCTAGCGTCATGGATATTCTAAGGCTGCGTGCAAAAAATCACTGAGATCCAACAGGAGGTTTTCGAGAAAATCAATTTCAAACGTGCTCACGAATTAATGGACAGACTATAGTAGTTTATTTTCTTATGGTTTGACTAGATACACTGTGTAATATATGTATAAGACATTTGGTTGAGGTAAACAAGCTTGTCTGAAATTAAATCCATAATGTAAACTCTCTGAGCTATTGTAACTTTCCTTCGTGCACTCCCCCTCCCCCTCTCTCTCTCTCTCTCCCTCTCGTTTCATCTAGCTTTCAATTATTTTTATGGTTGTCACTTTTTATGCTCCCTACACTTTCCATTTCATTCGCGTCTAACCTTTAATGACTGTCTTTTACGTCTCCCATGTTCACTTTCTCTCTGTTTATGTTCTCTTTTGTCTCTCGTTAACTTTGTCTTGTTCTTTCTGTCTGTTCTCTTCTGCTCTAACGCGCTGAACACTAATTCTCATCTTTCACTTCATAAAAACTTAGGTCGACTAAAGAAATGTATAATCTCTCATCTTAAGTAAACTATTGTTATTACGTCTATGAACATATTTTGTCTTTTCTCTATACATTTTTTTATCTCTTGAAATTTCTTTGAAGACAGTTAACAGTCTCTTCTTGTCAGACGAAATACTACAGAAATAACTAATGCACACGAACACATGACGTTTTGTAAGATCTGTTTTCTTTCAACAATGAAACAGACAGTACTCTTGTTCGTTACAGACATTATGAAAGTGGTAATTTGAATAACATTATTTTCATCAAATTTTAATTGTACCGAAGTTCATTTTGTGATTACGTTCTGCAATATTTTATTGATATTATGATCTTTTCGCAGTGTCAATATATATTACATATTGATATAATAGGTAATATGTACTTGCATTGGGTTGTTTAATTTGATGTTACATTGATCAAATGTTGATTGTAAAGATGGAAGGTTAGTTATATTGTTGGAAGGTTAGTTACACTGATGGAAGGTTAGTTATACTGATGGAAGGTTAGTTATACCGATGGAAGGTTAGTTATACTGATGGAAGGTTAGTTATACTGATGGAAGGTTAGTTATACCGATGGAAGGTTAGTTATACTGATGGAAGGTTAGTTATACTGATGGAAGGTTAGTTATACCGATGGAAGGTTAGTTATACCGATGGAAGGTTAGTTATACCGATGGAAGGTTAGTTATACCGATGGAAGGTTAGTTATACCGATGGAAGGTTAGTTATACTGATGGAAGGTTAGTTATACTGATGGAAGGTTAGTTATACTGATGGAAGGTTAGTTATACCGATGGAAGGTTAGTTATACCGATGGAAGGTTAGGGAACATTTTCTAATGTCGTACAATGACGGAAGAGAAGGCGAAGTTGAATGACTACGATGTTTTAACTAGGACAAGACAGCAACAGAGCGGAGATATTTATAACTAATAAGAAGGTAAATCTTGATACCTACCAAATGTTGTTTACAGCGAAAGTAGAGGTGTGGCATGGGACTAGCTACCCCACCCTGTACAAACACTTAGCTTTTTTCCGATCCAGAAGCACTTGAGCTTTTCAGCTCTTCGGCTCGGTGCCATGGACATCGTAACCCTACGGTTCGGTGCCACGAACACCGTAAATCTGGGGAACCTGTAGCCTTTTTGCCAGTCCGCGGAGTTGAACCCGCACTTACAGAGGACTAGTCACCCGTAGTCCAACGCGCTACGAACACGCTGGGCACGCGGGCACACTTAGCTTTAAATAACCATGACCAAGTACATGAGAGCTTGCAAGGACTTGGTTGTGGACTATCTCCAGGTAAGGGAAGAAGAAGAGAGATAAATCTTATGGATCACGGCTAGAAGGTTCGATTTAAATAGTTTCGTTAAAATTAAATTTTAATTTCTTTTTATTGTGCTATACTATCGTCTATTCTTTAATTCGTTAACTATACTTTCTTTGCTAATTCGTTAATTTTTTAACTTAACTACTTTGCTAATTCGTTAACTATACTTTCTTTGCTAATTCGTTAACTATACTTTCTTTGCTAATTCGTTAACTATACTTTCTTTGCTAATTCTTAACTATACTTTTTGAATTCGTTAACTATACTTTCTTTGCTAATTCGTTAACTATACTTTCTTTGCTAATTCGTTAACTATACTTTCTTTGCTAATTCGTTAACTATACTTTCTTTGCTAATTCGTTAACTATACTTTCTTTGCTAATTCGTTAACTATACTTTCTTTGCTAATTCGTTAACTATACTTTCTTTGCTAATTCGTTAACTATACTTTCTTTGCTAATTCGTTAACTATACTTTCTTTGCTAATTCGTTAACTATACTTTCTTTGCTAATTCGTTAACTATACTTTCTTTGCTAATTCGTTAACTATACTTTCTTTGCTAATTCGTTAACTATACTTTCTTTGCTAATTCGTTAACTATACTTTCTTTGCTAATTCGTTAACTATACTTTCTTTGCTAATTCGTTAACTATACTTTCTTTGCTAATTCGTTAACTATACTTTCTTTGCTAATTCGTTAACTATACTTTCTTTGCTAATTCGTTAACTATACTTTCTTTGCTAATTCGTTAACTATACTTTCTTTGCTAATTCGTTAACTATACTTTCTTTGCTAATTCGTTAACTATACTTTCTTTGCTAATTCGTTAACTATACTTTCTTTGCTAATTCGTTAACTATACTTTCTTTGCTAATTCGTTAACTATACTTTCTTTGCTAATTCGTTAACTATACTTTCTTTGCTAATTCGTTAACTATACTTTCTTTGCTAATTCGTTAACTATATTTCTTGCTAATTCGTTAACTATACTTTCTTTGCTAATTCGTTAACTATACTTTCTTTGCTAATTCGTTAACTATACTTTCTTTGCTAATTCGTTAACTATACTTTCTTTGCTAATTCGTTAACTATACTTTGCTAACGTTAACTATACTTTCTTTGCTAATTCGTTAACTATACTTTCTTTGCTAATTCGTTAACTATACTTTCTTTGCTAATTCGTTAACTATACTTTCTTTGCTAATTCGTTAACTATACTTTCTTTGCTAATTCGTTAACTATACTTTCTTTGCTAATTCGTTAACTATACTTTCTTTGCTAATTCGTTAACTATACTTTCTTTGCTAATTCGTTAACTATACTTTCTTTGCTAATTCGTTAACTATACTTTCTTTGCTAATTCGTTAACTATACTTTCTTTGCTAATTCGTTAACTATACTTTCTTTGCTAATTCGTTAACTATACTTTCTTTGCTAATTCGTTAACTATACTTCTTCTAATTCGTTAACTATCTTTTTGCTAATTCGTTAACTATACTTTCTTTGCTAATTCGTTAACTATACTTTCTTTGCTAATTCGTTAACTATACTTTCTTTGCTAATTCGTTAACTATACTTTCTTTTGCTAATTCGTAACTATACTTTCTTTGCTAATTCGGTAACTATACTTTCTTTGCTAATTCGGTAACTATACTTTCTTTGCTAATTCGTTAACTATACTTTCTTTGCTAATTCGTTAACTATACTTTCTTTGCTAATTCGTTAACTATACTTTCTTTGCTAATTCGTTAACTATACTTTCTTTGCTAATTCGTTAACTATACTTTCTTTGCTAATTCGTTAACTATACTTTCTTTGCTAATTCGTTAACTATACTTTCTTTGCTAATTCGTTAACTATACTTTCTTTGCTAATTCGTTAACTATACTTTCTTTGCTAATTCGTTAACTATACTTTCTTTGCTAATTCGTTAACTATACTTTCTTTGCTAATTCGTTAACTATACTTTCTTTGCTAATTCGTTAACTATACTTTCTTTGCTAATTCGTTAACTATACTTTCTTTGCTAATTCGTTAACTATACTTTCTTTGCTAATTCGTTAACTATACTTTCTTTGCTAATTCGTTAACTATACTTTCTTTGCTAATTCGCATCTGTTTCTAACGGGTTTTTACTATTTTGTGTAATAAATATATTACTTACTTACTTAATCCCGTCATGCCTAGTGACACATGGGGCTTCAGAAAGGACTTTCCATGCTCTCCTGTCCCGTGCAACCTTCAGCGCAGAGCCCACGTCAGAGATGCGGTGTCCAGTTCCTCTTCCATCATGCGCCTCCATGTTGTCCGTGGTCTGCATTTCTTTCTCTTTCCTTCTGGTGTCCAAGTGAGGGCTACCCTTGCAGGCATTTCTTGTCTCATTCTCATAACATGTCCGAGCCATTTCCATCTTCTCTTTTTGAGTATGTCATTCATTGCCTCTTGTCTTGTATCTTGGAGTAGTTGGTTATTGCATTATTGGATATTTTTACTAATAAATATATAAATCTACTCAAATATTCTTAAATTATCTCCCTGTTCTCTTATTTTGCTGATTCCAATACTAGTACTGTCGATCTATATTCGCCCGCCTGCCCAGCGTGATCGTAGCGCGTTGGATTACGGGTGACTAGCCCCCTGTGAGTGCTGGTTCAAATCCGCAGGCTGGCAGAAAAGCTACAGGTTCTCCAGATTCACGGTGTTCGTGGCACCGACCGAAGGGTTACGATGTCCATGGCACCGAGCCGAAGAGCTAAAAGCTCAGTGCTTCTGGATCAGGAAAAATATAAATACAAAAAATCGATCTATATTGTCTGCTAATTTTTGCAAGCATAGCTTATCCCTCTTAAACTCATGTTAACTATCTATACTTAGATACAGTGATCGTAATTGATTACTGCTTACTGAACTGACGTCACAGCACTTCAGACAGACCCATAGCGGCTCAGTCTTCCCCAACAGTGGTCAAAGGGTATGCATACTGATGGTTCCTATAGCTTGGTTAAACCAGAGCCAACTATAAACTTATGGACCTTCGGACTCAGGTAAGAATGATAGGAAATCAGACCACAACTACACCACGTGTTCTCGCATTCCAGTATCGGTGAATATAGACGAATTCATTTTAAAATCAACACAAAATGCTAAATCGAAGTTATATTATCCAACAAGTTAAGTTTAACAATAAGGAATAACAATATTATGAATATTTTTCACCAATAACCAACTATAGACTCACAGAATTAAGTAAAATTGCAAAAAAGCTTGTAGTGTTCTATCAAACATATATAGTATCCAGCCCCCGCTCTGATCTAGGTCAGGGATTCCCGGGTCAGTTGTCTGGTCTAGTTATCTAGAGTTGGCTGTGGTTAAACACTCTCCTCTCTCTCTCTATCTATCTATCTATCACTCTCTCTGCCCCTCAAACATCCAGCCCTACTTGTGCAACGTGTACATTGATTGTTAATTTATTAGAAAGTAGACAGATCTTAGTATTTCATTGATGTTGTATTGTTATGACGAAATGTACGCTCTAACTTGTTTTAACAAACATTCAACAAAGAGGTGCAAGAAAGTCATGATGACGTTTAAATAATATCCATGACAACACCAAAGTTAAAATCGGTCAAAGAGATGCCAATAATTCCGAACAGGACTATTTAAGATCATACTGAGCAGATTTAACAATAATGGCAATCTCTTTTATTACTGCACTTCGGCGTGTCAGCCACATTGCTGGAGAATTTTGATAAGTACTTCCGGGACTATTTACTTTTCTTATGACTCTGTGAACTTTGGATGTTGTTTGAAATATGAATGTAGGTTGAGATTATTTGATTATCAGTTTTTGTTTAGTTCGTTATTCTGAGCAACTTTTATAGTTGTGTTGCGTTATTAAGTTTGGTTAAGATAGCACTAGAAACTTGATCTCACCTACTTTGAGATCAGAGATTACTAGATAAATATTCTGATTGCTTCACGCAGTGAACTACAAAAGAAGTATATATTATATATATATATATATATATATATATATATATAAAAGAGAGAGAGAGAGAGAGAGGAGAGAGAGGATAGCACATTACCTTCACGTTATAGAAATCTCCAATAAAACGTAGGGCCTGTGTTCACGTTGAGCACGCACAAAAGTTATTGACAGTTGAAAATCACTAAGAGTCTAGCTGCAAAGCTGCTGCCCGGGAAAATTCATTGACAAGATTAAAATACAATTTCTACAACAATATTCAACATCTTCAAAATGACATGGGGACTATCACCAGGACTACGGATACGGAGTTCATGCACTGCTGCTGAGATCTTTCTATGTAAGAAACGTATCAGAGCACATATGGTTATTTAGTGAAGTGCAATGATAAGGGTCCTAACAATCATTCAATTAATCAAGTCTAGTTCATCAAAGGTGGCGTCTGTGGCCTAGGGGATAATGTTTCGGTCTATTAAGCCCGACGTTCTGAGTTCGAATCAAGCTGCGGACAGTTTGGTTGCAAATTGTTTCGCGTGGATTTTACAAAAGGACGATGGCACCACCCGTTCAGAAAGCAATGGCAAACTACTAAACGTAATAATGCCTAGAAAATCACAAACAGCGTTAAAAAGCTGGGGTTGATTCGCAAAGTCCTGTAAAGGATATGCAATTAATTTTTTTTTTTAGTTCATCAAATAGCTTGTCCTGAGTAGAACTTTGTCACTCTAATAGATCTTAGAAATTCTTCTTTCACATAGTCCAGATATACCATATCTGCAGCCATCATGTTAAAATCATCAGTTACATCCTGAATCCATCTTCTCTGTGGTCTTACTCTTTTCCTCTCTGCGTGGATGCCACCTTCCATGATGGTCTTCTGTAACCATTTGTATATTTTTTATATCCCCCAAATAATTCAATTATCGAATTCTTATTTGCAGCAGCAGCCAGTTTTTGTTTTAGCTCTTTCTGGATTATATATATATATATATATATATATATATATGCTGTCTTCTACAACCATGATATACGGAGGACTCTTCCATAACACGTTTATCCAAAAAGCACATATATGTTTTTCCACTAAATGTCTATGCTTAACATTCATGGAGAACCTGTGGCTGTTCTGCCAACCCACGGAATTGAACCGCGCACTCACAGGGGCATTCTGCTCACGAGCTTATTTTTTCTTGAGTTCCCTAGGATTGCTGACGGAGCTACGGAGTTGGTACTTTGTGCAATACTCTCGGCAGTTGGCTTGACATTTCTGCAAAGAGAGACCGAGCAATATGGCGGGAAACCGGTGTAATGAAGTCAGTCCTTTGTCTTTATGCTTTAGACTTTTTTAGCGTCTCATGGTAGTGAATATGTTAACTTAGATATGGAGTAGAGAATCATGGTGTGAATAATCCATGGGGGTTATCTGTTTTCTTGATATTGTTGCTTGTATTTTTTCCATGAAGTGATTTCTGTCTAAACATATGCATTTCTACTATTGAATTTTGTTCATTCATTATTTAATCTGCATCGTTCTACGTTTAAATAGTGAATAAGAAGCAGAACAGCATGAGAGACCAAAAACATTTGTTACACAATCGGCTCCGCAGCCATATGTATACAAAATTCAAGAATGGCAATTCAGCCATTTGTACATGTGGACAGGCACATCAGACTGCAGAGCACATACTTCAAGACTGCCCTGAATATGATACACTGAGGCAAACTCACTGGCCTAACGAAACAACACTCGACAGAAAACTACACGGACCTCTGTGTGAGCTACAAAGACAGTGAAGTTCACACAAGAGACAACATTGAATATATAGACAATATTTCACGCGAACGAAAGAAAGGAAGGATTTGTTAAGCCAAAATAAAATTAATAAATATTTCTTGAAAAAATCGGAGGAAACTGAAAGAGGTGAAAAAAAATATAGAAATAATTATCTTTTGTATTTTTAAGGCCATGAAAAAAGAGGGGAAATAAGCAGCCATGTTGTGTTAGACATGGTACACAACTCCATAACGTCTGTATTTCCTCGAGGATTTAAAGTACCATTAGCATAAATGTCTCACAGATAAAAGAACTCACGCGAACTTAGAACACACAGCTTCAAAAAGTCGTCCCCACGAGCACCAAGAGAGGGTTGTTAACAAGAGGATTGTTAAAAAAAATTTCCATAAGATAAATACAAGAGAAAGGTCAACAATTATACAGAGAAAACGAACGGAAACTGATTGATAGTAGAAGAAATGGAACTGTGAACTAAATATTCTTCTTCTGAGTTCTCACTATATTTTCTTCTTCAAACGCTCCATATCGACAACTTGTTAACCACTCTTTGTAATTTGTATGTTAACCGAGTCTTATTCTTCTGCGTTCTTACTAGATTGGGATTTCGGATTCTCTAATAAAGGCAGCTGTCTGCCTCAGATTATCAGCCACGCCATATAGTTTGTCTTGGACGCTAGTGTAAATGGGCCACATCTTTCTTCTCAAGTCTGCATACTGGGGGCAGTTCTGTAGGATATAATTCCTATGATTTCTGCTTCTCCGTTTGTGCCAACCTCTTCCCGCAGTAAATTTTGGCCACCCTCGTGATGGTAGGTCTGACATTCTTACTGCGTGGCTAAATCTCCAAGGCAGATTGGCGACCGCAGAATCCGTTATCCCATTCCACATTGTGAGGGTCGTTGCACCATGTTATGCGCCTTACGGCCTGGTGCATCCGTTTTCTGCAAGCATTTGTTTCGGGTTAGCATTCCCTTGCGGACCCGTGCATCCGATTTCAGCCACACCTCCTTAGTCGCCTCTTACGACATGCGTGGCAGGTAACAGTGGTTCTATTCTTTACATCCCAAATTTGGACCCCGGTAACCACTCGGGCGTAACCGAGTCTAAGAGCGATTGTACGTTATGCCAGTTATGCGCCTATAAGTAGGCCAGCACATCCGATTTCTGCAACGCTTTTTATTAACTATTTATTTTATTTTATTAACTTTTTATTAATTATTTAATATAGGGTAGCTTCACTAGGCTCCTACCTCAACCGCCTCTTACGACATGCCTTGTAGGTTGCATTGTTATTATTCTTTGCTGCCTTTGTGAACCTCGGAAACACACAGGCGTTTCTGTAGATTAGGATCCAGATTCGCTAATAAATGCCACTATCTGTCTCAGATTGTCAGGCATGCCATACATGTTGTCTTGGACGCTTGTGTAAGTGGGTCACCGCTTTTTTTCTCAATGCTGCATACTGTAAACTAAATAAAATGTGACATCTCTACACTCAATACCCACGAAGGTGCTCAGTCCTTCTCAGCTAACAGAAGCACCGTGTTTTTCAAAAGGTAGCAAAGAAAAGAATTACTATCTCCTCTCAACCATGGTTGCCAATTAAACATTGAGAAAATTGGTCAAATACTGAAGGAAAAGGCCAAAAAAGCCAGAAGAAAAACCGTGCTATTTCATACTCACTTCATAAGAAGACTCCAAATCAAGGTCATCACTATCCTCACCACTGAAACCAGCACCATACACTTTATCAGTAGATAAGTTCTTTACCATATTAGAGGAGGCAGTAAAATTCTTGCAACATTTGTTAGATAAAAGCAGTTCTCTGTTCTTATTCTCACTATCGCATCAAGAAGCTGTAGCTGCGTCCTATTTCTAGCTTTTGTTTTGACTGATGATACAAGAGAGAACACACTCTCAATAATAGCATTACTAACTGGAGTTATTAAGCAAGTCAGAGCAAAGGTGCAAGCTCTTTAAATGACTCGTGTTGAAGAACACCAATCCAAAACGTTTCACTATCGATTAAAAATCCATCTTTCTACATATCCATAATGGACTTCTTCTTTACAATCAACACAAATTATTTTTCTGTATTGTTCTTAGATTGCACTGATGTTTTCTCCCGCAATGTGCATAAATGGTAGTTCTGCAAATAAAGACCTTGATGCTTGGTTTAAAATTATCATAGGGCTCAGTTTTGATAATCACTAGGAATCTTCTCCACTCGAAGTTTATTCTGTCGTGTTGATGGAGTCCTATGTCTGTGTTTTTCTGATTTTTCATGAGTAGCGAGGCCACTAGCTTTAGTCAAGACGGTATAGTGGCATAATTTACAATAAACGTTCTGTGATCCATCAGAAGATCTTTTGACTTATACAAAAGTCGTTTCCAATTGCTATTGTATTTATGACTACTTTCATACTGTCATACTGTCTCGTATGATTGTTTCCATTTTGTTGTCGTCATAGTTAAAGATTCCTAGCAAAATTAGCGAAATTTCACACGAAAAAGAAATAGATAGCAGGACTGCAGTGCATAACTCGGAGGCGAGAAACAACAGATAACATGACTACAGTGCATTGCTCGGAAGTGAGAAGACAGATAACAAGACTGCAGTGCATAGCTCGGAAGTGAGAAGACAGATAGCAGGACTACAGTGCATAGCTCGGAGACGAGAAGACAGATAACAGGACTGCAGTGCAAAGCTCGGAGACGAGAAGACAGATAACAAGACTGCAGTGCATAGCTCGGAAGTGAGAAGACAGATAACAGGACTGCAGTGCGTAGCTCGGAAGTGAGAAGACAGATAACAAGACTACAGTGCATAGCTCGGAGACGAGAAGACAGATAACAGAACTGCAGTGCATAGTTCGGAAGGGAGAAGACAGATAACAAGACTGCAGTGCATAACTCGGAAGAGAAGACAGATAACAGAACTGCAGTGCATAGCTCGGAGACGAGAAACAACAGATAACAGGACTACAGTGCATAGCTCGGAGACGAGAAGAGTGATAACAGGACTACAGTGCATAGTTCAGGACGAGAAGACAGATAACAGGACTACAGTGCATAGCTCGGAGACGAGAAGAGAGATAACAGGACTGCAGTGCATAGCTCGGAGACGAGAAGAGAGATAACAGGACTACAGTGCATAGCTCGGAGACGAGAAGAGAGATAACAGGACTACAGTGCATAGTTCGGAGACGAGAAGACAGATAACAGGACTACAGTGCATAGCTCGGAGACGAGAAGAGAGATAACAGGACTACAGTGCATAGCTCGGAGACGAGAAGAGAGATAACAGGACTGCAGTGCATAGCTCGGAGACGAGAAGAGAGATAACAGGACTACAGTGCATAGCTCGGAGACGAGAAGACAGATAACAGGACTGCAGTGCATAGCTCGGAGACGAGAAGAGAGATAACAGGACTACAGTGCATAGTTCGGAGACGAGAAGACAGATAACAGGACTACAGTGCATAGCTCGGAGACGAGAAGAGAGATAACAGGACTGCAGTGCATAGCTCGGAGACGAGAAGAGAGATAATAGGACTGCAGTGCATAGTTCGGAGACGAGAAGACAGATAACAAGACTACAGTGCATAGTTCGGAGACGAGAAGACAGATAACAAGACTACAGTGCATAGTTCGGAGACGAGAAAAAGAGCAAATGAAGTGATGCAACTTTCCATAATCTTTCATAATCTTGAGTACTAAGTATATTTTTTAACAATATCAACCAAAACCAATAAAAAAACATATATTAAGTATATTTACCCAATTTGCTCTTATATATTAAGTATATTTACCAATTTGCTCTAATTATTAAACATTTTAAAAGAAAACAAGTTTGCATATGAAATAAGGCCTAAAATCGGACAAAAGATCAGACACTTTTTTGGAAGCCAACCACTTTCAAAAAGGGCCAAATTTATCGAATTTGACCTTAACAAGGCCAAATAGGCAATCCTGCTCTGAACACATTTTGCAAAAGGCGTAATAAAGAGTTCAAGGTTTTTCCGTCCACTCCACATTGTAAAACAACAAAACAGAAAGAAAACAGCTGCAGAAACATAAAAAATTAAAACTACCCATGGAGTTCCGGATGCCATATTGGTAGGGAGGATCAACTGTAAATGACGAAGGACTGGGTGAAAACCTGCGGGATGCGTAGGACTATGCATTTTTGGTTACTTTTTTAATCGTGCCCTTACCCTGCAGTGTTTGGCAATTATATTATTTTAAAGACAGTTAGATAACAATACAATCATATAGAAGATATCATACAATCAGATAGAAGTATAATCATACAATCAGATAGAAGAATAGTCATACAATCAGATAGACAGAAGTATAATCATACAATCAGATAGAAGTATAATCATACAATCAGATAGAAGTATAATCATACAATCATATAGAAGAATAGTCATACAATCAGATAGAAGTATAATCATACAATCAGATAGAAGAATAGTCATACAATCAGATAGACAGAAGTATAATCATACAATCAGATAGAAGTATAATCATACAATCAGATAGAAGTATAATCATACAATCATATAGAAGAATAGTCATACAATCAGATAGACAGAAGTATAATCATACAATCAGATAGAAGTATAATCATACAATCAGATAGAAGAATAATCATACAATCAGATAGACAGAAGAATAATCATACAATCAGATAGACAGAAGAATAATCATACAATCAGATAGACAGAAGAATAATCATACAATCAGACAGAAGTATAATCATACAATCAGATAGAAGAATAATCATACAATCAGATAGACAGAAGTATAATCATACAATCATATAGAAGTATAATCATACAATCATATAGAAGTATAATCATACAATCAGATAGAAGTATAATCATACAATCAGATAGAAGTATAATCATACAATCATATAGAAGTATAATCATACAATCAGATAGAAGTATAATCATACAATCAGATAGAAGTATAATCATACAATCAGATAGACAGAAGTTTAATCATACAATCAGATAGAAAAATAATCATACAATCATATAAACACATAATACAATCATATAAACACATAATACAATCATATAAACACATAATACAATCATATAAACACATAATACAATCATATAAACACATAATACAATCATATAAACACATAATACAATCATATAAACACAGAATACAATCATATAAACATATAATACAATCATATAAACATATAATACAATCATATAAACATATAATACAATCATATAAACATATAATACAATCATATAAACATATAATACAATCATATAAACATATAATACAATCATATAAACACATAATACAATCACAGAATACAATCATATAAACATATAATACAATCATATAAACACATAATACGATCATATAAACATATAATACAATCAGATAGATAGAAGAACAACTTATGTCAAAAGATTTTTTTTTTTAAAAACGTGTAGACGTCATTAGATAAACAAAGAAGCTGTCCAACTATTCTCCCGCTGACAGTAACCCTTCACGTCTGCTACCACAAAAGCCTTATCACCAGCCATCAATGGTTCCCAGGCATTTCCGTCCTAATTGTTGTCTTCTCACCTCAAAGGTCATCCTGTTCAATCCACAAAGGTCCAAGAATTTTTGAAACGAACATTTTTTTAAAATCCATTTATTTAAAAAAATGTTGGTTAATAATTGTCTGTTACGATTCTTATTTCTCTCCTCTCCTTCTTCTTCTTCTTCTACTTTTGTCGTCATACTACTACCGGGTTGTTGTCCAGTGTCGTGGTTTTCTGTTTTTGTCTTGCGCTGTTCTAGTGGCTTGAGTGATTGTTATTTTTGCTCTTTCACATGATTCTGCTATGCCATCTAACCATTTTTTTTGGTCTTCCTCTTGCCTTCTTTCCCGCTGTTCTGTTGTAGACGTTCTCTCTGCTCCTCATGGAGCATATGACCTCCAACAGTTGTCCTCAACTTTTCCTTGTGTCTGGCTGTTTTCTTTATGACTTCCCAGAATAATTAAATATTCTTCATTTTCTCAAAAAGACTATAACTTCAGGTCTGTATGGAGCATCACTGTTTCCATTTCCTTGCGGGTTCCATTCAAGTACTTGTTTAGTGATACTCGATTATATCTTACGTCAGGATATCTGTTACGGGACTTAATGTCAGTGAATTATCTTTAGATAAATTGTTCACTTGTTTTCAATATTCATATGTTTCCTACACGGTGTAAGTGTAATTTAGTATTCTTGAGAGTTGCCTAAATAGAGAATTCCGATAGAAATGTGGGAAGTAATGAGTAATTTAGTTCTGTTCTTCTTAAATAGAACATTACCCGTGTGTTGCCAGGGATCACAATGAGAGCAAAGAATAGTAACACTGCCACCTACAAAGCATGTCGTAAGAGGTGATTGAGGTAGGGGACTAGGAAAGTTACCCTAATAAATAAAAAGCATCGCAGAAATCGGATGTGCTGGTCTACATGTAGGCGCATAACTGGCGCAACGTACAATCGCTCTATGCTCAGATCACATACAAATCACAAAGAGTGGTTAACAAGTTGTCGATGTGGAGCGTTCGAGGAAGAAGAAATAGTACACTCTGTGAAAGAGACTTTATAATGTCTGTCTAATTGACAGACTAGGGAACAGATTTATGATTTCGATGTTTTTTTTTACAGATTGTAAAAAAGTGCTTTATGTTGCTCAAGAGATTATGAAGAGCCTGAATGAGATGTGATTATTTGAATGATTGTGAAGATCCTCGAGATGTGATTATTTGAATGATTGTGAAGAGCCTCGATATGTGATTATTTGAATGATTGTGAAGAGCCTCGAGATTGTGAAGAGCCTCGAGATGTGATTATTTGAATGATTGTGAAGAACCTTAATGATATGTGATTATTTGAATGATTGTGAAGAGCTTCAAGATGCGATTATTTGATTGATTGTGAAATAGACTTCATCAGAAAGCGTAATATGCTACCTTTCTCTACACAAAACAAAAACAGAGACGGGTACAAAGTTGATCAATAATTAGTTACCATCTTTTATTGCAGATCATCTTATCAGAAGTCATCTAATCCATCACAAAATAAATGTATTATGTTCAAGGATCGTAATCGAACATTCTATATTTTCCATATTCATTCAACTCCCAGTTCACTAACAGTTTACAATTATTAAGCGTTAAAAAGAAGGAATAAGGAAATAAAAAAAGGAATAAATGATAATTTAAAAAGTAATTGAACTCAAGACAAGTAAAATAAATAAGAATTTAACTCATAACAGGTGAAAAAAGGGACAGCAAGTTATTAAAGTTTAGATGTTACAATTTTATATGTGAGATTGAAGTGCGATGTCATTTATAAAATATAGATTTTTCCATAGTGGATGTAAGAGTCCATTTGATATATATTTCTGTATCTTTATTTGTTTTATGTATCACTCACTCTATGTCGATGTTGAAAAGTTGAACTGACATTACTTATCTTTTTATACGTTCAGTCATATGAGTAGATTAGTTTTGCAGTCCTCTGTGCCTGTGAATAGATCATGTCTTTGTTGCCGTTTTTGCAACATGAAGAGTTTTACAGGATGGGATTAAAAACTATCGTTACTGTCTGTAATACCGCTTTGTAGGCGGTGTAGGACAGCTGGGACGTGAGTCTATGAAATTTAATGACCACATGGCTAGTGCAGTCGTCGCGAAACTGTTCAGGTTATAATGCTTTCTTTATGCCCTCGACAGAAAAACAACTCATTGGCCTTACTGTGGGTTGAACCAGGGTCTCCCGCAATGGGAGCCGCGCTTTGATCCATTCGTCCAGACGCTCCACACAGGGTGGAATTGTTAGTCCCAAATCAAACCCTACCTAGCCCAGAAAAACCAGGAAACCATATTCGGCCTAGCCCCTACTCAGTGACCCTTCTAGAAACACAAGTTCTCGCCGTCCCAACCCTGTTTATCAATGAAGCAAGCACACATCTCCTTCATTACAAAGTTATTGTCTCATGTGCTTATCACTGCATATTTTAATATGGTTTGCTGTATAAGAACATATATCTATACTTGACCTCTATTTGAAATGTTTCGAAAATGTTTTAAAAAACGTTTAATATAGACTTTAATCAAACAAATTCCAATTAGTGTCAGTATCTTTATGTTATTCATGCGACTATCGTTGACAATGACAGACACTATTTAAACACCCACTAATGAACTTTCATATGTAAAAAGAGAAGTCATCGTCTGTTGTGTAACATGTGAGCAAATGCTTTCTACTTACATATTATATCAACAACCAACCGTAAGTTTGTAACCTCAAGTTCTACAACTACATAGAATGTCATCAACTAGGATTGTTGGGACAGAGTAATCAATGAAAACCCCTTCTCCTTCAACAAACACTTTAGTGATAATTCTCTCTTCTCCTTCAACAAACACTTTTGTGATAATTCTCTCTTCTCGAAAAATCTCTTTTCCCTACACAAGAACGCTCGTATTGCTAGGCTAGACAATGGGTGTCTTAAGAAATGAGTGTAAGTGGTTCGAATCCTGTGTTTGCCAATTTGTTTTTCAGAAGCTCTAATACTTGTACACTGTTTATTGATCTTATTCTTTGCTTCCGTTGCTTTCCTTAGAGTTCTTAAAAACAGCTTCTTGTTCTCATTGTTAGTTACTGCTGTTTTCCTAATGTCGTTTATCATTGAAAGATCTTCTGACAAGCCAGGACACATTGTCCTTACATTCTAGCTAGCCTCCGCCTCCGGTTATCGGAATCTCTAAAGAGCTTGTCAGCCAATGGCACTGAGAAAGGAAATCAGTCTTCTCTGATCTTCATACGTTGGAATATTTGTTTTTAAAAAAAGTATTCATTTTGTCCTTGCCACAGTCACACTCATTAGAAGTTCCATCTTTAGCTTCAAGAAAATATTGTATCTCGTTAGGTTGTGAGAGAGTCTGAATAATTGCTCTTTACTGTTGAGTTAGTATTATGGATCGTTTATCTGGTCGTCTTAATGTTCTGTTTTTCACTTCAGTGTTTATTTATTTTTGACAATTGTGAATAGTTTTAAATAATCCTATTCTTTTCTACATAACTTTAAATGTTGTGATCAATTTCTGTGTGTTTTGTTTTTGTTTCTTCTTCAGCAATCTCTGGTCAAGCTCTTTTTTTTCGTAGATCACAAACTGGGAAGTCGGCTTCAGGTCTGTCAGGTTTCTCCAAAGATTAGTTTTCAGGTCAACTGAGTGTGACCACTTGTTGCTTCTCAGCTTACCCAGGAGAGAACAGTCTTGCAGGACATGCTCCGGTGTCTGTTCCACCTGCTGGCAGTGGCAGAAAACTGTTTGACTTTTTCCTAGTCTATGTAAGTGTCTGTTGAATCTGCAGTATTCGGTATGTAAACGGCGTAGCTCGTTGGACGACGGGTGAAAAGCTCCCTGTGAGTGCGGTTCAATTCCGCGGGCTGGCAGAAAGCCACAGGTTCTCCAGATTTACGGTGTTCGTGGCACCGAACCGAATGATTACGATGTCCATGGCACCGAGCCGAAGAGCTGAAAGCTCAAATGCTTCTGGATCGGAAAAAAAACACGAAATATAATGACCTGGTCTGTTCTGCTAAGGTCTTTCAGGAAGTCTTGTCCATAATCATATCCAGTGTTTGTCTTCCATCGGTTTTGTTAAAGAGTTATGAAATGTTGTTTTAGTCATGAATATATTATAAAATAATTTACTCTCAATTAATATCATTTCTATTTCTTCTGCTACATCCTTACGCATGTACCCAACAAGACTTTTTATATTCTAAATACTTTCAGTGTACTGTCATCTTTTTTTCAGAAGTAACACAGTGGTCTATATCAGCACACCAATCAGTACCACTATGACTGTATCAACAGCCACAATCAACACCACTTTGACTTTATCAACAGCCATAATTAACACCACTTTGACTGTATCAACAGCCACAATCAACACCACTTTGACTGTATCAACAGGCCACAATCAACACCACTTTGACTGTATCAACAGGCCACAATCAACACCACTTTGACTGTATCAACAGCCACAATCAACCCCACTTTGACTGTATCAACAGCCACAATCAACACCACTTTGACTGTATCAACAGCCACAATCAACACCACTTTGACTGTATCAACAGCCACAATCAACACCACTTTGACTGTATCAACAGCCACAATCAACACCACTTTGACTGTATCAACAGGCCACAATCAACACCACTTTGACTGTATCAACAGGCCACAATCAACACCACTTTGACTGTATCAACAGCCACAATCAACCCCACTTTGACTGTATCAACAGCCACAAGCAACACCACTTTGGACTGTACCAACAGCCACAATCAACCCCACTTTGGACTGTACCAGCAGCCCTAATCAACACCACTTTGGACTGTACAAGCAGCCCTAATCAACACCACTTTGGTCTGTACCAACAACCAACATAAACACCACTTTTGACCAATACCAACAACATCAGCGGCCCACTGGCCAGTTTCAACAATTAAATTTAGCACCACGCCTAACATGTACAACATTGGAAATGTTAGCAAGAACTCTACAATTTCCCATTGACAGATTGTCAAAGAACATCATAAACATGACATGTTCCGAAATAAAACAAACCAATGCTATGGTTATTTTACGGTAAAACATATCCTTCTAGGAATTCAGGTTAATAAACCTAGCGTGATAAAGATGGATTGGATTTATGTGTGCCACAACATATGTTCAATATTCGTGATGTTTCTGATTACTGGACTTTGCATAGCGTAGGGGAAAAGAGAAATGGACGCTAAGATATGAAATATACACCACAAGAACATGAAACAAATAATGTCATTGTAGTTTGTTTTTTTGGTGTTTTTGGTTTTTTGGTTTTTTTAAACCTGCCAAGTCAGATTCTGAAATTTGAAAGAAACACAAGTCACATTTTTCTTTGTGAAGAAAGAAACATCATCATTATCATCAAATAGCTTGTCCTGAGCAGAACTTTGCTACCCCAACAGTCCTCCAGTATTTCTCTCTCTCTCTCTCATAGGCCAGATGTCATATGAAAGAAAGAATGGGCGTTTCTAATTATGTACGTCCTTTAAACGTGCTGGGTTTCCAACATGGCCGACGTCCATCGCCACGGTCGACCGGATATCCAAGGATTTTTGTAACGAATGTTTGACTTCTAACCAAAAAAAAAAGAGATGGAAAACTGTTCCTTATTTATTTTTCTCTGCAAAAATTCTACCAAACCACGATTTATCCATTTCACTCTTAAAGTGTCTCTGAAACGCTTTCTTTATAGACACCACGTGCTGGGAATCCCTTGCGTAAGATTGCCAAATGTGGCGCTGTAACAACACAAGAGGAACCCGTATAGCTGAGAATCATCGTGTCGCTGAGGCACAAAGAAAACGAGCTGCGCGAAAAAACAGACCACATAACACTCACATGTCTAACCTTGATCATGTATGCCCCCACCTGTGGTAGGAAATTGTGTTCTAGGTTTGGGACTCTATAATCATCTCCGTACACATCAGAGAGGTGCAGCAGCACACGTCTGTGACTGTTGTCATCATCGCTTGAGATGGACGGCTATTACTATTAACCCTTTCACTTCGTAATTTTGTTGCTGTTTACATCTGAACGCTTTTATATTGCAATCTCTCTCCTTTTGCTCTTCCACTATTTACTTCTTTATAGAAGTGTTGGGGGAGGGGGCGTAGTGATCTTGTGTGTGCTTGTTTTAAGACACTTTGTAAGCTGATATTCATTTTCGTAAGGCTGTTCTTGATGCCGTCGCTCCATATTCTCGTGGTCTTCTTTTTGCTTTGTACTCGTTATACTTTTTCTGTGTTGCTCTCTGTGGTAGGCAATACCAGGGCATTCTTGTCAGATGTCCAAACCATTTAATCTGTTGTTCTTTTATGAATTGCATGGCTGGTTTCACATTCAGTCTTCTTCTGATTTCTTCATTTATAATTTTGTCTCTTATTGTCACACCTTCAGCTCTTCTAAGACACCTCTTTTCCGTTGCTATGATTTTCCGCTCATTAGCTGCTGTTATTGGCCATGTTTGACACTGGTAACATAGTGTTGGCCAGAAAATCGTTCTTGTAAGATTTGTTTTAGTTGTTAGCGGTATATCTTTATGTGACAACAGTGGTGTTATCTTCCCCAGTACCTGGTTAGCTTTTGTGCAACGATTGCTGATTTCGCTATTGATACTTCCGTCTGCTGTAAAAATTGCTCCTAAGTATTTGGCCTCAACGGTTTGTTTTGTTTCTACGTTGTGGAGCTTTTTTGTAAGGTTTTCTGGTTGTCTACTTATTGCCATTGTCTCTGTCTTTATTATGTTTATTTTCATGTTGTACTCCCTCTCCCTTGATGTTAACTAAGCTCAAATGGTCCTGGAGAGATTCTTCGTTTTCTGCAATCAGTACTTGGTCGTCTGCAAATAAAAGTTCTGAAAATTATTTTCTTCCTCTATTCCTGCTTCTCTACTTATGTTGTTCATGTATGTTATAAACAGCAGTGGCGAGAGCACACATCCCTGTTTAACTCCTGAATTTACTATGAATGTTTTTGATGTTCCGGCTTTTGTTCTTATGCAACTTTTACTTGAAATGTATAAACTCTCGCAGACCTGGATGAGATGTTTGCTGATACCAAATTTTCTTAGACAATCCCATAGTTTGTTTCTGACTCTGTCGAAGGCCTTTTCCTGGTCTATGAATGCCACACTACAGGTCTTGTTATGTTCGATTGCATTTTCTGTCAGTCGTCGTAAGGTGAATATTTCGTCTGAAACTCATCTGTGCTTCTGAGCGTTGTTCTTCGATTGTTGATCTTAGTCGTCTTTGATTGCAATTGTAATTGCTATATTACAATATATTCTGAATTAGTCAGTGCTCTGTCTTTGCTTCACGTTAACACTTATTGTTAGCAAGTACTTATGTGTATCGGCTAGGAAGAGACAAAGGGTTAAAAGAATTGAACATGAATATACCAGTCTAGAAGGAGTTTGCCATTTGGGAGCAGGCACTGAACACTGGTCTGAGAACTGCTGAAACTAATCGTGAAAGACAATAGATGTATCGCCTCTGTGAGTTTTTCAATTTCAGCTGGCACGCTTTACATGTGGGAACTGGTGAAACCGAGTGTCGTAGTCTTCTGTGCTTATCTTACGCTTCTCGAATGACTTGAGTGATTTATTGCTGTATATTTTGACAGGATATAGACACTCGATCAATCCATTTTTTCTTGGTTTTCCTCACCTTTCGCCCTGATGTGCTGCCGTAGAAGGCTTTATATGCAATGTGGATTGGCTGCATTCTTACTCGTTGGTAAAACATTTCATTCTTTGCTTTTCAATATAATTCTTCTTATATTTTGAACGCTCCAAATCGATCACTTGTTAAACAACTCATTGTGATCTGTATGTGATCTGATCCTAAGAGCAATTGTACGTTGAGCCAGTTATGCGCCTACGAGTATCCTATTTCTGCGACGTTTTTCATTTACTAGGATAGCTTCCTATGCCCTACCTTAGTCGCTTCTTACGACATGCTTTGCAGGTTGCAGTGTTACTATTCATTGCTCCCCTTGCGAGCCTTGACAACACAACATGGGCGAATATATTTCAAGAGCTGTCTTGTTCCAATCTTCTCTCTGATGCTGGTATTAATTAATCATTAGTTTAATCGTTACTAAGTTTATAGGATGGAAACTTATATACCGTCACTCAAGCTACTGTTTAACTCTTTCAATACCGTGAATGTTACTGAGTTCTCCCTACAATTGTTTTATGATGCCATAATTGTCATCGCACAAATGCTGTGTTTACAGTTTACATTAGCTATAACATTACTTTATATCATTCAAAATATTATTTAGTTAAATACGTATTTTTTTTATTTTATTATAAAAACATGGAAGCTTAATCACAAAGCGAAAGAAAGTACTTTATGCTTAAAACCAATATAGTAGCTTGTGATGTGTGTGTGTTTGACGCACGTGTGTACGCCACTACAGTGGTCAATGAAATGGATTGAGTAAAATGAGTAGTTGTTCAAGTGCGGGATCTGAATTATATTGACTTTAGTAGATATTGTGGACTGTACTTTGTATAAGATTTATATGGCGAAAAATGTTCGTTTTAGAGCGTTGAAAACACGAAGGAAAAGGACTTAGGGAGTTGTAAGTAAAAAAGCGCGCAGAAATCGGATGTGATGGCCTAGGCACCCATAGACGCATAACTGGAACAACGTACAATCGCTCTTAGGCTCAGATCCCTAGAAACCACAAAGAGTGGTCGATATGGAGTGTTTGCAGAAGAAGACGCATATGACTTTCTTTGATACAAATTTGGATCGAATACAGCAATATATATATATAAGAGAGAGAGAGAGAGAGACGGAGAGAGAGAGAATACAGCAATATATATATATATATATATATAAGAGAGAGAATACAGCAATATATGTATATAAGAGAGAGAGAGAGAATACAGCAATATATATATATAAGAGAGAGAGAGAGAGACGGAGAGAGAGACGGACAGGGAGATAATACAGCAATATATATATATAAGAGAGAGAGAGAGAATACAGCAATAATATATATAAGAGAGAGAGAGAGAGAGAGATAATACAGGTTAATGTAAATAAATGTTAGTGGTCTCAGATAGTGACGTTGATGACACGCTGCGATAGTGACCATGTGCCGTGGACAGTCCGTGGTTTGAGACCAGCTTGGGGCAAACATTATCTGTGTTCAAGTGACTACATGGTTGGACTACATGAAACCCTCATTCTTTACTAGGCGATCTAAATTACATCACGTCTGAGTAAAGTTCGCCAAAATGATGTACACTGGTTGTGCAAACACTGTTCGAACCCTACCTGATTGTTTCTGTGTCTAGCTGTAACGAGCGTTTGAGAAAGACACTCCCCGTGAGTCATTTTTTAGAATGGCTCATTGGTTGTGTACGTAAAACGCTCGTATTGCTAGGCTAGGCGATTGGTGTCGTAAGGACTAGGGTAAGTGGTTCGAGTCCCGTGTTTGTCTATTTGTTTTTCGGAAGCTCTTAATACCTGTTCCTTGTTTATTTGTTAATCTATAATAAAAGCAAGCTTTCACGCAAATATTAGTTAGAGGTGTTATATTAGACGCCAAGATTACGCCTGAATTCATGGCGGGTGAACTACAATTATTTTTTTTAAATAAATAAATATTTTATATTGTTGAAACCTTGAACATTCTTACAAATGTTAAAAAATTATTGGAAATTGGCAGTGTTTCAACACGGAAAAAAGTGCTTTAGCTGAAAGTCGACCTTAAGTCCGATCAACAATGTTCTTGCTGTCGTCGCCAAGTTTAAATTTAGCATGTCCCCAATGAATCCTGTCCATAACTTCCCGTCCATGACAGATCTGTCACCGTTGTTGTATAATCGATGTTTCTTAGCTATACGATCGTGGTCGTCCATAATGTTTGAGGAATTCTGTGTTTTCACAAATGTTTATGAACTTGTGTGTAAGGAACATATTAGTCGAGTGAATATTGTTTTGTGTTTTCGCAGTCAAGACTGTATTTACAGTAGCTGTATTCCATATAATTAAATCTTCTTCTTTCTCACCCAACGGAGCACATGTCTTCAACAAACTTCTTCCAGCTCTTCCTCTCTCCTGCCATCCCTTCCAATTCTTTCCATGTTTTACCTTTCCTGTTAATATCAATGTTTGGTAATTGAAAATCGATAAAAGTGGGCTGCAAAGCTGCTTTCTGGGCAACGATTACAGTTTTTTTTTAATCCTACATATTTTCACTATTCTCAAAATGACATCGATGACCCTCGGAGTTTATGCATTGTCGCTAAGATCTTCCTATATATGAACGAGCTCCAAGCAAGAATTTAGAGCATGAAGTGTAAGGATTATTGTTACGTCAAAAGGATACAACATCGAGGCGTACTGTAAATGGAAGGTCAGTAGTACATGTTTACAAATAGAAACAGAACAACCAGCAACGTGAAATATCGGAAGCTGTTGAATCTCAATAATTTAAATGTGCCCAGCAAAATATACCTTTTTTTATACTTAACAGGGGATACAAATTTTGGTGTAAAATTTTGTAATCTTTTCACTCCATAATTTTTTTTTACCTTCGGGTGTGTTTATAATGCATTGCAGTGGCGGCTCGTCATTAGGGCTAGTGGGGCCAGTCCCTAAAAATAATGTGTAACATGTATATATTATTTTATATATTGAAATATAACCTAACCCAAAACCATGATTTTTCGAAAATATGTGTCTGGTCCCACCAACAAAAATGATCACGAGCCGCCACTGATGCATTGTATACCGAATCAGCCAGTACACTAGCTTTGCGTTATCTTAAAAAAATATTGCGAGCCAGTACATCGGCTCATGAATGTGAAGAGGTTAATGTACATTTGTACTATTTTGTTAGCATCAGAAAACTGAAACGCTCATTAGAATTTTCAATTCCGCTTTCTTGTGTTTATCTTATGTTTGTTTATTTACGTGCGTGTACCGAGGTGCACCATTATTTACATGCGTGTACCGAGGTGCACCATTATTTACATGCGTGTACCGAGGTGCACCATTATTTACGTGCGTGTACCGAGGTGCACCATTATTTACATGCGTGTACCGAGGTGCACCATTATTTACATGCGTGTACCGAGGTGCACCATTATTTACGTGCGTGTACCGAGGTGCACCATATAACAATAGATGTGCTTTATATATATATATATCGCCCGTGCCTTGTTGGGGCTCGTAAGGGGAGCAAAGAATAGTAACACTGCGACCTGCAAGGTGTGTCGTAAGAGGAGACTGAAGGTAGGGACCTAGCGATGCTACCCTATTAAATAAAATGCGCCACTGAAATCCGATGTGCTGGCCTACTTGTAGGTGCATAACTGGCACAACGTACAATCGCTCTTGGGCTCAGATCACATACAGATCACAAAGAGGGGTTTAACATATGGTCAATATGGAGCGTTCGATGAAGATAAATATATATATGTACATAGATGTGTAGCTAAGTTCAAATCGATACTTGCACATAGTTGTATATTAGCTCTTGAGCACTAAGGATCACAGTCTTATTAATTAAAAATGCTATCCGCACGCCCATGCTCTTCAGTTACCGTCTTGTCCCAGTCAAAACATTGTATGCATCTCAAACTGACTAGTTCATAAACAAGACTAGTACGTCTGTCCAGACAAAACAGTATCCATCTCAAACTGACTAGTTCATAAACAAGACTCAGTACTGTCTTGTCCAGACAAAGATAGTATGCATCTCAAACTGACTAGTTCATAAACAAGACTCGAGTACTGTCTTTCCCAGGCAAACATAGTATGCATCTCAAACTTACTAGTTCTAAACAAGACCGGGACTACATCATCCTTTGATGACAGATTTGCATACGCAGAAACAGCTGTGTAATCTCAGGTTCTCTTGTGGTCTGTAAATAAGTTTCACGTAGTTTACAAACTCGTTTTATCTATTCTCTATCCCTGTTCGGTGCCAGGCCGAAAAGAGGTACATGGAGCGAGCCTCTTATGAGCTAGGTAGATGAAATTTGTTATTCGGATACTCTGTCGTTCATCGTTTCCGTCGTCACTATCTGGGTCTGTTACCGTTTTATCTGAGTTCTATGTGTTCTTTGTGTGAGACTATCTTGTGGTAACCTTGATGTGTGTCCGAATCATTTGATCTGTATTGTAGCGCTTGCAAGGATCCCATTTTTTTCTGATTTCGTTGTCTCTGATATTATCTCTTCTTGTTACATTTAGAATTCGTCGTAAGCACTTCCTCTTTGTTGTTTTGTGTCTTTTTTCTATTCGGTGCCAGTGTATATTCACAAACTATTTTGATAATTTGTTTATGCAACATGCAGTAAGTGGCGTCTGTGGCTTAGGGAATTGGGACTCGGTCTATTAACCTCGAGGTTCTGAGTTCGAATCACGATGCGGACAATTTGGTTGTAAATTGTTTCGCGTGGATTTTAGGAAAGGACGATGGCACCAACCGTTCAGAAAGCAATGGCAAACTACTGAATGTAATAATGCCTAGAAAAATCACAAACAGCATTAAAAGGCTGGGGTTGATTCGTAAAATCCTGTAAAGGATATGCAATTAACTAACTAAGATGCAGTAAATATGTCACGTAATTGAACTGTCCCAGTATGTCATTGTCTATTTTTTAGAGTTTGTAAAGGTTTCGAAAAATAAAAATTACATGAAATACACAATCAACAGAAATAAGTAAACTTGAGAAATATATAGTTGCTAACTTGGACGATTCCGTATTCTGGACAAGGTAAGTTGATTATGAGCGTCCATGTGGACCTTTGGTGAAAACCTTGCCAACTTTGACTAGTAGACGCATTGAACTATAAGATAATTGAAAAGAAAGATAGACTCGGATAACACAGAATGATAAAAATAGAGTACACAATTGACCAAGATATGCTGAAACTCAGAACAGGGTCACCAGAAACAGAGACGGCATTTCATCATGTTTGGCATACATTGCTCAGAAATGTAGTGATATAAAAATTAATTCACGGGTTTAATTCTAGCTCGTGCCAGATTATGCGGAAAATTTAAAGCAGAAGTCGTTTGATAAATGTGCACTATGAGTGTGTGCATGTGTGCTCGCATATCTGGGTCATATTAAGAGACACGACAGTCTGTTGAAAACCATCATGTAGTGGCAGGTGGGAAGTAGGAGAGCAATGGATAAAAAAAAAAGTTAGATATAATTGGGAGGACAACATCAGGAAAATGACAGTCAATAATTTGACAGAGTGTACCGCTAGGGCAGGGGGCGGAACTTGTTGAAGAGCAATACAGTCAACCTTCGATATGGAGGCGACATGTATTTTTTTTTAAAATTGTGTGTACTTGCAAGTGTGCTTATGTGAGTGTGTGTTTGTATGAGTTTGTGTGACTTGTCTGTAACACGAGAGTGAGTGTGTATGTGTGTGTTTTTATATATATGTGCGAGCACATCATTTGTTTTATGTTATGTTATGCTACGTTATGTTATGCGAACGACGTCATGACACATTGAGCATTCCCATCCGTGCTCTGTCCTCCGCTGCAGCAGCCATCCCAAAGTCTATTTACTCACCGTACCCATGAGAAGTTGATTATTATATCTTCACTATGATTTGTTTTGTTCTTGACCTTGGTACGCCTACTGGCACGCCTACTGGTACGTCTACTGGTAAGCCTACTGGTACGCCTACTGGTACGTCTATGGACACCTACTGGTACGCCTACTGGAGTCACGTGCCTACTGGTACGTCTACTGGTACGTCTACTGGTACGCCTACTGGTACGCCTACTGGTACGCTACTGGTTCATGAAGGCCCCCACTGTCTTCACGCGATCACGCATTGAGTACTACACGTTGATCTTAGCCAAAATGACAAACATGGTCAAGAAGAAAAAAAAGACAACACGTAGGTGGTGAGTGCAATATGGTCACAGATTACTGAAATGAAAGACAACACTTTTTTTTTTTTTTTACCGATCCAGAAGCACTTGAGCTTTTCAGCTCTTCGGCTCAGTGCCATGGACATCATAACCCTTCGGTTCGGTGCCACAAACACCGTAAATATGGGGAATCTGTGGCTTTTTCTGTCATCCCGCGGAATTGAACCCAGACACACAGAGGGATAGTCACCCGTAGTCCAACGTGCTACGAACACGCTGGGCAGACGGACACAAAGACAACACTTAAGTCAACGCAATACAATCACAGACAATTAGAAAGATTACATTTTGTTGAATGATGTACAATCACAGATAATTAGAAAGATTACATTTTGTTGAATGATGTACAATCACAGATAATTAGAAAGATTACATTTTGTTGAATGATGTACAATCACAGATAATTAGAAAGATTACATTTTGTTGAATGATGTACAATCACAGATAATTAGAAAGATTACATTTTGTTGAATGATGTACAATCACAGATAATTAGAAAGATTACATTTTGTTGAATGAAGTACAATCACAGACAATTAGAAAGATTACATTTTGGTGAATGAAGTACAATCACAGATAATTAGAAAGATTACATTTTGTTGAATGAAGTACAATCACAGATAATTATAAAGAAAGATTACATTTTGTTGAATGAAGTACAATCACCGATAATTATAAAGAAAGATTACATTTTGTTGAATGAAGTACAATCACAGATAATTATAAAGAAAGATTACATTTTGGTGAATGAAGTACACTCACAGATAATTAGATAGATTACATTTTGTTGAATGAAGTACACTCACAGATAATTAGAAAGATTACATTTTGTTGAATGATGTACAATCACAGATAATTAGAAAGAAAGATTACATTTTGGTGAATGAAGTACAATCACAGATAATTAGAAAGATTACATTTTGGTGAATGAAGTACAATCACAGATAATTAGAAAGATTACATTTTGTTGAATGAAGTACAATCACAGATAATTAGAAAGATTACATTTTGGTGAATGAAGTACAATCACAGATAATTAGAAAGATTACATTTTGTTGAATGAAGTACAATCACAGATAATTAGAAAGATTACATTTTGTTGAATGAAGTACAATCACAGATAATTATAAAGAAAGATTACATTTTGTTGAATGAAGTACAATCACAGATAATTATAAAGAAAGATTACATTTTGGTGAATGAAGTGCAATCACAGATAATTATAAAGAAAGATTACATTTTTTTGAATGAAGTACAATCACAGACAATTATAAAGAAAGATTACATTTTGGTGAATGAAGTACAATCACAGATAATTATAAAGAAAGATTACATTTTGGTGAATGAAGTACAATCACAGACAATTATAAAGAAAGATTACATTTTGGTGAATGAAGTACACTCACAGATAATTAGATAGATTACATTTTGTTGAATGAAGTACAATCACAGATAATTAGAAAGAAAGATTACATTTTGGTGAATGAAGTACAATCACAGATAGTCAGAAAGACAACACTTAAACGAAATCCTGACAACTACATACACACAGCAATTACTTACCATTCTTCAAACGACCGATCTTCTATTTATAGAAACTGTCCGTGATGTCTAAGTCCAGGATATACACGAATTTACCTCCCCTGGCCACATCTAATCAGATTGGTGAAGATCCTATTGCTAGAATTCTGTTTATCACTATAGTAGATAGTCTTCTCTTTGTTTATACTTCTAAGATCGATAACGCTTGTAAGTAATAATGTTGTTACATGTAGCAGAACTCTTCAGTAAGAATACAATATATTTATTTCCCCTTCTTTCATATAAAACATGCGTTGTCCAGTAACTATTTGTAAATGTCAATGTTCAAATAAAATATGTGTTCTTCAATGAGAATTGGTTAATATTTGTTTAATGAAAAAATTATGTTAATAATAACTTGGATTCTCCGAAAGGAGTTAATTCTTATTTTTCATGTTTGTTGTCTTATAAACTCTGATATAACCAAAACAAGGTTCGTACTTAGGTTAATAGAGGCGTTAATCTCCTACATAACAAACAAAGAACTAATTTGCTAATCTCAAGGATCAGGTAAAACATATGTTCTTCAATGAGAATTTCTTAATATCTTTAAATAAAAAACATATGTTCTTCAATGAGAATTTCTTAATATCTTTAAATAAAAAACATGTGTTCTTCAATTTATGTTTTTTTCGTTTAAAACTCTTGTTATCCAGTATGAATCAAAGTTCAAGTAGAACACATATTCGCCAGAAAGGATTTGTTGATCTCAAAGCTCAGTAACAAGTGTTCATCACAAATCTGCAAATCTCACAGTTCAGGACAGACCACTAGCTGCAACTAAAATATTGATTTGTCCTGTGAATAGAAGAGATCAACACAGCTGATACATACATTAAAAAGAGTGTAACTAAAGTTCACAAAACAAATAAATCACTAACGCCAGTAATAGAATCAATGAAGTAAATGAACAAATGACGTGGAAAATCAATATACATGTCTTCGACAATGAACAAATCTACTTGACAAAAAGGTAAAAATGAATTTTGCTGCCAATATTGCGCATTAATTCACATTAACAAAATTGATAGCAACAATATCACTTGGAACATGCATTTTATATTTATAACTTTTACAGAACGCTTCATCGAAGACAATTTTACATTTCAAGAAATAAAATTAATTTTCTTGCCCTGAAATCACCATCCCATCTTCCCACACACATACACTACAGTAATTTCGAAAGTAACCAAATATGTACACCTTCAATTCCTTCCAAAATGGAAAAGTACAGCTATAAATATATAAATATAGCTGACATATAACTATGATCTATCTCTGTCGCCAGCACACTTCATGTATTACAAACCTTGTCTACAGTGTGAAGAATACAGTTGTTTTTGTTTCTAAGTTAACGTTACTAGGTAATAAACAAGATGGCTTATCAAACCAAACGTATCGTAGTCCCTGGTGAGTACCATCTTCTTTATTCACTATAGTAACATCTTTATAAATTACTTTTTTTTAATGAGGTTAGTCACTTGAGCATTAGTTCATCGCCATATGTCCCGTGGAGTTTGAAGCTGTCAGTGTGTCTTGTTTTCCGGGCGAGAGCATAAAAACTACAATTACTGACTGACTTTCAAAATACCGAATCATTCTGGAACGACCAACCATTTTTGTTGCCAAGACGGTGTTACTTTCACCAAGACGAAAAAAATGTTCTCAATCAAATATGCCATTATAGGTTAAACTGTTCTTCATGTATTGAAACTATGTGACAAAATAGATGAGACTGCAGTAAAACTATTTGATTGGCAAAACACGTAATCACAAAGTACTGTAGTTTTACACATTACAAAAACAATTTCAAAATACAGCAACGTTTCGACCAACAAGGCCTTTATCAAGCAAACGAACAACAGGAGTGACAAATTTAAAAAACAAATGGACGACCAAATTTGTCACTCCTGTTGTTCGTTTGCTTGATAAAGGCCTTGTTGGTCGAAACGTTGTTGTATTTTGTCATTGTTTTTGTAATTTGTAAAACTACAGTACTTTGTGATTACGTGTTTTGCCAAACTATGTGACCTGTTTAACTTGGTAACTGTTGACATTTATATTAAATGTGAAACATTTGATCTACTTATCTTCGTAATCTCTGTATTTCAAGTGTTTATCTTTATATTGTATCTTTGACATAAATATAAATTTAATGCGTTTGTTTGGCATTGGAATTTGTTAGCATTTTCTTATAAACCTTCAGTTGATCGAACGCAAAAATGAACTATTTCAGTAGATTTTGTTCTCACGTGTCTTTATCTATTATGTTCATTTCATTTAGCGGGTTTTCTTCTGTTGCTATTCTGTCTATGTTCATTTCATCTAGTGGCTTTTCTTCTGTTGTTATTCTGTCAATGTTCATTTAATTTAGTGGTTTCTATTCTAATAGCGACGTTGTAGGTGGAAATAAACATTTCTATTCTAATAACGTCTTCATAGATAGAGATAAACATTTCTATTCTAATAACGTCTTCATATATAGAGATAAACATTTCTATTCTAATAACGTCTTCATAGATAGAGATAAACATTTCTATTCTAATAACGTCTTCATAGATAGAGATAAACATTTCTATTCTAATAACGTCTTCATAGATAGAGATAAACATTTCTATTCTAATAACGTCTTCATAGATAGAGATAAACATTTCTATTCTAATAACGCCTTCATAGATAGAGATAAACATTTCTATTCTAATAACGTCTTCATAGATATAGATAAACATTTCTATTCTAATAACGCCTTCATAGATAGAGATAAACATTTATATTCTAATAACGTCTTCATAGATAGAGATAAACATTTCTATTCTAATAACGCCTTCATAGATAGAGATAAACATTTCTATTCTAATAACGTCTTCATAGATAGAGATAAACATTTCTATTCTAATAACGTCTTCATAGATAGAGATAAACATTTCTATTCTAATAACGCCTTCATAGATAGAGATAAACATTTCTATTCTAATAACGTCTTCATAGATATAGATAAACATTTCTATTCTAATAACGCCTTCATAGATAGAGATAAACATTTCTATTCTAATAACGTCTTCATAGATAGAGATAAACATTTCTATTCTAATAACGTCTTCATAGATAGAGATAAACATTTCTATTCTAATAACGTCTTCATAGATAGAGATAAACATTTCTATTCTAATAACGTCTTCATAGATAGAGATAAACATTTCTATTCTAATAACGTCGTTGTAGCACTGATTTGTAAAGATCCCATAAGAAGATCATCAATCCTCGTCGTGGTCCAATGGCACATAAGGCAGATACCAAACATGTCGCGTGATTCGATCTTATACCTTTATATTACCTCTGAAACTTTAGTCCTTTGCTTGTATTTATTCCCTTGTCCCTGCGATGTTCACAGAAATGCTTGTCTTGGCGACCTTTCTTTTATCATTCAGAGAACATGTCCAATTTATAGTCACCGTTTCTTATGGGGTTCTTTATTTATGTCTTCCAAACGAGTCACCATTAAATATGTCAAATAAAATGTCACGTAGCCGTTTTAGACGTCCGAGTATGAAGGGCTTATCACTTCATATTTCTATTCCTTTCTGCGTAGAAGGTAGGATGGCCAATTCCTTTCCTCATATGTGAAAACGTCGAGTGTAGGGTTGAGCTCACAACCCTTTTGTGTCCAATTCGATATGCGAACGCTTGTGCTTTACGCTAATCCGTCCCACTATTAGAATATGAAAATGAAAATCGTGGTATATCCTTTACAGGACTTCCCCATCAACAGCAGTAAACGAGTCGTTGATTTTCTAAGCAACACTTATACGTTCAGTAGTTTTTAATTGCTGTCTGAACGGGGAGGTCTGTTTGTACCGTTCGTAAAAATCCACGGGAAAAATTTGCTTCCAAACTGCCCGCTTAAAAATTTAAACAAGGTACTCTTGGCTTGTGATCAAGCTCACTACCTCTTCAGTTACAAACGCCCCACAAATGAGAAAATAGTGAAAGTAAATAAACTAGATCGTCTACCGTTTACAAAACTACTACTTTGCCTCGGTGTGATGGTAACATTCTTACAAGATTTGTCTGCTTGGCTAAAGTAACTTTAACAAATACATCGACTCTAAAAATTAGATTTGTGGTCAGCTAAGTGAATTTTACTAGTTGGTGGATTTGGAATTTCTCACTGACATCACCAATAAATTGAAATCTTTGAGTTTGCAACTATATGGACAAAATAAAAGTGCTACTGTAATGATAGGCTTTGTAAACCTATTTGGAACGAAATTAGTTTTGTGGATATCTTATTTCTAGCAAAGTATCTCAATTCTTTTTACAAATATGACATAATAAATTGGTAGTGGGGTCTTTAACAAGTTTCCATTAGTAATCCACTTTAAAGTGATTTAAAATAAATTTGACATAAAGCGATTTGTGGAGAGCCAACAAATTAATTTTTTAAAAGAAATATTTTTACTTTTCATGCAAACGTAACAGAAATATCTGGATAAATTGCGCGACTTGTTGAAGTAAGATCTGTTAAGCAAGAACTAGAGAATTCGTATCTTTAAATTGACATTATATTATTATTATTATTATTATTTGAACACTTCATATCGGCCACTTGTTAAACCACGCTTTGTGATGTCTATATGATCTGAGCATAAGAGCGATTTTACGTTGTGACAGTTATGCGCCTACAAGTAGGCCAGCATATTCGATTTCTGCGACGCTTTTGTTTACTAGGTAGCTTCCTAGACCCCTACCTCAGTCGACTCTTACGGCATGCCTTGTAGGTTTCAGTGTTACTATTCTTTGCTCCCCTTACGAGCCCCGGCAACACACGGGTGACATTGTACTAATATATATATAAAATATTTGAAAAAGTTTGCATTTTTGTCCTACCAGCAGGTAAATTGATGAATATGATGCTAGACCACAGTTTTCATTTGATAAACGACACATGACAAGATTGGTGTGGTTGACATCACGACAGTAGATTTTACTAACTATTTCTTTTCTAAATCTCTATCTCGCTTGTGCCTTTTCAACCTCAGTTGTTGCATAGGCAGGCTCTCAACCAACTCATACCAAGTCTTTCTGTCTTTAGCTATCTCTCGCAGCTCCCTCCAGTTCTTCCGTAAATTGTTAATCTCAGCCTCCAAATCTATTTTCCTAACTACCCATTCCCCTTTTATCAAATTTCCAAACAAGTTCAGTTATAGTTCTCGCTGTAGTTTACACATGTCAGATATATATTTGTTTTAAAACAAAAACACATAAATATACAAGATATGTACAAACAGATGTCATGTAAAATAACACATAAATATACAAGATATGTACAAACAGATGTCATGTGAAAAACACATCAATATAAAAGCTACTTACAAACAGATGTCATGTACAAAAAAAACAACATAAATATACAAGCTATGTACAAAGAGATGTCATGTGAAAAAACACATGCATATACAAGCTACTTACCAACAGATGTCATGTAAGAAATGAGATCAAAACAGTAACAGAATATCTTACTGCAGAGAATGAAGTTCAGTCCAGTCACCATCCGTGTCATATTATCAAATTAGCCACCGACAAATCGGACTGTTCTTTTAGTTATGTGTATGTCCAATATTACGAACTCAAGTCCAAGATTTCATAACCACTATTTATACACATGATAAATTATGTCCAGAAAAAACCACTTCAGTTAATACATGTGTATGATATTTCCATAACAGTTGTTTCGTCACATTTAAGTGTTCTGTAGTCAGAGTTAAGCGCGGTCTGGAAGTTATGTCTTCAAACATCGGCACCCTTATAGCTCGACAGATCGATCAGAGGTGTCAGAAATGTCTTATAACAGAACAGCATGGCTGTTGCACTGAACAGTTCCAAACGGCCGTATGTTTGTTCGGGCGGGGATTTAGTTTGATAATAGAAATAATGAGAGAAGTTGTTAGCTTTTATCGTCATAATTGCCACGTGATAATTTGTCCGTAAAGGAATGAGATATGCCTAATTTGTCCACTAAGGTGTTTCCTGTGTGATGTTTTCTCTTCTCTATATGCTTGTAGCATGGCAGGGTAGTGACTTAACACGGTGGAACAGAGATAGATATTAAATCTCGTTTGAATAAGACTAGAGCCACCTTTGTCGGGATGAAACCACCTTAGAAATCAATGGTCTGTAGCAAAGAAACTAAACTTTAACTTGATAAAAGTATCATTTAACTTGATAAAAGTATCATTTAACTTGATAAAAGTATCATTTAACTTGATAAAAGTATCATTTAACTTGATAAAAGTATCATTTAACTTGATAAAAGTATCATTTAACTTGATAAAAGTATCATTTAACTTGATAAAAGTATCATTTAACTTGATAAAAGTATCATTTAGCCAGACATTCTTTATGGTTTAGAGTTGTGGAGTGTGACAATAAGTGATATAAATAGACGGTGTACTCGTTCTGGGAGGCATGTTGCAATGTCATTGACGAAGACTAGAAAGAGAGTCGGTGAGAGCACTCCTCCTTGGGGGACTCCTTGCTCCAGTGTGGCCTTCTTACTTTTGTACCCCTGAACCTGAACCCTTGCTGTTCTGTTCTCTAGGTATCTATCGAGCCAATTGTACATTCTTCCCTTTACGCCGAGGGTGAGCAGTTTTAGCCTTAATCCTTCTTTCCAGACTGTGTCAAAAGCCTTCTCCATATCTACCAAGACTGCCAGTGTCTGTTTCTTTTCTTGGAAACCGTCCTCGATTCCCTGGACAATGTGGAATAACTACCGAGCTGAGGCAGAGGCAATCAAAAAGGCGGCCGAAATGATCTTGGAGAGAAGAAACACTACACGCAACAAGGTCGTGATATTCACCGATGCTCTATCGGTCATCACGGCACTCAAATGCGTCGGCAAAACTGAGATGAATGAGCTCAAAACGTCCCTCGCTGAACTAACGAGTTCACTCAAACGCACTGTCATCCAGTGGATACCGTCACACTGCAACATTAGGGGAAACGAAGCGGTCGACAAGCTAGCCAAAGAGGGCGGGCGACTACCCCAGACTGATCTCGAGATCAGCTATGAGGAAGTCAAAACAACCATCGGTTCGCACTATCGAAGCAAGTGGGCAAAAGACCACCCGCAGTACACAGACAGTGACGGTTACTATGGTCTCTCGCGCTGTGAACAAGTTACCATATTTCGCCTCCGTACCGGCCACAACAAGCTCAGAGCCCACATGTTCCATAAATTTAAAATTGGCACAACTAGCCTGTGCCCATGCAATATGGCAGACATGACGGCAGAACACGTCTTGCAAGACTGTCCACGTTTAGCAGGTATACGGAAAGAGTACTGGCCACAACACACAGAGCTTCGCGAAAAGCTGTACGGAGGAACGGAGTCCCAAAAACAACAGTTAAATTCATGATAGAGTTGGTCCATCAGGCTAGGCTGGGAACGCAAGAGAGAGAAGTGAGACGGTGTACCTTCCACCACTAATGTATGTGCAGAATCAAGACAATATTCTTTCTTGCTAAAATAATATGCCTATCCCCCAAGGGTCCTAAGGCTTAAGGATGGACTTCATTCAACCGAGCTTTGCTCCATATGGCTCGGTCCATCTCCGCAGAAATGACACGCCCCCTGCCGAGAATATTGCACAAAGCTCGAACTCCGTAGCTTCGGCGAAAATCCTATTGTTGTCTGAAAAAATGCGCTCGTGAATAGAATGGCGCGGTCTGGATTCGAATCTACGACCTTAGGAACGCAAGGCAGGTCCAAAAAACTTATCCAAACAACTAAGAAGAAAACAATGAATACCATCATAAAGGAATAGAAACGGAAATAGCTTTACTATATTATGTGAATGAATCTAGCGACACCAGCGAAAACAGTCCTCACAAGAACACCAGAAGGGAGAGAACAGAAGACCAAGAACAATGTGGATGCGAACGATGGCAGAAGAATTGTCTGTAGTATTTCTGACGTCAAATACTGCACTGAAGTTTGCAAGGAACAAGAAAGCATTGAAAGCACTTACTGAAGCCCCATTGCTACAAGGCATGGCGAGAATAAGTCAGTTAGCAGTTACATGAGGACTATCAGTATAGCACTCCGTACATGTCCATAGGTGCTCCAATCTCCGCCTCAACAAATCCAGCAGAGTCCACAGCCAACAGCCAGTTCGATCTTGATTTTCCAGCGGTCCAACACGCCAGTTCGATGTTGATTAATCAATATTTTTGCATATTAGATATGTCGTTCTTTTCGGGCTGTACCAATATCGACACCCATCTCTCTCAATTTGGTCAGCTACTGGGATTCACAACCCTGAAATTCCTCTGTTCGGAAATACTCACGGTGCGTTAAGAATGTCACTTGGTCCATTATAGCTCCTCTGATATTGTAGCCATGCCAGTCAATCTATCAGCTCATTTATTTCCCCTGACTCATGCATGTCCAGGAACAAAAATGAAGGTGATTTCTCTTATCCCTGTCTGTGCCAGTACCTCCATCCAGCTTCGTCTCAAAATTTATGTTTTAACTATACGAATCATATTCATACTGAGTATGAAAATACGAGAGTAGTTATGAGTTTTCAACAACGCCACCGCCACTGTAACTGCCCGTATCTTCATTGTTAAACTACTTGTGGTTGTCTCGTAGACCTCACTGGCCTCTCTTATTACTAAGTAAGTATGTAACTGCTTGTGGCATAGGGAAGGAGAATTATAAGATGTATGTGGAGGCTCTAGCACTAAAGAGAAAAAACTATCGTTACTGCATGTAGTAGCGCTTTTTAGAGCGGTGTATAACAGGTGTTACGAGAGCCTGAGGAATTTAATGACCGCATGGCTAGTACAGTCGCCGTGAAGCTGTTTAGGTTAGGATTTTTCATTTATGCCTACAACAGAAAACAATCATTGACCTTACCATGGATTGAACACGGGTCTCCAGCAATGGGAGCCACGCTCTAATCCATTCGGCCAGACGCTCCTCACTACTAAAATTAAAATGTAGAATAACGAAACAAATACAAGACATGTATATCAAGTTTTCTAACAAATATATTGAAGAAACACTGTAAGAGAAAATAAGAAAAACCTAGTCCAGAGTTGAACAATGACTCTTTCGAACGGTGATATCCCAATGCCACTAAAAAAAGAACATGTTACTTAACTCGATAAACTAGAGCAACCCAAAAGAATTATTACTTCTCTCCTGTAACTAAAGCAGTTTGGAGATAGATAAAATAACATAATAGGTCCCTGATTTAATTTTAAGTATTGTCTACTTGTGATAAAATAACATAATAGGTCCCTGATTTAATTTTAAGAATTGTCTACTTGTGATAGAATCACATGAATCTCTGATTTAATTTTAAGTATTGTCTAATTGTGATAGAATCACATGAATCTCTGATTTAATTTTAAGAATTGTCTAATTGTGATAGAATCACTGAATCTCTGATTTAATTTTAAGAATTGTCTAATTGTGATAGAATCACATGAATCTCTGATTTAATTTTAAGAATTGTCTACTTGTGATAGAATCACATGAATCTCTGATTTAATTTTAAGAATTGTCTAATTGTGGTAGAATCACATGAATCTCTGATTTAATTTTAAGGATTGTCTAATTGTGATAGAATCACATGAATCTCTGATTTAATTTTAAGAATTGTCTAATTGTGGTAGAATCACATGAATCTCTGATTTAATTTTAAGAATTGTCTAATTGTGGTAGAATCACATGAATCTCTGATTTAATTTTAAGAATTGTCTAATTGTGGTAGAATCACATGAATCTCTGATTTAATTTTAAGGATTGTCTAATTGTGATAGAATCACATGAATCTCTGATTTAATTTTAAGAATTGTCTAATTGTGGTAGAATCACATGAATCTCTGATTTAATTTTAAGGATTGTCTAATTGTGATAGAATCACATGAATCTCTGATTTAATTTTAAGAATTGTCTAATTGTGATAGAATCACATGAATCTCTGATTTAATTTTAAGGATTGTCTAATTGTGATAGAATCACATGAATCTCTGATTTAATTTTAAGAATTGTCTAATTGTGATAGAATCACATGAATCTCTGATTTAATTTTAAGAATTGTCTAATTGTGATAGAATCACATGAATCTCTGATTTAATTTTAAGAATTGTCTAATTGTGATAGAATCACATGAATCTCTGATTTAATTTTAAGGATTGTCTAATTGTGATAGAATCACATGAATCTCTGATTTAATTTTAAGAATTGTCTAATTGTGATAGAATCACATGAATCTCTGATTTAATTTTAAGAATTGTCTAATTGTGATAGAATCACATGAATCTCTGATTTAATTTTAAGAATTGTCTAATTGTGATAGAATCACATGAATCTCTGATTTAATTTTAAGAATGGTCTACTTGTGGTAGAATCACATGAGTCCCTGATTTAATTTTAAGAATGGTGACAATTTTTAGGATATTTTGTTGAAAATCAAAGAAGAACAAATTAAACCTCACCAACTTAGGTCCTGGAACATTCTGCAACATCTCCAAACTTAACCGTCTAAAATACATATGATCAAAAATGACACATTTTGCAAATGTAATCTGCTCTGCCACCAATCTGCTCACGAACATTAAAAATACCGTTTTCTTAATCCGTAAAACTCACCAGTTCTGACCTCAAACATTTATTGTGCAACTTGTGCTATTTTCATGATCATTTCGCAATATTCTTAGATATCAAATTTGTGTGGACACTTAATTAGACAAAAGTCTTAACCAGCTGATAGCATGTTACATTGTATGGTTTGCCCAACCTGTTCGGTGTTTTCATAAATTGTATCAAAACTACTTCATTTTATCACACAATATCGCTAAAGTACGTTTTATTGGGAGAAATTTCGCAAGAGAAATACAAATAGTTTTTTTTTAAAACTAATTACGGAAATTGATATTTCACGACATGCCGCTGTGAACTTTATGTTATCAGAAAACATCTTGAGTTATTCTTTGACTTTAACATTGAAGCTAGTTTATACTTTTTTTCATTGTTCATCTTGTGTGTTTTGGTTTTTTTTGGTCTGTTTTTATAGAAGTGTTGTTAGCCAAGATGTATTTACTTTCTTTGTTGGAACATTATATTGGACTCTTGAAAGCAAACGCATGAGATCTGCAGTAAAGTTGTTGCTGGTGAACTCGCTTCGTATGCTAGTGGGGCGGGTTCAATTCTACAGTAGGCGTGGAATTTTTTCTGACCCTAACAGTCTCTCAGATCGACACAACCTAAAATTGAGTACTAGGAAAATAACTGGGAAATAAAAGCGGCCGACCTGATGTTGACCATATCACCCATCATGTGCCGACGGTCAATGAAAATACGGACTAACATTGTATTACTCTATATACCACGTGGTATAAAAAGTGTTCCTTTACTTTTCTATGCTGAAGAACATGACTTGACTTACTTGACCTATTCCTCTCTGCTTCCCATGGAGTATGTGATCTCAACAGTAGTCCTCCACTTGTCCCAGTCTCTTACCGTTTTCTTCATGGCTTCCCATGCTAATTGTGTGTTTGTTCTTTGTTTGCTTATATTCTTTAAGATCAGTTCACTCATTCTTTGTGATATGTTTGCCCTTAGCCAAGAACGACTATACGTTACGCCTTCGTTCGTAGACCCTTACATATGTAGTGCAGGCGCATCCGAAAATATCGGCCTCCAAATTAATTCGACATCCTTCAGTTCCCCAAGAAAACTCTGTCGCCAGGTCTGTTTCCGATTCCCTTGCAGGTTGCCCCAAATGTTGTAGAACATTGTTTCCCAAACTGTGGTTATTGAGGTTTCCACAAGAGGTCAGCAAGCGCTTGAAGAAAAATTATGACCTTCGACATTTCAAACAGAAAAATAAATTGTTATCCTAATTATAGGCTTAATGTTTTCTTTGCTAGTTATTAAAATGTTAAATTGCAGACATTGTTTACGAGTGTAACACACAGATAATTCATTCCTGTCCATTTTCATATATATAAATTTGTGGAGGTCCACGGCAGCAAAATGTATTTAAAATGGGGTCCGAGGTCATGCATGCAAATTTTGGGAACTGCTGTTGTAGAATATTAATACACATTCTAACTCTGAGCGTATCACTGGAATTGCAAATTTATTACTCATGATCAACTAGAGTGTAACAAGTGCAACATTGGCAAAAGACAACGTATAGATGTGTATGATGTTATATAAATGATAGAGTGAATGCAAGAAAGGTTAATAACATCGCATAATTCATACACTGGATCGATGAGATATGAGGTTACATCACGTATAACAAACTTCTTAATGTTTGCAACCAAATTATATAATGTCTGAAAGTTTCATGTCCTAGCTTCTTCTTCTTCTTCAAACGCTCCATATGGACCACTTGTCAACCACTCTGTGTGATTTGTAAGTGATCTGAGCTTAAAAGCATTGTACGTTGTGCCAGTTATGCACCTACAAGTAAGCCAGCACATACGATTTATGCGTGTTTTTATTTACTAGGGTAACATCCCTAGGGCCTACATCAGTCGCCTCTTACGACATGCATTGTAGGTTGCAGTGGTACTATTCTTTGCTTCCCTTGCAGGCCATGGCACCACACGGGCACATGTCCTAGCTGTGAGATTAAGTGGAAATTTACCTAAGTCTGTGTACTGAAGCATTTTAAAATCTTTCGGGCCTGCAAGGAAAGCAAAGAATAGTACCACTGCGACCTACAAGACATGTCGTAAGATACGACTCCCTCCATATTAGCCTACCTCATCGTGGTTGGAGGGTTTGTGTGCCTTTATGATCCTTCAGGCTATGTCGGTGGGAGTCTAACTTCTGGCAGGTCTAACCAAGCTCAGCAGACTGAAGGTGAAAGGCCAGATCAAAGGACGGGGAGCAGGATTGGACCTCGTAAGGTGACAGTGCAGAACCCACCTGCGAGTGGTAAATGCTCTGGCTGCAACCAACCCATCGTCCAGCTATGGGACAAATAGCACTTGTCCTCTCTCTCTCTTGAGGACATCTTGTCTTCTACTTCTATGACACTTTCCTTAAGTATATGGGATTCAACTATAGTGTCCAGGAGCACACCCTGCATAAAGCCTGGGTAGTGAACCCGGCAACAGAAGGCTAAGTCATCTAGAGTAGGACGACTCCAAATAAACCTCGTCAGCAGGGAACAGCAACTGTCTTAGAGAACAACCTATCTAATAGATGATCAAAACTCGCAGCAAGGAACAGCAATGTCTAGAATACTTCTAGGCAGGAGACAAATCGCGGAACACAACTGTCAGAGAACTAACCTCATCTAGGGTAGGACGACTGCATAAACCTGCAGAGGGACAGCAACTGTCTTGAGAACAACCTCATCTAGAAGTAGACGACTCAATAAACTCGTCAGAGGAACAGCAACTTCTTAGAGAACAACCATCTAGATGGACGACCCAAATAAACCTCTAGCAGGGACAGCAACGTCTTAAAACAACCTCATCTAGAGTAGGACGACTCCAAATAAACCTCGTCAGCAGGGGACAGCAACTGTCTTAGAGAATAACCTCATCTAGAGTAGGACGACTCCAAATAAACCTCGTCAGCAAGGAACAGCAACTGTCTTAGAGAACAACCTCATCTAGAGTAGGACGACTCCAAATAAACCTCGTCAGCAGGGAACAGCAACTGTCTTAGAGAACAACCTCATCTAGAGTAGGACGACTCCAAATAAACCTCGTCAGCAGGGGACAGCAACTGTCTTAGAGAACAACCTCATCTAGAGTAGGACGACTCCAAATAAACCTCGTCAGCAGGGAACAGCAACTGTCTTAGAGAACAACCTCATCTAGAGTAGGACGACTCCAAATAAACCTCGTCAGCAGGGAACAGCAACTGTCTTAGAGAACAACCTCATCTAGAGCAGGACGACTCCAAATAAACCTCGTCAGCAAGGAACAGCAACTGTCTTAGAGAACAACCTCATCTAGAGTAGGACGACTCCAAATAAACCTCGTCAGCAGGGAACAGCAACTGTCTTAGAGAACAACCTCAAAAAAGATGTCATCAGAAACGGAATGTGTCAGATATTATTGGCGGAGAGGAATCGACACATACGAATAACTCAATGACCATGGCTGTAAGAGACGACTGATGTAAGACCTAGGAAGCTACCTAGTAAATTAAATACATCACATAAATCGTAGTGCTGGCCTACTTGTAGGCGCATAACTGGCACAACGTACAATCGCTCTTAGGCTCAGATCACATACAAATCGCATAGAGGGGTTAACAGGTGGTCGATATGGAGCGTTCGAAGAAGAAGATATGATCAAACTATTTCCTTTTCAGCAATCCTAAGTTTGATTCTCCTCACGGAGTTAATTTGTATGTTTCATGTTTGTTGCCTGCACGCTCTGATATAACCAAAACAAGGTTCGTCCTAAATTTGATTCAGGAGTTAATTTGGTTCATGTTTGTTGCCTGCACCTCTGATATAACAAACAAGGTTGTCAGTAATTTCTCTCATGGAGTTATTTATTTTCATCGCTCAGTGGTCTGCGCTAAATAACCAAAACACGGTTGTCCTCAGTTGAAAGCTGCTAGATAGCTTTAACTCTACAAACAAACAAATAATTTCTGCAATCATATGTTGTTTATTTATCAGCCAGTGATCTGGTAACTTACTCAGAATGTTTGAACACAGAATGAGTCTACTTAAAGTATGCAATGTGATAAATTATTTTATTTCGTATGAAATCTTATTATTTTGTTTGTTGAATAATGTCAACACAAGATTTTAATTGGACTTGAATAGAACTCACAGAGGAAGTAAAAGTGGGAAGGCCAAAGAATATATGGCGAAGATCAACATATGTGGGAATTAGAGAAGTTAAATAGGACGATCCAAAATAAAAACACTTTGGAGAACAATATTTACCAAAATTATGTCACAAAAATAACAAGAAGGGTTAACAACATTAGTAATAGTAATAGTAGTAACAGGGAGAGCCGAAGTAACCTAGTTGTTAGTGAACTTGTTTTTATGCGCGTGGTCCGGGCTCAATTTAAAAGTGGTCGCGGAATATTTTTCCCACCGTAAAGGCTCTCAGATCAATTCAGCCTCAATTGGGTACCAGGAAAAGACTGGAAAGTAAAGGCGACCGGCGTGATGTTGACCACATCGTCCATATCGGGTCGACAGTAAAAAAAAATACGGACCTAATCCCCGTATTACCAAATATGCCTCGAGGTATTAAAAATGGTTCCTTTAACTTTACTTTACTAGTAACAGTAGCAGTGGTAACATTAGCAACAGTAGCAGTACTAATAGTATTAGCAGTAGTAATAGTAGCAACAGTCGCAGTGGTAACAGTAGCAACAGTAACGAGTATTTGCGGTAACAGTAGTACAGTGGTAACAGTAGCAACAGTAACAGTAGCAATAGTAGCAGTGGTAACAGTAGCAACAGTAGCAACGGTAACAGTAGCAGAGTAATAGTATTAGCAGTAATGAATAAATAGCAACAGTAGTGGATAGTGGTAGCAGTAGTAGCACGTAGTGCGTAATGGTGGTAGCAGTATTAATAGTAGTAGCAGCAGTAGTAGTATTAGTAATAGCATTGATGGTGATGCTGGTAGTGGTTGTAGGTGCTCTGATAATGTGTATGGTAGTAATAGTAGTATAGTAGTAATAATATAATAGTAGTAGCGCAGCAGCAGTAGTATAGTAGTAGTGTTAGTAAGTAGTATAGTAGTAGTAGTGGTAGTAAGTAGTAGTAGTAGTTGGTAGTGTTAGTAGTAGTAGTAATAGTAGGTAGTGAGTGGTTAGTAGTATAGTAGATAGTGTGTAGTGGTAGTAGTAGTGTAGTAGTTAGTAGTAGTAATAGTAGTAGAGTAGTATTAGTGTAGTGTAGTAGTAGTAGTAGTGTAGAGTAGTTGGTAGTGTTAGTAGTAGTAGTAGTAGTAGTGGTAGTAGTGTTAGTAGTAGTAGTAATGGTAGTAGTAGTGGTGGTAGTGTTAGTAGTAGTAGTAGTAGTTGTTGTATTAGTAGTAGTAGTAGTAGTAGTAGTAGTAGTGGTGGTAGTGTTAGTAGTAGTAGTAGTGGTAGTAGTAGTAGTAGTAGTAGTAGTAGTAGGTAGTGCGTAGTAGTAGTAGTAGGTGGTAGTAGGTAGTGTAGTGCAGCAGTAGTAGTAGTAGTGGTAGTAGTGTTAGTAGTGGTAGTAGTGGTAGTAGTGTTAGTGGTAGTAGTAGTAGTGTTAGTGGTGTTAGTAGTAGTAGTGTTAGTAGTAGTAGTGTTAGTAGTAGTAGTAGTGGTAGTAGTAGTGGTGGTAGTAGTAGTAGTAGCAGTTGTAGTAGTAGTAGTAGTAGTAGTAGTATTAGTAGCAGTAGTAGTAGTAGTAGTGGAAGTAGTGTTAGTAGTTGTACCAGTGAATAAATTTGCCCACGCAAATGAAGCCTTACTTCAGTCAGTTCTATAATAATGTATCATGATATTTCTTATTTACAACTCTCCATTATCTACCATTGTTCTAACACACGCTACTACAATCTCTGATAGTTATTGCTTGCTTTACAAATAGTAGGATGATGAATAACTACCGTCTATTTTCATTTATAGTTAGTACTTTCGTCGTCCAGACTGTATGTCCCAGTAGGGTATCATTCATCAGATTTATGCCAAAACGTAATATTCATTTAGGTTACCCCCACCTATGCGGATTCTATAGAACAGTGTGCCCGTCTGCCCAGCGTGTTCGTAGCGCGTTGGACTACAGGTGACTATCCCTCTGTGTGTGCGGGTTCAATTCCGCGGGATGGCAGAAAAAGGCACAGATTCCCCATATTTACGGTGTTCGTGGCACCGAGCCGAAGAGCTGAAAAGTTTCCCTAACTTCGCAATATCGCGGATCTCCTTTTCAATACATTTTTCTGCCACAGACCCTCAAAAGTTTCTATATATGAAAATGGATACGAATGAACAGCTTTCTTATTGCCTTGAACGAGACGTGCCATCATTAGCATCATCAGTACATTCATGTTTCAATTTCAACCAGCGATCCATCCTGAAGCTCAGCCAAAATGTATAGCAGCAAAATCCGCCCTCGGGGGTCCACGGACGACAGTTTAGGAAACGCTGATATAGAACTGTGACATTATTTGTTAATGGTTTTAGAAGAGAGTTAATTCTACAAGATAGTAACATGTTTATGACGTCATTACAAAACTTCTTTAAACGCTCCATATCGATCACTTGTTAAACTGATTTTTTGTGATTTGTATGTGATCTGAGCCTAGTAGCGGTTGTACGTTGTGACAGTTATCCGCATACAAATAGGTCAGCACATCCGATTTCTGCGATGCTTTTATTTACTAGGGTAGCTTCCTTATGCTCCAACCTCAGTAACCTCTTACAGCATGCCTTGTAGGTCGAAGTGTTACTATTCTTTCCTCCCCTTGCGAGCTTCAGCAACACACAAGCGAGTTCAAAACAAAAGTATTTGTTCTAACTATCAAGAAAGATAGCAGTATTATTAGGATGTCTAAGAAGGCTACATTGATACGTTTGTTAACTTTAGATTAAGGACATTATTCTGTACATGATGAGAAAATAAGACTACATTGATACGTTTGTTCTTTAGTTGAAGGACTTTTTCTGTACATGATGAGAAAAGAAGATTACATTGTTACGTTTGTTAACTTTAGATGGAGGACATTATTATGTACATGATGAGAAAATAAGACTACATTGATACGTTTGTTAACTTTAGATGAAGGACATTATTCTGTACATGATAAGAAAAACTACATAAAATGTGTGTTAAGTTTTCAAAGAAAACAGTAAATTGCTTTTAGTGTTACAAGACACCCACCAAGATTGACAAGACATATTATCAGGAAATAATTTGCTAAAGAGAAATTGTTACTTTTTCGTGAGACATCAAGACAAAGTCAAAAAAAAGGCAAAAGAAACGTCTCTCTCTCTCTCTCTCTCTCTCTCTCTCTCTCTCTCAATCCCCGAAGCATTAATTAAATTTCGTTATTAGTTATAAATTTTGAAAATATAAATAGCACAGAAAAACTCGTAGAAAATCATAAAGAAATGTAAGACAGAAAGAATAACAGTTGTAGCTTGTCTTGACCAGCTAGACATTGACAGATCCAGGTTGATTCTATTACGGTGAGTTGATAACCATTAATTAACTACCTATATAGGTCGGGACATAGACGTTACATATTTATAACTTTTCATCTGACATCGACACATTATATAAACAAACGTCTTAAAATAAATCGAGAATAAAAATGTTGTGAATGAAGATGAAAGTTAAATAAATAAGAAAACAATACTTAATGACAATAGTACATGTCTGTAAAATAATAATTAAACTGTTGAAGATCTCTGTGATTAATTAGTTAAGCCGTTTGTCGTGCAGTCCGAAAGGTCGTAGGTTAAAATCCTGACCAGTCCGCTCTGTTCACGGGTCCATTTTTTCCAGACCCTTAAGATTGTTTCTGTAGCTACGTAGTTCGTGCTTTGTGCACCTTGACAGCTGTCGTACCATTCCCTTCGAACCAGATGTGAAAACGTGATTGTTCTTGTATGTCTTGATTAGAGTTTGTGTTTTCTATTTCTAATTTAGATCGTGTAGCAAGCGACGATCAAATAAACGTTAAACTTAAATAATTATACTTTTCCTCTAATTGTAGATTTTCCCCAATTAGAATTAACTTAAAAACAAGAACGAAAATCCAGTCCTTCGAAACGAAATGCTACAGAAAGATCCTACGAATACCATGGACAGAAAAAAAGAGCACTGATGTCCTGAAAGAACTAAATGTTAAAGAGAATTGGCTGATAAACAACATACTATACAGAAAAATTACATACTTTGGTCACATCAAGCGTCACGATGGCCTGGAAAAACAATATTAGAGGGCAGGGTCCCATGACGCAGAGGCAGACCAAGAAGAAGATGGCTACAAGATATTAAATAAACCATGAATATGACCATCGACGAAGTGGGTGAACTGGCAAGAGACAGAGTGAATTTCAGATGTGCTGCAAAGAGAGCAATGTCCTATAAAGGATACGCACCATGATGATGAGAAATAACTTTGGATTTTGTGATTTGTTTGAGGAGGAGACTCTACTTGTTTTTTTATATGTATTTTCGTTACCAATTCTTTGACCATTTCTTCTAGTGATAATAGAACTTGCAGGATCCTGCTGTTTGCAATAACAATACATTCTTCACAGGTCCATAGAGTTAGGTCATTTGCGTGAAGAGTCTACAAGGGTCTAAACTGAAGGATTGATTCATTGCTCCGGGTTGTATGCATATGGCTCTGCCCCTCTCCGCAGACATGGCACGACACCTGCTCAGAGTATTGAACAAAGCACGAACTCTGTATCACTGGCAACAATCCTATTGGTTTCTGGAAAATAATGGACTAGGGAACAGAACGGCGCAGGTCCGGATTCGAACCCAAGATGTTCGGAACGCAAGACGAAGGCTTAACCATTTAGCCACAGAGACAGCTTGAACCACTTGCCACAGAACGTTAATCACTTTGGTTACAGAACAGCTTAACCTTAGCCACGAGACAGCTTAACCACTTGGCCACAGGACGCTTAACCATTTAGCCACAGAGACAGCAACACTTGGCCACAGAGACAGCTTAACCATTTAGCCACAGAGACATTTGGAAAAGAGAAACTATGAATTATTTTAGAAATACCTGTTTTAATAACATTTGTGTATACAAGAAGCAAGGCTATTGAGAAAGCTTCCCTTCGAGGACATCCTGCTCCAAGGTAATCTTCCTGTTGCATTTTTCTTTAGTTTGTTCATCATAATTTTTGCTCTCCATGTAGTGCATAATCAATGTGTGCATTTTACCACGCATTCTTCTACTTCACAGCCTGGTTTTTATTTCTTCTTTTCATACTTTATCAAATGCCTTTTTCAAATCTACTATCCAAACAGTTAATGTATGCTTTTTTTATCTCGAGACTTCTGTTGGATGAGGACACTAAAATCGATGTTGAATCGATCAAGCAATTTAAGCAGTTTGGAGTTGCCCGTTGTTCAAGTCGAACTGGATGCCTGAGAGGCAGAGTGAGAGGGGTGTTTAATCAGCGAGTCACAGGAACCATCAGTATGCATACTCTTCGATATCTGCTTGGGAAATCTGAGCACTTTCAGATTCTGCGGACTGCAATGACGTCCACTTTATCAACTCAACTACCAACATAAGAGTTTTTTTATCTTTGGGAAGACATCGTCCATTTCTTGATCGACATATGTGATCTAGAAAGGGACCTTCAGAAGTGTGAAAACTATAGGGAATAATGCTGTTGTCAGTACCTGGGAAAATACTAAGAAGAATCATCCTAGAGAGACCAAGAGGTGCCATCAATATAAAACTAAGAGATGAACAGGCAGGCTTCCGACCAAATAGATCCTGTGCTGACCAGAAAGCCACATTATGCATAATAAAAGAGCAGAGTATTGAATGGAAATCCCCACTTTATATCGGATTTGTGGATTATGAGAAAGCTTTTGACAGTATTGATAGGGAAACCCTTTGGAAATTGATGAGACATTATGGAATCCCACTGAAAATTATTAACCTAATAAGAGCAACATAAACAGGTATATATAAATATATATATATATATATATCGCGATCACCGCTTAGACTGATGTACCAGATTTCCCCATAAATTCTTATTCATGTGGAAATCTGATTCATGCAACCTTAGCATGGGTGTGTTTCGTCACATCTTTAGCACCATTTGGAGCTCTGATGTTTATTCTTTGGCAATGTGTCCGATTTCAAACAGCGTTTACTGGGTTCGCTCTCCGCCAGCCTTTGACTGTTCCCTGAAGACCTGCAAGGCAGCAGGTTATATACAGATATGAAATGTAGAGTTCTTCATGAAGGTAAATTAACAGACACTTTTAGAATAGAAACAGGAGTGCGACAGGGATGTCTTCTATCACCTTTGTTGTTCTTACCAACAATAGACTGGATTATGAAGACAGTAGTAACTACCACCAGAAATGGAATCCAATGGACTCTGACAGAGCAACTAGAAGATCTGGACTTCGCTAAAGATATAGATCTTCTGTCCCAAACACACAATCAGATACAGGATAAGCTAAGCACACTGGGTCAAAGGTCTCAGCAACTAAGGCTAAACATTCATAAGGGAAAGACAAAGATATTGAGAATTAACCAAGCAACGGACAATTCGATCTCCCTGGGTGAAATACCATTTCAAGAGGTAGAATCATACACATATTTGGGCAGCAATGTAGACAAAGAGGGTGGAACAGATAGAGATGTCAAAATAAAAATACAAAAGGCAAGACGAGCTTTCATTGCACTGGGAAACATGGCAGTCTAAAGAAATCAAATCTAGAACAAAAATTCGGATATTTAACTCTAATGTTAAATAGTTCTACTGTATGGGTCAGAAACATGGAGAACTACTAAAACAATAACGCATAAACTGCAAACATTCATCAACTGGTGTCTGCGCAGAATAGAGGAATAAGATGGTATGATAGGGTCACAAATGAGGAACGTATGGAGAGAACAAGACAGATTTCAGTGAACCAAGAGGTTAAAAAGACGCTGGCGCTAATAGGACACACTTTGCGAAAACCTGAGGGGAATATAACAAGAATGGTCCTTTCCTGAAACCCACAAGGACAGCTAAAGAAAGGGAGGCCGAGAAATGCATGGAGAGGGGATTTGGAGGCAGAGTTCAACAATATAAAGACGAGCTGGAAGGAGCTGCATGGAAAAGCTAAAGATAGGCAGACTTGGCACGAGCTGGTTGAGAGCATATGCCCCAATCCGGGTTAAAAGACAGAGAGAGAGAGAGAGAGAGAGATGTGATCTGGTCTTCAGTAGATCCGTGTTTTCTGAATCCAGATTTCTGGATGTCTTAAAGTAGTTCTACCAGACGCTGCATAATTATTTTGTTTATAATACGTTTCATTAAATTTACTAGACAGCTGAGTTAAGCTAATTGGTCTATAGTCATTTGGGCATGTTAGATTTCTATCTTTTTTTTGGAGTCGATAAAACTTGATTTGCTGCCAGTGGTACCACTTTTAGGACGGTATAGTACAGGGGGACCACGAACATAAGGAATTTAATGGTCGCATGGCAAGTACAATCACCTCCAAACTGTTCAGGTTAGGGTTTCTTTTCTTTATGCTTCCGACAGAAATAACTCCTTGGCGTTACTGGGGTACGAACCCGGGTCTCCCGAATGGGAGCACGCGTTATAAACCATTCAGATAGACGCTCCTCTGGAATAGGTATTAGTATCGCTTTCATCAAACTGAATGTAGCTTCTGTTTAACTGTTTATACTTAGACATATCTTCATTTCATTTGTTATCTCATCTTTGCCTGGTGATTTAGTTTTCTTTATTGACCTTAATGTCTCATTCATTTTATTTGTTTCCATAGCTAGATGTGTCGTCATATGCTCATCTAGTGCAATATTACCACTGTGTTGCTGCTGTGTGTGTGTTAATTTGTGATAGCATGTTTTCTATTTGTTGATAAATCAATGTTGTGTGTGCTTGCATAGTGTCCAATTATCACGTCTGTAGCTTTTTTTTAAAACCATGCCAGCATGTTGTCTCCATGTTTAATTGCCATTTGTTTGTAGTGTTATTTTTTTTTTAATTTAATGTTCTAACTAGCTTCTATAGTTTACTTCCTTCTCTGTCCTAGTTGAGACTTTCAGTTGTTTCCTTTGAGAAGTCTTTAGTTATGTAGTATGGTCATCTCGTAGTTAGCAGTGGTAGTGTTGAGGTAGATATTTGCTTCTGTTGTTTAATCTTACTATGCCGAGGTTCTAGCACAATGTATTCATTATTCAAGTTTATGCATTTGTTCTGTCTAGTATGTAATGCAGCTTTTTCGTTCCCTCGGGAATGTTGTCCGATCCTGCTTGTAGTAGTGTTTAACGTCTATTTATTGATCATATTCATTGACTCCGGTGCTTCCCCTGTGACTCAAATAGTAAATATATTATAACTTCTGAATTCACACTAAACATTAGAATTTCTATAACTTGCAGTGAATATACTGTGTTATATTTTACAGTAGTTATATGTGTGTACATATTTTCTAAATGAAACTATTAGTCAGAGTTAACGCATTCACTCTTCTAAAACGTTATACTGGCTCGCGATATTTCGTAAGATGCCTCAAAACCAGTATACTGGCTAATTTTGTCTAATAATAATAATAATTCCTCTCCAACCTTTATACGTTACATAGGGCTTGCAAGTAATTTCTCCTTACCGCTCTATCCTGGGCAACTCGCTCAATCTCATCCATGGAACTGAGACCGATATTTCTTGCCTCTCTCAGCAAAGTTCGTTTCAGGGTCTTCTTAGGTCGTCCTCTCTTTCTTGAACCCTTTGCATCCCACTTCAATGCCTGCTTTGATATTCGTTGATCATTTCTCCTCAAGGTGTGTTCAACATATCTCCATCTTCAGAAAACTACACGGACCTCTGTGTGAGCTACAAAAGACAGTGAAGTTCATACAAGAGACAACATTGAATATATAGACATATTTCAAGCGAACGAAAGGAAGGAAGGATCTCCATCTTCTCTTTCTTATAACAGTTGTCAGTAGTAGTTGACCAGACATGTCTCTGATTTCATCACTTCTTCTGAGAAGTTGTAATTCATTGTGAATTTAGTATACAATGCACCCAGTGCATTGGTGGATATAAATGCGTCCAGTGGTGAAAAAAATAGGTAGTGAAAGAGTTGAGTTTAAAAAAAAAAAATTTTAATTCCAAAACGAAAATCCAGTCCTTCGAAACTAAATGCTACAGAAAGGTCCTACGAATACCATGGACAGAAAAAGAAAGAACACTGATGTCTTGAAAGAACTAAATGTTAAAGAGAATTGGCTGATAAACGACATACCATACAGAAAAATTAGATACTTTGGTTACATCAAGCGTCACGATGGCCTGGACAGAACAATATTAGAGGGCAGGATACCAGGACGCAGAGGCAGACCAAGAAGAAGATGGCTACAAGATATTAAAGAAACCATGAATATGACCATCGACGAAGTGGGTGAACTGGCAAGAGACAGAGTGAATTTCAGATGCGCTGCAAAGAGAGCAACGTCCTATAAAGGATACGCATCTTGATGATGATGATGATTAATAATACTTTCCTATTAATATTGCAATCGCCACACGACGTCCTGTATCTACAGCTATCAATCAGATGCGTCCTAATATATAAACATATTAAAGACAGCAGAGGGTTAAAGAGGGTTAAAGAGTTTATTTTAAAATCCACACATACCTGATTGTGTTGGATTCGGATATAAGCATCAATTTGAGAACTGTCGCTATGGACTATAGAAAAACTCGCTCTGCCTTCTGCACTTTTTTTTTAATTTCCCGTATTTTATTCAGACCTTATGATATGAAGTCATTTCATATTTCTAGACCCTAGTATGCAGGAGGTAGAAGGGCCAATACCTTTCCTCACGCGTGGAACGTCGAGTTTGGAATTGTACCCACAACCCTATTGTGCCCGAGTCGATGGGCGAACACGTATGCATTACGCCAATTTCAATGGCTCTACCAACAACAGTTAAAAATGTTCAAGTCTGAATACAATTCTTCTTCACCTTTCAACTCCCAACGGAGCACAGGTTTTCAACAAACTTCGTCCAGCTCTTCCTCTCTCTTGCCATCCCTTCCAATTATTTCTATATTTTACCTATCCTTTTCATATCAGTCTCCATCTCTCTTCTCCAGGTATGTCTAGGTCTTCCCCTACTCATCCCCTTCCTGCGGGTTCCAAAACAGTGCCTGTCTTGCAATGCTTCCGGTCAGTCTTCTCAATGTATGTCCTATCCATCACCAGCGTCTCTTCCGTAACTATTTCTCCACTGGTATCTGCTTAGTTTTTCTCTCTCTTGAGTTTTTCGTTTTGTAATCTTATCATACCATCTCAGTCCCTCTATTCTACGTAAGAATCCATTTATGAAGGTCTGTTTTTTTCTAATGGTTTTGAATTCTCTGCGTGGAGTTAATTTTAATTTTTATGTTTTTGCAACCAAGCCCTGATATAGCCCCAAAAATATTCGTTTCTTAAGTTGAAAGAATCGCTCGGCTTAAGAAGGATTTAGTCCGATAACAAACAAACAAACAAAATACTGTCAGCACAAATCTTCTTACAGAAGCAGAGCGGTAATGGTTAGTATTTAAAGGCATTGACGTCATTGATCAATGCCAAACTTGGTCCCTGAAAGAAAGCTCATTACATGTGAAATAAAATGCTTCATTATAAATCGATGGGGGTCACCAGAAAGATAGACTACGAAATGGATAATTTCCTGCTTCTCTGTTATTGGCTGCATTTTATGATGATCTCTACGAACATAACCAAATCCAGAGATTTTGTGGGAGCTCTTCATTCAGGAAACTGAGAATGACACTCATATATTATACGTTGTTCTGTTCAACACTGTGTGATAATTTTGTTTATCCCTGTCTGGAAATGTACTGTTGGCCTAATCCAGTAGCGGCTCTGGTATTTTTCTTGGTGGGGCCAGACAAATTTTTCGGAAAATCATAGTTTTTGAACTATTTACTATTATTAGTCTATTTCGAGAAAAGAACAAACGCTTCTGTTCTGCAAAAGCTTGATATTAAAGAGGTTTGGCTATTAAATACCATAAAATCAAAGGCAATTAAATATTTCGGCCACATCAAACGACAAGATTTAGAGAAGATTTTTTTTTAAGTCGGCCTTAACGTGAATTGAACACACGTCACCCGCATTACAGACTACACGTGCTTATCTAATCCGCCAGCTTATAATATACATATTGGGTGATATTGTAATACATAATATATCCTAGTAAACTTGGTCAGCTGTGTAAACGAAAGTGAAAGTACATTGTCGTAGACAAATGTATATTGATGGAATGGACGATTACCGTAAACTATTCTATGGTGGTTAGTAACTTATTGATATTATTGTCTTTAATTTTATACTATTTTATATAAAATTCGTAATCTTCGTAAATTCGGACTCTTTCATAGAAAATGGATTTATCGCGTAAGAATAAATTTAGCTACTGATTGAATGAAAATGACCTAATTGTTTTGGCAATTATCATTTCAGGTAGATGTCAAAGGTCGCAATGTTCAATCATAGATAGACATATTTTAAAACGAACAACCGAAAAATAGTGCGCTGCAATATGCGTGCCTGTATTCAAACTTTATATAATATTTTTTTAATAATGATATTTTATATATTATTATGATTGTTATGTTATTATAATATAATATTTATAGTTTAGTGTTATATATTCAACTTTCAACGCTAATCAGTGCCAAATTAAAAGTAATATTTATGAAGAAATAATTTCTAAAATAATAAGTATACGTTACTCATTTTTGGTTTGAGGGGGTTGGGGGTGGACTTACTGGTTCTTAATTACCAGCGGCGCATACTAATTAGGGAGGAAAGATGCTGAATTTTAGATTTCAGACTGTGTAATGTTTTAGCATTATATATCAACTTTCAAAGTTAATCAGTAACACGTTGAAAATAATAATTATGAACAAATAATTTCTAAAATTAATAAGTACACGTTACTCAAAAGTTTTGGTGGGGCCAGGCCTCACTGGCCCATAATAACGAGCCGCCCCTGGCCTAATCTCTTCTCTTCAGTTAGTTTTACCTAGAACAGACCTTAGAGACGTGTCCACCTTATTCTTCATAAATTTATGTCTTTAAGCTGTACGTTCCCGCTGACACTATTTCTAAACATGATCTGTTCATGTCATTTCAAACAATATTTATTTCTCTTCTCCCGTTTTCTTGTACTCAATCATTCTCCTTGAAAAATGTGTGTATTCATTTAGCCGCATTGCTTACATTTCCTCAAAACTATTTCTCTTTGGTTTTAAAAATCTCATTGTCATAATTTCTAGACGGTCGGTTTTTCAACACTTCAATACCATCTCATTTCCCTTATTCTGCGTAGTTTCCTTGTCTTTATGCTCGCAGGATTTCATTTCGCAGATCTAATTTGTTCAGGCTTTTAATAATCTATTTTTCCTTAACTTCTAAATTCTAAATAGTCAATGTTACTTTCCAACGAATAAGCTCGTCTGAACTAATTAGAAAGTTTGTCAGCGATACGGTACTTAATAAAGGATGATACTATTTCTTAAAGTGCTTACGACTTGTCTGTTTTCTTATCGTCATTCAGTAAATATCAAATCTAAAACATAAAATTCAAATAATGAATCAAAGGTCTGTAAGTGCCACCTTAAGTGACATTTATAAGCAAGTTTTAAAACTATTCCGCTATTTTATCCCTCGAACAAAATAATGAAGAGAAAGGAATGAAGAGAAAAAAGATAAGTATAAGGGATTATAAAAGTAAAGGAACCCTTTCATACCTCGTGGTATATAGGACAATACAGTGTTAGGCCTGTATTTTCATTGACCGTCGGACACGATGGGTGATGTGGTCAGCATCACGCCGGCCGCCTTTACTTTCCCAGAGCATGTCTGGTACCCAGTTGAGGCTGGGTCGACCTGAGAGCCGTCGCGGTCGGGAAAAATTCCACGCGCACTGCGTGATTGAACCCAGACTACCAGCCATGAGAAGCGAGTTCACTAACAACTACGCTACCGCGGCTCTCTATAGGGGATTGGCAGACATGAAAATTGACACTTAATCCTAGCTAATCCCAACATAATAACAAACCTATTTTAATTTATCTTCCAATTTCTGTTCTCAATACTCGCTCTTTAAATTGTACAGCTTTCTTTTTGTTTCAAACTACTTTTAGAATATCTCGCAGACAGTTTACTGACACATCACCAGCCTGACTGAATGTGATTATCTTGGACTTCCGTTGACGTATGTTGGGTACATTCTACACTACATGCATAGACTTGTTCAGACACAACTTGACATATTTAAGTTAGGTGACGATTGGTATTTGCAGCGTGTGTATGTGTAGGTGTGTGTGTGCGTGCGTACATGCGTCATCCGAACAATAAACACAAAACAAAGTTGAATATCCTTAAACGTACATCATTTTTCAAATGGAATTATCAAAGTTCCCCAGTTGAAAAAAAATATTATTTGTTTCTTTACTGATAAAAAAAATGAAGTTAAAATGTGTATTTCAAATATTATTATTTTTTCTTATTTGATATAAAACTGTATATAGTTATATCCGTTTTACAAGAGCATGTCCTGTAAGACTGTCCACTCCTGTGTGAGCCCAAAAGTAAAATGTAACCACACCGAGTCGACCTGAAAATTAAGCTTTAGTCCACAGTGGATTAAGCTCTTGACCAGAGATAGCCGAAGAAGAAGAAAAAGAAGAAAAAGAAAATTCCGTAAACAGGTGGTATAAGGGACATTACAGTATTTTATTTTGTTAACATTTTAAATATAATTTAGTAAAACTGTCCCGATTCTCTGAATTTCAATATGAAATGTAGAGTTCTTCATGCAGGTAAATTAACAGACACTTTTGGAATAGAAACAGGAGTGCTCAGGGATGTCTTCTATCACCTTTGTTGTTCTTACTGACAATAGACTGGATTATGACGACGGCAGTAACTACCACCAGAAGTGGAATCCAATAGACTCTGACAGAGCAACTAAGAAGATCTGGACTTCGCTGAAGATGTAGACCTTCTGTTAAATTAATTACTAATACATTTGTTCATGTACATGAAGAGAATCATTGTAAATGTTAAGTTTCAGTTTGAAATCATTGCACTCTGGGCATGTCCATACGTTCTCCAATCTCATTCACAATATCTCCAGCTCCGATCTCCTTCACAATATCTCCAACTCCAATCTCCTTCACAATATCTCCAACTCCGATCTCCTTCACAATATCTCCAGCTCCGATCTCCTTCACAATATCTCCAGCTCCGATCTCCTTCACAATATCTCCAGCTCCGATCTCCTTCACAATATCTCCAGCTCCGATCTCATTCGCAATATCTCCAGCTCCGATCTCCTTCACAATATCTCCAGCTCCGATCTCCTTCGCAATATCTCCAGCTCCGATCTCCTTCGCAATATCTCCAGCTCAGATCTCCTTCACAATATCTCCAACTCCAATCTCCTTCACAATATCTCCAGCTCCGATCTACTTCGCAATATATCCAGCTCCGATCTCATTCACAATATCTCTAGCTCCAATCTCCTTCGCAATATCTCCAGCTCCGATCTCCTTCGCAATATCTCCAGCTCAGATCTCATTCGCAATATCTCCAACTCCAATCTCCTTCACAATATCTCCAACTCCGATCTCCTTCACAATATCTCCAACTCCGATCTCATTCGCAATATCTCCAACAGCATCGAGCGACTGACCGTACCAGTTCGATGTTGATTTATGAACCAACTCATTTACATGTTGTGCTGTCCTTTCCATGCCACTCAAATCTTCAATCCCAGCTCTTGCAATCTAACATTTGACGTGGATTTATTAAAATGAAAATCCACACTCTATAGGGGCGTTCAGAATGTAAATGTTAAGTGCTTGATAAGAATCTCAATGAAGTACGAGTTTTCATATTTTTTTTTTCATACGTAAACTTCAAGAGATGTTTCTTTAGTCTTCTTTTCCATACACAGAAAACTGCAAACATTTCAAGATGGCGTACACCATGGGCGTATCCTGGTCATTGAAATACGGTTTTTTACAACTTGAAAAATTAATACTCCATAAAATCAATGTTTCTATAAAATATTTTGCACAGTAAATGTTCATTTTAACTCAATCCATACCATGTACTACTAAAGGGTCATATAAACGGGCATCAGTTATTCCACCAGCCACTATAGTAGCTTTTCACGTTAAATACTTTTTTCTGTCTTTGTATTAAACCTTTCACGCTGTTATCGTAACTATAGATAGTAATATTTGATGATATATATACTTTCCTTCCGTCATTTATTTTACTTTCGAACGCATTTATTTGGAAATGTATAGTAAATTAGATAGAATACTGGCTTTGCGTCACCTTATAAAGTGCCGCCAGCCAATATATCGGCGTACAAGGGTGAAGTTGTTAATTTGATACCTACTACAGGCAACACAAACACAATACTTTTTTTAGAATAAAATGCTAAAGTCATAAAACAATTGTGGTCAGTAGTTAGTAACATTAATGGTATTGAAAGAGTTAACACATCAATATTATTGTTATTATAATCATACAATACTGGTAAACATGACAATGTTATTATAACTTTTAAATGTATAAAATACATTTCACATTATATACATTAACAGATTAGATGATTTTTACAATAGTAAATAAACTAGTATGTATAATTCTTTAAATATAAAACAACGCTCTCGTGATGAATAATCTAGCTGAGTACTGAACTGCTTACGCACACATGTCTAATAGTGTTCTTTCTCTCTCTCTCTCTCTCTCTCTCTCTCTCTGTGTCTTTTAACCAGATTGGGACCTAGGCCCTCAACCAACTCATGCCAAGATTTCCTATCTCTAGCTATCTCCTGCAGCTCTCTCCAGTTCTTCTTTATATTGTTGATCTTTACCTCCAAATCCCGTCTCCGTACATTTCTCGGTCTCTCCTTCTTTCGCTGTTCCTCCAGGAAAGAACCCTGCTTGTTATATACCCCTCATGTTTTTGCAAAGTGTGTCCTGTCCAGCGCCAGCGTCTTTTTAAACCTCTTTGTTCACTGAAGTCTGTCTTGTTCTCATAAGTTTCTCCTCATTTGTGACACTATCATACCCGTCTCAGTCCCTCTGTTCTGCGCAGACATCAGTTGATGAATGTTTACAATTTATGCGTTATTATTTTAGTCGTTCTCCATGTTTCTGACTATTAGAGCAGAACTGCTTTAACTTTGTAGTTAAATTTCTATATTTTTTTTTTTTTTAGAAAACGGTATCTCTGGAGAAGATCATTCAGGATGGCATGATACAGAGCAGAAGAAACAAAGGATGACCAAGAAGAAGTTGGGTGTAGGATGTCGTAGCCGAGGTGAGTATGACTACGGCAGACTCTGGACATTTCTTGCAGGACAGGCAGACATTTAGAAGCGTTGTCATGAGAGCCAAGTCTCGACTTTGATCAATATATCATATTGATGAAAGAAATATAGACACACATGGAGAGAGAGAGAGAGAAGAGAGAAGAGAGAATAAAATATAAATAACGTACAGGACGACAGTTATGTGAACATTACCTTATCTTAAGACATACATCTGACTAACAATAACTGTCTTTGTTATTGTAGAAATAGCTCCTTTCTCTGTCAATCTCAGAGTATCTAGAGATGCATACAACTCACAAACAAATAGCTCCTTTCTCTGACAATCTCAGGGTACACAGAGATGCATACAACCCACAAATAGCTCCTTGCTCTGACAATCTAAGTGTATCGAAAGATACATACAACGCACAAATAGCTCCTTTCTCTGACAATCTCAGTGTACACAGATGCGTACAACGCACAAATAGCTCCTTGCTCTGACAATCTAAGTGTATCCAGAGATGCATACAACGCACACACACAAACAGTAAATATGATATGTTCTTTACTTTGAGATGTTATCTAACGGAAGTTCGTCAAGAAACGACTGTTATCAGATAGTTTGATTATTTGTATAGTCGTCCTTGGTATTCAGGTAAATTTATACCAGTGATTACTTCTTTAACACAAATAGATTTCCGTCGCATGGTATTGGGTTTTCACGCTACTGAGCTCTGCCTGTCCGCATTTGTCAGTAAGACTTTGTTGCCTTAATCTTTGTACTATCTGGAACTCCGCAATGCAACGATGTTTTGAGATAAGGTATTTTTCTCTGACCAACGACGGTGATGTGGGCATCATCGCACCCGCTGCCTTTGTTTCCCAGTGTTTCTCATGTGCCAAATTGAAACTGAGTCGGTGATCGTAAAAATCTCACTCCCAGGATCGACTCGAGATCACCGCAAGTGAGGCATGCTACTTAAAAATAGACAGAATCTGCATAAACGTAACGTCATTGCCTTACTAGTTCTTTGTCGCTTTTAGCTAGCTCAAAGTGTCATTGTCAGAGCACTTACGCAGTACCTTCTACAACGATTCAGACAAAATAGACTATACCTGGATTTGAAACACAGCCCTTTAGTGCGCAAATCCCGCAGTCTACCATCAAGTTGTGTCGATTTTATTTTCCGCCCGCTCATCATCATCATCAGGTGCCGTCTCCACATCGAAGGTTGGCTGCAATGAATCTCCAGCATCCTCTGTCTTTCGCCTTGGTGTTGCACACTGCCAGACTGTAACCTGTCCATTTCTTAAAGTTTCCCTCCCACTTATCTCTCGGTCTTCCTCTTGCTCTTCCTCCCTCAACTTTCCTCTCTAGTAAATGTTTTATCATGGTGTCGTGTCTTTTTATGTGCCCAAAATACTTTACTTGTCTGATTTTATTTCTCTTAATAATTGTTTCTTCATGCCTATTTTTCCTAAAACTTGTTTATTTGTCTGCTTTTCTGTCCATGAAACGCTGCCTATTCTTCTATATATCCACATCTCAAATGCATCAATTCTGTCTTCTAACTGCTTGTTCATTGTCCATGTTTCCGAGCCATACATTAATATAGGATATATATAGCATTTGATCATTCTCATTTTTAGCCTGTTTGTGATTTGTTTGGATGTCAGTAACTTTCTCATACTATTGAAATTATCCTTCCGCCCTCTACTTTAGCAATAAAAGCATCTTAGAATAACCACGTACATAGTATTATTAAAACGTGAGCCATGTAGCGAGATTAAATTTGTCTTCTCTAAATGAAGTAACGGACAAGGCAGGTGGAACAAGAGATAATGAGCAGAAGGTGGAGATGGATAGGACACACACTGAGAAAACCCCCTGACAGCATCGTGAGACAGGCTCTCCGGTGGAACCCCAGGAGCAATAGAAGTAAGGGAAGACCCAGAAACACCTGGAGACAGGAGTTAGAGATGGAATGTAAGAGGACGGGGAAGAGTGCAGATCTGGAAAGGATGGCCTTGGATAGACCGCGCTTGGAAGGCCTTGGTTGCCGGACCTATGCTTCCTAGGGGCGAAGGTGAAGAAGAAATGAAGTAATAGAGAGACTTAAAATAAATATATTGTTTTAAAAGAGAAAAAGCATCAACAACAAAAAAACTAGATAGAACTTATTGTCACGTTTTTTGAACTGTTAAACTCTAATAATAGACATTCTCCAACGTTCAGTAACTCCGCTGAAACTGATACAATATCGGTGACCTACACATAAGTTCATACATTCTATAGAAATTATTGTACACTATATCAATCATCTTCATTGTCAATCAGTCTACTATTGTATCTATAACAGAGGGCTTCTCTGTAACTAAGTGGTAAACCCTCGCCTTGCGTTCCGAAGATTGTGGATTCCAATCCGGACCTGCCGTTGAATAGTATCACTGTGGCCTACTAGGCATGTAGTAAGAGGTGACTGAAGTAGGGTCTAGAGGAGCTGCCCTGATAAAAAAAAAAAAGCGTCTAAAAAATCGGATGTGCTGGCATCCTATTATAATGCCATCTGTTATGTTGGAAAATATGTGTTATAGTTCGGTATTTTTCTTTCATCAACGCCGCACGATATGTGATGTGGTGAACATCACGTCTGTTGTCATTACGTTTCGGTGTTTGTTTTGTACCCAACTGAGAATAGATCAACAAGTCAGCCTTTTGTGGTCGAAAAATATCCCCCAAATGGTAATTGCAAACCTGGGACTACTCGTTTACGAAGCATGTACCCTAACCACTGCTCTATCAAGTCCATTTTGTTCATATCATTACATATTTTGTTTGTATTTCATGCTTCACATCATCTATCAATATCTATATCTACTTCGTGTCCCGTTTGACACATAAGACTTACTCAAGAGATTTCCATTGTTGATATTCTGCCGTCGTTCTAAACAATGGGTGCCGTAAGAAATGAAGGTAAGTGGTTCGAATCCTGTGTTTTGGTAATTTTTTTTTTTCTGAATCTCCTAATACTTGTACACTGTCTATTTATTGAACATATTCATTGACTTTCGCTGCTTCCCCTGGGGTTCTGACAAAAAACTCCTTGTTATCCTCTGCCGTCTTTCTAACAAGTATTTCCCACGTTAGACCACAACCTTTCAACTCTCTGTTCACAGTTCTTTCCCATGTTTATTTTGGATGTCCAGGCTTTCTCTTCCCATCCGCTGTCCATCGAAGAGCTGTCCTATACAAAGATGTTACTGACATACAATACATACATGTCCAATCCATCTACATCTTCGTCTTCTAATGATGGTCTCAAGTAATTCACAGTTTTAGTTCACATCGTCAAAATTAGATAACGATCTTTGCTGTGTGTGTAGCAGAAAATAATTTTCGTAACTTAATCTAACATTTCTATTTTATTCATTACTATTTGTCTAATGTCCATACGGTGGCTACAGCTGGCTCGTCGCCAACATGATATATGGAACAGTTCAGGTCCAAACTATACTGTTACCAAGCTGCCCTATTTCATTTGATGGTGTTTCTGTATTTCTGACACAATTTGTAATAATTCTAAGAATAAGATAACTGGTTCAAACCGTTATTCATCTCTGTTCAAGATTATGGTCTTCAGTTCGAATATATATTTTTCAGTTTTCAATTATTCGTATCGAGAATACATAATCATTTCTTACGCTAGGAAAATTTGGTCCGTTCAATAGTATGTCTCCAAGAAAATAGTATTGCTCGACACTCGACAGATTGTAAATATTTTTTTCTGCTAGCAAAAGAGAATCGACCGGAAAACCTTAGGAGATAATAATACATTCTAAACTAATTATATTGGAAGTTCCCACTTTAAGGAAATTACATTTTAAAATGGCATGTCCCGAAGTGTATCTCTCCAATAGTTGAAAAACGTCATACTTGCGTAAGATATTTATGTATGTCTCTCTCTCTCTCTCTCTATCTATCTATCTCTATCTCTTCTTTTATTTATTTCTATTTTCAACTGAACATAGTACTGCAACTTATCAGTAATTTGTGTAGGGTTTTTTTTTTCCGGAAGCCCCTAATACTTGTTCACTGTCTATTTATAGATCATATTCATTGCTTCCGGTTCTTCCCATGAGGTTCTTAAAACTCTTTACTCTCTTCCTGCAACTTATCATAAACAGTTATATGACATTTTCAATTCAGCTTTCCTAAAAATAATACAGTTCTGAAATCGTTCCTAACACTACGGCATTCTCTGTAGGAAAGTCATTAATTTTTTTTATTTGAAATATTAGCTCTAAAGCAATTCTCGATAACTGGGGTAATATATCAATATGAAACAAATGTGTACCAGACTTGATAGTACTATATCTATTGAATTATAATGTAGCATGGTATCAGATCTGCCTGGTCAAGGGGAAGACTGTCAGAGCTGACTCGTGTACGTGTATAATTAGAGAGCATATAAAATAATTATCTGAAACTTTCATATTACTTACAATCAGTGGCGGCTCGTCATTAGGGGATTGTGGGACCGGACACCACCAAAAATAATGTGTAACGTGTTTTATTATTTTTTAATTAAAATATAACTCAATCCAAAACCATGATTGCTCCCTAATATTTTGTCTAGCCCCACCAACAAAAATGATCACGAGCCGCCACTACTTACAATGATTGTCATAGAGTAACTTGTTCATGTCATGTTGCTTAAATCAAATGGGAAATATTAAAAAACGAAATAAGCTAGTTTCCGTAGAACAACAGCGGACACAATTCGACGTTTCTACTCAAATGTCTTCAACAATCAAAGAGAAAACTGACACAAATCAAATATACGATATCTGAAACAGACACACTCAATAATATGGAGCACAGTTGATTATATAAATTATCTTCTCCTATAGATCACTGATCTTTATAATAAATCACTGATCTTTATAATAGATCACTGATCTGAGTGTAGGTGAGATCGAGTTCCTTGTCCTATAGGAGACGTGCGATAAAACGTAGGTTCTGTGCTCAAGTTGCGCACGTAAAAGAAACCTTCGCAGTTCAAAATCGTGAAGAGCAGAATGAAAAGCCCCTGCCCGGGAAAAATTCATTAGAAAGATATTTTTTTTAAATTCCTACAAAATGTTTTCCACAATCTTGTAATTCACATCGGGACTCTGGCCGGTACTACGGAGTTCATGCACTGCCGCTGAGATCTTTCTGTGTAAGAAAGATATCGGAGCACACATTGTTACTCACAGAAGTGCAATGATGATAGTCATATCAATTAATCAATCCCTTCTATGGCCTAACGCTTGGACACTCCCCCTCTGGCTAACATCCAGAGTGGGTATACATTTACATACACCTCAACTCTTTAATGATATAATCATTCCTCTCGTACCGTTACATAGGGCCTGCAAGTAATTTCTCCATACCGCTCTATCCTGGGCAACTCGCTCAATCTCCTCCATGGAACTGAGACCGATATTTCTTGCCTCTCTCAGCAAAGTTCGTTTCAGGATATGCACAAGATAAATACTGCATAGTATAAAGACAAAAACCCAAGATTTGAATTACTGTAGAAGAAAAAGCCATAAATACATAAAGTGTAGCTAAAAAAAAAGAAAATAATATAACACAAGAAAGTGGGGCCAAATAGGAGGATAACAAATATGACAATAGGGAATAAGAGAGTAAGTAATATTAAGTTTGCGGACAAACTTACAAGAATCACCTCTGGCAGAAACTTCGAAATGCCTGACCTACGTGCCGTACGTGTCTAAAAATTGGGGCGCAAAGTACTCACAATCTCGGCGCAAACTAAGTTCGAGTAGAAACATGCCCCTTGCAGAACGTCGCTTTCATCACAGCCCGCCTGAAAAGCTCCCTGTTTCTAGCAAGTTCTCCTGCCTCTTCCAGCGTCATGTTCAAGGTTTCTTTGATGTACTGCTGCCACCTTCGTCTTGTTCGTTCCCTGCCTCGTACTCCAGGAACCATGTCTTCCATTACCGTTCTCTCCAAACTACTGTGACGTTTATCGTGGCCAAAATATTTCATCTTCTGTGGCATGACGTTATTTTAGAGCCAATGCTCCTCAATATGCAAGTCTTGTACGAAGCCTTGTTTTTTCTCTTCTCTGTCCAGGATGTTTTCTGTAACACCTTGTTTCAAAAGCTGCAATTTTGTTCAGATCACAAAGAACACAAAAAGTGGATAAATGATTTCATAAGAATTAACGCAAATAAGAAGACAAAGAATGCAGTATATGTATATAATATGTCAAATTGACTCATAGTATAATACAAATAAATATTATGATTTCCAAGCACAAATCTTTAGTTGCACACGGTCGGAGGCTGTAATGTGGACGTTCCAGTTGCACAAATTATTAGTAATATTACAGTGAGTAGCTACATATATATCAGTTATCAGTTATATGAGGACTATCATCATAGCACTCCGGACATGTCCATAGGTGCTCCGATCTCCGCCTCAGCAAATTCAGCAGCGTCCAGCGACCCAACACGCCAGTTCGATGTTGATTAATCAATCTCTTTGCATATTTAGTATGTCGTTCTTTTTCGGGCTTCCAATATTGACACCCATCTCTTTCAATCGGGTCAGCGAGTGGGATTCACAGCCCTGAAACTCCTCTGTTCGGAAAGACTCTCTCAATGCGTGAAGAATGTCACTTCGAACCATGGCATCTCCTTTTGATATTGTAGCCAAGCCAGCCAATCTATCAGCTCGTTCATTACCTCTAACTCCTGCGTGCCCAGGGACAAAAATGAAGGTGATTTCTCTGATCATTGTCTGTACCAGTACCTCCACCCAGTTGAGTCTCACCATACCTGATTCGACTTTACGAATCATGCTCATGGAGTCACTGAGTATGAAAACACGAGAGTAATTGTGAGATGCCAACCAGTTCACCGCCTCCGTAACCGCCCGAACCTCCATTGTCAAGCTACTTGTGGTTGTTGCGTAGGCCCCACTGGCCTCTCTTATTATTTTTCCTCCTGAGCGTGCTGAAAAAGCCCACGCACAGCGTTGTTGGCGAATGACTGAACCATCGGTGTAAATAACCACATCTGTATCATTGATATATATATATATATATATATATATATATATATATATATATATATATATATATATGTATATATATCAGAAGGAGAGAATATATTATAGACATGTTGGCACAATCGATGACTAAGTTGTTTGAATTAGAAATCAACATCAAAACAAGAAACCTGAATGTAGGAAATCAGCTCAGTTCTGTAGCAAATAATAGCATGCTTCTTCTGCTTGTCTTGCAATGCTAACCATTAATTTCCCTTTTTTGTTTCTAATACGCATTTTTAAATTTATGTTTTTATTAAGCTGACGTACCTCGCTGTATAACTCTTTAATAATTTTGCGTCCATTTTGTCCTTAATACCACAGTTAACACGACATCTAAACTTCTCCTTCCTCTCTCTCTCTCTCTCTCTCTCTCTCTTTACCAAGATAATCAATGATTGTATGGAGATGAGAACTGTCACACAGAGGAAGTCCATAATGGATAAATACAGATGGAACGGATGATGTTTACTGTAAATATTATAACAAGTACATCAGAATGCCAAGGACAGATAGGATTCCAATAATCATTTAGTTAAGCGAACAGACGCCTAGTCTTTCCAGATTTTTTTTCTGATTAAAGTAAATATTGGTGTAGTCGAAAGACTCTTTTTTAACAAAAGAAACCGTCTGAAACCGTAAGAGAGAAGCGTCTGGCCGACTGAATTAGAGCGAGGACTCCCATTCGGAAGACCCGAGTTTAGTCCTCAGTAAGGTCAAGAAGTTTTTATGTCGAGGCATAAAGAAAAATCTAACTGAACTGTTTCTGGTGACTGCACTAGCCCATGCTGCCTCTCTCTCTCTCTCTCTCTTTGCCTTTTACCCCGGGTTGGGGCATAGGCCCTCAACCAACTCATGCCAAGTCTTCCTATCTCTAGCTATCTCCTGCAGCTCCCCATGCTGTCTATACGCCCTAACAAAAGCGATCTTACACAAGCAGTAATGACAGTAAAAGACTGTCTGAGTATAGCATAAAAATGCGATCTTTGTCTGTCAAGCTAAAATTCTGACAGTAAGATTTGTTTCATTATCAAATAGCTTGTTCTGATCACAGTTTTGCCACCCTAACAGTCTCCTTCGGAATTTCTCTGTCTCATGGAACAGAAATCCAGACTCTGCAGCAGCCATGCAGAAATCATCAGTTACATCCTGAATCCATCTTCTCCATAGTCGTTCTCTTCAACTCTTTGCTGGGATACCTCATACTATAATAATCTTTTCCAAAAAGATTTGTTTAGAGACCAAAAATATCAATGGATATATTAAACAGAAACAAAATCAAATGTAAAACTGTTATTTTTATACCAAATTCATAGATTTGCAAGCAGTGAATTTACGATAAGAAAGATGGAATAACATACCAATATGCCAATGCTGGAATTAGCAACATCAGATTTGCTTTCAAATCGACAACTATTCTTTGTGGGAAGTATTTTAAAAATTGCTTAAGACAAGATAGATTTAAAATACGTCCTTCACTACAACATTGAGACACTTAAAGTATGTGACAGAATATCATATTCAAGATGTAGACGTTCATCAACAGATGTTCTCATCGCATATTTCACATCCGAAGGGCGGTTTCTATCGTGAAGTAGTTAAGTTTGCCGGTCGTCCTGAAGATTGTAGTAGGTTCGAATTCGGACCAAGTTCCATATTCAAATTTTTTCTTGAGATCTCTAGGATTGTTGCTGAAGTCGCCCAAGTGATTACCGGGGCCCAAATTTGGGGTGTAAAGAATAGAACCACTGTTTCCTGCCATGCATGTCGTAAGAGGCGTCTAAGGAGGTTTGGCTGAAATCGGATGCACATGTTCTAAACGTGTAGAAGTATATGCGTCTAGGGACCTACCGAACCAATGTGCAACGTATACACATTCTTGGCAAAGATCAAACATATCACAAAGAGTGATTAAAATTGGTCGTAAAGAACAAACGCAAAGAAGAATAAGAAATTGCTGAAGTTATGGAGTTCGTGATATGTGCAACACTCTCGGAGTGGTTTTTTTCTTTGCCGACAAGGACATATTCATTTGGGGTAGACCGGTGTAAGGAAATCAATCCTTCGCCTTTAGAGACCTTTAGATCCAACGTACAAACTAGACTTGATAACAAATCAGGGATGTAGATACGTAGAGACCTTTAGAACCAAAGTACAAACTAGACTTGATAACAAATCAGGGATGTAGATACGTAGAGACCTTTAGATCCAACGTACAAACTAGACTTGATAACAAATCAGGGAGTGTAGAATAACGTAAATAGAGAAAATCTTGTAGATCCAACGTACAAACTAGGCTTGATAACAAATCAGGGATGTAGATACGACGTTAAGGAGGCAAAAGAGAGTGTGAAACATACAGGGGTATATCTCTTTTGAGCCATATAGGAAAAATGTTTGCAAAAATATTGGAGCGAAGAGCAAGACATATATTAGAACCCCAGTTAAGCGAATCTGCGAAGACAGATCTGCGAACAAACAATTGAATACAATCAAAGTAAACAACTTATATTTATAGACCAAGAAAAGGCATTCGATAGAGTAAACAGGTGCAAACTGTGGAAGATCCTTGAAGAATATGGCGTCCAGGGACAACTATTAGGTAATATCATGGCCTTATATCAAGATAGCCAGAGTACAGTAAGAACAACAGAAGGAATGACCGACTGGTTCTCCATTACATCAGGTGTTAGACAAGGTTGTGTCCTCTCACCACTACTATTTATTGCATATATGGATAAAATAACTCAAGAGTCAAATTCAGATAATGATGAAATAAATGAACTGTTTTTGCAGATGATAAGTGCCTGCAAAATGAACAAGATCTACATCATATTGACACCCTGAACACAAATTGTGTAAAACATGACATGAAAATCAACAACACTAAAACAGAAATAATGAATATGGGAAGAAAATATAATAATCTAGATATCCATGTCAATAGCACTAAAATAAACCAAGTGAAATAATTCTAATACTTAGGAAGCATATTCACAGAAGACGGAAAACTGGATAGAGAGATAGAGGCCAGAGTGCAAAAACAAATGCTGTAACCTACCAGCTAGCCCCATTGTTAATGCACCCAAAAATTTCACAGGCAGCTTAAAAAACAGATGATCAACAGCATTTTTATACCTACTTTGTGTTACCAGAGCCAAACATGGACATCGAGCAAAGCGCAGTCACAAAAAATAACTACATATGAAATGCGTTTCCTGCGAAAAGTTACCGACAGCACAAGAAAAAACAGAATCACTAACATCAGCATAAGAAAGAAAGTTGGCACAAGACCGTGCTTGAATTACATAGAGAAACAAAGAATGAAGTGGTTTGGCCACTTAATAAGAATGCATCCAAACTCCACAGAGTCTTCTACAACAGAACATCGGGAAAGAAGGCAAGAGGAAGACCACGGAAAAGGTGGTTAGATGGCGTAGCAGAATCCTGTGAAAGAGCAAAGATAACAATCACATAAGCCACCAGAACAGCGCAAGACAAAACAGAAAACCACGACACTGGGCAACAACCCGGTAGCAGTGTGACGACAGAAGAAGAAGAAGAAGATGCGACGTTGTAAAACAATATGTTTAAAGTAATTTAATAGTTTCGAATATGTGAACTAATTTTGCTCTGCTTTCTTTGACATAAATTTCCTTAAGGAATCCAACATTAGAAGAAAAAACACTTTGCTTTTTGTTACAGTTTACAGTGTCACTAGACAGTCACTTGAGTGGAACATGCAAGGAAAACAGAAAAGGGACGTTCTTATTAGACCTGGAGACAGAGTCTTCTTAAGGGAAAAAAAAGTCTTCTAATTCAGTAAAGCAGTAGTTTTTGTTTCAATCCGAATAAGGGAAGGAGAGAGAGAGTTAAATGTGCCATTTCCACTGACATCATGTGAATTAAAATACACATTTAAATCCCATTTTTGTCTTATTTTTAATTGAAACTACAAAATCACTGGTAGCTTCTTTCATTCTTTTACCTCGATTTCTGCCTAAATCGAGCGACGATTTTGAGTAAATCTCTTCATAGTCTAAAGATTTTCACTTTTCGAAATTATAAATGTAATATTTAAAATGCGATCACATTTAAAAATAATTAATAATTATAAGAACTATTGTCAAGCGAACATTAGAAGCATACATTGCTGGCCAGAGAGACGCAGTAGCCTAGTTGTTAGCAGTGGCGGCTCATGATCCTTTTTGTTGGTGGGGTCAGACACACATTTTCAGAAAAATCATGGTTTTGAGTTAGGTTATACTTTAATTTATTAAATTATAAATATACGTTACACATTATTTTTTTTTTTGGGGGGCCCACTAGCCTAATGACGAGCCGCCACTGGTTGTTAGTAAACTCGTTTTTTATGGTAGGGGTCCGGGTTCAATTCCACAGTGGGTGTAGAATTTTTTTTCACGCGTAACGGTTCTCGGGTCGACCAAGCCTCAATTGGGTTCCATGAAAAGGACTAGGAAGTAAAGGCGGTCGGTGTGATGGTAACCACATCACCCATCGTGTGCCGAAGGTTAATGAAAAATACGGACCTAACACTGCATTATCCAATATACCTCGAGGTATGAAATGTGATCTCTTTACTTTTCCATTACTTTATATTTCTGGCATAACAACATTGTGTGCTCACTGATTCCTTAACATTTCGGACATAACAATATTGTGTGTTCGCTGTTCCTCTAATAACATTTCTGACATAACAATATTGTGTGTTCACTGTCTCCTTAACACTTCTGACATAACAACACAGTGTGTTCACTTCTTCTTCTTTGCGTTCGTTCTTTACGACCAATTTTAATCACTCTTTGTGATATGTTTGATCTTTGCCAAGAACGTGTATACGTTGCACATTGGTTTGGTAGGCCCCTAAACACATAGACTTCTACATGTTTAGGACATGTGCATCCGATTTCAGTCAAACCTCCTTAGTCGCCTCTTACGACATGCATGGCAGGTAACAGTGGTTCTATTCTTTACACCCCAAATTTGGGTCCCGGTAACCACCCGGGCGAGTGTGTTCACTGATTCCTTAATATTTCTAACATAACAACACTGTGTGTTCGCTGTCTCCTACACAAATCTCCGATAGGACTAGGAACTCGATCTCACCTACCCTGAGAATCAGGGATCTCTGGAAAAATATCCCGATGGCTCCACAAGGAAGCGAACCGAGTACCCTTGGAGCGTAAGGTGAGTACATAAACACTACGCCACATAGACCAATATTCTGAGAATGTTACTTTGATATATTCGACACACACCAAAAACACTAAGCTATATAGCGACTTGATATGAATAACATATAAACTAAACACTCTATAGATAAGATAATTGTGGTTGGTGTTAAAGGAGGTAGGTAACACGCCCAGATAGTTGTTGTAAACTAGGGGAGACTACTGCGTCTGAGAGTTATCTTGACACGAGTTGTAGAGCATGATTTCAAAAGAAGATCACATCAAATTTCATTTGTTTATTTATTTTATCTCTGCATTTGTAGTCTTTTATTAAACATGACACGTCCTTTGTTTTTCACGTCCTTTACTCTAATCTCGTCGGTCACTTATCGCACATGCGCCGATGGTGTCTGCCCTAGATACGTGGTTTCCGGACTGGATTATGTTATTTCTTTTATTGCGGGGGTATACGGTAAACAGAACAAACTACCCCATCCCCCGGCTTACAACTGTAGTAGTTATAATAGAAATTGTCCGTGTTTACCGGGCTCACAGGGGAGCAAAGAATAGTAACACTGCTAATGCAAGGCAACTGAGGTAGCGGCCTAGGAAAGCTACTTTAGTAAATAAAAAGCGATGCAGAAATCGGATGTACTGGCCTACTTGAATGAGCATAACTGGCACAACATACAATCGCTCTTAGGCTCAGATCACATACATCACAAAGAGTAGTTAACAAGTGGTCGATATGGAACGTTTGAAGAAGACGAATATAAATGCCTCCACATCCCCGAGTTACCCCCCTGTTGCTTTCATGTCCTAGACACCCGACTCCTTCCTCCGTCTGGTGCTGTCATGTCCTAATTGAAACATGTAAGATTGTATTTATAACGTGGAGGGACTCGCCTGAAAAAACCACCATCCTCTATGCTAAACATGACTTTAGGAACGATATAGGCTGGTTCAACGATATAGGCTGGTTCAACGATATAGGCTGGTTCAACGATATAGGCTGGTTCAACGATATAGGCTGGTTCACATTCTGCGTTCGTTCGAGTATAACTATGCATGAAAAACTCTTTGTAGTTTTGTAATAGGAAAAAATTAACACTGCTGTTAGTTGGCAGTGTACAAGTATTAAGAGCTTGCTAAAAACAAATAGACAAACACGGATTGAACCACTTACCCTCATTTCCTACATCACTCATCGCCTAGTCTTGCAATACGAGCGTTCTTATGAACACAACCAGCCAGCCATTTTGTGTTTGTAAGGGCGCTCGCATTGCTAGGCTATGCGATGGGTGTCGTAAGAAATGAGGGTAAGTGGTTCGAATCCTGTGTTTGTCTATTTGTTTTTCGGAAGCTCTTAATAACTGTACATTGTTTATTTGTTGATCATATTCTTTGCTTCCGTTGCTTCCTCTGGGGTTCTTGCAAAAAAAACTCCTTGTTCTCATGTTAGTTGACAGCGAAGTTGCGATATTTGCACTTTTGGATCAGCACATTCGTTTTCGGCATGCGCTTTGTTCGGCAACGCGGTCAAGAACGAGGGAACTGTCTGCGGGGTTGAGAGAAAAGTTACGCCAACCGCTTGGATACAGGGAGCCTGAGAATATTAAAGTGGCTGTTGAATTAGAGGACCAAGTTCCCAAAATCCTAAACTCGTTTCTCCCAAGAGTTTGCTCCGATCAAAGAAAATGAGCATCTTCTATTTTAAGCAGTGACGGACTGGTCAGGTTGCCAGTTTGACCACAGCCAACTCTAAATAACTAGGCCAGACAACTGACTGGGGGTTCACTGACCTAGATTAGAAAAGGGGGCCGGAAAATATAGATGTTTGATAGAACACTGCAAGCTTTTTTGTAATTTTACCCAATTCTGTGAGTCTGTGGTTATTTATTTGTTGAAAAATATTCATAATATTGATATTCCTTTTGTTAAACTTAATTTGTTGCATAATATAACTTCGAGTTAGCATTTTGTGTTCATTTTAAAATGAATTCGTCTATATACACCTATACTGGAATGCGAGGTGAGGTGGTATAGTTCGGGTCTGATTTCCCATAATTCTTACCTGAGTCCGAAGACCCATAAGTTTATAGTTGGCTCTGGTTTGACCGACGGAAGTGGGCCCCTGATGAAATGGGCGCCCCCTCCCTTGGTCTTAGACAATATGTTAAATATGTTACATACAAATGAAAATCTAATAGAAGTTACACTAGTATTACTGTATGTAACGAAAATTTGCGTTGCACTGCTATTTTAATAGAAATGTAATTAATCATTTTTCAAGGATACTAATGGTGGGAAAATCATAAAAATGTTCATATATTTAGATGAAGTTATACACCATAAAATGATAGTTTTATAGTCATGAGTGAGGGTGTCCTTTTCCCTGCATTTCCGCCCATGTTTCTTGGCAACCAATATTTTTATACAGTGGCGGCTCGTGATCATTTTTGTTGGTGGGGCCAGACAGATATATTCGGAAAAATCATGGTTTCGGATATATGTTAATGTATATAAAATAATTAATACACGTTACACCTTATTTTGAGTGGGGCCCGGCTCCACTGGCCCTTAATGACGAGCCGTCACTGTTTTTATACCAGTCCACCTCTGATTTTAGGGCACAATTCTCCCCAATAAATTAAGAATTTTCAATATGTTTTGTTTTCCTGACGGAATTATGGAAACAACGGACATGAACAACGGACATGCCTGGACCAGTTTTCTACATCAGTTTCCTGATGTGCATTTATTTTATAGTGGACATCCATTTTCTTATGTGCATCAGGTTTCTGGTGTGCACATTTCTTTAAACTTGGAGCAAATGACCATACTTCTGACCCATCTGGTCAACCGTAAATATTGATGACCTATATCTCATGTACATTAGTTTATAAAAATCCTATTAGGCAACGTAGTGTAAGACAATAGTTACTGGCACAATCAACACTTCCTACAGAGATAACTCTCTCAAAGTTTGAGAAGCACTGATAAAGGGGAGTTTACCTGTTATACCAGTTTACTGAGGAGGGTCTGGCCTAATGGGTTAAGTGCATAGCTCATTCAGGAGGAATCGGTACAGTCAGGAGATTTTCTAACGAGGACATAAAGAAAACATCCACATGAACAGTTTAGTGGCGATGATCTAGCATGAGACACTAAATACTTCATGTCACGTTCTCTGTCACACAGCCTAAAGCGTATTACATACAGTAAAGACATGGGGTCTTATAGTTTTAACAGTTAATTAGTTACACTTTTAGACATGTACTTTTGTGTATCTTTATTGGTACGTCCTACATGGGCTGTTGCAACATTTCAGTGAAATGCGTTGCTTGCGAAAGCTACCAACAACACCAGAAAAAGACAGAATCACTAACATCAGCATAAGAAAGAAAGTTGGCACAAAACCGTCTTGAATTACATAGTAAACAAGAATGAAGTGGTTTGACCCTTAATAGAATGCATCCAAGCTCCACGAGTACAAGTCTTCACCAGAACATCGGAAGAAGGCAAAAGAAGACCACGGAAAGATGGTTAGATAGCGTAGCAGAATCTGTGAAAAAGCAAAGATAACAATCACACAAGCTCACCAGAACAGCCAAGAAAAAACAGAAAACCACGAATGGGTCCGTAGCAGTGTGACGACAAAGAAGAAGAATCAGGTTAGACAGTTTATCTTGCATTAAACATGGTCAGTAATCTAATAATTGTAATGTATTGTAATCTCTCATACCGTTATATGTTGACATAGAAACTGCAAACAATTTCTTCATCCGTTCTATCCTGGGCAAGCGTTCACAGAAGCCTGAGAGTTTTTCCTCTTGCAGTAATTTCGTTTCAGTCTCTAGAATGTTCTTTCTTAACGTTTGTCTCCACTCCAAAGCCTGCTTATGATTCTTGTTCACTTTTCTCAGAGCATCCCAACATATCTCAGTTCTTTCTTTAACAATACTAATAGTTGATCAGATTTTTCTGATTGTAATTAATTTCTCTGACTTCATCTCCTCTTCTGAATTTGTCCTATTTAATATTCATAGTTTTTGCAGACATCCATTTGTAAATACATTCAACTTTCTATCATCATCAGGTGCCGTCTCAATCGAAGGTTGACTTGCAATGAATCTCACATTCTCTGTCTTTCGTTGTATTTACACACTACCAGGCTGTAACCTTCCATTTCTTAAATTTCCTCCCACTTATCCTCTGTCTTCCTTTTCTCTTCCTCAACTTCCTCTAGTAAATATTTTATCATGGTCATGCTTTATGTCCCAAAATCTACTTTCTGAATTTTTTCTCTTAAATTGTTTCTTCATGCCTAATTTTCCTGAACTTGTATTTGTCTTTTTCTGTCATGAAACTCTGCCTATTCTTCTATCGAAATAGAAGACTGAGTAAAACTTGTCAAATAGTAAACACTTACAAACAGACTATAGTTTTACAAATACGAAACAGTGACGATAAACAGCAACGTTTCTGACCAGACAGGCCTTTGTCAAACAATCAACAAACAGGTGACAAATTATGAACATCAATGACGCGTCAATCCACGATCTAGGAAAATTGGAATAACAATAGAATATTAACAGCACCATCTAACTTGAAATAGACACGGAAGAACCCATGCATCTATAAATTATACTTAAATCCATGCAGTTATCCCTATGATTACAACATAGAAAGTACTAGAAGATAGTTTTACATGTAAACATATGACCCATATAGATTACAAGGCATGGAAGATAAGTACTAGAAGCATAAGAATGTATCTTGAGCCTATTGTACCTACAAATTCAGATTCTCATGTCAATCGTTCTGTCATGAGAACTGCTGCCTATTCTTCTATATATCCACATCTCAAATGCATCAATTCTGTCTTCTTCTAACTGCTTGTTCATTGTCCATGTTTCCGAGCCATACATTAATATAGGATATATATAGCATTTGATCATTCTAATTTTTAGCCTGTTTGTAATTTGTTTGGATGTCAGTAACTTTCTCATACTATTGAAGTTATTCTTGGCCATTCCTATTCTCTTTTTAATTTCTGTTATACATCTGCCATCATCTGTACACGAGATATAAGAAGCTTTTTACTTGATGTAGTAATTCTCCATGTATTTTTATATTCATTTTAGGTTTTTCCATTTCCTTGTTGATTACCATAGTTTTTGTTTTCTGCATGTTAATGTCTAATCCATATTCCTTGCTAGTTCTGTCCAATTGGTCCACTAGTTCTTGTGTAACTTTCTATACCTTTAATAATTTTCTAACTCTCACTGGCATATGTTAGGAATGAGATAACATTGGAATAGAAAAGTCATAAACAGTTTTCAACTACATAGCTTGAAGTTCCATATTTTTTATTATGGCTTTTTTTAATTCTTGCAACACATTAAAAATTCATTACAATGGAAGAACTACATATATACTTAAAGATAACATTCGTTGAATAATATTCGCTGACAGATAACATTCATTCCAAGATAACATTCACTTTATGTTATGTATTACATCATCAAATAGCTTGTACTGAGCAGAACTTTGCCACCATAACACACCTTAGGAATCTCTCTCTCTCTCTCTCTCTCGTAGGCCATATGTCCCGCCTCTGCAGCCATCATGCTCAAACCATCAGTTATATCCTGAATCCATCTTCTCCGTGGTCTTTCTGTTCTCCTCTTTGCCAGGATGCCTCCTTCCATGATGGTCTTCTCCAGCCCTTCAAGTCTTTTTATATGTCCAAAATACTTCAATTTTCTCATTCTTATTTGTAGCATCAGTCAGTTATCTTTGATTTTGAGTTTTTTCGGGATATATATATTTGTTCTCTTCTCTGTCTATGATATACGGAGGACTCTTCTGTAACACTTATATTCAAAAGCAGATATATGTTTTCCACTGCCTTGTTTAAATGTCCATGCTTCGCACCCATATTTTGCCACTGGGAATATGCATGCTCTTAGTATTCTTAGCTTTGTTTTCATGTCATTCCCATTCCATACTGTTTTTAGCTTTTAATTTTTTTGTAAAGCCAAGTATGTTCATCTTTTAATTTCCTTCATCACATTTCCATGATATATGTATTACAAGGAAACATTCACTGAAAGATAATCACAGTAAAAGATGACAATCACTGGAAAAAAATAACATTCAATGAACTTTGATTGAGTGCTATGAACATTATCATATTGTACTTCAGTTAATGATGTGCTCTAATCTCTAACACAGGAAGATTTCCTGAGACAGTTCTCTAACTCAGTAGCACCAGTGCAGTCAAGTCTCAAATGTCATTTTCTTGCGATCGCTCGCTGTGAATTCAGGTGTTAACCATGACGCCAGGTGTGGCAGATGAGGCCTGCTTATACCATTTGACTGGTGTCCCCTGCCATACAGGTGGACCTTTGCTGTCTTCGGAAGTGCTTGAAGATTAGATCCTTCAAGTGTGATATTTTCAGGAAATATGTAGTCCGAACCACTTGCCGTGAAGCCAGTGACATTTAGTGAAGTTCAACTTCTCTATTGCATTTCCCGCCAAATGTCATTTTTAAGATTTCTTTAAATGTTATTCACTGCAAGCCAACAGTCACTCCAAGATAACATTACTGTTTATATCAATGGAAGAGAGCTACAGACATACTTTAAGGTAATATTCTTTGAATGATAATATTCACTCAAAGATAACACTCACAAAAGTTAACAGTTGTGATATAAGAAAACGAATTTGATCAATAATATCATCATCACTATCAGGTGCTGTGCTGGTTGGCGTAGGCGATCATGGATCTCCACAAATCTCTGTCTCTGGTGTTTGCTATCATCTCCGATGTCGACGCTCTTCAATGCCATGAAGTCAGGTTATCCAAAATTTACTCTGTCTTCCTCTGTCACCTCGATTTTTCTGGTTGTTACAATGTGTTCTAAACATCTCTTTGTCATCCCATGTCCTAAAAATGATGATTGCCTCGTTCTTATATTGATGATAAGCTTTCTCTGTGTCTGGATCTCATTAAACATGTCCATATTAGTCATTTTAGCAGGCCATGGGATTCCTATCATTCTTCTGTAAAACCACATCTCTGTGGCCCTCTGAGATTCTTCGATTTGTTTATTGTCCATGACTTGCATTTGTATGTCATGATTGGTTCTATATAGCACTGAATAACTCACATTCTGATCTCATTTGACAATGACTTGTTGCATATAATGTTTTCATTTTCTGGAATATGCTTGTGCCTGCCCTAAGTTTATACAAGAGACAACATTGAATTTATAGACAATATTTCAAGTGAACGACGAAAGGAAAGAAGGAAGGATGCCTGCCTTGTTCATAGATATATAGATATTTGAAATGACAAAATACAGTATTGAAATTTAAACCATCCTCTAGCTAGTAAAATAAATTGATTTCAGACACAGTCACCAAAGAACTGCTCATCATCATCAAGTAGCTTGTCCCTTCCGGTACTTGGCTCCCATTACAGCAGTCCTGAAAGCTTTGTTCTGTGCAAGTTGACCGGAATCAGCAGCAGTCATTCTCAGATCATCAATGACATCTTGCACCCATCGTCTGCTAGGTCTTCCTCATTCTTCTTCCAGGCATCATTCCCTCCAAAATTATTTTCTCTACGCACTCAATGTCGTTTGATGTGTCCAAAATATTTAATTTGCCTTGATGTTATGCTCTCTTTAATATCAAGCTATTGCATAACAGAAGCATTTGTTCTTTTATCTGTCCACAATATTTTAAGTAAAGTAATCTTCTGTAGCATTTGCATTCAAAGGCAAAGAATTGCTAGGCACAAGAAAAACTCTCTACCAGAAAGACACGGCAATTTGGCACGGGTTTTTTAATTCGAAAGGCAAGACTAACTAGTCACTTCTATTGGTGTATTAGATCTGCAACAACAAATGGATCAAACTCACTTGTAATGGAAGAATTAATATCATTATATCATTATTATTATTATATCTTAAAGTAATTTGTGTCCAGATTTAGCAACATTATGTGTTATTCTGCTGTCTGTGATCATTACAAAATTGGTTCATACTTTGGCATGAGAAATATATACTGTTGATATCTTCAAATAAGTACATACACCTTGTTCTGTTATTCTAATATAATATTTTCATAATAACCAACATTATGAAGCATACTTCTGACAACTAAGGGCTCATGAACAGTTTATCGCCTGTGTGTTGCAGGAGCTAGCAAAGGGAGAAAAGAAAAGTACCACTTTGACCTACAAGGCATGTCATAAGAGGCAACTGAGGTAGGGGCCTAGGAAAGCTACCCTAGTAAAAAGTATCACAGAAATCGGATGTGCTGACCTACTTGTGGGCGCATAACTGGCGTAATGTACAATTGCTCTTAGGCTTAGAACACATACAGATCACAAAGAGTAGTTTAACAAGTGGTCGATATGGAGCATTCGAAGAAGAGTGTTTATAAAATTAGACAAGAAATTTACTATATATGAGATTCACAATACCATATGACAATATGCCATATACCATAGTTATACATTCTTTGGCAGTCACTAAAACAAACATGAATGCCTTACACTAGAGCAGAGATGAGCAAACTTTTCAGAGAGAAGATATTATGATAGAATGTCTGTCCAAGTTTTTGTTTTCTGATTTTTAGCAAAAGTGACAGCACAAATTATAATCCATATTTGATCAAATTACATTTTCTAAAACATAGTTATTTAATTAATCGATCATTATTATTATTATTATTATATGAATGGTAGATTTTCCTCTGTGTTTAGATCTTGGCCATACTAGATATTAAAGTATGTTACAATGTTAGATCTTCAGGTTTGCTGCTTTGTTGTTAATATAGATCTTCACATATGAGGCCATTATAGATATTCATTGATCATGCTAAATCTTCAGGTCTGTTTTCATGTCAGATCTTCAGGTCTGTTTTCATGTCAGATCTTCAGGTCTGTTTTCATGTCAGATCTTCAAGTCTGTCACCAGGGTGAAGTCAATTGTTCTTTTCAAGTCTAGTTGACAGTTCTATAGCTAGTCTCAGCTATGCACTCTCCTACCAGATTTGGGTGGGTTCTTTCAAGGCAGGGACTAGTTGTAACTGATAGGTGCAGCATCATGATGTTAGCTTAGAATTTTGCATAGCCACATATCTGTAGCTACATTTGTGAACTAATTTGTCTAGAATCTGCATCACAGCTGACACACTGCATTTTAAGTACAAAACTAATTGCAAAAATAAATTTTGAAAGTAAAGTTAGGATTAAAAATTCTTCTAGAAACCACATAATCAGGATTAATCCTTCTAGACACCACATAATCAGGATTAAGCTATACTAATCATATAGCATGGGTTGTGTGATCTGATGTATGTGTTATTTTATGACTTGTAATGCTGCAATGTCATTTTATGACTTGTGCTGCAATGTCATTTGGCAAATGTTTCGTTATCTCGCAGCTCGATTTATAATCTAATTCAGTTGAAAAGTGGCTGGGTAGCATAATTTACACATCACTTACAAATATAATCACATATACTAAATCGGTACTTCCAAATAATGCACATAATGGTGACACAAAGAAACACAAAACATCATATACAGATTTAAGGATTTCATTACAATGATCAATACTGATTTGAGATGTGCAAATAATCAGCAATAATAAAGTTATATTTGCACATAAAACAATCAACATTCAAATGGCATATTTAAAATAAAACTCTATTACAATAAATATACCACTGCTTGCCTCAACAAAACAAACCATTATTATAATATAGAATGAATATTATAAATACCATTAAGGTCGCCGATAGCGAAATTGATAACACTCTGTGTTTATGACCCTGTGCAAGGGAAATTTTAGGGTGCAAGGGAAATTTTAGGGTTCGAGGGCAGCGTGGCCAAAAGTTCTGAGTGTGTACAAGTTTGAACAACAGAAAACCCTGATCCTTTTCTTGGAAATATAAATTACAAGTATCTCTGAAGTCGGATTAAAGCTAACCTGAATGGTTAGGGACACTGATGTTGAGAAAAGCAACACTGGTGATAAGGAAAACAAGTCTTCCCGCAGTGAAGACAATCAATCAGTCAAGAGATGCCATGACTATGCCTGAATTCAAGGTGGGCGAACGAAAAAACAAAAAAATCTTTGACAAATTTGCAAGTTTCAGGCTGATATAACCGTGGCATCAAAGATTACAATTATATGGTAATTATGAGCCAATGTTATGTTACACATTGGATACACATATGTTTACATAAGGGTCAGGGATATCACATTGATCTAGGCTTTGCTTTACCTTCACATAGCACTCCCAAAAAATAGAAGAGTCTGACCATGCAGAAAGCAATGACAAAATCTTCCCCAAAGTGAGCACCTATGGCTGGCTATTATGACATAATCACCTCCTTTATCTACAGCAGCGTTCATGTATCATCTTCTAGTATTACCCAAAATCTACTTGTGTTCAATGAAACTGCTCCCATTTTACATTCATTACCTCAATCTTCTAATTTAATCCAACATACCAATACAATAAAGGATACTCATACCGACTCTCTGTTAAAAATGTCAAACATGGAGACTATCCAAGACTCAAGAAAGATCAGCTCGTAAGATCTGATAGGTGCACAATGTGGAAAAGTTCTGAGAAAAATCTTCAACGTTACCAGATGAAGCAGAATGAGAAGCACAGACATTAGAAAGATTGTACAAACAACATCTGATATCAAATATATAGAGAAACAGAAAATAAAATGGTGCAGCCACCTTATAAGACTCAAGTCCACTCAACTATCTACAAACAGTAGATCTGGTCTAACATCATGAGAAAGGCAATGAGAAAGATAAATAAACAATATCAAAGAAACACTGAAAAATTGAATTGATAACAACCTTTGCAACACACTCGGCTCCACAATAACAAAATGTCAGCTTTTCATGACAAATCATGGCTTAAACAACCAGACAAGGTACGACCAGACCAAAAAAGGCATACTATTTGCAGTGCAGTTCGGGTAACAAAGATAGACAAATTTAACCAGCTATTAATCTCACTTTGTAGACTAGTTCTGTTGTTTATGATTTATGTCTGTATTGTTACATATGATAAATGAAATGAAAATTTCTCATAGTCTTTGCAAAACAAAGGTTGCCTGTCACTTCACATTTCTATTTCCAAGTATGCAGGAGATACGAGGACCAAATGTTTTCCTCACTTGGGGAACATCATGCGGGCAAAATGTACCTACAATCATTTTCTATCATATTTGAAAAACTAAAAACATAATTACCCACTATACTATTCTGTCTCTTAATTTATAAATTGTTACCCCAAAAAATTCAATTTCTTTTTCAATTTTCAAACTAAATTTTGTTCTTCACTTCTTTCTTTTTCTTCTTTTGTCGTCACACTGCTACTGGGTTGTTGCCCAGTGTCGTCATTTTCTGTTTTTGTCTTGCGCAGTTCTGGTGGCTTGTGTGATTGTTATCTTTGCTCTTTCACAGGATTCTGCTACGCCATCTAACCATCTTTTCCGTGGTCTTCCTCTTGCCTTCTTTCCCGATGTTCTGTTGTAGAAGACTCTGTATACTGTGGAGTTTGGATGCATTCTTATTAAGTGGCCAAACCACTTCCTTCTTTGTTTCTCTATGTAATTCAAGCACGGTTTTGTGCCAACTTTCTTTCTGATGCTGATGTTGGTGATTCTGTCTTTTCTTGTGTTGTTGGTAACTTTTCGCAGGCAACGCATTTCACATGTAGTTATTTTTGTGACTGTGCTTCGTTCTTCACGTTACAGTTAAATGAGTATATATTGTTTCCAGCACAGTTATTCTATTCACTAAACTAAGGAAGAATTCTTAAAGTGACTTGATAACACAGAATCCAAGCAAAAAACGTACATTTGAATTTCATGTGTGGACTACTTATAGTTGCAGTGGTTCTTTGATTTAAACTTTAATGTATTATAAGAATTAAGAAAAAAAAGAATTACACACATTAGAGTCAGTAGTCTGTTATATGGGGCATTATCAAGTCAAAATTAATAATAGTCAGCATCAATGTAATGGTTGAATTTAATGCAGTGCTTAAAAAAAAAATATTAGCATGGTGAATATCTGTAAAAAAAAATTTCTAAGAAGATTTCAGTCACCATCATGAGGATAATCATTCTGTTGAATGCCTTTACAATGTGTTTTTCCTAAGCGACATTCGATCTATGCAGAATATAATAATGATGCTAAAACTTATAAACAACTAAATTCAGTATAGTTTTTTCTTTCAAGAAAACATGAAAGGATACAGTCACTATAGCAGTGGTGTGAAATGACAATCGTGATATCTTTGGTGATGACAATCGCATCAGCCATTGTAAATGAAAATCATCAATGGTGTGTGAATGACAAGTGTATTCATTTAGAGATGTCGCATAGCATAGTAATGTAGTGAATGTTCTAAAGGCTGTGGTCTGAGGCGTGCGGTTAGTAACTCTCAGCTGGGGCTGGGCATGCATGCGTGGAATTTTCCCGACCGCAGCGGCTCTCAGGTCGACCCAGCCTCAACTGGGTACCAGACATGCTCTGGGAAAGTAAAGGCGGCTGGCGTGATGCTGACCACATCACCCATCGTGTGCTGACGGACAATGAAAAATACAGGTCTAACACTGTATTGCCCTATATACCATGAGGTATGAAAGGGTTCCTTTACCTTTACTTACTTATGTATGCGTTCAGTAGTTTGTCATTGCTTTCTGAACGGTGAGGTCTATTTTTACCATTCATAAAAATCCAAGGGAACAAATTTGCTTCCAAACTGCCCTCTGCAGAGTTTGAACCGGGTACTCTTAGCTTGTGATTGAGCCCCCTACCCCTAAGCCACAGACACCCACATTAGTGGTGTATACATTTAATTTTGATTATATGTTTTCCTATTTTGATTATACAAGCTCCAATTTGGATAAAGAATGAAATGTTAACAAGGACTTGAACAATATATTCACTAAAATTAAATATGTGAAATTCATAAAAACATACAATATATGCAAACACGCCCACAAAATGTACAGTAATTTGTAAAGTCTACAGAATTCAAAGCACACAATACCAATTAATACTAAAACCATACACCCGAGTGGTTACCGGGGCCCAAATTTGGGTGTAAAGAATAGAACCACTGTTACCTTCCATGCATGTCGTAAGAGGTGACTAAGGAGGTTTGGCTGAAATCGGATGCATGTGTCCTAAACGTGTAGAAGTCTATGCGTTTAGGGGCCCACAAACCAATGTGCAACGTATACATGTTCTTGGCAAAGATCAAAAATATCACAAAGAGTGATTAAAATTGGTCGTAAGAACGAACGCAAAGAAGAAGAAGAATAAAACCATACAGATTTAAAAAATAGACTCAATCTCAATATACATAAAATATGTACAATACATGTTATTAAAAAATCCCCTCTGTTTATATACATCTGTACACATTATGATGTACATTATGTGGTAACAATGCTGTTAAGATTCTTGTTATATAACAAACATGGCTGGTTGGTCCTAAAAAAAAAACACATGAGCAACCAATAGTAGAATGACTGGAAAGAAACATATTTTCTGCCATACAAGATACACAGTTCTACAAAACTTAGTCTAAAGACGAAAGATTTACTTCATTGCACAAGGCTTTCCCTTATATGGCTCTGTCCTTCTCTGCAGAAATAGCAAGCACCTGCCAAGAGTAGTGAACAAAGCTTCATTGAACTCCATAGCTCCAGCAACAATCCTAGGGATCTCTTGGAAAAAATGCACCCATGAACCAAACAACTTGATTTTGATTCGAACCCACTTTTGAACATCAGACCACTTAACCACAGAGCTCCCCCATGTTCTACACAAATAATATCTAAAAAGAAATCACACTATTTTATATGAGAATGATAAATCTAGGCTATCATACACAAACATCTGGTTGCATCAGGTCTTGTCAATGATTGGTTTAGCCACTGTGCAATAAAGTAAAATGTAAAGAACCCATTCTCATATCATGTGGTAGTCTGGGACATACAGTGTTATAGTCATATTTTCTTTGACTAACGGCACATGATGGATAAAGTTATCAACATAACCTTCATCGCCTTTACTTCCCAGTATTTCTCTGGTATACATACATATGAGAGTGGGTTGAAGTGAGAGCCATTTTCAATTTTTTTTTAACTCACTGCAACTTGAAAATTTTAAACCTAGGAGTCATCTAGAAATCAAGTACACTCTTCCCTGTGTAATTAACAATGTTTAAATGTAACTGCAGCAGTAAATACGGTCTCCTGAATGCATGACCCACAAGTCTAATTTAAAGACAAAATTGTGGGCACCCCATGAAATCTTGCTGACGACTGAATTCATGAAAGCAACTCATCTGCCAGTTGAGGCCTCTGAGCTTAGAAACTGATAGCAGAAGAAGAAATGTACCTTCAGAAGTAAACATAATCCCAAACTTCAAATAAATTAAAAATCTAGAGATATTATTTCCTGGTTCTCATTTGTTTGTTTTCAACATATCATAACCAACACATAACTAAATGAGATATACCCCATAGAGAATTTCATTTGACTACTTTTTCACAACGAAGAGAGAATAGATTTTGCATCATTTTGACCACAACTGTTGTATCCTTTACAAATCCCAATAGTATATCTCTACTTGTAGATCTTACATGGCAGAAAATACAGGACATGATCAATAAATTATGCAATCTTGAACTAGTTGAGTATATACAGCAGTATCAACAATTTAATGTTTTCTGTGTTGATAGAATAGAAGCATGCAAGCAAGAACACAAGTGTACTAAATAGATTGTAACAGTCAGCAAACACACACGAGAATATCATGAAATAAGAATAAATATCTGTACGGACATATCAAATTATGCAGAGAAAAAAAACAAGTCAGTTTTACATCATTTGTGCTACAAATGATACTCTAAGTACTAGCAGAACTTGAAGCATTTCCAAATGTAAGCCCACAATGGCTAATTTTACATAGTAAAAATGGAAAGGTGAATTGATTAGAGAACACATACTATATTATAAATACTGTGAGAGTATACAGGTAAGAATAACAAGTGAAAGAATAATGAAATATATTTCCCTCAATAAAAACAAGACTCCATCATTAATTTTGAGATTTGATCTGTCCCTCAAGTGACATGCCTGATGGGATAAATGATCATGGATCTCAATTAACTTCTAATCCATATTGCTGCTAATGTTGCTGACTTATTTCTTTGTCATGAAGTGAAGCTCTTCAGTATCTTTTCTTCTTGTCCTTTTGTCTATATTTTCATTTATTTGCCCCTGTAAATAGTGTTACTATCCATTCTTCTTAAGCTGCTAGTGATGGTAACAACTAAGTCTTTCACAACTGCCTGTCTTTTGAACATTCCAGCATTTTCTGATACTGACTGTTATTCACATCGTCTTATTATACCATATTAGATATTCATGCTCTATCTATCTACCTCTGTTGTGTCTAAGTCTATTTCTCTACCTTCAAGTAGTTTTTTTTCTCATAAAATAAAAATGATTATACAGGGTGTTCAACTTAAAAGCAGCCCCAGTGATAAATAGAAATTTGCCAGCTACGCATTGCATCTCGTCTATTTACTATTTAAACCTGTTCTGACTAGCTTGTCCTATATCACATTTGTTCATGTCCCTTCCGCACTACAATTACACACCATCACACAACCTTGACCTATATTACGTCATAACTGAACCTTCCCATTTTCATACATATATGCCAGATTAGCTCCATTCACAGGCTGCTTTTAAGTTGAACACCCTGTATTTAACATTTCTTAAAATTCATCATCAGATTCGACAGTCAAACTGAAGATAGGCATCTGATTCTGTCTCATCAATGTCCTCTGTGGCTCTCTTTAAGCCAGCATAAGTCTGAAAACTGATGTCTTTTGCAAGACTGTAATGAAGGGTATATTTTAACATCCCCTTTTAACTCTGTTACAGTATTCTGTGTTCCAGTATCTTCTGCAAGAAACCTTTCTGCTTCACATTGTGATTAATTCATGAAAGTATACATTTATTGCATGTAGTTGTCTATCATGAGACGGATTAGTGTAATGCATAAACGTTTGCATATCGACTTGGACACAAGAGGTTCAATCCCACACTTGACATTTCACACGTGAGTAATACAGGAATTGGCTCTCCTACCTACTGCACACTAAGGCCTAGCGAAGGTAAAGTGACAGGTACGTTTTACCCTAATGTCTGAAAAGGCTACGGGAAATTTTATTTTATTTATTAGTTATCTATTTGCTCAAATCTCTTCAAGAATTTTTTCATTTGGTTTTGTGTAACTGTCAGTCAGCCTCACTATTTCCACTCTAATGGATGAAGAGATTAACAACAATCAGAAAAAAGGAACAACACATTAGACATTAAATAAACCACTAGAATATTTGATTTTTGTAGAAAATATGTTTTTAGCACAAAAACTACAGCACAGGCAAGAAATACCAACAGAAAAACAGCAGAATCAGCTAAAACAGGAAGTAAAAATTCAATGTAAACAATGTAAAACAAATGAGAATAAACCCCTCCAAAAAAACTGACTCCTTTTATGATTGATAATCAAATAATTGAACAAGTAAACCGTTTTAGATATATGAGGCAGCAATATTAACAAAGATGAAAGAACACAGCAAGATATCGATGCAAGAATTGACAATGTCAAGCTTGCTTTCAACTTCCAGTATGAAACTTGACAGCTTTTTTCTCTAAGGAAATATGTATAAATTGCTTAATATAAATCTAAAATTTGTCCTGTCGTTTGTCTCTAAGACATAGAATGTGACCAAGAATATCATATTTAAAGTGCAGACATTTACCAATTAGATATCTCCACCATCCAATTTATCTTGTCAGAAATGAATGATAATAAATACAGAATTGTGGAATAAAATAGGACAGAAACCACTGCAACTGAAGGGTAAGATAAAAAACGGACACACACTAAGGTAGCTGCCATGCAACATAACCAGACATGAACTTGACATTGAACTCACGAGAGTAGATAGGAAAAAGTAGAGGTAAAAAAATAACTGCTGAATAACTCTAGAAGAGAAAGCCAGAGTAGTCAAAGCCTCATGGACAGAGCTGAAGAAGACAAATCAGAATATAATTTGGTGGAGAGCAGCAGCTGCAACTTCATGTTCCACTGGGATAAAGAAAGTTTAGTAGTAGTAGTATACATCACTCAATAAAACTTTATTATTTCCTTTTGCCTGGTTTATGTTGCGTTTCATTTTTAATTGATTTCTTTTGTGCGGATTTCTCATTTGCATTCGACTTGACTGGTTTGTTTCGTATGCTCTCTTTAGCTGATTTCTGCTGTGTGCTCTCAGTTGGTTTTTGCTGTACATTTTCTTTGACAATTTTCTGCTGGGCATTCTTTTTAGCCTGGTAGTGGAATATATGCTTGGCCAACTGTGACCTTGTTCCTAGGCTCTGTGACTTTCTCTCTACACATCGTTCATACAAAGACGTTGGGCTGTTTGGAAGACACTCAAGCTGCTTGTAGTAGTGCTTAAACTCTGGTTCAACAGCTCGAAACACATGAAGCTTGCCGTATCTCACAAACATTTCATAAATATCATAGTTTAATATTTCTGTCTCTGGCATAGACTTCCGTGCATCTCTGTAGTCGATGTTATAGAAACTTCCATGTTCATACGATAATACATCATAATGACCTATCCTGTTATTAAATTCAATATCCGTTGGGTACGGCTTCTTGTCAAATATGAGATTTGGTTTAAACTGCCAGAAACCAACTGGGAAGAACACCTGCCAGCCTGCGATTGTGTTAATACGAACTCGATTCAGCATTTCTAAGTTCAAGAGCATGCCAACTGTACCCATTAGCATCAAAGCATCACTGCCAAGCTGATTACTCACCTGGAGAAGATAGAATACACAATGTATGATAACCTGTAGGTAGAGAAATTAGCATATGCAATAAATATGATCATAGTTCAATGCATACTAAGTATGTTCCTCCAACAAATGTATTCTAAGGTTTTGTTAGGCAAAAATGTTAGGTCTGTATCTCCTTAGAAAACATGTAGTAGCCATCCATCACAGGTGATGATTGCAACAGCCTCAGATGTGTGTTGTTGTACCTCTCTGGTATGTGTAAAGGTAACTGCAAAATCCAATTCTGGAAAGCAATTTTCTACCACAGGTAGATACAGGATCAAGGGTAGACGTGTTTTCCATTATGTATTTTCACACAGCTCGTTTTCCCTGTGCCTCAACAGTAAGACAATCCTCAACCATGCGAGTTCCTCTTGTGTTGTTTCACCACCACATTTGGCAATATTGTGTAAGGGATTACTGGCACATGGTGTCTATATCAAAACATTTTAGAGACACTTTACAAGTGTCTTAAAAGCATTTTTTCTGTCCGTAAACCGATCGTCTACCCCCTTGAAGCCCGCCATACATCAATTGTTTTGGGATGCGTTTATCAGGTATCTGCTAGTTAATAATATATGATAGCCACACTCTGAGAAGAATGTGACATGAATCTTTCATAAGAGTCAGTTTAGAAAATTATAAATTCAACATGAACATCTGATTAATTGTTGCTACACTTGTACTGTATCTATCAGTGTTGTCGCCATTGGCACAAAAGGAACAAACTAACGAACTAACTAAAGCTTGGAAAACAATTGAAATCATGTATACTGCTGCTAAATGGGATTGTCCTAACAGTTTCATTTCAAATCTTGAAAGTCTCAGTAACAAAACAAAGAACATGATAAACACACTGCACAGTTTAAAATCTACTATATTCTTCACAAACTAAATAAACAGTAGGCTGAACACTAACTTATGCTGAAAAACGATGCTCTTAAGAATGACATATGCTACTTTCTTCCACCAACAAAGAAATGACTCTGCAAAATCTAACGCCATCTAATTTTGCATATAGTCCAAAACTTATATTATGTTATATTATATAACTGTGGACGTCTGTTGTTTAGCGGTAGTGAGCTCGATCACAACCCAAGAGTACATGGTTCAAACTTCAAGGTTGGCAGTTTGAAAGCAAATTTGTTCCCACAGATTTTTTACAAACAGTAAAAATATACCTCACCATTCAGAAAGCAATGGCATACTACTGAAAGTATAAGTGGTGCCTAGAAAATTAATGACTAATTTACGTGGTTGATGGCGATGTGCTGTAAAGGATATGCCATGATTTTCATGTCATGATATAACTAAAAATGCACTTTAACCTCTAGGGAAGAAGAACTAGGATACACATTTAGTAAAGAACAGTTCAAGAGAAATTCTAAGAATCTGCAGATTCATAGGTGAAAATCAGGAGATTGACCTAACATATGAATATGTGCTTAGTGATAGGTGCAGTCCTTTATAAGAAATGGCAACTAAAAAGGGAAATGTCATAATCGTGCAGCTGCAGCGGGGTTGGCGATAACAAAGTTGATAACACGCTACACTAGTGACTAGGTGTAGTGGAATCTCCAGGGTTCAAGACCAGCTTGGCCAAAAAGTCTAGGTCTGCACATAGTGCATGGTTGGACTACGAGAGACACTGATCCTTTACTTGGATATCTAACTTACGCGTACATCAGAAGTGAGAGTACGGATCGCCTGAATGCAAAGAAACATGGTGATACGGAAAGCAAGCCTTTACACAAAAATCAGTCAGAGACAGCAAGAATAAGGATTTCCTGAATGTTGAGGAAGATGGGTGATAAGAAAAGCAAGCCTTTATGCAAAAATCAGTCAGAGACACCATTTTAGGCACCATGTCTACTACTGAATTTGTAGCGAACAAACTAAAAGAAAACAGCAGCAGCTGCATCAATCACATTGCAAAATAAGAAAAAGAAAGATTAATGAACATAAACCAGGGGCACAGTTTACATATTTAGTTTATGATAGTATCCATAATGTCACTAAGAAAACTATTACTCACCGAATCAATGATCTTATACTCTGGCAAATAAGTCACATTGCTAGCAAAATTTACTATTGTAGTCTTGATTCCACCTGCAATTTTGTCATCGTAGTATTTTGACATAGACTTCTGGACAGAGAAGACATCCGCCTCACCAGATTTTGGAATATTACGCTGGTATATGAAGACAATTAGGAGAGCCAAACTGTCCCCTGAATCTGCCTGCATGAATAAAATAAAGACAATAATTTTAACTGTTACCAAGTGTCACATTTGTTTGAAATTTTTCTTTCTAAATGTTTGAACAAATAATGTGTCAAATTCTAATATTTATAAAGGCAACATTATAGATTCTATCTATAATGTTAACAGCTAAAACAAAACATTAACATACTCCAATTAACATATAATAACTACAGCATGATAATAAACTTAGACAAAACTGAAACAATGACATTTGTTAGAGAAGAAAGCACTACCAATATCTCCTTCGAAAAGCATAAGTTAAAGAATTTATATACCTAGGGAGCATTTTTTCAGCAAATGGAAGAATAACTGATGAAATCCAACATAGATGCAATAGAGCAAACTAAATTATTGAGCAAATGGCATCAATTTTGAAATGCAAGCATGTCACCATGAAGACTAAAAGAGTATTGTTCAACACAATCTTTCGCGGCCCAAATTTGGGGTGTAAAGAATAGAACCACTGTTACCTGCCACGCATGTCGTAAGAGGCGACTAAGGAGGTTTGGCTGAAATCGGATGCACATGTCCTAAGCGTGTAGAAGTCTATGCGTTTAGGGCCTACCAAACCAGTGTGCAACGTATACACGTTCTTGGCAAAGATCAAACATATCACAAACAGTGATTAAAATTGTCGTAAAGAACGAACGCAAATAAGAACACAATCTTTCTCTCAACATTATGCTATCAGCGCCAAACCTAGATGTTGACATCAAATGACAGAAGAAAACTAGTCACGACAGAGATGAAGTGTCTGCGCAGAGTGATGGGAGTATCAAGAAAAGTAAAGTTTAGAAATCTTCTTCTTCTTCTTCTTCTTCAGCGATCTCTGGTCATGCGCTTAATTTACTGTGAACCACAAACTGGGCAGACAGCTTCAGGTCTGTCAGGTTTCCCAAAGCTTAGTTTTCAGGTCGACTGGGTGTGGCCATGTTGCTTCTCAGCTCACACAGAAGAGGACAGTCTTGCAGGATATGCTCTGGTGTCTGTTCTGCCTGCTGACACTGGCAGAGAGCTGTTTGACTTATTCCTAGTCTGTATAAGTGTTTGTTGAGTCTGCAGTGTCCGGTGCGTAGTCGAAATATAATGACCTGGTCTGTTCTGCTTAGGTCTTTGAGGGAGTCTTTTCCATAATCATATCCAGTGTTTGTCTTCCAGTCTACTGCAGATTTTTCTGTATGAGGGTTTTGACCTCTTGAAAAGACAAGGGTTGGTAAATTTGCTCTTTGGCACTGCCCTCCTTAGCTAAGACATCAGCACTCTCATTGCCTGCAATGCCACAGTGAGATGGAATCCACTGCAAGTGAATTTCTGCCTTTTCTGAAAGCTGAGCAAGTTCTCTTTGTAGTTTTGTACTGTGCTGTCAGTGGATTTAGCCTCCAGGGCTTGTATAGCTGACAATGAGTCTGTAAGAAATACCATCTTGCTTGCAGCTGCTTGCAGCTTATTCATGTGCTGTGCTGCCATCAGAAGGGCTATGAGTTCTGCTTTGTAGTTGGAACATATTCTTCCAGTAGGAGCCGCTAGAGACACAGTGGTAGCATCTGGGTACCTAATGTACACTCCTGCTCCACCATTCATGGTTGCTTCCATTGCCGATCCATCTGTGTAAATTCTTATCCAGCTGTCTTCTGGAAACATGTAATGGAGATGTTCCATTGTAATTGCTTTTTCACTAGATTAGGCTCCGCATCTTTGCTTAATAATTTAGGGATGGAGGTTGAGAAGTTTAGTGGTACTGAGTCTGGTTCCCAGTGATCAAAAAGCAATTCTTCAGGTATGGAATTATGATTTAGTAGTTCCAAGTATGACTTTCCTATTTCTTTGCTTTGTGGTTTAGACTTGTACGCTTTAGTCTGTTCTTTGTTCTAGCCGCCATTTTTCATGCAGTGGATGGTGAGGCATTCTTTGATCCTTTCAGTCTGTAGAATCACTTTTTCCTTCTTCTGTCTTCCAAGGGCTGGATGTTGGCTGCCTTTTCCATTTCTACAATTGGTGTAGATTTCATGGCTCCCAAAATAGTACGCAGACACCTGTTTTGTGTTTTTCCAGTATCGATTTGTTTGAATGGGCTGCTGATATCCATGTCGATGATGCATATTCGAAGGTCGGTCTAACTGCACCAGTGTACACCTGACTCAGGATTCGAATATCAGCTCCCAGGTAGTTCCAGCCAGCTTCCGCATCACACTTTGTTTCCTCATAGCCTTTCTGTTTGTTTCCATTATGTGATGTTTCCATGTCAGACGACTGTCAAGCTTAACTCCCAAAAAGGTTGGAGTATGGGAACGGGGGACGATATCATCGTTAAATTTCAGTCTGAAGTGTTCTTCCTTTGTTGACAATGAGAAAAGCGTTGCTATAGTTTTGCTCCCGTTTATTTCTAGACCCCATTTACTTGCCCACATTATGACGCTGTTCAGGCTGGCCTGGAGTTTAAAGATGGCAGGACCCAGAAACTCGGAGGTGTACCACACAGCTAGATCATCAGCATGGAGAGAGTGTGATACATGTCTGGGCAGAGTTTGTGGCAGATCATTAATATATACCAGGAAAAGCAATGGGGACAGTACTGCCTGTGGACTCCTGCTCTTAATTTGAATCTGGGACTGTGCACTCCATCCAATTTTACAGATGCTTGTCTATGGGTAAGAAAGTCTTTTATCCAATAGTACATTCTACCCGTATTCCACTGCGTAAGAGCTTGAGTAGCAAACCATCTTTCCAGACTTTGTCGAAGGCCTTAGACATGTCGAAGAACACAGTGAGGGTTTTCTTCCTTTCTTGGAAGCCATTTTCTATGTCCTGTGCGAGGTATGCCACTTGGTCATCAGTGCTTCTATGCTGCCTGTAGCCTGTCTGGGCTGGATCCAGTTTATGGTTGGATTCTAAAAACCACTGGAGTCTAGTGGTTATCACTCTCTCCAGCAGTTTTGCAGTGCAACTTAGCAAACTTATAGGTCTGTAGCTCTGCGGATCCTTTTGTCTTTTCCACTTTTGAAAATTGGGTGGATTGTGGCATTTTTCCAGATGTCTGGGACTCTTCCCTGTCTCCAACTATTGTTAAAAATCTGGAGTAGAAGACTCTGTGCAATTGGGCCTATTTGTTTGAGCATGTCGTTGATACTCCATCTGGTCCCGGGGCCTTTTACGATTGAGCTTTTTCAGTGCTCTCTGCAGCTCAGTCAGTGTGATGTCTACCTCCATACAGGGTTCACTTGTTGCTTTTTGAATGTAGCATTTATCTCACTTCTGACTTCTTTCCCTTGCTCCTGACTTATTGAGCATGAGCTTTCTTGCTTGTAACACTGGGCCATCAGGGTGGCTGCTCGCTTTCCTGTGAGGAGTTGTTCTCCTTGCTGGAGAACTGTTTTCCCTCTAGATGGGTTGTCATCGTTCAGGGCTTTTGTAAGTCTCCACAACTTTTGAGTATCTTTTCCATGTTCAAAGAGGCTGTCTTTTCTTTCCAGGATTTTCTACACTGCTGGTTTCTTTCTCTAACATAAAGGGCCCTTGCTCTATTGTGTTGCATTACATTCTGGTCCGTTGTGCGAGTTCCATTGTATTTCTGGCACTGCAAGCGAGCTATGGAGAACTTCCATCTCTGGTGTCCAATATGGCTTGTAGTTTTTCTCCTCCCTCTGGGTATAGCCTTTTTGCAGCATCTAAAATGGCTTTATTGAATGAACGTGCATCTCTGTCCACTTTTCCTGATTGATTAATTTCTTTACAGTACTTGTCTGCTAGTTCTTGGAATAGCTTCCAGTCTGCCTTTTGTAATTCCAACTAGGGGCAGAGTTTGTAAGTTCCTCCTTGTTAATGTTATTTATGAGGAGTTTCACTGGTCTATGGTCACTACCTCCAATCTGGTCGCAGACTTGCCTTTCGTTATCCTGTGAATGTCGCTGTAGCAAAGCCAGATCTGGGGTGCTTGTTGTGTGCCACCGTCGTGAGTAACATGTGTGAGGATCATCTGGGTGGTTGAGAATGGTGAGACTGTTGGTGATCAGCCATTCTTCAAGGCTTTCACCTGAGGATCTAGCGTGTCATAGCCCCAGCTTGGTGAGTGGCTGTTGAAGTCTCCTACTATAAGCAAGTTGTCATCTTGAACTTTGATAGCTTCCAGCTCAGTTTGAATGGAGGGTGGTGAGTATATATTGTATAGTGTCATCTTAGTGTTGTTGATAAGGAGTTGAACAGCTATGAATTCTGTGCTCATCTGATTGGACCTGTGAAGTTCAACTGCCGGTATGGAATTACGAACTAGTGTTACTACTCCACCCTTATGTCTATTTTCTCTATCCTGGCGGAAGGTTTCAAATCCTCTAATGCTGAATCTATTTCCCGGATTAAGGTGCGTCTCTTGGATACAGCAGATGTCAATCTTTTCTGCTCGCAGACGTTCCTCTAGCTCTCGTTTTGTTGGTTACCCCTTCTGCATTCCATTGCATAATTGTGAGGGTGAAAGTTTGTCCTTGCTGCCAGTAGTAATACCCTGTCCTCCCTGGCTTTGCAAGAATCAACAGGGCCGCCAGTAGCTAAGGGTGGACCCCTTCGAGGCAGAGGGTCCGGTCCCACCACCACCTGGCTGTTTCCCATGGTGGTGGCACCACAGTTATATAAATATTTGCGCATGGCCATTTGAGTTGTTCGTATGTGTCGATTCCTCCCGCCAATAATGGCTGACACATTCCGTTTCTGAGGACATCTTTTTGAGGTTGTTCTCTAGACAGTTGCAGTCCCCTGCTGACGAGATCTGTCTTCCCGGGTTTGTCTGGAGTCGTCCTACTCTAGATGACTTCAGCCTTCTGTTGCCGGGCTCACCAACCCAGGCTTTTATGCAGGGTGTGCTCCCTGGACACTGTAGTTTAATCCCTTACTCTTAAGGGAAAGTGTCATTGAAGTAGAAGACAAGACAAGAAAAAGGATGTCCTCCTCAAGAGAGAGAGGACAAGTGCTATTTGTCCCATAGCTGGGGATGGGTTGGTTGCAGCCAGAGCATTTACCACTCGCCGGTGGGTTCTGCACTGTCACCTTATGAGGCCCCATCCTGCTCCCCGCCTTTTGGTCTGGCCTTTCACCTTCAGTCTGTTCGGCTTGTTAGACCTGCCAGGAGTTAGACTCCGCTGACATAGCCTGAAGGATCCTAAGAGCACACAAACCCTCCAACCGCGATAAGGTAGGCTAATATGGAGGGAAGTTTAGAAATGAAGACATCAGGTAAAAAAGCAGGTACAATATCAGTACTGAACAGTAAGGAACAACAAATTAAATGGTTTGGTCATATAAACATATTCCCAACAGACAGTGCTCCCAAAGGAAAATGCTTCTCTGATACTGTTGATACAAAACAAAAAGTCGCACACACAAAAGTTAGACCACAGAAATAACAGAGGCAGTGAAAGACACCATATATGAAGCATACATAAGAACCTGTTCTAGAAATCTCTTCTTATCCTGACACTGTGAGGCAACATGATTAAGAGAAAAGAAGGAAGAAGTTTACATAAAACTGTCCATGTGTTGCCGATGGCTTGCAAGGGGAGCAAAGAATAGGAACACTGCGACCTACAAGGCATGTCGTTAGAGGCGACTGAGGTAGGGGCCTAGGAAGCTACCCTAGTAAATAAAAAGCGCGAGAAATTGGATGGCTGGCCTATTTGTAGGAGCATAACTGGCACAGCGTACAATCGCTCTTAGGCTCGTATCACAGACAAATCACAAAGAGTGGTTAACAAGTTGTCGATATAGAGCATTCAAAGAAGAAGTTAACAGAAAAGCAATTACAATGTCTGAATTTCCTGCAATGATATTTCTTGAGAGGGTACATGTGTTAAACTACAGTACAATAACAATTTGAATGACATATTAACCTGCAAACGTGCATAACTCTCCAAGAAGGCACTCAAGCCATCCTTATCATGAACCGAGACAGGCAGTATAATGGTAACTCTTGTTGATTCTGTAACATAAGGCATTGGTACAATCTCCACCTAGTGGAAAGAAGAAACATCAATGAATTTACACAAATCTTGGCATTGAAACATCAGATCACATGATGTTCTATATGGAAAACTATCTTACTACATCATATGTTCACCAAATGTTTGCTTTTTCATGCTCTATCTCTCTCTAGCCTGTGACGCCCTTGGCACTTAGGGCAGCAACAAATGCATGTCATTCTACTCTATTCTTTGCCGTTCTCTGTATTGTTCCAGTTATGATACATTTCTTTCAGTATTGTTCTCCTCCAGGTTGTTTTAGGTCTATGTTTTTGTTTACACTCTGGTGTCCATCTCAGTGCAGTCTTCGTGGTAGAGTTAGTCTCCATGTGTATCACATGTCCGATCCATCTTCAGCATCTCTTTTGGATGATGGTGTTCATATTCTATTGTTGACATGGTGCAAGCAGTTCTTAGTTAGAGATAGTATTTGGCCAGAACATGCGTAAGATCTTTCGCAGACCAGGTTGTATGGAAGGTAGAGAGTTTGGACATATCTTGTTCTGTCATTCACCAGCATTCTGATTGATATGGTAAAATTTATAGCACATAGCTAAAGTATATATTAATCTTGGTTTTGATGCTGTATTGGATGGATTTACAGACTGTCTAAAGGGTCATGAATGTCCTAGCCCACTGTATTATTGGAGCATGCAAGACGTCCCACCACTACACAGTAATGGCCCCATGGGGATGACTTTTTTCATACCAGAGTAAATATTTGCTAGATAATAAGAGGGGACTTGATGTGTGTGTGCAAGCATATGCATGTATGTGCAAGCATATGTGTGTATGGGATCTCCTGAGGTGATAGAGTAACAAACATCAAGGCGGAATATAGTGTTACTTTCTGCACAAACACACACACTCTAATCCATTCTGCCAAATGCTCAGCTACCAGAAAGCTGTAACTCATCGAAAATTATTATCACTTGGGACAACAGGATACCATCAAGATATTTATAGACTAAAGTTGTGTTATAAACAACTGAACTACTCTGACATGTGATATGTTGTTGTAACTCATATTAAAGTGTTTAACTAGTACTCCTGAAACTTTGTACATAGCACATCCTTAAAAATTACAGAAACGAGAATCACTTAATGAGACAAATATATAGAGCAACTACCTCTCCAAGAGGTCGCACAAGGAAGACTCGTTTTTCAACTACATGCCGATTGTTGTTATCACCATCTAGGGGAACTGTAGTGTCATCAAGTGCAAGATCCAGCATATATTCCATTCCTCGCTGGGGGTCAAACCGTCTGTACCCGTTGATAAGATATGAGTACAAGTATTTGTTATTATACTTCTGATTCAGTTTTTCCATGGAGACCTTGATGACATCTTGAATGTCTAGTTTGTCTGCACCTATGAAAAAATTAATATTAATTTTGAGAAAATGAAAACTGTGATTAACAAGATAAGTAGGAGCCAAAATTAAACAAAAGAACAAATGAAAAAATCTGGAACAAGTAAAATGTTTCTTATATCTTGGACATAAGGCAAAACATAAAAACAAAATACTGTAGTTTTACAAAGTACAATAACAATACACAGCGACATTTGACCAAAATGCCTTTATGAAGCAAAGGATACACCAGAGTGAAGAAATTCACCTCTTATATGGCACACAACATATAGAATTAGAAATTCAATCCTTAATGTCCCTAAAAACATCTTGGACATACAGTAACAACGGATGGAAGGTGTGAAAGCGAGATCACGAAAAGAATTAGTCAAAATCGAATTTAACAATTTCAGACATATAGTTCATATGTACGGTTCTAACTTCACTGCAACGGGTCACCCCATAATTACTCCGGTCCTGTGCAAACGAAATCACATGAAATGCTAACAACTGTCTCCTGTGTCGTGAACTAATTCCAGAATGAAACAGCTGTACATCCAACACAAAAAGCAACCAGCACCGCATTAATGCATATTGCTGTCGCTAAAGTGTCAACACAAAACTGTTCATCACTTGAATTGCAATTCATGTCAAAGGGAACATTAATCACGACAAAATCCAGCTACTAGAGTTATAGAAGAACATGGCGTATCACAAAGACACAGAAACTAATTAAGGAAGAGGGCCTGAAAAAACTTGGAAATGACAGATTATGGTATTGACATTGAAATGAAATGACATTGGAAGAGACACTACTAAAAAGAATAGTTTAGCAGAACGTGCTACCACTAATACAGACAGGAAATGTTGGAGATCTATTGCAGACGACATTTGATATCAAAATGACACCTAATCAATTAATTTATATATTTTAATGTAATATTTTGTAAATATTTCACATATCGCCCCAACAAGAACACTTTTAATTCATGTATTTATTGTCTAGATTCAGTAACTTCAAGACAGTTCATCAACAATTTTTTTTTATTCCCTTTTATCTGAATTTCTTCACAATGTAAGTAAGTATTCACTGTCAGCAAACATTCCATTGTTTTGCTTCCTTCACCAATAGTTTTACACATATCTTGAGTTAACAGAGACAGTTCTTCAGTGTACATAAAACCTGTCTACACTAATATTTCCTTATCTGTTACTAATCAAAATTGTTAAGAGTGCCAGCTTCCCAATAAAAATGTATGGCCTACTGCAACAAGGTCCTAATTTTGAATCTGAAAAACTCTATGAATGACATGAAGTTCGTTGAAGCTACTGGTGATGTTATCTAATGACTAACAGAAGAATAACAAAGAAAACTATTATTTCTCCTTTTTCTTCTACTGTAGCCACCATTCATTTTCAACTAGGATCGAATATTCTCTGATGTTGTCTGCTGTCTGATTCAGGGTTTCCACCATAGTTTCTCTTTGAAGGTGGTGGGTATTGGCCACACTCTTTCCCTGAGGTCTGCAGTCTACAATTTTAGAGAACATGTTCTATCATTACATCTGCTAATTTAAAGTGACAGAAGCTAGAGGTTCCTATCTTGAATTCGGTGTACAAGTGGTGTCTCAGTTTGTTATGAGACTCTTTTAACAGAGAAAAATGGTGTGCATTTATTGCTGCCTTAAGTGTCAAGGACATACCAGGCTAGAGAGAGACTACTGAGCAATCACAAACACCCTTTATAGCCCCACTCCAACAGTTATATAAAACACTAACAGGTCCCTGAACTTTGCAATTGTTGCTTAGGATTGATAAATTCATCAATTCTAAATAATAAACAAAATACATACCTATAAGTTCTTTAACATTTGTGAAATCATCCTGAAAGAATATGTGTGTTTCTGTGAAATAGTCCCAGCGAATAACATCAAATCTATTCTTAGGCTTGTATGGTTCAGGAACACCTGAGAGAATACGATATAGGTCACAATGATTTCATGTACTATCTGACAGTGTTGAGATATGTGTGTATATTAAAAGGATTTAGTCCCTATAACATAAGTTACTGCATTCAGAGAGACACGAGCTCATCAATAATTAGTACATTTCAGATGAAACAGTCATGCTTCTCTATTGCTATTGCTGTGATTCTGAAGAATTTATGTGACTGGGTTAATGGGAGCAATAAAGTGAGTATAATAGGTAACCAAACTTACTGAAGAGAATATGACAGAGAGAATATGTGGCCTGAGTGAATGAAGAGTACAAAACAAAAATAATGGATGGACAACAAAGTGAGGGTCTATGTGATGCTTGTCTCACTTATCAAAAATACTTGGTTCATATCCCATGTCAGCAAAACAGACCAGATCAAATTTCACCTATATATAAGACAATGCAGACTCAAAAGACTTATATAGACTAGGAATAAGTCAGACAGCTCTCTGCCAGTGTCAACAGGTGGAAAAGACACCGGAGCATGCCCTGCAAGACTGTCCTCTTTCGAGTGAGCTGAGAAGCAACATGTGACCACACCCAGTCAACCTGAAAACTAAGTTTTGGGGAAACCTGACAGACCTGAAGCTGACTGCCCAACTTGTGGTCCAGAGTGGATTAAGCACATAACCAGAGATCGCCAAAGAAGAAGAAATATCCCATGTGGACTATTTTTAAGACATCCCTGATCTCAGGGTAGGTTAGATAAAGTTCCTAGTCCTATCAAAGGAAAGGGATGACAAAATATATATCCTATGTTCAAGTTGAGCATGCAAAGGAATCCTTGGCAGTTGAAATTTAAAAAGAACAGGCTATAAAATCCAGTGCACTGGAAACATTTTAGAAATAACAAGTTAAGCTTAATTAGTACCAAATTTGCCATCAAGAAAGAACCAGAAGAACGAATACACACAAAAAATGCATGGGAAAATCGGAAGTCCTGGTCGCATTGCAGCTTTGCTGTAAATCTAACACATAACACCATGTACTTATTCTCAAACAGCCCAATTATTTTTAAAATAATGTACAATGGTTTATAAAGTGGTTGTACTGGAGCAAAAGAAGAAGAATAAGAGAAATAACAAAGTGAGGTGTAAGAAGCCGTGAATGAGATGGGATAAATCAGGAAACCAGAGATGACAAGACCCTAAACTCCACCTCTAAGTGGTGGTCAAAGTAACAGGTTGTTGAGCAATGAACAATGATCACTGCAGTCTGGTTCAGAGAGCAGATATTGAAGAGAGAAGCAAACCTGACCCTAAACTGCCATGCTGAGAATGGATGTGTGAGTAAAAAAGATGCAGATCACGCACACTTTCTACAAACACCCTTCAGACATAAATCAGCAAACGCCCTTTTAATAGCAAATGAAGAAGATGAAGAATAACAAAGTAAAGAATATGAAAGACAATTTTAAAAACATATCATCAAGACTTCATTTAATCCTTGTTTCATGTAGATCATAGTGTTGCACCTGCAACTATTCACTAATTCCTATTGCAAGCTGTCTTTGGGCATGAGGTGCAAGTTCCTCTGGTCTCTTTTTCTAGCGTCTTTGTCAAATTTAATCCGTCTCCCCACTTTTATGTTCCCTTGTTTGCTTCAGTCAAGAGCATATTTGTGTATACTGTTAAGTTATTATAAGGGTGTGTCCAAACCACCTCAATGTCACTTTAATTTTCCTGCTGAAAACAGAGATAGAATAAATCCTTGAACAATTCTTAGTAAAGAACTTATAATCATAATTCCAAGGTGAAAACAGAATGCAAAGAAAAGGAATCTTTATGTTTTAATCTTCTTTCTTTTGTCGACACACTGTTACCGGTTGCTGCCTGTGTTGTGGTTTTATGTTTTTGTCTAGCGCTGCTCTAGTGGCGCGGGTGATTTGTGTTTTTTGACAGGATTCTGCTATGTCATCTAACTATATTTTTGATGGTCTTCCTCTTGCCTTCTTTCTTGATGTTTTGTTGTACAAGACTGTATACAGTGGAGTTTGGTTGTATTCTTATTAGGTGGCCGAACCACTTCATTCTTTGTTTCTCAATGTAATTCAAGCAAAGTTCTGTCCCAACTTTCTTTCTTATTCTGCTGTTAGTGATTCTATCTTTTCTGGTGTTGGTAACTTATAGTGGGCATTGTATTTCACATGTAGTTAGTTATTTTTTGCAAATGTCCTTTGCTCATTGTCCATAATGTTGATAATGATGTGTGTATCTACAATACAAAGAAAATACAATATATTTTCACATTCTGCTTAACAGATGATTAGAATGAATGATATTTTTTATGGCATTCAACAAACTGACAAAAATTAGATTACTTACCAACTGGCCATGATATACTTTCTCTTCCACCTGGAGCAAACTGACTCATATACAAAATATTGTCCTTCATCTCTTGAATCTGGTGTCTTGTTGAATTCAGCTCCACCTCACAAAAGTACCTGGCACAAACATTGGCAGATTTCATGATAACAAGAGGAACAAACACATATAGACACTAGTTCATTCATGCAAGGGTGTTTACAATTTTGTTTTGAGAAATGAAGGATTAATGGTTTACTCTCTCTCTCTCCCTCTCTCTCTAGCATATGACACCCCTGGTGATTAAGGCAGCAACAAATGCACACTATTCTTTTCTGTTCTTGGCCATCCGGTATTGTATTCCAACTGATTCCTTTCTTTCAGTTCTTATTTTACTATTCTCCTTCAGGTCATTTTGTGTCTTCAACGTTTTCATGTCCATCTTAGTGCAGTTTTTGTGACAGAGATAGCCTCTGTGTGTATCACATGTCTGATTCATCTCCGGCATCCCTTTTGGATGATGGTGCTCATAATGTCTTGTTGACACTGTGCAAGCAGTTCTTGGTTAGAGATAGTATTTGGCCAGAACACATGTAAGATCTTTCGCAGACAAGTTGTATGGAAGGTGGAGAGTTTATACATATTTTGTTCTGCCCTTCTCCAGCATTCTGATTCGTATAGTAAAGATGATAGCATACAGCTGCTGTATATATTAATCTTGGTTCTGATGCTGCCCGGTTTACACTGACTTATATAATTATATTTAGATAGTGGTTTTCCAACAATTTGTATCCATTCTGATCTAAAATTAGATTTTTCACTCGTTATATAAATTATCCCAATTTCTTAATTCTCATAACTATAACTAATGTGACATGTTAGTCAGTTAATAAAACTGATGCAACTGCACAGAAGGGAGACCCATAGGTGTCCCTGTACAGAGGGCAGACCTATCTGTGTGCAGTATCTCTCAGTAGATGGTAAAGGGTATAAATATCATAGCTCACATGTTGTATTGGTCTTATCCATTCTCAAGTTTTGCTTTCTACCAAAATTGATAACTGATATGGAAGACAAAGGAGATCAAAACAAACACAAAGCTGAGAATCTTTCAATCAAATATGAAGTCAGTGCTGTTCTATGGCTTGTAAACATGGAGGACAACAAAAGAAACCACCACAAAACTACAGACCTTTGTAAATGGATGTTTATATAGAATAGAAGGACTGGGATGGTATGATAAGATTACGAACGATAAACTTAGAGAAAGAACTAAGCAGATACCAGTGGAGAAAGAGCTAAGGAAGAGATGCTGGAGATGGATAAGACACACATTGAGAAGACTGGCACTGTTTTGGAACCGGATGAAAAGAGAAGTAGGGGATGGCCTAGAAACACTTGGAGAAGAGAGCTGGAGGCTGATGTTAAAAGGATAGATAAAAAATTGTTAGAATTGGAAGGGTTGGCAAGAGAGAGGAAGAGTTGGAAAAAGTTTGTTGAAGACCAGTACGTCGCTGGAGTTGAAAGGTGAAGAAGAAGAAGAAGAAAGCTGATATCTATTACCTAAAATGTAATAAGAGAGGGCTCACCTGTGAAGTTTATAGTGGGTGATGTCATCTGGCATAGGAAACACAGACAAGGACTTGTTAAATTCAAACTGTTCCTTAAGCACTTCTATGTCTTTGTTGAAATTGAAATCTTTGACAGGGTAGACAGAGTATACTTTGTTCTGGAAACATGGCACAATAAAGAAATTTGATTCAATATTGAATATATATATATATGTTTTATTTTTCAATTATATAAATAATTAAACAATTCTTATTAATATTATTGCTTTCCGTTCCCAAGGAAACATGATGATATGGAGGTCCGAGCCAAAGAATTCAACGCTAGTTTAGTACAATCAATTAACACTTCATATTTTAAGTGTGCAGAATTTCATGCTTCTATCTTCATTATTATTCTTCTTTTTCTGGGAACGCTCCATATTGGTCACTTATTAAACCACTCTTTGTGGCTTGTATGTGATCTGAGCCTAAGAAAGATTGTGCGTTGTGCCAAGTTATGCGCCTATGGTGACTAGGCCAGCGCATCCGATTTCTTGCCAGCATTTTATTTACTAGTGTTGCATTCCCTAAACTGTGGGACGGATGGGTTTGCCACTTGGATGTCATCTTACTAGAGTAGGATGATCGGCGTCAGAAAAGTAACGCCCTTCGCCAATATTTGGGTTGATACCGGTCAACCCTCTGCATTATCTGCATTACTTTTCTATCCACGGTGAGTTTATTCCTGAATAGGAGTATTCTCAGCCATTTCTGGTCACGTGGTCGGCACTAGGCAATTTGCAATGTCTACTCTGCATTTTCCCTATCCCCGGAAACACTGGACTGGGACTATGTACAGATATTTTAGAGGGTCGGTTCATTCGGTGCTAGCAGCACAAATGAAATTTTACGCTCGTCAGTATCACCCACCCCAGTTCTTCCAGGGATGTTAGTTGTTAATGCAATAGTACCTTGCCCGGTTGTCCCAGGAAGGGCAGTTTCGTTAGGCACTAGAACGCAACTTTAGGATTTGTGCTCTGCCAACCTTACCCAATAAACGTATCTGCGATTGGCCTCTGATACAGAGTTTCCTGCAATCTTCCCTGGTGTTGTCACGGCATGTTGCATCTTTTCGACGATTCTTGCCTAGAGAGCTGGCAAATTGGGTGCGACCATTGTTTTGAGGGGACTACCTCCTAACAACTCGTACCTTGCCATTTTTAACGGTCCGCTTTTATTTATTCAGCTTTTTCCTCTCGGCCAGAAGAGATATGCAGAAATAGTCACTCTGGGCTTCTGTTCGTCTGTAGTGTGGGCAGATCTCATCAAATGTAACTGCATCTGCACCACTACCTATACCAGAGTAGCTCTCCCTCGATCCCTACCCGCTTAGCTAGACAGGAACCATTGTCTGTTGTCATTATATATAATTCCCTCCCTAAAACAATGCCATTATCAATAATTGCCTCCCTAAAACAATGTCATTATCTATAATTTCCTCCCTAAAACAATGCATCACCAATAAATTCTCCCTAAAACAATGCCATTACCAATAGCTCCCTCCCTAAAACAATGCCATTTCCAATAGCTCCCTCCCTGAAACAATGCCATTACCAAACATGTTTCTCCTAAACAATGCCATTACCAATATCTCTCCCTAAAACAATGCCATTCCAATAGCTCCTCCCTAAAACAATGCCATTACCAATAGCTCCCTCCCTAAAACAATGCCATTACCAATAGCTCCCTCCCTGAAACAATGCCATTACCAATAATTTCTCCCTAAAACAATGCCATTATCTATATTTCCTCCCTAAAACAATGCATCACCAATAATTTCCTCCCTAAAACAATGCCATTACCAATAGCTCCCTCCCTGAAACAATGCCATTACCAATAATTTCTCCCTAAAACAATGCCATTATCTATATTTCCTCCCTAAAACAATGCATTACCAATAATTTCCTCCCTAAAACAATGCCATTACCAATAGCTCCCTCCCTGAAACAATGCCATTACCAATAATTTCTCCCTAAAACAATGCCATTATCTATATTTCCTCCCTAAAATAATGCATACCAATAATTTCCTCCCTAAAACAATGCCATTACCAATAGCTCCCTCCCTGAAACAATGCCATTACCAATAATTTCTCCCTAAAACAATGCCCTTATCTATATTTCCTAAAATACTGCTAATGTATAAATTCCCTAAAACACCATTATCTTTGTCTGAACTTACCCCTACAGTACTCTGACACTCCACATTTGTAGCATGCAGGAGACACTTGCCCAGGTTTAGACTCTGATCTGAGTGATGACAGTTGTCAGAGCACCATTTCAAGCTTTCATTAACTTGTGACAGGATGGACTAGAAGAAGATAATATGATAGAACAGTTTAGTGAAAACATAATTTTCAATGAAAAATACATCAAATGTGTTGCATGCAGTATTGTAAAATGAACATACACAGATATTAGTCAGAAGATTCATTTTTATTTAAAATCCAGTATACGAAAAAATGGGGATGTGCTGCTACTAATATTAAACCTTCTTATATTAAACCAGGGGCTGCACCTGTTGCTATCTGCTGAACTATATTATGAGCGATCTTCTTTAGCTATGTCCATGAAACTCAACATCTTTGATCTCCTCAACCTTTTCTTAACCAGGTATTATTTGATTGTCTCACTTTCTTCTTCCCATGTGAGTTCCAGGTAAATTCATGTTTGGTTAAGTTTGTGATTGTTTCCTGAGAGTATGTCCAACCTTAGAATACTATATATGTTGCAGTGTGTTCAATTGATTATGACTGCTTCTTCTTCTGTAATCAGTTTCTCATGCTCAATAAAAGTGATGAGTTGCCTTCAAACATCAAGTGATGATCCACAGTTACAAGTTCCCTCCACTAAGATATCTATTTTTTTTTTAATTAACAAAAGGTGGGGGGGGAGGTCTAAAGATGAATGACTGACTACGTGGCACTGGGTTTCCCCCATATGTGTAAGAAAATATGGGTAGTTTGGACAGACAAAATGACATGGAGGGTTGGACAAGACCATCATGGAAAGAGGCACCCCTGGCAAAGAGAAGAAGACCACGAAGAAGGCCACAGAGAAGAAAGCCACAGAGAAGAAGAAGGCCGTGGAGGAGGTAATGGAGAAAAAAAAACCCACGGAGAAGAGGACGACCACGGAGAAGATGAATTCCGGATGTGATTGGTTAATTGAGCATGACGGCTGCAGAGGAGGGACATCTGGCCTATGAGAGAGAAATTCCGAAGGACTGTTAGGGTGGCAAATTTCTGCTCAGCACAAGCTATTAATATTGGATGACGAATGAGATATGACACGCTTCTGAAATACATACTGGAGGGAGGAAGGTGCGGGCAAGCAAATTACAGCACTGAAGGACAAGCAAATTAAGAAACTGGAAGGGCAAGCAAATTACAGCTAAACTTGGAAGGGGCAAGCAAATTACAGCTAAACTTGGAAGGGACAAGCAAATTACAGCTAAACTTGGAAGGGACAAGCAAATTACAGCTAAACTTGGAAGGGACAAGCAAATTACAGCTAAACTTGGAAGGGGCAAGCAAATTACAGCTAAACTTGGAAGGGAAGCAATTACAGCTAAACTTGGAAGGACAAGCAAATTACAGCTAAACTTGAAGGCAAGCAAATTACAGCTAAACTTGGAAGGGACAAGCAAATTACAGCTAAACTTGAAGGACAAGCAATTACAGCTAAACTTGGAAGGACACGTTAAGAGATGGGAAAAGAACATTTGGCAGAATGACCACCCAAGCAAGGGATAGGATGTGGGGAGATGTGTTAGCCGAACTTCGGTGTGGAGATGGAACGAATCAATCATTCAACTAAATAACTATGGGGGTGATCTCTATAGCCTTTTGAACATTCTGTTACCTTCCAGTGACATCCGTGATTCAATTGTATTATTTATCCATACAGATATGGTCTGATGTTTAAGAAATATTGTTGTCATTTTGTTTTGTTAATAAGTGCATATATACCAGCTTTTAATATGTTAATGTTTAGTGAAGGACCAGCAAAAAATTATGTAAATCACGGAAGTGGCGTCAAACAGATAAAAAAAAAGCTTACGTCGGCTGTAAACATACAACAAGATGCATATAAAATGTCAATTGCGTGTACGAAATAGAATGTAAAGAATTATTTCTTTATAAAACAAAAAATGAACACATCTCGCGCATGATTGCAAACCCGTAAACATGCATGCGTTGTCACAAAGGATATATATATATGGTTTAGGATATGTTGATTGTATTGATATATTCTGATATGTGTGGTAATTATACAAGTAGAAAATGTGAACAGTTTTGAATATCTTGGTTCACTGCTATAGTTCGTTCGACAACTCATGCCCACAGTCCAATGCGAATTGTAGTAAAACCTTTTATTCCACAGTAGCGAAACTTTACACCCAATCTTAGAATTATACCGACGCAAATGTCTGATGGAAGAAATTGCTATAGGAAACCTGGATTTTGTAATATAACGGTTTCCTTGATGTTGGCGGCATATTTGGCGAGTCTGATACAGAATTTAGTTTTTACAGTAAATGCACCAATATGACATTTGATGTCAAGTCTCATCAGTTATCAGTTATATGAGGACTATCATCATAGCACTCCGGACATGTTCATAGGTCTCATGTCAAGTCTCATTCAAAGGCGTATAATTCCAGCTCATACAAGGGAACCGATGTTGATACTTGCAATAGTCATGAAAAAAAACCAGGAAATATAGACATAGTTTTATTGGGTTTTTTAAAATAATTACATTACAGTTAAAATTAGCTGCCATGTCATAATGCCATCCCCCTTTCGCGTCCAGTCTTGGGATTGGCATTGGCGGAGCTACTTGGAGATGTTCTTCTCAAGTCGCTGCTTCTTCGGTACATTGTGTGTTAACATATGTTGTAGGGGGGTATCACTACCATAAAATAGCTATTTACTATGGTTCTTGTATACTATGGTAAACCTGTCCACTAAATTCAAAATAGGCACCAACGGCCTGTGGCTTGCAGTATGACAACAGAACATGTCCTACAGAACTGCCCCCAGTATGCAGACCTGAGAAGAAAGAGGTGGCCCACTTACACCAGCATCCAAGACAAACTGTATGGCGTGGCTGATAATCTGAGACAGACGGCTGCATTTTTAGAGAATCTGAAATCCCAATCTAGTGAGAACGCAGAAGTATTCTGTGGTACAGACGACCGATATGTGCCTGAGATCAAATGCGCATAGGTACAACGCCGCACCATCATTAGTGAACTGGCACTAATCAAGATCCTACCCCATCTCCACGTGGTGACCCTGGTAACAGACATTAGTTTCTGTCTGGCTAAGCGGATAGGGATCGAGGAGAGCTATTCTGGCGTGGGTAGGGATGCAGACGTAGTCACATTGGATGAGATCCGCCCACAACACAGACGAGCGGAATCTCAGAGTGACTATTAATGCAAGTCTCTTCCGGCTGATGGGAAAAGCTGAAGGAATAACCATGAAGGGTGCATCCAGAGAAGAGACGTATACCCGCGTGGAGCAAAACTTGGGCCCGAGATGGGTTGCATTCGGGCCCACATAGGACGAAACTCGGAGCGATGAGGTGGGGGTCCGAGTTGAGCCCAGTGTCCGGACAGCCTAGAGGCTGGTTAATGTGAGCACGGTGAGAACTAATGGAAATGGTGGGACAGGCACGAGGACAGAGCGAGCACGCATGCGGACGATGCACGGGTGGGCCCACCGGTGGGTAGATGTGCACAGCGCTGATGGTGAGGGATCGTGGCAGACGTAGGGGTGAGCGGAACACCCAAAGTTGCAAAAAAACTGGAAAGCCCAGCAGAGATTTGAATCCAGTGCGCGTTTCCGCTCGTAGCGAACTACTACTGCCTTGTAGTTAGATTGGGGACAATCAAAGCCTAGCGGAGCAAACCGTACACAAACTGGACGGAAGGAAAACCAAGTAGTCCACAAAATGACCGGCAAGCTGGCCAGATGATGCTCGACAGCCCAGGAGGGTATGTCATCTAAGGGTCGCTATCCTAAAAGAAAATAGCAATCTGCTGTCTTGCAGGTTGGCTGGGGACAGTCAAAGGTTGACGTAGAGCGAGCCCAGTAAACGCTGGTTGAAATCGGACACGTCGCCGAAGGACAAGCATTAGAGCGCCAAATGGTACTTAAGATTGTAACGCAAGCTTTATGGCAAAAGCTGTTTATGTATCACAATAAGAATGATCAAAATGGCCGAAACAGTACGACCGAGATAAAGAGAGAGAGATATGTGCCTCTTTGCGGAACTGCGCGTATAGTATTAATGACATTTTTGCATTGTAACTTCAAACTCATTGGAGATGTTAAATCAAAGTCTGTATTGAGAAGTCAACAATATGACCCAATAGCCTCATACTTTTTATAATTTCGATATACGCCTTTAACTAAAAGTTTGTGTCGCACTTATGGCGTCATTTAATTATCATGTTCAAGCCCGAGTTTATTTGGTGCATGGAAATGCAAGAATCGTTTTTAAAAAAACTATGGATTTCCTCCTGAATGTTGCTATTTTTGTCGTCAATGTATTAAATTGCTGTAAACATGAGTTTTCTTCAACCATGCCAATGGATGCGTTAAATATATAGCACAAAGAAGGTAACTTCTAGATGGTATGATTGTTTGAATGGCAAAAATATTTTGTAGCGTCGGGAACATGTGTAGTTCACATGCAATTTTTCAAGTTATTTAATCAAATGGTTACAAAGATACACATTTTTATCTGTGGGCATGACAAATTGAACGGACTATAACAACAGATGGAAATAGGATGAAGGAAATTAAAGAAGAACAAACATGGCTTTAAAAAAATTTAAACAACTCAAAACAGTATGGAACGGAACTGATTAGAAAACAAAGATCATAATACTTTAGTTTAGTTTAGTCGTCGGATCACCATCACTGCACGTCGAACAAATTAGTCCATAAGTGCTCCGATCTCTCCTCAGTATGTCCATCAGCGTGTGGCGACTAACGACACCGGTTAGATCATAATACTAAGAGCATGCATATTCCCAGTGGCAACGTATGGGTGTGAAGGAAGCATGGACATTTAATAAAGCAGTGGAAAAATATATATGTGCTTTTGAATATAAGTGATACAGAAGAGTCATTTGTATATCTTGGACGAGAAGAGAACAAATAGATCTATCCAGAAAGAACTCAAAATCAAAGAAAACTGGCTGATACTACAAATACGAAAGAGAAAATTGAGATATTTTGGACATATAAAAAGACATGAAGGGCTGGAGAAGACATCTTATTTATCAATGGTAAGATAACATTTATCGTGGCATGAAAGAACGGACTATAACAACAGATGAAATAGGATGAAGAAATAAGAATACAACATGTAAAAAGTTTAGCAACTCAAATGGAACGGAACTGGTTAGAACAAGATCAATCTGTTTGTTAGTCTCTCACATCGCAGTGAAAATTTCCATAAGTGCTCGACTCGGATGTCCATCGGTGTGCGACTAACGAACGTATCATAATCAGGACAATTCGGGCTATGTGTGAGGAAGATGGACATTTAATAAAACATTGTGAAAATAAGTGCTTTTGAATAGTGTCAGAAGATCATTTGTATATCTTGGACAGAAGGACAAATGATTTCAGAGAACTCAATCAAAAACTTTCTACAAATAAAAGAAATTGAGATATCTGACATATAAAACATGAAGGCTGATAGCCATATGGAAGAGACATACGCAAAGAGAAGATCCACGAAGATGGATCATTTACTGTGTTTGAACATGACGCTCATCAGATTGCTTGTTTCGAGGACTTTAGTGGAGTTAAACAAAGTTTCTTCGTAACTATTGATAGATGAGATAATTGAAAACAATGTGAGAATAAGCGATTATTGAATGTCATATGAAATGTTTCAATAACGTGACTGGATTTGTTTTCATTTATGTTACTATCATTATCATCAGTCCGTGCGAACGTAGCAGTCACACTGATTCAAAACTCTTTATCGTGTTCGTATTCAGATTGTTACTGTAGCTCTTTACGGATAAACTAAAGATTTCTTTAACTATGACAAACACTACATAGGAAACAATGTACTGAAAAAGGACCTTAATATGAAATGTTAAAAGGCTTGTGAACTGTCTAAGGAATTTTATTTTAGGTGGCTGGTTTATTATACAATAATTAAATAAAACGGAAAGAGTAATTATTTAAACACATAATAGAGGCCTACCACAGAGAGCCACACAGAAAACGTATAATGAGTACAAAGCAAGAGGAAGACCACGCAAAGATGGAGCGACGGCATCAAGAACAGCCTTACGAACATGAATATCAACTTACAAAGTGCCTTTAAAAAAGCACACACAAGATCACTACGTTTCACCCCAACACTTCTATAAAGAAGTAAATGGTGGAAGAGAAGAATAATAATAGAGGCGCTAAAACAGTGGTTAATGAATTTGTTTTGTATATGAGTGGTTTCAGATTCGAAATCTTTAGCTGGAGAGATTTTTCCCGACTTCAACAAAGCTCTTGTCGACCCAGCCTCAATTAGATTAATGAGTAAAACTCAGAAAGTAAATGGAGAATGCGTGATGTTGACCACATCAGCCATCACGTGTTGTTGGTACCAAAAACTACGGGCATAACACCGTATTCCCCAATATATCTCATGGTTTGAAAACGAAATCTTTTTATCCTTATTTTATAACACTACTCGCTTAGTCAGACTAGTGATGCAGTGTGTTAGAGAGCCACCACTTGAAGATAGAGTACAGTTTGGTTAGCTCTGGACCACTGATATTTCTCATATGTTCTGTCGCCTAAGACATAGTATCTTAGAAAAACGATATAATTGTAAATACGTTTCAGAATTCAAACATTCTCTCACTTCCCTACATTAAATATACATTCAAATTTAACCAGAAATTGGTCCGTTTCGTCTTTGTATGCGGTGTTTGCAAACTCCCCTGCAAATGAATGCGGTAATTTACTGTGAGGATGTCAACTGAAGCATGTTCAAATGCATGACTATATAACATAGTGATAATACAGTTCACTATATTTGTCTAGCACTCAGTCAAAACTTCATTATAACTTATTTTTGTTCAGTCCTTTCTAATATTCTTTACTAGTTCGCGTTCCCATAACTCAATAAGTGCATCTATTGCTGCTTTCGTACCGGTCTGCAACATAAATATGTACCACTTTAGTAACTATTGCTCTTAGATCATACGTTGACATAGGTGTGGCGTTAATGTGGCGGGATATACTCGTAGGTGAAGCGCGAAGTTTCTCATGATCACGGAACTTTTCGACTTTATAGACAAGTTTCAAAATATACCTACGACAAATATAAATATGGTAATTACCAATTTATTTTGTTTTATTTGGTATAGCAAGTCATTTAACAAGATTACAAGAGGGAATACATACAACGCTATGACAAATTGTTCCAACAAGATTCAGTGAATGTATGTATACACTTCTACGATAAATTGTTCTAACAAGATGAAGTGAATGAATGTATACACTTCTATGACAAATTGTTCTAACAAGATTCAGTGAATGTATGTATACACTTGTATGACAAATTGTTCTAACAAGATTCAGTGAATGAATGTATACACTTGTATGACAAATTGTTCTAACAAGATGAAGTGAATGAATGTATACACTTCTATGACAAATTGTTAACAAGTTTCAAAATATACCTGATACAACATATTATGGAAAAATTGTTTTTAACAAGATACAAGTTTCAAGAGAATACATACAACTCTATGACAAATTGTTCCAACAAGATTCAGTGAATATATGTATACACTTGTATGACAAATTGTTCTAACAAGATAGTGAATGATGTATACACTATATGATAAATTGTTCTAACAAGATTCAGTGAATGAATGTATACACTTCTATGACAAATTGTTCTAACAAGATTCAGTGAATGAATGTATACACTTGTATGACAAATGCCGTGGCACCAGCGAGCGTCGTCGTTGGACAGAACTGCCCTAGAGCTTTATTATATCGTACATGCTATTATACAACTATACCACGACCTACTCTATAACTTACTCTATACTTATAGAGTAGGTCGTGACTATGCACAGGTTTGGGTGTTACTTTCGGACATGCATTTATAGGTTGAAGAATAGATCATTTTCCAGTGCGGTTGACCCAGACATGCATTTATAGGCTGAAGAATACATCATTTTCCAGTACTAGCACAACGTACAAACGCCCGTAGGCTCGGATTACATACAAATCACAAAGAGTGCTGAACAAGTGGTCGATATGGAGCGTTTGAAGAAGAAGACAACCGCCGTAAGACATTATCTACCAACATTTTGTGAACTAATGTGTTAGAAAAACATATATTTCTTCTAAATTTATCAGACTTCATGTAGATGTGATTGATATGACCATTATCACGATACTTAGTTAACAAACATGTGTGTATGGATCTATTTTTTTTTTTTTTTTGCACAGGAAGATCTCAGCGATAGTGCGCGACCTCTGTAGCAGTGACACGATCCCACTGTGTAATTGGGGTTTTTTTTTTTAAATAATATGAAAATTTCGATTTTATTTGAATTATACATTGTTGCTCATGCAGCGGCTTTCCAGTCTACTGATATCGATTGCTAATGGTTCTTAAGTAAGTTCAACTTGAACACGGTATCCGCGTTTTATCGTCCGTTTCCGATAGAATGAGGTAGCTTGATCCTAACTACGGTGAAATCGAGAATCACTGGGAAATAGTACGATCTCTCCACACAGGACGTTAATCATGTACTTTTGGAACATCAGGCGAGAACCTAACTCAACGCCTTAGATACTACTTAATATCATCATCACCAAATAGCTTGTCCTGAGCAGAACTTTGCCACCCCAACAGTCCTCCGGAATTTCTCTCTCATATGCCAGATGTCCCGCCTCTGCATCGTCATGTTCAAACCATCAGTTACATCCTGAATCCATCTTCTCCGTGGTCTTCCTCTTCTTCTCTTTGCCGGTATGCATCCTTCTGTGATGGTATTCTCCAGCCCTTCCAAAATACCTGAAATTTCTCTTTCTTATTTGTAGCATCAGCTAGTTTTCTTTTGTTTTGAGTTCTTTCTACTTAATATAGGCTTCTGAATTTGTGTGCAGACAGCGATGAAAACTTCTGTGTATTATAAAGAGACGACATGACGACCAGGCCTCAAACTTGTGTATGTCATCTTCGTGATTCCCTAAGATTGCATGATACATGCTCTAAAATAAATATACTTTTGCTTCTTCTTCTTCTTCTTCGAACACTCCCCATCGACCACTTGTTAACCACTCTTTATGATTTGTATGTGATCTGAGCCAAAGAGCGACTGTACGTTGTACCAGTTATGCGCCTACAAGTAGGCCAGCACATCCGATTTATGCGATGATTTTTATTTACTAGGTAGTTTCCTAGACCCCTACCTGAGTCGCCTCTTACGACATGCTCTGTAGGTCACAGTGCCTACATTCTTTGCTTCACCTGCAGGTCCCAGCAACAAACGAGCGGATTCTATCTCTTGTAGTGGGATTCCCCCTCCCCCAGAGAGATCGGATTGTCAATATCGCTTCTTGTAATAGAAGTTGTGTTCTTAGTTTCGACAACCGGTATAGCAGGCTCGTGATAGTGGTTGCAGGGGTCTAGATATAGCAGGATTCGTACCACTTTTATCTATCTCGTGTTTTTATCTATCCCCTTTCAACACTGCCGTTGTTAACAAGAATATTTCCCTTTATGTGGGTCGATTACTTGTCATGAAAGGTTTTCAATAGTTATATGAAGATCATACAATTGAAATATAATTTTTTTTTTCCTTTTCTTCAATCCTGTTTTGCCGCATAGCGTCAGGACAAGAAGATATTTCTAGAACGGGCTTTTGTGTGCTTCCTAAATAGTGTTTTTTCACCGCCTCCGTTATTTCTTAGGCCCACCTTTTGCTTTGTATCCACTGTATCGGAGTAGCATTGCTCTTTGAGCTGTCATTTTAGTTTGAGATTGACAGTTGGTAATCTGCCTGTGTGGATGAACACAATACAGAAGACGGCTATGAATAGATCAGAATGGCGTGCAATTATTGCTGCCATTAGCGCAAGGGCATCACAGGCTAGAGAGACAAGTCAACAGACAACTTTATCAACAATAAAAAATAATCATCTCCTTTAGGACAAGCAAAAAGTCTCCAATACCGCGTTGTATTCATCAACATGTCTCGACCTTCTGTTGTTCTGAGATACGATAGTGGTTGCCGGCTAAATTCAGTTAGCAGAGGTCACGTAATATTGGAACGGGTAGAGTGTACTCAAGATTTGAAGGGCAAAGAAAAAGATACATCAGGAGAGTCAAACTGACAAGTTCTACTCTGATCACTTTGTCATTCGATGTAAGCATATTACAAGAAATGTCATTAGAAGATTGTGTTACATTATACGGCTACTAAACAGCGGCGGCTCTTTGTCATTTTTCTTGGTGGGGCCAGGCACAAACTTTCGGAAAAATCATGGTTTTTGAGTATTTACTATTATTTGTCTATTCTGGTACGTTATTCCCCCTTTCGGTTTTCCATGGGGCCGGGCCACACTGGCCCTTAATGACGAGCCACCCCTGTTATTAAATATGTATATATATGTATGTATATATAAAAATTAAGAACGAAAATCCAGTCCTTCGAAACTAAATGCTACAGAAAAAATCCTACGAATACCATGGACAGAAAAAGAAAGAACACTGATGTCCGGAAAGAACTAAATGTTAAAGAGAATTGGCTGATAAACAACATACTATACAGAAAAAATTACATACTTTGGTCACCTCAAGCGTCACGATGGCCTGGAAAGAACAATACTAGAGGACAGGGTCCCAGGACGCAGAGGCAGACCAAGAAGAAGATGGCTACAAGATATTAAAGAAACCATGAACATGACCATCGACGGGGTGGGTGAACTGACAAGAGTGAATTTCAGATGCGCTGCAAAGATGATGATGATGAATATATATTGTCAAAGCAACATCAGCTTTTAAAAGTTTCAATAAAACATGCAACTCAATGTTATATAGTTTTAAAACTAAATTAAGAATTTTCAACTCCAATGTTGCATCAATCCTAACAACTGCCAACTAGAGTTGGAAAATGACTTATTTCTATAGAAAAGTTGAATGAATTTTAAAATAGATGTCTAAAAAAATAGGAACATAAAATGGGACGAATTCATAAGAAGTGATTAAATTAGAGAAATGTCTGGTCAACCATTAGTAAAGACTTAAAAGAAAGAGATATATTGGGCTTACCCTGAAAAAATGATCCAAAAATCATAAAACAGGCTTTGAAGCAGAATGATGAAAAAAATTGGGAAAAGGATAGTAAGAGTCATCAGACCTCTTTGTGCCCAATGGCAATGATAGGCAGACAACATTTTTTTACTCAATTCGACTTTTTTTTTTAAATTTTAATTCTGGCATATTGTTCCTACTGCAACATCAGTGTCTAATTTTACTATTTCCTGCAAAACTCGACTGTTTATTTGTAAGGACTTCCTAAATAGCCATGCTATTTTACAATCATCATTGCTCTTCGGTGAGTAACCATGTGTGCTCCGATCTCTTTCTTACACATGATCTCAGCGGCAGTGCACGAACTCCGTAGCACCAGTGAGGGTCCCCGGTGTGATTTAGATACGGCGAAAATATTTTGTCGGCATTTTATTTTTTAAATCTTCTAATGGTCACCCGGGCAGCGGCTTTCCAGCCTGCACTTCTCGATTTTGAACTGCCAATGGTTCTTTAACGTTCCCACCTTGAACACATGGCCTAGGTTTTATCCTCGGTGTCCGATAGGAATCTCATCTACACCATCTCATCTACACTAATATCAGGGATACATGGAAAAATACTGCAATAGCTCCACGAGAGGGCGAACCGAGTATCTTTGTGACAGGCGAGTACATAACCTCTACACAGCAGTGAAAGGTCAAATAAAACCAAAATAAATGAATAGAAACTGGAATGTTGCACCTATGCTATTTTAGTTTATTTAACACCTTATTTAACTATCGTATCTCCAGCTTCATTTCACGGAATGTTGCAATGGGCTGGTATCCACTGATTAGTGCGTGTAAAGAACTAGGTCAGACATACAAGTTAGTTTGTCCATAGCCAGGCTCAGTAATAGCAGCTATAGCAAGGCTGTGGTTTGTCATAGCATCAGTACACCCGTCTGGTGGGGCGTCTGGTGGGGCGTCTAGTCTAATGGATTAGAGCGCGGTTCCCATGCGGGAGACTCGGGTTCTTCTTCTTCAGCGATCTCTGGTCATGCGCTTAATTTACTGTGAACCACAAACTGGGTAGTCGGCTTCAGGTCTGTCAGGTTTCCCCAAAGCTTAGTTTTCAGGTCGACTGGGTGTGGCCACATGTTGCTTCTCAGCTCACCCAAGTTTCAATCCACGGTAAGATCAATTGTGTACGGCCAGACAGTGAGTTTTTCTGTCGAGGACATAAATAAAAATCCTAACCTGAACAGTTTCGCGGTGACTGCACTAGCTATGTGACCATTAAATTCCACATGTTCTTGTCCCTTCCGTCCTACACCGCCCCAAAAAGCGGTATTACAAGCAATAATGACAGTTAAACGACAAAAAAGTGGCATTACAAGCAATAATGACAGTTAAACGACCAAAAAGTGGTATTACAAGCAATAATGACAGTTAAAACGACCAAAAAGTGGTATTACAAGCAATAATGACAGTTAAAACGACCAAAAAGTGGTACAAGCTATTAGAAAACAAGCAATAATGACAGTTAAAACGACCAAAAAGTGGTATTACAAGCAATAATGACAGTTAAACGACCAAAAAGCATATGCCTGATCTATATGAACAAGAAACCAGGACACGACGTGCTTGAGCTCTCTGGCTCAAATCACAAAAACAGATCACAAAACGTGGTTAACAAATGATAGTTGTAGAAGAAAAGCAAAAATACAGAAAAAAAACATGGCATATATGAAAATGACAGTGTTCCTCTGTGTGGGTTTTATATTCAATAATGTTATCTCCAAATCTGCATATCTTGAGATTCAACTTCAAAGTAGCAGAGGAATGTCCACATGAGTAAATTTACATTGCGCATTGTGTTCTTTATCAGGGCAACGGATCATTTATTTATGTACCGGTATGATTCGCATCGTATGCGATCTAACACATATGTCTTGTTGACTGATAGTCAAAAACTAGCTTTTATGTAACACTATCGACATTACATAACGGTGCAAAAAGCTATTTCAAACGACAAAACACTGTGGAATACCAGGAAATGAGACAACATATCCTCCCGTGTGATGCCGAAGCCGGCAACTGGAGCAAAGAATAGTAACACTGTGACCTACACGACATGTCGTAAGAGGCGACACAGTTAATGGCCTAGGGAAGCTACCCTAGTAAATAAAAGCGTGGCAGAAATCGAATGTGCTGGCCTACTTGTAGGCGTATAACTGGCACAACGAACAATCGCTATTAGGCTCAGATCACATACAAATCACAAACAAGTGGCCGATTTGGAGCGTTTGAAGAAAACAACATATCGACTGGCAAGAAATGTGAAGCAAGAGAGCAACTTGATGTACAAGTTACGTATCATCAAAAGAAAAGAAAAGGATGAGTAAATCACTGAAAAAGTCATGTTCATGGCACAGATCACAACGATTGGTTAACTTGATTGATAAGAACAAAAGCAAACGCAATATCTAAGACACAGTTGTTCACTGTGAAAGTGTTTCAGATTAGTGGATCCTCGCTACAATTGTTGGACAGATAATAGATGAATTAACGGACTAAGATCTACTTTTTTTTTGCGGGACTAAATCTAGCAGTCATCTTTGCCAGATTAAAGCATTAGACCTCGGTTAGACAGTCGTTGGTTTTTTTCTGGGATTATGCACCCTGCAAATGGGATACCACCAAAGACTAGCTGCATAAACATCGCTTGCATCTGTTACTACGTGCATTAATCTTCGGCCATACTGTCGGTTTTTTCTTTTTAATGAGAATATCTTCTTCTTTTGTTGTCACACTGTTACCGGGTTGTTGCCCAGTGTTGTGGTTATCTGTTTTTGTCTTGCGCTGTTCTGGTGGCTTGTGTGATTGTTATTTTTGCTCTTTCACAGGATTCTGCTATGCCATCTAACCATCTTTTTCGTGGTCTTTCTCTGAATTCTTTCCCGATGTTCTGTTGTAGAAGACTGTATACTGTGGAGTTTGGATGCATTCTTATTAAGTGGCCAAACCACTTCATTCTTTGTTTCTCAATGTAATTCAAGCAAGGTTCTGTGTCAACTTTCTTTCTTATGCTATATTGGTGACTCTGTCTTTTCTTGTGTTGTTGGTAACTTTTCGCAGGCAACGCATTTCACGTGAAGTTATTTAATGAGAGTATTTATAGACCTCACCGTTCAGAAAGCAATGGCAAACTACTGAACGTATAAGTGGTGCCTAGAAAATCAACGACTCATTTACTGTGGTTGATGGCTACGTCCTTTAGGATATGCCACGGTTTTCATTCATTCATACAGCTTACAAATATTAACATAGGACGACTACCAGTATATGAGCAGATTAGAACAAACTGTCATCAACATGGACAATGAACAAACATTTGGAAGACAGAATTAATGCCTTCGAGATGTGGATATACTGAATAATAGGTCGTATTTCATGGAAAGAAAAACAGAGAAATAAAGAAGTTCTAAATAAAACACTAGCAATGAAGAACGAATTACTAAGAGAAATCTAAATGGAAAAAAAAATATATATATTTCGGACACAAATCAAAACCTTATTAGGGAGGGGGGGAGAAGAGTTAAAGGACGGCGATCAAGAGGAAGACCGAGACACAAGTGGGATGGAAACAACAAGAGATGGACAAATTACTGCCTGACAAAGTGCAATGTGGGCCGGGATGCTGGATGACCATTGCAGTCAACCTTTGATGCTGAGATAGCACTTGATGTCATTATACACCACAGAAGTAACATGGTACAATCGACTACGCAGCAACATGTATACAAAATTCCAGATTGACAATTTAGCAATGTGTACATGGTGACAGACAACACAGAACACATCCTTCAAGACTGTCCAAAATATTATATAGGGCAAACACACTGGCCTAGTTAAACAATACTGGAAATAAAACTGCACGGACCTGTTAGCTACAAATAATAATAATCGTGGCATATCCCAAAGGACGTAGCCATCAACCACAGTAAACGAGTCGTTGATTTTTCTAGGCACCACTTATACGTTCAGTAGTTTGCCGTTGCTTTCTGAACTGTGAGGTCTATTTTTACCTTCTGTAAAAATCCCACGGAAACGAATTTGTTTCCAAACTTGCCCACCGTGGAGTTTGAACCAGGTATGCTTGGGTTCGTGATCAAGCTCACTACCGCTTGAGCTACAGACACTCACGAAGACTCCAAAAGACTAAAATTAATTGAAGACAATATAGAATATAGAGATAATATTTGAAGAGAACAAAAGGAATGAAAGAAATGACAAAATATCTGGTTGGAAATGATCATATAACACATGGAGAAAAAAATAGTACAAATTTAACGTTGAAATATAACACATCCGTAAGTGTTCCCGTTGCAGTATCACTAGATCCGTTAAGCTCTTCAATTCATAAACAGCATACTAGGCTCAGAACTGAACTTCATAAGGGGTGTGCCATAATTCCCAAACAACTGAGGCGTAATAAATATTAGTCTGCTAGCCTTTACAAAAGCTACAGGTTACAGCAGAACACGATTCTTTTCAAACCAAAGGGTGTTTTCACAGACTCATGTTGCTTGTTAAATGGGATGGGGATCTATCAAGGTTTACATATAGAGAAGGATCAATAACACAGTTTCATGTCTAGGATATACTTCACACTCGCCTACTACTTTGTGAACTAACATTGGACGAGTATGACAAATATGATTTGTATAATTGGTCCCCCAAGTCATCTATGAAGATTAGTACATGCGCATGATGTACGTGAATACAGAACAGTACAATTAACAAATCCGAAGATAACTCAAACATATTAATGAGATGTCATTTTTAACGAAAATTACAAATCCCATAATTGATATTCTACGTCTTTTTCACCTTTTAACTCCCAACAGAGCACAGGTCTTCAACAAATTTCTTCCAGTTCTTCTCTTTCCTGCCATCCCTTCCAATTCTTTCCAGGTATGTCTAGGCCTTCCTCCTAATCTGTTCCTGCGGGTTCCAAAATAGTGGATGTCTTGCAATGCTTCTGGTCGTCTTTCCATTGTCCTATCCATCGCCAACGTCTCTTCATTAGCTCTTTCTCCACTGGTATCTGCGTAGTTTTTTTCTCTTGTTCGTAATTTTATCATACCATCTCAGTTCCTCTTCTTCTTTTCTTTTCTCGAATCCTGTTTGCCACACAGCGCCAGGTCAAGAAGAGATTTCTAAAACGGATCCTTGTGTGCGCTTCGTAGATAGTGTCTTTCGTTGCCTCTGTTATATCTGAGGTCCATCTTTTGCGTGACCGGCCTTTTGCTTTGTACCCATTGTATCAAAGCAGCATTGCTCTTTGAGGTGCACTGTCTGTTGGTAATCTGCTTACGTGGCCGAACCATTTAATTTGTTGCTTCTTAACGAAGTCTAGTACTGTAGTACTGATGATGTACCCACTTTTTCCTGATGTCTTCATTTCTCAACCGGTCTCTTGTTACACCCAGCATTCTGCGTAGACACTTCATCTCTGTCGTGACTAGTTTTCTTCTATCATTTGTTGTCAGTGACCAGATTTGGCACTGGTAGCATAACCTCGGAGTCCTGGTAACATCAGATGGCAGATGCCGATCAGAAATAAAGAGCAGAATAGGACAAGAGAAAACATCGTTCCTGAAAATGAGAAGAATTATCTGCAACAAGTCCTTGTCAATTGCGACCAGAATGCGAGTTATTCAGTACTACATAGAACCAATACTGACATACGGATGTGAGTCATGGACAATGAATACAAGATCGAAAAATCTCTGAGGGCCACAGAAATGTGGTTTTATAGAAGAATAATGAGAATCCCATGGACTGCTGAAATGACTAATGTTGAGGTGTTGAATGAGATCAGACACAGAGAAAGCTTATCATCAATATAAGAAAGAGGCAGTCATCATTTTTCTGGCATGTGATGAGGATGGGAGGTTTAGAACACATTGTGACAACCGGTAAAATTGAGGGTAGACGAGACAGGGGAAGACAGAGAGAGAGAAAATGTTGGATAGCCTGACTTCATGGCACGGTAGAGGATCAACATCTGAGTTGATAGCAAACACCAACGACAGAGATTTGTGGAGATCCATGATCGCCTACGCCAGCCGGCACGGCACCTGATGATGATGATGAGCATAATGTGGGGAGGAAGATTGTGTTGAACATTGCTCTTTCAAAACATATGTATTTCGGAATTTTATTTGAAAAAGTGAGAAGTTTTATAATATTACGGACTTGCGAGTTCATTACATCCATATATGTGATGAACCAAATCAGTGTTTTTCCACTGACGCTCTTGCAACTGGTGCATTCTCGCTAAGTGGCCAAACCATTTGAGTCTGTTTTTCAATGAATCTAATAGTAGGTGTTGTTCCGACTGTTTTCCTAATTTCCTCATTTCTTAGATGGTCTCTTCTTGTTTTATTTACTGCTTTCCTCAGTCCCTCTATTCTACGTAAACATCCTTTTATGAAGGTCTGTAGTTTTCTGATGGTTTCTTTTGTTGTCCTCCACGTTTTCGAGCCCTAGAACAGCACTTCCCATATGATTGAAAGATTATCAGCTTGTTGTTTGTATACTTCATATTAAAAAGAAATTATATTTACAAGTAAAATATAACAAATACCATACTTCGCCTTCAAGTAACATGATTGAAAAAGAAATAAGAGTACAAGTTTTCACTATTTTTCCTAGGTAGAAATGTGCGGTGTGGAGTGAAGGCAATTGTTTCTACAAGGTTCATAATCTGCTGCTTTCCCAACTCTCGGTGTGGTGTGCAATTATGTAAATTATGAATGTCCCTACTTATGTAGCAGTCTATAGGCCAGCGTTTCCCAAAGCGGGTGGTACCCCAGTGGACGCGGGGTGATAGTGGGTTCAGAAGAATATGGCGTGTGTTCAGACGAGTAGGAGTCGGTGGCTCCTTAAATAAGAAATTCATAATTATTATTTTTAAATAAATTATTTTTGTGAATGAATAATCATTTAATATTCGAATTCTGCATTTAAATTCATCTTGTGCCCGTCTTACATGATCCATTTGTTCATGAATTTTCTATTTCATGCATATAATCATTTGAAAATTGACCATGTATGACAAATATATATATATAGATTTCCTATGTCCAAGAGAAAATAGAACACGTATATATGTTGTGGGGGCGCAAAATGTTATGATGGTGGGGGAAATTACAAATACAAAGTTTATGTTGTGCAAAGTGGGCGGTGGGTCGAAAAAGTTTGGGAATATATGCTATAGTCGGTTACTACAATACCTGGCATAAGTCAGCTCTATGACCAGTCTATATACGGTTACTACAATACCTGACATAAGTCAGCTCTATGACCAGTCTATATACGGTTACTACAATACCTGACATGAGTCAACTCTATGACCAGTCTATATACGGTTACTACAATACCTGACATAAGTCAACTCTATGACCAGTCTATATACGGTTACTACAATACCTGACATGAGTCAACTCTATGACCAGTCTATATACGGTTACTACAATACCTGACATAAGTCAGCTCTATGACCAGTCTATATACGGTTACTACAATACCTGACATGAGTCAACTCTATGATCAAACAGAACTGATACTATGCTTCCAGGACTGTGCCGTGATATGATACAGAGAGGCGGTCGCATCAGGCGGCTCCGTAAGGGTGGCTGCATAAGCAGCGAAATAAAAATACAATTTGAACCATTCAATAATTAAAAATCTTTAGGCAACGATTTTTCTATATTGGTCTATGTTATTCGGATATTGATGTATACGATTTATTATTTATCGCACGCATCTGCCTAAGCACTTTCGGTACGCCTTTGATTTCGATTTCTGGCGCAGGTGCATCGTTGGCGAGTGCTCGCCGAAATACTTTTGATCTGACAGAGCGAAGCTATTATTTCGGTTTGTAATATACCACGCGACCGCTCCTATAAGCTGAGGCGACAATTATCACAAAAGACAATTGCACGTGTTACGTGTTGATAGTTCTGCTTAAAGCTTACAATTATTGACAATACTTAATTTTAATGTTAGTTTTGTCTCGAGAAGTGGCAAGTGGCTGTATTGTGTGTAAATCAGATATATATTATATCTGTATCAGTACAATATTTTTGCATTTATACTAATTCAGTTTTTGTGTGTTTAAAAAGTAAATCAGGTAAGAGAATTATTGGGGTTTTTTTTTTACAGCAATTGTAGTTACTTATTATCATTGGAAATGATTTATGTTATGACAATAGGGACTCGAATTAAAAAGTAGCATTTGCATGGACTGGGTATGTCTCAGGTTTGGAACATGTGTCTGTGTGTGATAGATATAGTTATTTAGGTAAATTTGGGCTACTTGTGCGTTCTGTGTATGATAGAGAGAGAGTGTTGCTTAGGAAATATTAACATTTGCCTACTTTTGCGTTCGTTATTTTTTTCCTATTTTTTTTTACCAAATTCATATACGTTGAAGTGGAGACAATACAATAACAAGTTAAAGAAAGGCATATATCAAAACGGCTGACAGCTGTCAATTTGACATATACTTGTGATCTATTTATTATGTTCTGTTACCTACAAATCTTACTTGCTTTTCAACTCATTTCTATCGTTATTTTATCTACCCTATTTTAATAGCATGATAAGCATCATCATAATTAGCAATTTTCAATGACACCTTCTTTCTCAGTACCGCCCCAATCACTTCCAGAAGAAGTTGTTGAAGAGAGAGAAAAAAATAAGACCATCAGAAGTTCATCAATAGCCGGATAGCAGTAGCAGTCAGTAGATATTAAACGAAATTCCTTCTGATCCTGCATTATGGAGTGCTTTCTGTATGTCATCTGAAACTCGTCAAATAGTGGTTGGGAGGGTTCCACATCAAATTAAAGAATTCGAGTTTCCTGTTAATAAAGGAACGTAGATTTTCGCCCTCGCATTATTTGAAAGTGTTGAGCAATGGTGAAGTCGTTGAGACAATTTGAGCCCGTGGACGCAGCGCTGTCATAGTAGGGTAAGGCAGCTTTTCCCAAAGTGGGCGGTACCGCACCCCAGTGGGCGCTGAAGCGTTCTAGGGGGCGATGGTGGGTTCAGAAGAATTTGGGGGGTGTTCAGGCGATTAGGGATCAGTGGCTCCTTAAAGAAAAAATTAATAATAAATATTTTAAAATAATTTATTTTCGTGATTTTGCGATTGGATAATCATTTAAAATTTGAATTCTGCATTTTAATTCATCTTATGCCCGTCTTACATGATCTATTTTTTCATCAATTTTCTATTTCACGAACATAATCATTTGTTATATGACACAAATATATATCAATTTTCTATGTCAAAGAGAAAACAGAGCATGTATATATATGGGGAGGGGGGCGTTGGCAAACTGTTATAATGTGGAGGGGCGTTACAAAGTTTATGTTGTGCAAAGTGAGCGGTGGACCGAAAAAGTTTGGGAATCTGTGGGGTAGGGGAATTCTCTACCAAAGAGACAAGACACATCTTTACCCCAAATAGTCTATACTATACTCTTATAGTATCCGTTTACCAACCCTCCCCTTTGCAAGTTGAGAAAAACCCAACACAAAACACTCACACATCCAAAAATGACCTGTGGTAGGGGGATTGCGCTCCTGGAATTGACTCTAGTCACCTACCTCCGCAAAACACACCTGAGACTGCTGTCCTCATTTTTCGCGATGTACGGTTATATTATTAGTACCGCGGCCATCGTAAATATAGTTGGCCGTGTTAGTACTGTATATTACAGAAGTAAGAAAATATAAACATAGCGTAACTAGTCCCTTGGATGAAAATTGTGTGGTCATCCATCTCCCGTGATGGACGAGCATCATCATCATCAAGGAAGATAGTTCTTCAGTGATACATAAATTCAACACTGACATAGATGAGAGTTATCATCATCATTAAGGAAGACATTTCTTCAGTGATACATAAATTCAACACTGACATAGATGAGAGTTATCATCATCATTAAGGTGCGTATCCTTTACAGGACGCTGCTCTCTTTGCAGCGCATCTGAAATTCACTCTGTCCCTAGCCAGTTCACCCACTTCGTCGATGGTCATATTCATGGTTTCTTTAATATCTTGTAGCTATCTTCTTCTTGGTCTGCCTCTGCGTCCTGGGACCCTGCCCTCTAATATTGTTCTTTCCAGGCCATCAAGACGCTTGATGTGACCAAAGTATCTAATTTTCCTGTATAGTATGTTATTTATCAGCCAATTCTCTTTAACATTTAGTTCTTTCAGGACATCAGTGTTCTTTCTTTTTCTGCCCATGGTATTCGTAGATGAGATGAGAGTTATGGGGAAGTAAAACTAACGGAAAGATCTCTGGATGTTACAAATATATGATTTTACATAAAAAATCTCATGAACTGCTAAAAGAAATAACGTGTATGTGCTGATGTCAACGCATTCATGATGCACTTTACCAACAAAATAATATGGTAATCATTTCTCATGAACGTCATGAGAAACAGAAGTTGAGACAGAACACAACAGAGAGATACAAAAATTCTGGACAACCAAACTTCATGGCTCAAAAGAAGTGAACGTCGGACTTTCATTTTCCCTCATATTGTTTTGCCTCACATCGTCAGGATAAGAAGAGATTTCTAGAACGGGTTTTTGTATGCACTTCATGATATGTTTTTCACCACTTCTGTTATTTCTGAAGGTCCACCTTTTGCGTGGACGGCATTTTGTTTTGTATCCACTGTATCGGAGTAACATAAAAGTCGGACTGATAATCAGTAACCAGAATAGATGTTTATAACAAATCCATGATTGATTGGAATCCACTACTTTGAGAGTCGGACATGGCAATCTTCTTCTTCGAACGATCCTTATCGACCACTTGTTAACCACTCTTTGTAATTTGTATGTGATCTGAGTCTAGGAGCGATTGTGCGTTGTGCTAGTTATGCGCCTACAAGTAGGCCAGCACTTAGGATTTCTGCGACGCTTTTATTTACTAGGGTAGCTTCCCTAGGCTCCTACCTCAGTCACCTCTTACATGTCGCCTTGTAGGTCGCAGTGTTACTATTCTTTGCTTCCCTGTGGGCCCCGGCAACATTCGGGTGGGACATGTCAATCAATGAATACAGTTCGATCATAACTTGTTAACACGCAGATGGAAGAATTGTCAAAGAACACAACGGAAAAGTAAAAGGAATGCACAATTAGGAACAAGCAAGCTTACCTGAGAAACGATCACTCCCCCATCTAAGGCACAGTATGTTTTCCCGCCCTCAACTGCCTTGGGTGCCCCCAGGTGGACATGTTTGCTCACGCTTACAAGGCTGACTAGATCGAATACTTTCTCTGCCCTGATATATCCTTTGTCAGAGATGAACAAGTAGTAATCGTAATCGCGACCATATCTTTTGATGACGTACTTCAACACGTTGATTGGCATCAAATGGTTATAACCATCCTCAAAGTTGACAATGGTCATTTCTGGGGGAATCACACTGGCTTTCTGATCAATGAAGAATATTGTCTTTGTCACGTAACGACTGAGAGTTTTGTTGACCGCAACTGCTCGGGTGTTGAGTGAATCTTTTGACGACAGAACAGCTACAAATAATTTCTGTCGTATACCTAATTCAGTAGCGGCAAACTTGGGACGGTAAAACTTTGATCCAGCTTTTGTGTCTAGTTTGTAAGCAGATTGGTCTATACTTTCTATACCAAGCTGTCTGGGTTCATACATCTCGTCCGGGCTGGAGTCCACGGACTTGGTGTCTCTGAGTTTGATTAAATTCTGTGGATCCTGACTGGCGAAAAACGTCTCACAGCTGTCCTCACTAAATGGAGCGTACATCATGCTGAGGGTCATCCCCAAACATAAGCCCATCAAGGCGGGCAACAGTGATCTGGATAGACACCTGACGCCCACAGTAAATCGAGTCAGCATACGATGTAAGCGCCACAACCTCATAGCTTCTTTCGGGGATTATGCATCACAGGAATCTGTGGAAACATTAAACAATTATCATCTGGAGCTAAGAACAAACAGAAATACTGATCCCTTGGCTATAAATGTCTCAGACATTTGCAGAATATATTGTGTAAATTACAGCTTATTCTATGCTATAAATGTCTCAGGCATTTGCAGAATATATTGTGTAAATTACAGCTTTTTCTATGCTATAGCTACCACACGCATCTGATGAATATATTGTATAAATTACAGCTTATTCTACACTATAGCTACCACACGCATCTGATTAATATATTGTATAAATTACAGCTTATTCTATGATATAAATGTCACACGCATCTGATGAATATATTGTATAAATTACAGCTTATTCTACGCTATAGCTATCACACGCATCTGATGAATATATTGTATAAATTACAGCTTATTCTACGCTATAGCTATCACACGCATCTGATGAATATATTGTGTAAATTACAGCTTATTCTACGCTATAGCTATCATAATCTGATGAATATATTGTGTAAATTACAGCTTATTCTATGCTATAAATGTCACAAGCATCTGATTTATGTTCGCTAGATTACATCTTAGTCTATTTTCAAATAAACACAAACCACAAATAAAATCATATTCTCTGAGATATAAAAACTGCTTACAATCAAAGTATCTACATCCCCCTTGCACCCAATTGAGTTGTAGTTCCTTTCAGCTTGCTCAAAATGTCAGTAGCTCGGTGTACGATTTCAAACTTTACAAAACTCATAGATTCCGGGTATCTACTTTCAAAAAAGTAGAAAAGAAAAGAGTGGGATGGATTAGCGCAAAGAATGAAGCGTTCACTTATCGAATCGGGCGCCAAAAAAAATGTACCAAACCTGACGTCCCACAAGTGAGAAAAGGAATTAGTTCTCCTATCTTTTTCATACTTGGGTCTAGATATGTGGCATTACAGGCACTTCATACCCTACAGTCTGCAAACGTTACGGAACATTTTCATTTCTGAATAGGGAATCGACAGTACTAGAAACGGAACCCTTAACGTTTGGTGACTGAATCCAACTGACTGTTACTGTGTTCAACTGACTCTTCAAGATAAACATCACCAGTATATGCAGTGCCGGATTAGTTCTATAGCAGAAAAAGTAAATGCTACGGGACCAGAGTTTCTGGAGGCCCCGCGCCTAGAGCAGAAAATGTTTAGCTTGTAAAACTATCAAACAAGTTTTGGATGACATCTCAAATAACATGGATCAAAAAGGTAGGGTGTCGTGATCAGGCGTACGGAGCAGTTTCGAAGATAAGTAAGTTGTAAACGGGAATAATGACAATTTTATGAAACGGAATTCTACAGGGTGTTCAAAATAAAAGTAGCCCGATTGTCAAATGAAATAAAACGTGCCAATCGAGCTACTTTTATCTAGAACAGCCTGTAGAACGCTTGTAAGCTGAGAACGTTCTTTTTCGACATTAAAGCGTATAAAAAGTGAGTTAAGAAATAACCTCCCGTTAATAAACATTGAATGTAATTTACTTAGAAAAATTGATTTGTCTAGTGTTATCTCTAAATGTGCACACATTAAATCGAGAAAAGTGTGTTTGTAAAAGTTGTGTTTTATTTTATTATCATACAAAACCTAGGGCCTCTTGGTAACATTTGCTACAGGCACCGCGCTGGCTTAATCCGGCACTGACTATATATTGCTTTATTTGATGAATCTAACTGTATAATAATTCCACAATAGGACTACAGTAAACGTGTTTTGTATTAGGACATCATCTTACACTATTTGCTTGATAATGGCCTTTTGGTTGACACGTTGATATAACTTTTTGTTTTGTTTTGTTGAACTGCCTGGCATCTTTTGATATTTCGTCTAAAATTATGACAGTAGTACGTCACCTTTACAATCTAGCAAACTATGGCCCCGGTGAAACTATCGTTTCCAATGATTTATGTGACACTTCAAAGTCCATACTAATAGATCAAATTCTTGTGGCATGTTTGTCCTTCTGCGCGCACTCTCATGAGCCCGTTCGAATATATTCTAGGAAATGTCTTGGCGACGGTCTATTGGATGATGAAACTAAAATTGGTGTTGAATTTATTCAGCGATTTAAGGAGTCACTCTCGACATCTATTGGGGGAGACTGAGCACTTATGTGTCTGCCATGCATGCTACGATTTCGATTCAATAACCAATAAGTAATCAAATATATCAGAGGTTTGATTGATTGATAGGACCATCATCATTGCACTTCGGTGAGTAACCATGTGTGCTCCGATATCTTTCTTACACAGGAATATCTCAGCTGCAGTGCACAAACTCCGTAGCACCAGCGAGGGTCCCCGATATAATTTTGAAAATGGTGAATATATTTTTGTTGAAATTTTATTTTTAATCTTTTCTACTGTCTTTTTCCCGGGCAGCGGCTTTCCAGCCTGCTCTTCTCGATTTTGAACTGTGGGTTCTTTTACGTGCTCAAATTGAAAACGGGACCAACGTTTTATCGTCTGTCTCCGATAGGACTATGAACTCGATTTCACCTACACTGAGATCGGTGATCTCTGTAAAAATATCTAGATGGCTAAATGAGGGAACGAAAATGGTACCTTTGGAAACGAGAGACGAGAACCTAACCTTTACGTAGCAACTTCAAAAACGGAAATCTGGTTACAGTGTTTCCTGACGCGTATCATGCCATTTCTCTGTGTAGTCTTCCAGCCGAACTGAATGCTACGTTCTAATCTACAAGCTGAAGCGCAACGTTCTAATCCCCAAGTTGAAGGGCAACGTTCTAATCTACAAGCTGAAGCGCAACGTTCTAATCCCCAAGCTGAAGCGCAACGTTCTAATCTACAAGCTGAAGCGCAACGTTCTAATCTACAAGCTGAAGCGCAACGTTCTAATCTACAAGCTGAAGCGCAACGTTCTAATCCCCAAGCTGAAGCGCAACGTTCTAATCTACAAGCTGAAGCGCAACGTTCTAATCCCCAAGCTGAAGCGCAACGTTCTAATCTACAAGCTGAAGCGCAACGTTCTAATCTACAAGCTGAAGCGCAACGTTCTAATCTACAAGCTGAAGCGCAACGTTCTAATCCCCAAGTTGAAGCGCAACGTTCTAATCTACAAGCTGAAGCGCAACGTTCTAATCCCCAAGTTGAAGCGCAACGTTCTAATCCCCAAGCTGAAGCGCAACGTTCTAATCCCCAAGCTGAAGCGCAACGTTCTAATCCCCAAGCTGAAGCGCAAAGTTACTTCTAGCACAAATTCACACTAATAGACAAGTCTAAAAATTGTCTAAAGCCGAAGGATTGACTTCATTGCACCGTGTTTAATCCGTATGGCTCGGTCCCTCTCCGCAGAAATGGCACGCCACCTGAACACTGTAGCTTCGGCAACAATCCTAGAAATATCTGGGGGGAAATATGTACTCGCAAACAGAACGGCGAAACAAGTCAAGTACAATCACAAAAGAACTACAAATATCTACATTTGGCATACCAAAGAGAAAATGCTAAGATAGTAGATGTTGGCAACCTCAATTTGTCAACTGAAATGTGACACCACAAACACATTTGGCGGTATCATATTTATATTTCTATTATAATCTATAATATGTACGCATAATCTCTCTCTCTATATATATATATATATATATATATATATATATATATATATATATATATATATATATATGTGTGTGTGTGTGTGTGCGCAGCTAATAGTTGATTCTACGGAGGCAGATTAAAGGCTCTACTGGGGCAGATTAAATGCTCTGCGGTGTAACTGTAGCTTGTCTCGTGGTATTATTAGGATGATTTACAAAATGTCATCTAGACTTTGTTATAGTTGATATTTCAATGTAAACTGGTCATGTATACGGTGTTATAGTTGATGTTTCAATGATAAACTGGACATGTAGACTTTGTTATAGTTGATATTTCAATAACACAATTATTTCTAAACATCTTTTACAAAGTTATCTAGTGTATTATGAGATAATGATCTTGATATCGCTGCCATCAGTGACATTGCATGACAAGCTCTCTGAAAATCTCTACAACCTAAGACGGAACCCTGTTTTATTTTAACATAATTAAGTTAACGCCTGAGAGTGCGTAAAGAAGATTTCAGTAAATATTTATCTGCTAATTATGTACCAGTGTCATCCATTCACCCTTGCAACATTTCATCATTTGTATTGTTCATTTAAATTTATATATTTTCTGAATAAATGCATATGGTCCAATGTTACACTCTACTCATTTTCTGATATACACAAACACTACCAACATAAATACTCTCCAGATCGTGTCCCTGTCAAGGTGTGTACAAATGTTGAATGAAACACGTTTCATGGTGTGTACATGCTCTGGTGCGTTCAGTGATTTTTATTTAGTTCGCCGGCTATTAATTCAGGCGTAGTCGTAACGCCTCCTGCCGAGTTTTACGTGACGGATTGCTTTCCACTTCTCTACCGTCACCCTGCGTCCACTGATAACTTCCAGAAAACAGTGATAACAATCACACTGCAACATCAGAACAAAATTAAAAGACGATGTCCTGGTCAAATAATAAGGAAAATTGTCACAATGATACAACCCAGAGCACGACAGTATAAATATACTGAATAGAAAAGCGCAGACCATAGTCTTCAGACTTAGAACGGGACACTGCAGCCTCAGAGCACACCTCCATAGAATGGGTCTCAGTGACTCGGCTGCCTGCACCTGTGGAGCACCAAAGCAGTCCCCAGAGCGCATTCCTGCAAGACTGTCCCAGCCTGAGCAGTGTGAGAATGGAAATCTGGCCAACAGAAACAACCCTACAAAACAGTTGCACTAATTACTCAACCGCCATCACATGTTCACAATTTCATATGTCCGGACAGAGCTAGCTAATTGAACTTATTTAGAGTTGGCTAGGAAACAAAATAGGCACGACGAGAAAGCTATGCGAATGTGTAGAAATGTAGGCCAAACCGTGGTCCCGATAACACATTTAGCGCTGGTCATGGTGGCACACAAACTATTTCAGTGGTAACAACCTCTTGTTTATTTTATTTATAATTATCGTATAGTATGCTAGTATATAGTATAGTATCTAAATATGAGAGCAGCTGTAGCGTAGTTGTTAGTGAACTCGCTTCGCAAGGCTTGTGGTCTGGGTTCAGCTCCCGCAATGTGCGTGGAATTTTTCCCGACCACGACGGCTCTCAGGTCGACCCAGCCTCAACTGGGTACCAGACATGCTCTGGGAAAATAAAGGCGGCCGGCGTGATGCTGACCACATCACCCATCGTGTGCCGACGGTCAATGAAAAATACAGGCCTAACACTGTATTAACCTATATACCACGAGGTATGAAAGGGTTCCTATCTAAATATAGAGAAAAGTAAAATGCCAACCGATAAAATCAATAAGGTTTTATATATATATATATATATATATATATATATATATATATATATATATGTGTGTGTGTGTGTGTATGAGAGAGAGAAACAAGGAAGTGGTATAATGTTGTTAATATATTGTAACAATTTTTTTTTCATACTATGTGGCAGTGGCGGCTCGTCATTAAGGGCCAGTGGGGTCGGGCCCCACCAAAAATAATATATAACGTGTATTTATTCATTTATACATTAAAATATAGCAACCCAAAACCACGATTTATCCGGAAAAAATGTCTGGACCCACCAACAAAAATGATCACGAGCCGCCACTGCTATGTGGTATATTTGGGAATAATGTGTTAGACCTTTATTTTTCTCTGATCAATTGCATATGATTGGGGATGTGGTCAACATCACGCTAGTTCTGTCTTCTCTGTGTCTCCTTAGTACTCAGTTGAGGCTGGGTCGGGTGGACATATGAGCCGTGCGAGGTAAGAAAAATTTCACTCCAGCTGGAGACCGAACCGAGACCATAGGCGTCCATATATTAAAGCAAGAGGGAACAAGTGCCACCCCTCTAAAATGGCTTTTTGATAACATAGTTTTATGTGAATCTGGTCTTATCCATTTCGGCAAAGTAAACTACCAACTAAAATATTTTCTAATTCATTTTGTCCCCTTCATGTCTGTTGACGCCCATGACCAAGATGACATGTTTAGGAAGCACGTACACTAACCACTGCTCTATCGTAGCTCTTGAATATATTGGACCATTACTAACAAATACAATGGGCAATAAATTAGATTTTTTAAGAATACATATATCGTTATTTAACTACATATATCGTTATTTAACTACATATATCGTTATTTAACTACATATATCGTTATTTAACTACATATATCGCTATTTATAAATTTTATTTTTTCTTTCTTTTTTTTTTAAGGATTGACTTTATTGTACCAGGTTTTACCCCATATGGCTCGGTCCCTCTCCGCAGAAATGGCACGCCACCTGCCGAGAGTATTAGACAAAGCACGAACTCCGTAGCTCCGGCAACAATCCTAGGGGTCTCTGTGAAAAACTGCACTCGTGAACAGAAGGCCGCGGTCCGGATTCGAACCCACGACCTTTGACTCGCAAGGCAAAGGGCTTAACTTAATTATTATTTTTAAACTGGGGTGGAAGAGTAATCTAAAAAAATGTTATATTTGTATCACTTGTATTTTTTCAATCGTTACATATGCAGTGTGAGACATGCACTGTTAAATTACCTGATAATAACATCAACGCCGTTGAATGTAACAAGTGCCGTGGAAAATCTATTCAAATATCAAACAGTAGAACTAATAAATCCATAATACAAGATCTCAACAATGAAAATAAAAGACAATGAAAAGTGAAGTATTTTGGTCATATAACACACATGATGAGTAGTGTATCGTATATTCTATACTTGCTAATCAACAATATGGAAATCATGCAACTACTATACACCATCCTGATACTGGCTTTATTTATGTGACTTATAATTCGAGATTGTTGTAAATTGTGCTGTCCCCTGATCATATTTAAATATGAGTGACTATAAAATGTGTCATGATACAACGGTGAGCACTGGAAAATGATCAACATATTACATAAGTTGGAGACATTACAAAAATAAACGTTTACCGATAATCCTGCAAATTTTCTGGCCAATTGCGGAGCTTTTAAAACGAAAAACTTCATTATTAAAAGACAATTATTAAAAGACGCTGGAGGTGAATTGGGAATGTATATAGTATGCCAGTATTATATGTACTGGCTAGAACAACTCTCAGATAGATGGACATCGGATGGGAAGAGAAGGTCTGGACTTCCCAGGGAAACATGCAGAAGAATTGGAGAGTTGAAAGATTGTGGCCTGACGTGGGAAACAATTTGTAGAAAAACGGCAATCCCTTGTGGAAGTCTTGTGTCAGACGGTACACGAAGGGATATAGATAGATTAGTCTAACCACTTTACGTTGACATACCATACTTCCGTTGTGCTACGAAAAAGCCGTATGAAATCTGCAGCGATGCACGTACGTACTTATATTTGATATTTCCCCGTTTGCTGCTATTGTATTCATTTTGAATAAGTCTTATACTTCTACATTTATCATTTATTTACGACTGCGCTAGCTAAAAAATCTTCAAAAGGAAAATTACTAGTACACTCCCAATGCCTTTTTTTTGCTATGAATGAAAATTTAAATCCGTGGTATGTAGAGTTGCCGTTGGCGAAGACAGAATGTGAAACTAAGTGTTGACACGAACTTTTCAATGTAAAACGTGTTTTTGAGTGGTGTGTTGCACCCATTGATATGTCGCATTACTGGACGCCTAATATTTAGTACTATTCTCCGTTCAGATCGTGCTAGCTCATCAAAGTTGTTGTCAGAACGATGTCTACAGTCTTCTCCAGACCCAGAGAGCAGCATTGCAACAGATATGATTGACTCCTGCTCGGTTGCAGCTGACAGCAAAGGTTTAAAGGCGAAATATCGACTTCATTGCATTGGGTTGTATCAATATACCTCTGTTTCTGTCCGCCGAAATGGCACGCCACTGCAGATAGTATTACACAGAGCACGAACACCGTAGCTCCCGTAACAATCCTAGGAACCCCGGAAAAATGCACTTGCTAACACAACGACTTCCGATTCTAACTCACGACCTTCCGAACAAACATCAAACGACGTAACTACTTTCGTCAGAGAGAGAAGCCATCGATAAATCTTATAATTAAAGTAAAACAACACGTTTCCTTACCACGTGGAGTTATTGAGAAAATACAATATTCGATCTCCATTCTTCTTTAACCAACGAACAGCATACAATGGATGATGTGATTAATATCAAGTCAACCACCTTTACTTCCCATTTGTTCTCATGTAACCAATTGAGGCTGGGTCGACGTGAGAGTCATTACGGTCGGAAACACTCTTCAACTGGCTATTTCCAACCGGAGACCACTCGTCTACAAAGCAAGTACATTAACAATGTGCTGTGCGGGTCTCACTGATTGTTATACGGGAATATTTATGCATTTGCATCTTGTCTCACTTTGACGTATATATTCTGCATAACTGTAACATGGACTTCTGCCGTCTCTGCTCTAAAGTTAGAGAACATATCCCCCGCTGTTAGAGAATGTATCTCGGTTTCATAATTGAGATATGTGGTGTAGAATCTACTGCTTCCCAATTTGGCAGCATTCATGGAATGAGTCTGCTCTGACGGCCATCACCTCATGATTCATCAGATCTTCTTCTTTGCGTTCATTCTTTACGATCAATTTTAATCACTCTTTGTGATATGTTTGATCTTTGCCAAGAACGTGTATACGTTGCACATTGGTTTGTAGGCCCCTAAACGCATAAGACTTCTACACGTTTAGGACATATTCATCCGATTTCAGCCAAACCTCCTTAGTCGCCTCTTACGACATGCGTGGCAGGTAACCGTGGTTCTATTCTTTGCACTCCAAATTTGGGCCCCGGTAACCACTCGGACGCATCAGATCTAATACCATGCTACAGTATAACTCTAGATGTGGTATTTTAAAGTGGGGTTTCCTTTTTGTAAAATTCTATAGTTACCCATCTGTACAAATGTGTGTCCTGTTGGATAATATGTCCACACTTTAGCTGCAATGTGAATGTCTCTGTTCCATATGCTATAGGGGTCTAACTGGGGTGCAATATACTCACACTCTCTGCTCAAACAACACAGATCACAGAGAGTGGTTAACTTGGATGATAAGAATGAATACTGATAAGTATTGACGCCAGACGTGACATTGGCTGCATCATCTGATTTGTGTTGATTTTCAAAGAAAAAGGGCCCAATACTCTCTCTCTCTCTAGTCAGTGATGCCCCTGGCACTTATGGTAGCAACAAATTCACTATTCTTGGTCTTCATTTATATTGTGTTCTAGCCTCGTCTCCTTTATTTCAGCTCTTGTTCTATTTTCCTCCTCCATGTCATTTTGGGTCTTCCACATTTTAATTTACCCTCTGGTGTCCATCGCAGTGCAGTTTTTGTGAGCTGGTCTCCAAGTATATCACATGCCTGATCCATCTCCAACATCTCTTTTGGATGACGGTGCTCATATTCTCTTGTAGAGACCAAACACTGTTTTCCCCCAATATACTCGTACCACATGGTATGAAAAGTAATTCTTTTCACATTCTTTACACAACTATGCTATCAAATTTAAAAAAAACTTGTAAAAGATGTTTTTCATGCTGATTAAATCTATACATTAGAACTGTGAAATCTGTTCTGACAACAGCAAACGTATAAGATAACAAAAAAATTAAGAGCTTTTGCTGGTACCAAAATATTTTGTCAACCCTTACTAAATGTTAGGTCAAGAATGCCCTGGTATCTATCACCACAGAGTCACACTGAAAATGTATAACAAGTACAGAACAATACCACGCGAAAGATACAAAGTGCCTTAGAACATTAGAACAAGCACATACAAAATCACTATATTTCCTCTCCAATACTTCTTTCTATAAATAAGTAAATGGTGGAAAAGAAGAAGATACAACATATTAGCAGGCATAGAATTTTCATATATCACATCATATATTATGACATAACTAAGAAATATTTTACACTAGATAAGATAACGAGAGCCACAGTAATGCAGTTGTTAGTGAACTCGCTTCTTAGGCTAGTGGTCAGGTTCAATTCACAAGTAGGCATGGAATTCTTTTCCAATCGTAACGGCTCTCAGGTCAACCCAGCCTCAATTCGGTAACAGGAAAAGTACTGGAAAGTAAAGGCAGCCGACGTGATGTTGATCACATCACCCATTGTGTGCCGACGGTCAATGAAAAAACCAGGCCTAACACTGAATTACCTATATACCACATGGTATAAAAATGGCTCCTTTACTTATCTTTTTACATAAGATAAACATACATAAAAACAGCAATATCTATATCTATATTTATTTGTAGTAGACATGGCATTGCCACCGTGTCTGCAGCTAAGTATTAGTTTGTTTTTGTTCGTTAAGTTAACAAATAATACAATACTGGTAATTATTTTTCAGCTCACTCTGGGATCAGACCCTAGACAAACATAGGTCATTCTTTCCTAACCTCTTCATTTCCATATCATCCTAATCACCTCAATGTTTTCAGCTTTCTTCTGCATGTGATATTTTTGTCATGGTGTTGGTGGGGAGGCTCTTCCTCCACTGTTTATTTTTATCTATGAATTCTAGAACAAGACCTGCTAAATCCAATTTGTGTTAAACTGTTAACTTTACTCAGAGGTTAGTATAAGTATATGAACGTGAATACTAAACTTACTTAGACTACATCAACTACTTATTTTATTAACAACTGAATACACGAAAGATAGACACGTCTTAGCCATCTGTCTATTAAATCATAGATATATTCCCAAGCCCAATGAATCACGGTAATCAGTATAGGTAGTGATCAAATAATAATTAGTTAGTTTGTTCCTATCGTAGCAAAGGTGGCACATAGTGCAGAGGTTTTAGATCTCTATGTGATCGGTTCGTTGCTAGCAATTGAAGTTCTTGTATGGTTTTACATTCCAATAGTTTACTTTCTTGTAGGATTGTTCTTCGTAGAGTGGTCTTAGGTCTTCCACGTTTTCTTTTCCCAACTGGTGACCACATAAGGATTTGTAGATTTAGTCTCTTTTACTTTTTGTCTGATCTAAGAACATGACCTGAATATTTCCACCTTCGTATCCTTATAATATTTCATACAGGTTGTTGCTGTGTTCTATCTCTTACTGTACTGTTCAAAAAGAAATCACTACATTTTACTTTTAGGAATTTTCAGAGACATTTATTCTCAAAAAGCTGTCCAGTTTCTTATAAATGTTGTTTGCTGATTTCCAGCTTTCACTTTCACAACCGTAGGTCAGTACAGTACAGGAATGACACAGGACCTAAAAAATTAACTTTTGTACATATACTAAGGTCATTTATACATATAATCAAATAATGCTTATGCTATTAAGAATTAGAGACATATCAGAGTAGAGACAAATCAACACAACACAACCAGCAAAGCTTAGTACTAACTTTTACTAAGTCAAAGTGTTAACACTAACTTATTTAGTAACAGTAAAAGTACTCCACTCATTCACTGTAATAAAGACATGACATGTCCTAATTTCATTAATTATTAATTTAGTTAAATTAACTAACTTTTATTTTACTTTCTTTAATTTACTATTTTAACTAGTTAATATTTACTTCATTTACTCAACCAAACTCATGTGAAACTCAAAAATTCAACGGTGAGCGGACGTAACGGTAAATCAAGTTAAAATACTCACAAAATAGATGAGACTGCAGTAAAACTATTTGATTGGCAAACACGTAATCACAAAATACTGTAGTTTTACAAATTACAAAAACAAAATAAGCAACGTTTCGACCAACAAGGCCTTTATCAAGCAAACGAACAACAGGAGTGACAAATTTAAAAACAAATGGACGACCAAAAACAAAGGTTTTATTTCCAGATTTTCATTAGAAACGTTTGTTTTTGGTCGTCCATTTGTTTTTAAATTTGTCACTCCTGTTGTTCGTTTGTGATAAAGGCCTTGTTAGTCGAAACGTTGCGTTCTATATTTTGTCATTGTTTTTGTAATTTGTAAAACTACAGTATTTTTGTGATAAGTGTTTTTAAATCAAAACACTTACCCTACATAATCGTTCGGTAGGAAGTATATGTGTGTGTGTGTGAGGTTAGCACTTGTTATAATAATCCAAGTCTGCCGATTAGATGGCCCTGTTACACTTTTTTTTACGAAATATAACACAATATTAAGTCTTCAATATAAAACACCACATACTACTACACTCTAAGAAAGAATTTTACTTCTAGCCCCACCTAGGCCAGATAACAACAGCATCTTGAGTTTCCGTTTGGAATATCTTCATTGCACTCTGGACATGTCCATAGGTGCTTCGATCTCCTTCGCAATATCTCCAACAGTGTTCATCGACTGACCGTACCAGTTCGATTTAACAGCATCTTACTATTAGTGAGGAACAAATATTAACCCAATGAACTCACCAGTTTCGATCCCGGATCACGAGTACGAGTTGTTCCTTCCCCTGCCAGGCAGTGGAGCTTACAGTTTTAAGTTTGCTATAGTTCGTTCTCCTCATTAGAATAGGGTAGGTTTTCAGTCAAAAGATGGACCTTAGAGATAACAGAGGCGACGAAAGGCACTATCTACGAAGCGTACACAAAGGCCCGTTTTAGAAATCTCTTATTGACCTGACGATGTGAGGCAAAACAGGATTGGAGAAAAGAAAAAGGTTTTCAATGCTTCCTTCAAACTTCAAGAGCCTTGTTTTACTCAATATATCTGTGTGTGCATTACCATACGCTGTGCAGTCTTCTACTTTGTTGGAGACTTTACCGTAGTTGTCTTATAAATGCATAACCTCCAAGCAATGCTGGAAATTTTGAAAATTGATTCTCTCCTAGCAGTTACGGTGTAGATCGTCTGCTGACTTTGTCTAGGGCACCACTTCCGGGAGTATAAACAAGGTGAGTGTACTCCCTAGTCCTGACATCTCTGCACTCCTAATATGACTGAAGTAATAACTATAATTATAGGTCATATATTCATAACAATTATTCTCTTTTTAGTTAATAGGATTATGGGACTGTCAATCACCTCTTGTATGACGTCCAAGCCTTACACGTATGATCCCATTACACTGGGACATGGCCATTTATGTTCTTTGTGAGTTCCATTTAAAATAAATTATTTTTAACTATGTAACGCGATCGATGTATAAATTATTTTTCATCAAGCTTTAATCGTAGGATAATGTGGTTCTTTTTTCCTGCCTTATATTACTTTAAATTAAGTTTTTAATGGATTCAGATTCCACAGAGAAAACTAACTAGCTAACTACTGTTATACTATCAAAGATGTGTTTCTATTTATTTTCCAAAAATTGTCATCAAACCCTAATTACTTTCAGAATTTGCGCTAAACCAAATCAAATGTCGCCATCATAAAAATCGTAGTAATTAAAATGTATAGTATTGCGTCCTACTTGGCAAATAACTAATTTGCAGGAAATTATAAAATACTTTAATATTTAATCTCGATAAAACAATATTTCAAGCGACATTTAAAACTAATGTTGTTATAATTTAAAGCTGAAATAAATTATTGCACAAAGTCGAAGATTATAATTAATTTAATAGCATGTATATCTGAGCTACAACCATCTTAGATACTTACAAATTTAATCAATTTGTTTTCTTCTGCAATTTACATTTTTGCCAAACATCGGCTTTTCAAGATGGCGGAAAAGGTAATGAATGACATATCAAATTGAAAGTTTACGAAGGTCTGATAATCTGGTTAATTTTATACTTAATACGCTGCAACATACAACAACATTCGATTAACTAAGTTAAAATATAAATATATACAAATGTAAACATGCAGTGAGTATAGATTATTAGAAGGTATATATTTAGTCCCGAGTGACTTGATGTTTTTGACTATAAAATTGTTACTTGATTACTTGTAAGTGGTATATTATATTAAAATACATAATAAGTTGTAATTAATAAAAAAAATAATGCCGCTAGTCTGGTCCTGGTAATAATGGACAGGATAGTGATGTAATAAGTAAGTGATGATAGATAATTCTAGCTCCGTGGCAACGGTAAAATCTGATACGGAAGTGACAGTCTTTGCCAATATGCAGTGTCATAATTCTCACACCTAAATTATCATTTTTATTTTATGAGACTGATCTCTCACTGGATAGCATCTTGGAGTAATGTTCAGTAAAGTCTAAATGATTATTAATAATTATTATTACATTCAATTCATTTTGTTTCATTCACCATAATTTATAAAATAATGAACATAAACATATGATTATGGTGATAGTGTTCTACTTTCATGACTGGTGATGTGGTCAACATTACTGTGGTGGCATTACTATTACTAGTATTACACCAGCCACTTTTACTTTCCAATGCCCTCATTCAGGTCTTCTTCTTCGCCCCTAGGGAAGCATAGGTCCGCAACCAAGACCATCCTTTCTAGATCTCTCCACTCTTTCCCCATTTTCTTGCATTCTGTCTCCAACTCCTATCTCCAGGTGTTTCTGGCAATCTGGGTCTTCCCCTACCTCAATAGCCCTTCGGGTTCCACCGGAGAGCCTGTCTCGTGATGCTGTTAAGGGGTTTCCTCAGTGTGTGCCCTATCCATCGCCACCTTCTGCTCCTTATCTCTTGTTCCCCATTCAGGTGGTCATCCTAATAGCTTCACTTGACAACCAACCCCCCCATACAAGTACAGTACACTAGTTTTGATCCCCCAAAGAAGTATGTGCTTGTAGTCTTGTTCCCTCCTGTGCCAGACAGTGAAGTGTCTACTTTTGATTCCATGTTGGTATTTCTAATAGTAATACCATCTCATTAGGGCATATGTTTTCATAACTTTCTTTCAAATCACAAGGCGCTGCTTAATTCATTGTGGCTATTCGGAGGAGATTTTCCCATTGTTCTCTCAGAACCTCAAAGACATGTTGAAGATAAAAGAGCTCATACTCTCAGAGGAAAGATCATTTAGAACTTTAGCTTCAGTTAGCAAGATAAGTGTTGGAATGCCTCACAAGAAGTTGATGCAAGAACTTGTCCAGTGTGTTTCCTGGCTCACACAAAGCATCTCTGTGTTATCAGATAGTTGTTGTTGAATTGCTAATTCTGCTTTACTTTTTATGAGGAATGATAACTAACTTTAGTGTTCTATTTTTTTATTCATCAGAAAATGGAAGTTGATGAAAACAATCATCAGGGCATCAAGCAGTATTATGTCAGCAAAATTGAAGAACTGCAGGTAGGTACTATTCTCTTTACCGGTTTGTATACTTTATCTTTTCTCTAATTATGTATTGCTTCACAGCGTCTGTATAAGAGGAGATTTCTAGAACAGGCTTTTGTGTGTGCTTCATAAACAGTGTTTTTCACTGTCTCTGTTATCTCTGAGGTCTACCTTTTGTGTGGACGACCTATTACTTTGCATCTGCTGTATCAGAGTTATATATTTTATCAGAGTGAGAATTCATTATCCAGTTGTTTTTTATCAGTTTTTTTATAGGAGGCAATTGTTGCTTATATTTATATCTCATTTTGTACCATTTTTGGTTATTTCCATAGCAATTCATGTTATTTGACTTCTGCATTTCTTATGTAGAATTATTACTTCTCTGCCACTGTGAATTTTAACCAAGAGTATGTCTAGTCAGATGTTTGTTTTTCTTTAGGTATGTTCATTCCTTTCTACTTATTTTCTTGAATCTCCAGATGTGCCCACAGTTTTCAGGCTTACTTTCTCAAGCAAGTGTTTGTTGTTATTTCTTTAGTTATAGTTTCACTTTTACCTCTGAAGTCAGAGAAGGCTCGCCTGAATGGCGAAATTTGGTGCTTGGACTATATTAAAGTATTGCTAAATGAGATAGGAATGCTGCTAGACTGATGCTATCTTCTGGAGTATACTCATTGAGCCACTTAAGCATGGTGAATGGGTGAAACTCTGAGATCCAAGCCAGGCCATTGTTTTAGTTACTGCGATGATCTACATTATAAATACTATTTGTAGTCATGGTGTAAAGCCACCTATCTTCCTTTGTAATACCTCCTCCAACCTGAGCAGTGAAAATGTTTGAGCTCTGCATGTGTCGATCAGCTACCCATCTGTAAATAACCCCATCTTCCTCAGATGAGCTCTCAGAAATCAATGCCTGAACTTTTGCCTCATTGACCACTTAGTTTTCTTGTCTGCATTCTCTACTCTGTATGATAAATACTGAAAAGGACATATTGCTCCACTCTTGCAGACACTCTTGTAAATAGATTAAAAAATATAGACCACTGTTTCTCAATATACCTCATGGTATGAAAACAAGTTCATTACTTACTATTTTAAAACTACTATTTCTGATGGTAATTACATTAGTGATCAGCACAAATGAACACTGGTTAATAATGTTTCTACCACTATGCTACTTTCAGCTTGTGGTTACAGAAAGAACTCAGAACTTGAGACGACTTGAAGCTCAAAGAAATGAGCTGAATGCTAAAGGTAACTAATTATATTTTTCAGACTGCATTTGTTATATATACCTCAAATTGTACAGCAAAATGTTCAGCTATAGTAACATGTAAAAATTAGTACATGTTACTCTTCTTCTTTGCGTTCGTTCTTTCGACCAATTTTAATCACTCTTTGTGATATGTTTGATCTTTGCCAAGAACGTGTATACGTTTCCCATTGGTTTGGTGGGCCCCTAAACGCATAAGACTTCTACATGTTTAGGACACATGTATTCGATTTCAGCCAAACCTCCTTAGTCGCTCTTACGACATGCGTGGCAGGTAACAGTGGTTCTATTCTTTACGCCCCAATTTGGGCCCCGGTAACCACTCGGGCGACATGTTACTAATAGAGTCAGGGGTAGATGTCAGTATATCATAGTGACAATGCACAGGATGTATCGACTAGGATGTATCCTTATCACAATAATCATATTTTAAGTCCAATTCATCTTCAGATTCAAAACAAATTCAACAGCTTGCTCTGTTTTTATACTTTTAGAGGGACCATTTTCAACATGTCTTTCCACCATGAAAATACGTAACTATTTAATCTTATCAACACATATCTACATGTCTACACTATTTATGATCACTGATTAAAAATGCCACTTAATAGAAGCATCAAACTCACAGTATACAAGTCTTCTACAACAGAACATCAGGAAAGAAGGCAAGAGGAAGACCATGGAAAAGATGGTTAGATGGTGTAGCAGAATCCTGTGAAAGAGCAAAAATAACAATCACACAAGCCACCAGAACAGCGCAAGACAAAAACAGAAAACCACGACACTGGGCAACAACCCGGTAGCAGTGTGACGACAGAAGAAGAAGAAGATAAAAAAAACAATGGAGTCTTCTCATGCTGGTATTTTGAGATGTCGGAATATGCGATGTTTACATTCAATATTAGGATCACAGGTTCTAAGGTTTAAGAAAAGAGGACATGACTGGATTAGTCTAGACAACAATTTGTGTAATTTTGTATTTGGATTTGTTTACAGGATGAGGTAACCAACCAAACATCCTGCTTACCGTAATCATATCTTATGACAAGCATGCCAAGTTTCATTTTGTGGTTGCTTTTTTCCATCTATTTTAGAGTGAACTCTTATAACATGATCTAAGCTTTGGACTTTTGCAATTATTTCTTGCTTTTCATCAGAATTGAAAGAATTATGAATAAGAATATTTTATTTTTTAGTTCGATTGCTGCGAGAAGAACTTCAGCTTCTCCAGGAGCAGGGCTCATATGTCGGAGAGGTGGTCAAACCAATGGACAAGAAAAAGGTCCTTGTTAAGGTATGACTCTAATTTAATTATTCTTATCATTACTGTTTTCCACTAGCTCATTTATTATTCATACAATAGCTCCTGTGGGCGTTCTGCATTAGCTCTAGTATAATGACATACAAGGGTAAGTCAATAAGTAAGCCACAAATGGCTGTAGAAAAATAACTAAACATGATAACTTGAAACCAGTTTATTTTTATACATACATTGTTCCTTTATTTCTCAACATAATTTCCACCAACATTGATGCACTTATCCCATCGTTTTATCAATCCTCCCAAACCGGCTGCATAGAACTGCGGGCTCTGTTTTCTAAACCACGTTTTCACTTCACATTCAACTTCGGCGTCGTTCGCGAAATGTCTCCGCCAAGGTGGGTTTTCAGTGGACCAAAAAGGTGGAAATCGTTAAGGGCTAAGTCGGGACTGTAAGGTTGATGTTCCAGAACTTTCCACCGTTGTTGGTTAATTTTCTCCTGAGTTAATCGAGCCGTATGTGGTCTGGCATTGTCATGAAGAAGCAACACTCCTGTAGTCAGCAGTCCTGGGCGTTTTTTCGAATTGCATCATGAAGCAACGATAGAGCTTCACAGTATGATTCAGAATTCACATTGTCACCTTTCTTCTTGAAATTGGTTAAAAGCACTCCTTGACAATCCCAGAACACCGTCAGCATGACTTTCCCTGCTGATGGCATAACCTTGAATTTTTTGACACAAGACGAAGAAAGATGTTTCCACTGTATTGAAGCACGCTTTGATTCGGGCTGGTAGTGATGCACCCATGATTCATCCTCAATAACAGTCCTGTTCAGCATGTCTTCTCCTTCATCTTCGTATCGACAGAGATGACGCAAGGACAGGCCAAATCGGTTCATTTGTGTTCCTCCTTCAATTGTCTGGGTACCCACATTGAGCACACTTTCTTCAATTGTTTGGGAGGATTGATAAAACGATGGGATAAGTGCATCAATGTTGGTGGAAATTATGTTGAGAAATAAAGGAACAATGTATGTATAAAAATAAACTGGTTTCAAGTTGTTATCATGTTTAGTTATTTTTCTACAGCCATTTGTGGCTTACTTATTGACTTACCCTCATATAAAGCACTCTTTGGAATTTGAGCCAAAGTACGTTGTGCTGCTAGTTTGTAGATATTTTCATGACATTATAAAAGTACAAAAAGACTGTATTAAACTTGTTCTCGGAATACATATTTTTTGCTTTGTTCTGTTTAGTTGTGTTTAATGTATGTGTGTGAGTCATGTTAATTTTTAGTTGAGATGTATAGAGGATTTTTGAAATAAATGGTCAATGTTTGTGTCATTTTAAGGTACACCCTGAAGGCAAATTTGTTGTGGACATTGATAAAAACATAGACATGAACAGTGTCACTCCAAATTGTAGAGTTGCTCTTCGTAATGACAGCTATGTGCTCCATAAAATTCTCCCGAATAAGGTAAGTTTGAATGAGAAATTGCTGAATGCTTAATTAATAACTGTAATTCATTAGTTCACGGTCTTCATGATGTTGCCGTACAGTGCTCACCTCACTCTGCAAAAGTATTTTGTTTGCGCACTGTGTGAAGTGATTGCTTATTTTTTAGTCTTCCCCAAGATCACCATAGGTGAGGTCGAGTGACTAATCTTTTTAGAGACAGAAGAGGAAATGTAGGTCCATGATCAAGTTAAGCATGCAGAAGAAAGAACACATGGCAGTTGAAATTGGATAAAAAAAAGACTAAAGGCCATGGACAAAAATCATTGAATTTCTACAAATCATTTAAAATCATTTCTACAAATTTTCACCATTCTCATAATTACATTTGAAGCACTTGTCAGTGGTGCAGAGTTTGTACTCTGCTGCTGAGATTTCCCTGTGCAAGAAGTGTAATGGTGATGATTCTATCAATCACTCAAATTCATTAGTCAGATAAACTAGGCAATAATTCTACTTGGCCCTTCCTTTTGTTAAAAGATATGCATCTCACTTTAATATTGTGCAGAGTTTCAATCACAGACCTCATGTTTTTGTAATAAGAATATTAAATGCAATTTAACAATTTGTATGTTTTCATAGAAAAATTGATAATGTAAAATGTGAAGCATACCTGATCTACTTCGAATGCTCTATATCGACCACTTGTTAAACCCTCTGATTTGTATGTGATCCGAGCCTAAGAGCGATTGTACGTTGTGCCAGTTATGCACCTACAAATAGGCAGGCACATCCTATTTCTGTGCCACTTTTTATTTACTTTGCATTGTGCCAGTTATGCACCTACAAATAGGCAGGCACATCCTATTTCTGTGCCACTTTTTATTTACTAGGGTAGCTTTCCTAGGCCCCTACCTCAGTCGCCTCTTACGACATGCCTTGTAGGTCATAGTGCTACTATTTTGAGTGGTTAAGCCCTTTGCCTTGTAAGTCGAAGGGCGTGGGTTCGAATCCGGATCGCACCGTTCTGTTCACGAGTGCAGTTTTTCCAGAGACCCTAGGATTGTTGCTGGAGCTACGGAGTTTGTGCTTTGTGCAATATTCTCTGCAGGTGGCTTGCCATTTCTGCGGAGAGGACCGAGCCATATGGGGTAAAACCCGGTGCAATGAAGTCAATCTTTTGGCTTTAAAACCCTTTAAACACATTGCTTTCTATTTTTCTAGGACACTGACAGACAAATCACTCACCAGCCAACACTCCTTGTGATGTCCTGTGGGACTCAGTCCATAGATATCCTTCTCAGGAATATCTGGCCTACACTGTGACTCTCCTCCTCCCCTGCTCTCGGTCAGGTCATCTTTGGTCTGCCCCCTCTTTTGTCTTTCCTTTAGGATCTATTGCACGTCTTTTCACTTGATGGTCTCTTGATCACTTTTGATACAAATCGTGCTGAGTTCAAACATCTATCTTTTATTACTGATTGCTTTAGAAGTACATAAATACTTCAGCACAAATTTCTAGAAGAGGGACCAAGGATAGTACTAACCCCATGATCCTCTTACATCAAACACAATATGGATAGTACTCATATATGTTAGTATATCTGAAGTTAATTTGAGAAACACATGACAAACAGTTCTAATATTTCATTAGGTTGACCCTCTTGTGAGTTTGATGATGGTTGAGAAAGTCCCAGATTCAACCTATGAAATGGTTGGTGGTCTTGACAAACAGATCAAGGAAATCAAAGAAGTAATTGAGTTGCCAGTTAAGCACCCAGAACTCTTTGAAGCGTTGGGAATTGCTCAACCTAAGGTAGTATTTTATATTATAATATGAATCTTTTATTATCTAATCTCATGTGTGAGAAATGTCAGAACTTATACATCTTGACTAACAAATTTTGCTATCCTGCACACAGTGCAGAAATCAACTGCCATCTTCCACTATAACAAATCTCAGGATATTCATCTCGAATGTGAAATCTGTTGCTGTATGGCTCAGAAACGTGGCGAGTCGCCAAGTTAAATACAAATAAGATTTTGTCAACGGTTATCCTATTAAAGACACAGTTGAGTGTCACTAGACAAACACTTAAGTGGACCTGCAAAGAAAATGGAAAAGTGGGCTCCTAAACAGACCTGGAGACAAGATTTTTTGATTAAATGAAGGGTGCTCGTCTATCTTGGGAGACCATAAAGAAAACAACCAGATATCGGGAAAAGTGGCAAACAACTTTTGAGACCCTTGTTCCACGAGGAGTGGAGAGGAATAAATGTAATGAAACTGCCTTCATTAACCACTTGTACTGTGAGGCATCATGTGAAGCTTAAGCTTTCATTATTAGACCAAATGTGGTGCAGAGGTCTCAATACAAATTTTATTAGTGGTAATTTACTTGACAGTTTAACAGCAAATCTAAATAGACATACATAACAAAAATTTATCAACATATCTAGTTAGGAATTAAACATTGTGATAATATCTTGAGATAAATTCTCACTCTGAATCCAGGGAGTCTTGCTCTATGGACCTCCAGGTACTGGAAAGACTTTGCTAGCTCGTGCTGTAGCTCACCACACAGAGTGTACCTTTATCCGTGTCTCTGGTTCAGAACTGGTGCAGAAGTTCATTGGAGAGGGTTCTAGAATGGTCAGAGAACTTTTTGTTATGGCAAGGTAAGGTCACCAGAGATTTCAACTCATAATTCAGAATCTTTTTTTTTTTTTGCAGACTAGATGTTTTAACAGTGCAACCTCAATTCTCTAATCAGATGATAAGACACTGCATCATTTTTTATTTCTTAAACAAGTATCATATTAAGATAATTATAATATGTGTTTTGAGCTGGGTTTTGTTTCACAAATAAGACCATACTGTGGGTAAATAGTGAATTTTTAAAACCATTCAATTTATTACAATTTGTTATTTAAAAATTAGGTATCCCAAAATATCTTTAGGACAGTCACATACCTGAGAAATATCTCTCTCTGTGTGTCAAGTTTGACACATAAAATATCTGCAAGAGATTTCCACTGCCTTTGTACCAGTATACCTTTATTCTTCGTACCAGTTGTTTCCAACGTCAGGCCACACTATCGTAAACTTTCTTTCCATAGTTCTTCTTCATGCTTTCTCTAGACTGTAGGTCTTCTTTCCCATTGGCTTTTGAAATGTAGATTTGGGTGATAGAGCTGTCTGGGTGGAGATTTCTTTCTGGTTTCTCTCGCGCAAGCGCGATCACCGCCAGACGATGTACGGGATTTCCCCATAAATTCTATTCATGTAGAAATCTGATTCACACAGCCTTAGCATTGGTGTGTTTTACGTCACATCTTCAGCACCATTTGGAGCTCTGGTGCTTATCCTTCGGGGATGTGTCCGGTTTCAGCCAGCGTTTACTCGGTCGCTCTCCGTTCTGTAGCCATCTAGTGTTTTTACGGTGTGGGGTAGCTAGCCCCATGCCCAATCTCCTTAGTCACCTCTTACGACATGCGTGGCAGGTAACAGTGGTTCTATTCTTTGCATCCCAATTTAGGCGCTTTCTGTTTTGATCTCCCTCCTTCACAAAAATAGTTACTTGATTGACCTCACTCCTTTACCGATGAAACCATTTCCATAACAATATTTTTACAGGAATCGGTTGCCTGCTCTTGTCCAACCTGGAGGACCAGGAAGTCACATTTTTTCTGTCCCCTATTCTTCAACCTGTTTCTTTCTTTCTTTTGTCGTCACACTGCTACCGGGTTGTTGTCCCGGGTCGTGTTTTCTGTTTTGTCTTGCGCTGTTCTGGTGGCTTGTGTGATTGTTATCTTTGCTCTTTCACAGGATTCTGCTACGCCATCTAACCATCTTTTCCGTGGTCTTCCTCTTGCCTTCTTTCCCGATGTTCTGTTGTAGAAGACTCTGTATACTGTGGAGCTTGGATGCATTCTTATTAAGTGGCCAAACCACTTCATTCTTTGTTTCTCTATGTAATTCAAGCACGGTTTGTGCCAACTTTCTTTCTTATGCTGATGTTGGTGATTCTTGTCTTTTCTTGTGTTGTTGGTAACTTTTCGCAGACAACGCATTTCACATGTAGTTATTGTTTTTTACTGCGCTTTGCTCAATGTCCATGTATGGCTCTGGTAACATAAAGTAGGTATAAAAAGGCTGTTGATCATCTGTTGCTTAGCTGCCTGTGAAATTTGTGGGTGATGGAAAACAATGGGGCAAGCTGGTAGGTTACAGCATTTGCTTTTTTGCACTCTAGCCTCTATCTAGTCTTCCGTCTTCTGTGAATATGCTTCCTAAGTATTCAAATTTTGTCACTTGGTTTATTTTAGTGTCATTGACATGGATGTCTAGATTATTATGTTTTCTTCCCATATTCATTATTTCTGTTTTAGTGTTGTTGATTTTCATGTCATGATTTATACAATTTTTGTTCAAGGGTGTCAATATGATGTTGTAGATCTTGTTCATTTTGATGTATCAGGCACTGATCATCTGCAAACAGCAGTTCATTTATTTCATCATTATCTGAATTTGACTCTGAGTTATTTTATCCATATATGTAATAAAGAGGAGTGGTGAGAGGACACAACCTTGTCTAACACCTGATGTAATGGAGAACCAGGCGTAATTCCTTCTTGTCACTGTTTGCTATCTTGAATGAGGCCATATTTGCCCATATTCTTCCTGTTGCCCTTATTTTCACCTGTTTACCTTAGCAAAGCTCCTGTCAGCATAGCTTTTGCATCATGGAAGCACGAAACTCCCACAACTACAGATAGTGACCTTTTGAAACATACAAAGAAATACAACAAAATGTAAATGTTGATTGAGTGAACATTATAGTCGTCAGACATGAATCTATAGATAATACAGTGTCACTGCAAGCAGTATAAGAAAATAGATATCACAGCTGAATAATAAATGATAAACTTAGAATGTTGAGTCAGAAACAAAATGAGTGAGAAGTGTTTGGTTATTAGCTAATTCATTAAAGTGTTCATGTAAGAAAACACTGACTTTTCCTTTTGTTTGAACTAATCAAATATTTATTATTCTCAGAGAACATGCTCCTTCAATCATTTTTATGGATGAGATTGACTCCATAGGATCTTCACGTTTAGAAAGTGGATCTGGAGGTGAGAAATATGCTTACTCAAAATTGTCATTCTCTTAAAAGTCCTTACCAAATAAATGTGGTGTATATAAGTTTTAATCAGGTGACTACATTGTGAGCAATTGTATCCATTTCGAGCATTTGTATCCATTATACTATAATAATAATAATTCCTCTCATAATGTTATACCTTACATAGGGCCTGTGAGCAATTTCTCCATGCTACTCTATCCTGGGCAACTCGCTCAATCTCCTCATGGAACGGGAGAACCGATATTTCTTGCCTCTCTCAGCGAAGTTCGTTTCTGAGTCTCCTTAGATATATTATAGCCTAAAAAATATTTACCAAAAATCAATCATGAAAATGCCCATACCCATGTTGGGTGGTTTGCTAGTTTTTTCAGACTTACTCCTAGTTTTGCTTGTTTTCAGACATCAACTTGTTACTGCTAAAGTAGTGGTCAGATTTACATTCAGTAGTCTTTCACCTATTTTCCTTGGTGTCACTTGGTGTGCATATGTCAGTAGAGTCTATCTAGTACTTGTTAAACTGGTGGTATCATCAAATAGCTTGTCCTGAGCAGAACTTTGCCACCCTAACAGTCCTTCTGATTTTCTCTCTAAAAAGTCTCTGCAGCCCTCATCTGAAATCATCAGTTATACCCTGAATCCATTTCTCCATAATCTTCCTCTTCTCTTGCTGGATGCCTCCTTCCAAAATGGTCCTCTCCAACCAATTTTGTCTTTTAAATGTCAAAAATTTTCTTATTTGTAACATCGCCAGTTTTCTTTAATTTTGAGTTCTTCTGGATATATCTATTTGTTCTTCTGTCCATGGTATACAGAGGACTCTTCTGTAACACATATTCAAAGGCACATATACATTTTTCACTGCCTTTTTAATGTCCATGACTCACACCCATATGTTGCGGCTGGAAATATGCATGCTTTAGCATTCTGATCTGTATTTTTCCTATCAGTTTATTCCAAAATGTTTCTTTTGTAAGGCCATGTAAAATAAATTTCATGGACCAGTATGGTCACTGCCAGGAAGGAAATCAATGGCAAACTACCTTCCAAAAAATGCCTAGATCACAGTAACAGTAGAATACAACAAACTGATGGTACTTCAGCCTATTGTGCCTGTAAGCAGTTTGAAAGATGACAACCTGTTCTTCTCTATCCAGTTGGTAGTAAGCATCTTTTTAAGATTACGTTCTGATTTGGCACATATAATTTTGGTGTGAACTGATTATGTATTGTATTGGTGGTATTGATATGGCATATTTGAAAGATACTTCAGTGACTTCCTTTGCTATTCAGGTGACAGTGAGGTTCAGAGAACCATGTTGGAGCTCTTAAACCAGTTGGATGGTTTCGAACCAAAACAAAATATTAAGGTTAGTGTGGTTAGCTCACCTGAGCAGTAACGCCTTTTATCTGATGCTATGTAGAGTGATATGACACTATGGTTTCTTGATGAGGAAATCATTTTTGTTGCGAACGTTCAAGGAAGTGGGTGTTTCATTCTCAGAAGCTCGTCGCTTAGTGTACAATATAAGGAGATTTGATTGATTGATGTCATGATCATTGCACATTGGTTAGTAACCATGTGTGCTTTGATCTCTTATTTATACATGATCTCAGTGTATGTATACAGACTGCATAACAACAAAATGGGTCCTCTGTAATTTTGGGTATTGTGAAAATTTTTAATTTTGTGAGGTTAATGGTTTTTTAGCCAATTTTTACCAATTTTCAACTACCAATGGTTCTCTTGTAGGCTCATCTTGAACTCCGGACCTGCGTTATAGCATTGTCTCTTATCGTACTAGGAACTTGATCTCGCCTATACTGAGGTCATGGATCACTAAAAAATAGTCACATTCGTTTCATGTGGGAAAGCAAACAGTACTATTGAGCGAGAGACAAATACAGTATCTCAACATCACAGAGACCCTCGAGGAAGATAGTCTTTCTACTCGGATTGAATCACTTACAACTAGACCAGCATTCATAATGCTGGATTGCATAAACTGGGCCATTGCCTCTGGGAGTGTACTCCTGGCAAGAGATTATCTCCACAGGCATTTAAAATATGGATCACTTGAGCCTGCAATGCTGAGATACACCCAAGCTACTAAGGAAAAACAGTTGTTATAATGAATAATACATTCACTAGGAGAAAGTTATACAGCTAAATAAAATAATGTGGACTGGATAAATCTTCTTCCAGTGTGAATTCAGGTACCCGATATTAGGGATGAGAGAAAACAACCAGTGCACTTACAAATTGTATGCATAGGAGTTTCAGGCTTGTGAATCCCAGTTGCTGACCAGATTGAGAGAGATGGATGCCGATATTGGTATAGCCGGAAAAGAACAGCATACCAAATATGCACAAATATTGATTAATCAACATCGAACTTGTATATTGGGCCGCTGGATGCTGCCGGATTTATTAGGGTGGAAATCAGAGCACCTATGGACATGTCCAGAGGGCTGTGATGATGGTCCTCATGTAACTGATAACTGATTGTATAGTAAAATGCAACTAAAGAGGGATATTCAGGGAGCTAGCAACCGTGCATGAAAATTAAATTGATACAAAAACCAGCACATGTGTACAGTGACACAGACACCTTGTAGGAAATCAACTGTGGTGACTCCATGCTCCTGTTATAATAATATAATAATTCCTCTCGTACCGTTATAGTTACATAGGGCCTGCAAGTAATTTCTCCATACCGCTCTATCCTGGACAACTCGCTCAATCTCCTCCATGGAACTGAGACTGATATTTCCTGCCTCTCTCAGCAAAGTTCGTTTCAGGGTCTCTTTAGGTCGACCTCTCTTTCTTGAACCCTTTGCATGCTCCTGTTATATCAGAAAAAAATGATTCTTTAGTAGAACAAGCACGATATTAGTGTCACAGCGAGTGAGTCCATAGAAATTAGCTTTTTTATTTATTTCTATTTTGGTGTGTTATTCATGTTTGTTTGCTGCTATTTGTGTTATAACTGAGCGCTCACATGTAACAAATATGCTTTTATTGCTTAACATTGTTTTTAAACCACTCTTAATGAACATGTGTTTTTGGTGTGCTTAAATTAGGTGATCATGGCCACAAACAGGATTGATATTTTGGATTCTGCTCTTCTACGTCCTGGAAGAATTGACAGAAAGATAGAATTTCCTCCACCAAATGAAGAGGTTTGTTACTTTTCAGTTGCTTGTATTATTAGTCATTACTATAGTTTTCTTGTTAAAATATGTTGTACTCAACCCTATAAAATCAACGTGAGACAACATGCATTAATAATCTAGTTCACGCACAAATATTTTGTAAATCATGAATATGGAGAATGTGGAATGTGCTAGAGGAATACAACAGAAATCATGTTGTCTGTGTGGAGATTAAGAGAATGCTACTCCGCAAACTAGTGTTAAGGCGAACAAGACATGCTTCTTATCTTCTCCTTTTCCTCTACTATTTCTCTCCTCTCCCCTCCCCTCCCAAATCGAAGACAGAACATGTCAGCCTGCCGGCAGGGGATACCCAGCAATGAATATGGAACATGTGCACATGATAAAGTTATTGACTGTGCTCAGATATCTTCCACAAAATAGGGCTTGTCAATCATCACTGGATTCATGTAGACAACTCTTCTCTCTGTTTGAACTATAAGAATCTGATCACATAAGAAGTAAGGTGTTTAATTGCATTACCTATCAAGAAACTGTATGCAATTGTAGTTTTTATATGATATTATGACAAGTTGAAGAACTGCAGTTAGTGATCAATATTCTGAAAGTAGAGACAGAAGATATCTTCAAAGCAGACCAGAAAAAAGAGCTACAGTTTACGAACTATACTCCAAAAGCATAGCTGATTACCTCAGACTAAACACTTTGGTGAATACATAGTGGTAGTATGTGAATGCAGTTATCGTATTTTAATTCACATTTGCATAATTTCAAATTTATAGAATGAAAATTAGTAACAGTGAATTTTAAAAATCTGATTCTCATTAACTAGGCTCGTCTTGACATCTTAAAAATACACTCCACAAAATGAATCTCACCCGAGGAATAAACCTGCGCAAAATTGCTGAGATGATGCCTGGAGCTTCAGGTGCAGAGGTCAAGGTAATTAGAATCTTTTCAGTGCTTATAGTATTCTCATGTGTGTCTTTTTATTAGTGTTTTGTATTTATGATGAAAGTGTGTGTTAGATGATGCCCCTTAAGATATCTTGTACAGAGAGATCACTTCTGATAGGAGAACAGTCTGGTGGTCTTTCCTTCGCTGCAAGGATATCTGCAAATGAGACTTGGCAGTTCTACCTCTGAAGTCGGACAAGGCATGTCCACCCTTGTGGTAACGGGCCCAAGGAAGCAAAGAATAGTACCACTGCGACCTACAAGGCATGTCATTAGAGGCGACTGATGTAGGACCTAGGAAAGCTACCCTAGTAAATAAAAAGCATTGCATAAATTAGATATGCTGGCCTACTTGTAGGTGCATAACTGGCAGAACATACAATCGCTCTTAGGCTCAGATCACATACAAATCACAAAGAATGGTTAACAAGTGGTCGATATGGAGTGTAAGAAGAAGAAGAGGACCAGACACGCCTGTACAGTGGGGAACACTGAAAATAAGGAAAGCATGCCTTCACGCAAAAATCAGTGAAATAGCCTTACAAGACTATGCCTGAATTCATAGCGTGCGAACAAAGAAGACTTGGCCGTGTTTGAAACAAATTAAACAAATTGGGAAGAACTTGCTAGGAACATCTAGTTGAAAACAATTTCTGAATGCTGGTCTGAGAACAGGAAATTTATATTATTTTTAAAGGCATGGGTCTGTTTTCAGCTTTCATATTTGACATTTGTGTTCCATGGGTGCCTCAGTTACCTGTGAAGTATTAGTTCATTTGTTTGACTAGTTATCATTATGATGGCAGAGTTCTGTGCTTCCCCTTGGGTTCTTAACATTCTGAACTCTTTATTTACTAATGAAGAATTTCAAGTTTCATTAATGTAACCATAAAATACACTAATGATTCTCCAACTCTCTAGGGTGTGTGTACTGAAGCTGGCATGTATGCTCTCAGAGAACGCAGAGTTCATGTAACTCAGGAGGACTTTGAGCTGGCAGTAGCTAAGGTTTGTTGATAGATCATGTCTAACTTGATTTGTGTTTGTTAATGTTTTTTAGATGTAGTACTTATGAGTGGAGCATCTGGCCGAATGCATTAGAGTGTGGCTTCCATGTGGGAGGCTTGGGTTCAATCCACAGTAATGCCATTGAGGGTTTTTTGTCGAGGGCATAAAGAAAACACCCTAACCTGAACAGTTTCGCTGCAACTGCACTAGACATGCGGCCATTAAATTCCACATGCTCATGTACCTCCTGTCGACACTGCCCAAAAGAAGTATTACAGGCAGTAACGACAGTACTTATATAATTTGAGTTAAGAAGTTACTAATGAAATAGGAGCTTATAAGATAATAATAGAATTGGAACTAAGCAGGTACTAATAGAATTAGTATCCCTGCAAGGGTCAGCAATTAACTCTTAGTGGACCAAGCGCCACGCTAAGTGGCGTTTGAAGTGGACGCGTTTTACATTCCGCCACGCTAAGTGGCGTTTGGTTATCAAAACGTGAAAGCGCTTGTAAAACGTGACTTTTGCCCTGGTCCACTAAGAGTTAATAGATTTATGTTAATATTAATTCTGGGACACATGGGTGTCCATGGCAATGAGAGAGCAGACAGGCTGGCTGACCCTGCCACCATAGCGGGGTGGTCAGATAATGGATAGAGCTAACATTCTAAGTGACCTCATAGGGTGGAGCCACATAGAGGACATTCATCTAATCATATCAGGACTGTCCAACATTTGTATATATTGGGGCACATCTTACTGATGGTTGTGTGGGCGACATGTGATGATTGCACTACTACAGGGTGTTCAACTTAAAAGCAGCCCCAGTGATAAATATAAATTTGCCAGGTACGCATTGCATCTCGTCTATTTACTATTTAAACCGGTTCTGACTAGCTTGTCCATTTGTTCATCGCCCCTTCCCGCACTACAATTACACACCATCACACAACTTTGACCTATACTACGTCATAACTGAACCTTCTCATTTCCATACATATATGCCAGATTAGATCCATTCACAGGCTGCTTTTAAGTTGAACACCCTGTATTACTACAACAACAACTACTGCCACTACTACTGTATATTAATATCGTTCAGATGCTGACACTTTCTCCAGCAAATAAGCAAAAGGATGAGCTTAGGGGGAAGGAGAACGGTTACAAAGTAAAACAAGATTTGCAAAAGAAAAAGATCGTGTTCATGGGAGAGCTACGAGAAAACTGAAAAATTTTGTTTTCTGGAAATTTGATTAACATTAAAGTCGACAGAGTAAAACAGGACACCATGAATATTGGGCACAGCCGGCCACAATAGCCATGTTGGACAACGCTTATCTAAACCAATCCACATCAGCAGCTAGATTACAAGAGCTTGTGTTGAAAATTGGATTTTCTACAAAAAGCAGCATAACAGGCTTATGAGTAGGCTCATCAGTCAACATCAAACTGGTACGGTTAGTCACTGGACGCTGTTGAAGATATTGTAAAGAAGATTGGAGCATCTTTAGACATGTTCTTAGTTCAATGAAGATATTCCAAATTGAAACAGAATTGTAACTAAGCAGGCACTGATATAATAAGAACAAAGAATAAGCTAATCTAAAGGGTCTTTCTTCTGTGGAAACCCATCACTCCAATTCTAACATTATTTTTGTTTTATGACTATCAGCACTATAATACTCATTTTTATGCTTTTGTCCATTAGATAAAAATTATCCCCATATTAAATAATTTGAATAGCATGTTTATGAGGCTGTTGTTTAAAACTCTGTATAGATTGAACATGGGATCCATCACTTCTCTACCTTGTTTTTTGATACGTTGTCTATACTTGTTACGTATATATATAAAATATGGAAACATGAAGTACATTAGTTTTACTAAACACAACTAGTGGTGTGTTGCCGATGCTCGCAAGGGGAGCAAAGAATAGTAACACTGTGACCTTCAAGGCCTGTTGTAAGAGGCAACTGAGGTAGGGGGCTAAGGAAGCTACCCTAGTAAATAAAAAACGTTGCAGAAATCGTATGTGCTGGCCTACCTGTAGGTGCATAACTGGCGCAGCGTACAATCACTCTTAGATCACATACAAATCAGAAAGAGTGGTTTAACAAATGGTCGATATGGAGCTTTTGTTTGAAGACAACAAAAACAAGATAAGCGATGTTTCTACCAAAGGGTCTTTATTAAGCTAAGGATACAAGACCATGGTTTCTTAATTTTTGCCTTTAGTGCATAGTTTTACTGTATTCTACCCTTTTGATAATAATACATGTGGATATACATCACATCAGCAGATTTTATATTTCACAGACATTAACTAACCATCTGATTCTGAAATATTTGTGATATTTTTTCAGATCATGTTGAAAGACTCAGAAAAGAACATCTCCATCAAGAAACAATGGAAGTAAAACAATAATAGTATATAATGTGTGCTGGAAATAAAAACAAGACCTACGTATCTCATGAAAAATAAAATAATAAAGATGTGTATGCTGAAATGGTAATTTTTGTTGACATATAACATTACATAACTGTTGAAAGTCTAGCAGCAATTGTGTTTACTTGGAATCGTATGATCAACATCTAGGAATCCATCGTAAGTTATGTTATTTTTTTTTCACCAGTAATGACTGACATCATTTTTTGGTACAGTGTATAGTCTAGTTCTATTCTTCTTCTTTATTAATCCAGCAGTACTTGAGCTCTTGCCCTTCGGCCCATTGCTATGTAGTGGTATCTGCATGTATTTGTAAGTTGTTCTTTTGTCTGGCCTTGGAGGAAGGAGGATCTTCTTGACGTCATCTAGTGCTTGACACCTGAAGAGTGCCGGTTAACGGTTTCATGATGTGCACTCAGCTGGCACTCTGGAGTATGTTTTGGTTGAATTCTGTTCACATGATTATTTGTGTTGGGTTTGGAGTCTAAAAACGGTGCTCTGATCTCTTGTAAGGTGGTTGATGTTGTCTCATTCTATTAAACCAAACACATCTTGATTTCTAATCAACTTAAATATTGCTCCCATCTTTTCTCTCTGTATCAGATATGAAACAGTTTACTAGTTATGTCACATTGTGATGCTTGTAACAAAAAGTTGTAAATCTTCTCTTGAGTGTGTCATGTATGAAAGATGTTGAAAATGTGCATTGACGTTTGTTTGTTTTTAAGTAAGGTAAAAAAAATGGGCTGTATTGTGTGTGTTTTTTTTATTTCGGGAAATGAATAGTGATATACATAAATTTGTGTTAGTTGTGTATGGAAAAACATATATGTGCTTTTGAATATAAGTGTTACAGAAGAGTGAGTCCTCCGTATATCATGGACAAAGACGAGAGCAAATAGATTTATCCAGAAGGAACTCAAAATTGAAGAGAACTGGCTGATGCTACAAATAAGAATGAGAAAATTGAAGTATTTTGGACATATAAAGAGACACAAAGGGTTGGAGAAGAACATCATAGAAGGAAGCATCCCAGCAAAGAGAAGAGGAAGACCATGGAGATGGATTTTGGATGAAATGATGGTTTGAACATGACGGTTGTAGAGCGGGACATGTGGCCTGCAGAGAGAGAGAGAGAAATTCCGAAGGACTGTTGGGGTGGCAAAGTTCTGCTCATGTCAAGCTATTTGATGATGATGAGTTATGTATGAATTTGTGAGGTATATATTGTTAGCAACTATCTGTGCATTAAAAATAGTTGAAATGATAGTACTTCCCGGGTTTTGTTTTAATTCATAAGAACAACTAGTAGAAATTGAGATCACAACACTCAGGTCATAAGTGCAATGTCCCTTTCATCTTACTAATAGTGTAAGATAATTTCCACATCTCCAGTGGTGGTTTAAAATTTCCCCTTAACTCAAAAACATGGTACTTATTGTCAGCTTTATACACAGACGGATCATCAGACACGACAGCGAGGAAAGGAGGGCCGGAACCATCATCATACTCCAAGATGGCACTACACTAACAAATTCAAGTGCCACTGGAGAACTATCAACAAATTTTAGAGCCGAACAACAGGCAATTGTGGATGCCTCAAAAATACTGCAGCAAAGAAACATCCAAAACAACAAACTTGTCTTCCTTTGCGACTGCTTGTCAGTCCTGCAGGCCACACAAAGGGAACCACAAGATAACATGGAAAGAGAGCTAACACTACAGCTAAACAAGCTCTCAGAACACAACAAAATTACTCTCAGTGGATACCAGCCCACTGTGGCGTTCCAGGAAATGAGAGAGCAGACATGCTGGCTAAGGAGGGAACAAAACTTACACAACAGAAACACCCAGTATCACTACCAGAAATCAAGACACATATCAAAAGAAAGTACAAAGAGGTATGGAGGCAACAAACCCACAGCAAACACCCACAAGATCCCATCAGCAGACTAAACAGAAAACAGCACACAACAATCTTTCGCCTAAGAACAGGTCACTGCAGGCTCAACCGCCACATGCACAGAATAAAGCCTGCTCAGACTGCACAGTGTGCATGCCAGACAGAAACACAGACTCCAGAGCACATCCTGCAGTCATGTCCATCATACATACACCAACGAAATGAAACATGGCCTCATGAACAAAGCATACAGACCAAGCTATGGGAACTCTCGAAGAACTCCAACTGACATGCAGCTTCATAGAGGCAACCCATCTCATGATTTAGGCGAGCATCGAAGCGAACGCAAAGAAGAAGAAGAAGAAGATTGTCAGCTTGGTGGACTGGAGAGTTGACTGTATATGGATGCACTAACTTTAGAGCAGAGGTAACAGTAGTTCATGCTGAGTCTTAAACAATAAAAAGGTGACACCCTATACAGTTGTTGTTCAAAGTGACTCATGGTCAATATTTCAAGTTATCCCAGAATTAAAACAAGACAGGTTCATTCACAAAATGAAACTCAATATTGGATTGTTGTCCAGAAAAATGGAACTAGATATGCTGTGGATCCACGCTCGCTGTAGTATTCCCAGAAATGAGAAGATAATGGTAAGAAATGGAATAAACATTAAACAGTCTCATCTATTCCCGTACAACAAAGAAGTAATGATTATTCTTAAACAATCCATGAAAATGAAGTGCACTGAAATAAACAAAGACCAAGGGCTCTGAGAAATTTACAAAGATAATCAAGCTTGAAAAGGACTGTTTAGTCCAACTGCACAAAATTGATCTCAGCCACTTATGACTGCAGAACACCCAGGCAGATCCCAGAACACTTCTTGCAAGACTTTCCCTTGTCTGTCAAAGAACAGAAATCTGGTTTAATGGAGTAATCCTTCAAGATAACTGTGAAAGGTTGACAAATACCTTATGTGTCCTGTTTGCAATACTTGTTCTTCTTCTTTGCGTTCGTTCTTCGACCAATTTTAATCACTCTTTGTGATATGTTTGATCTTTGCCAAGAACGTGTATACGTTGCATATTGGTTTGATAGGCCCTAAACGCATAGACTTCTACAGACTTCTACACATGCATCCGATTTCAGCCAAACCTCCTTAGTCGCCTCTTACGACATGCGTGGCAGGTAACAGTGGTTCTATTCTTTACGCCCCAATTTGGGCCCCGGTAACCACTCGGACGGCATACTTGTTGACATAGAAGTTGATCGCAGAAGAATGGAATATTATATCCCTCTCTATCTCTTATGCCTTTTCAACCAAGTCTTCCTCATCATTAGCTATCTCATGCAACTCCTTCACATCGTCATGCATGTTCTCTCCAGCTCCAGAGTCTTTGGTGCACAGTATCTCTCGTTCTTTTCATAAGCATCTCATTTGTGACCTCATCATACCATCTCTGTTCTGCACAGACACCATGTGATGAATGTTTACAATTTATTAGTTATTGTTTTAGTCATTCTCCATGTTTGTGACCCATGCAACAGAACTGCTTTAACATTGAAGTTAAATATTCTACTTTTGGTTCCACTTCTAGTTTTTCTGCATTTATTTCATTATTCGTTTTTACTCACAGATTTTCATTTTATTCCCGTTGGAATATATCTCTGTCGTAGTCTATATGTAGTGTGCTGTGCAATTTGTCACTCCTGTTTGTATCGTTTGCTTGATAAAGACCTTTTGGTCGAAACATTGCTGTGTATTGTTTTTGTATTTTGTAAAACTACAGTACTTTGTTATTACGTGTTTCGCTACTTTTGGTTCTAGATTTGATTTCTTTATCTTCCACAATTTTCCTAGTGGGATGAAAGTGCCTCTTGCATTCTTACATTTCTATCAATTCTTCCTTCTTTGTCTACATTGCTTCCCAAGTATGTGTATGATTCTACTTCTTGAGATTGGGTTTCAGCCAGGGAGACCAAGTTGTAGTTTGTTTGGTTAATTCTCATCATCTTTGTCTTTCCTCTCAATGTTTTCCCTAATAGTTGTGACGTGTGGCCTCCATTGAAGTGTTTGGTTTATCTTGTGTGAGGGAGATTGCAGCGCTAAATCATCAGGGAAGTCCAGATCCTCTAACTGCTCTGTCAGAATACAGTGAATTTCCTCTCTCATGATAGTTAATATTAACCTTCATAATACAGTCTATAGTTGGTAAGAACAATAAAGATGATAGTAGGCATCCCTGTCACACTACTATTTCTATTCCAAAAGCATCAGTTTTGCTTCTTGAAGAACTCTACCTTTCATATCTATATATGTTGCCTTTACTAGCTCAATCATTTTGTGGGGGATCCTATAACTTGTCATCAATTTTCAATTATTTCTCTAATATTCAAAAAATAACAATCGCAAAAAACAACTACATGTGAAATGCAATGCCTGCGAAAAGTTACCAGAAAAGAGTCATCAACATAAGCATGAAATTTGGGACAGAACCTTGCTTAAACTATATTTGAGAAATAAAGAGTGAAGTGGTTTGGCCACTTAATAAGAATGCAACCATACTTCACTGTATACAGAGCCTTCTGCATCGGGAAAGAAGGCGAGAGGCAGACCACAAAGAAGATGGGATATCTCTCTTTCTTGCGTTCGTTCTTTGTTACCATTTTTAACATTCTTATTGTGATATATAAACAACATTTGCCAAGACCGGTTGTTTACGTCACATCTTCAGTACCATTTGGAGTTCTGGTGCTTGTCCTTCGGCAACGTGTCCGAATTCAATCAGCGTTTACTGGGTTCACTCTCCGTCAGCCTTTGACTGTCTCCAGCCGACCTGCAAGGCAGCCGGTTAAGATGGGATATCAGAATCATGTCAAAAGCAAAAATAACTATCACTAGAGCAGCGTAAGACAAAATCAGAAAATCACAACTCTGAGCAACAATCAATAACAGTGTGATAACAAAAGGAAGAAGATTTTAAAACACATGATATATTGCCTCTCGACACTAACATATACATTCATATATAAGGACACGTTCAGTCTCGTATCCATGGTTACTCAACTGTAACATACATACTTTATTCCTGCTTATCTACTTTAGGAAGTCACTTTGTAGCACTGGGGACATTTCAGGATGGAGGAAAATAGCAACAACAAAAATTATTCATGATGGAGAAAGTTGTTGATTGACAACATCAAGAGCTGATTTGAAAAGTTAAAGACACAGAATTCTGGCGGGTTTTTTTATCTGATGTCTCTACTGTAACATCCTTATGGACCTATTGGGTTATGGATCTTATTATTAGGGAGTTGAGCATTATCAAAGAAAAGTTTCATAGGGTTATATCAGCATGTGCAGTCTGTTCAACTTATTGTCTCTGTGGCGAAGTGGTTAAGATGCTTTGCCTTGCCATCTGGAGGTTTTGAACCCTATCATTCAGTCCACATGTGCATTTTTTCCAGAGATTCCTAGGATTGTTGCTGGAGCTATGAAGTTTGTGCAACACTCTTGGCAAGTGTCATGCCATTTTTGGCAGAGAGGAAGGAGGAGATACCCAGTGCAATGTTGAACCTTCACCTTTAAATCCTTAAACTTAATCTGTTGCAGTGTCTATTTTTTTGTGTGTGTTTTTTTTTTGCTGCCACACAAATGTGATGTGGCTTTTCTTCAGTGAAGAAAAATATATTGTCTCAGGGCAGTCTCACTGTTCTCCTTGTTAATTGTTATATGGAGTTTTTTTAATTATAAGTATCAGCGTTATTTATATATACACCATCTCTTTTCTCTGAGCATTCAAAACACTTCATCTATGTTTTATGTTTCTTCATCTTTCCAGAAAAATTATTGCTTTTCAATGATTTTTTTCAATAAATTACTAATAATTTTTCCAGAAAACTGACCGATGGTCTATGTCTCTGCCATAACTTACCTTTAGAAATTACATACTTCTTCTGCATTCTCACTAGACTGGGATATAGATTCTCTAATAAAGGCTGTGGTCTGCCTCAGATTATCAGACATGCCATACAGTTTGTCTTATACATGAGCCACCTCTTTCTTCTCAGGTCTGCATACTGGGGGCAGTTCTGTAGGGTATGTTCTGTTGTCATACTCGCCGGGGCACAAGTCAAATTACATACAAGAACTAAGTTTATAGTTCGTGTCACATTTGTACAACCAAATCATGTCAAATCAAACCAAATCAAAAAGTGAAGAAGGGGCGAGGGTGTGGTGTGCTACGATATACTTTTTTCACTTTTGCTGACAGTAGTAATTAGAAAATTGATTTTCAGTCCTGATTTAAATAAAACAGTACTTTGCTAAAGAACTTGGTCTTATATTGCTTATGCTTGATGTTTCATATTCCTAGACTTGGATGTACCAGATTTGGAACCTCGTAGATCGTCGATATCTTATGGTCGACAGCGATTTATCATCTTTAGGTAAACCCATATATATTCCTCTTGTACCGTTATATGTTACATAGGGCCTGCAAGTAATTTCTCCGTACCGCTCTGTCCTGGGCAACTAGTTCAATCTCTTTTATGGAATCGAGTCCGATATTTCTCGCCTAATAATAATACTGAACTTTCCCTGCCATTCTTTGGAGTTTTCCAAATATGCAAACTTAACATATATTATCATGGGGGAGAAGTGGATACTACCTCAACACAATACATCAGCTTTGTCCAACTCGGTTCCCGTGGGTGCCATGGTGTCCGTGTCATACATTTATGCGTCCTTTTTACTCTGCCGGTTTTAATCATAATCAGGATGTCTATTTTTTTAACAGTTTTCTGGATTTCGTATCACTTCAATGAACACGATCTTCTCGCTTTTGCAATCTTGTTTTTTTTTTTAAACCATTCTACTGCCATTTAACCAGACCCGTCACTTTTTCACTGGAGAAAGCGTCTACATATGAACTATATTCTTCTTCTTCTCCTTTGCGTTCATTCTTTACGACCAATTTTAATCACTCTTTGTGATATGTTTGATCTTTGCCAAGACGTGTATACGTTGCACTTGGTTTGGTAGGCCCCTAAACGCATAGACTTCTACACGTTTAGGACACATGCATCCGATTTCAGCCAAAACTCCTTAGTCGCCTCTTACGACATGCGTGGCAGGTAACAGTGGTTATATTCTTTACACCCCAAATTTGGGCCCCGGTAACCACTCGGGCGTGAACTATATTAACATTACTATTAGTAGTAGTAGTAGTATTGTAATAATTACATGGCAGTCGCAACTCCAAACACATCAATCAGATAAGAACTTCAATATATAAGAATGTTAGACAGCACAGCAATATAGAGTTTTGTGAGAAGAATATACGTGATCCAGTAAAGTAAAAAAAAACATTCAAGGATACTCCCAAAAAGTGATAATCATCTATAAATTACTTAATTTGCATCTTATCTTATCTTAACCACATTTGCCGTGAAGCGGCGTGGGGAGAGTTAGTTTGCTATCTTGTTCCAGGTGTGTTGCGCTTAACGTTGTCAGTCCATGCTTTCGCAGGGACTCTGAGATGTTATCTATCCATCGTGTTCTTGGCTTGCCTCGTGCTCTGCGCCCTGAGTGTCGATTATTGTAGGCACATGATGGTAGTAAATGTGGTTCCATTCTCATTAGATGGCCGAACAACTTGATTCTTTGCTTCTCGATGTACTGTATGCATGGTATAATACCAACGATGCTTCTGATATTCTTGTTTCTCACTCTATCTCTCCTTGTAAAGTTGACAGCTTTTCGTAGACATCTCATTTCACATGTTGTAATCTTTCTTTCTTGTGTCTTAGTCAGGGGCCATATTTGGCACTGATAGCAGAGAGTTGGAATAAATATGCAGTTTATCAGTTGTCGTTTGACTGCCATGTTAATGCTTGGATGTTTTAATAGTGGTGACAGTTGGTATTTCACAACGTTTGCCTTCTGGCATCTAGTTTCGATTTCTCTGTCCATCTTTCCATCTGCTGTGAATATACTCCGAGATATTTGAATTCTGGAGTCTGTTGTATTTTTACATTATTCACTTGTATATTTAGTTGACCTGTTGACCTACTTATTGTCATGACTTCTGTTTTGGAGGTGTTAATTTTGATGTCATATTTTTCGCATGTCGATGGAGGGGAATTTACGTGTTGTTGAAGTTTGTGTTCGTTGTTGTAAATTATACTCTGATCATCTGCAAAGAGTAGTTCGTTTATTAAATTGTAGTTGTTATTGAGGTTGTTATCTGTCTTGGTTTCTTGCGTTATCCTGTCTATGTAAATATTGAAAAGTATTAATTTGCATGTGCAAGCTAATATAATATAGAAAATATATTAATACGGAAAAGTAAATGGCCGAAATGAGAGGGATAAGGAAAGGCGGGAATGAAACAGAAAGAGAACTGGGCAATAAATCTATATATATAATCCTTAAAGTTCGGATGTGCTGTCCTGGTATACCAACCTCAGTTTACATCCAAAATTCACCAAACTTTCTGCAAAATTTTATCAGGAAAAGTTCAGATCTACTAAAGAAAGTTTCGACATCGGGTCAATATTCGTTTAAAAAATAAATAAAACCCAAACTGATTGTTTTATTCGACTTTAATTTTTTTACATTTCGGTAGGTCCAACATGTGGTGAAGAAATGATACTACAGTCAAAGGGATATAATCACTAAATTCTTGTTGACCACTACAATATAAGCATGGACTACGTCCCTTAACGTGCCACGAAGTTATAATAATAAAATCGTGGCATATGCTTCACAGAACGTAGCCATCAAACACAGTAAACGAGTCGTTGATTTTATAGGCACCTCTTATACGTTCAGTAGTTTGCCATTGCTTTCAGATCGGCGAGGTCTATTTTTACATTTTATAAAAATCCCACTCAAACGAAGTTGTTTCCACACATGTTTACCTTGGGGTTTGAATCAGGTACGTTTGGGTTTGTGATCGAGTTTACTACCCAAATAAAACTACTCAATCAAACTGAAGGACGCAAAGGTGCTACTTTAAATTAGACGTGAAGCATGGGGACTGCCTAGAGTAGTTGATAGTAGCTCGGCCTGCTAGCTGTGAGACGCCTCATAGCTCGGGTTCGATCCTACTGTCCGGCATTTGTTCAAGTCCCCTGGTCTTACTCAGGACGATAACTTGAGTACCTCTGAAGTCGGAGAAAATCTGCCTGTATGGCGAGGAATACTAATTACGAGTACATTGAGCACACGGCTGCCAGTGTAAAGTAATTTACAATGTGCACGCTGCTGCCATTGTTAGAAATTGGAAAAACAGATTTTCACGCAAAAATCAGTTTCAGAGATGGAACTTCGTCTGAGTTGAAAGCGGACGAAAAAAAAAAAAAAAGACGTGAAGCATTACAAGAATCACCATAACCTTTAAAATCGCTTATCGAAGACAGTCGATTCAAACCACTTCTTAAAAATTATCAGAAAATACAATTCATGTTTTTTTTAGATGACATCTCTTGAAACGGCTTACCCAATTCCTCATCAAGGATTAATAAAATTTCACCTGTGCGAAGCCGGGTTAATTTGCTAGTTATAAATAAGTAACACATAGATCTTATAAAAAGATTGTGCTTGAACTTCTCGCACGAGCTTGCTGAAATCTGGTGGTAATTTTCTAACTGAAATATGCAATGTACTATCAAGATTAACACAGGGTTACCGGAGAAAAAAGAATCCCGTAATTTATCTTTCCATGAAAGTACGACATTCTTTGTCTCTTGCTTCATATTGCCTTTGTGTAACTTTCTTTTCTCCAATCCTGTTTTCCTCACATTGTCAGGATAAGAAGAGATTTCTAGAACAGGATTTTTCTGTGCACTTCACATACAGTGTCTTTCGTCGCCTCTGTTATTTCTGAGGTCCACCTTTTGTGTGGTTGGCCTTTTGCTTTGTATCCATTGTATTGGAGTAACATTGCTCTTCGAGCTGCACTGTTTGTTAGTAATTTGCTTATGTGGCCGAACCATTTAATTTGTTGTTTCTTGACGAAGTTCAGTATTGATGTTGTCCATTTTTTTCTTGATGTCTTCATTTTTAAACCGGTTTCTTCTTGTTAATCCTATCATTCTGCGTAGACATTCAATTTGTCGTACTAGTTTTCTCTATCATTTGATGTCAGTCCATGTTTCCAACCTTGTCATAATACAAATGAGTTTATACAGTGCAATTTGAGTATTGTTAGATCAAATTATAACTTTGATAGTATTAAGAAGTTTAATTGATGTAATAACTGACATTTCATTGTTTATGGAATGTAGTTTCGATAATTTAATTTAAGTCTAATGTTATAATTGCTTAAAGAAGGTGCGTTGAATAACATTTGTTGACATGTCCGTACTAAAAGTAAATATTATAAAACTAGTACACCTAATTAGATTAAACTTAAAGAATTGTTCACACATGGATTGTCTTCTTTTAAACTGCTACTTGGAAACATCTATGAATATTAGATTTAATACACTCGTGAGTATAAATATTTTATGTTTTAAAAAATAGTCATGCTACAAAATTTATATCAGCTGATGTAAATATTTTTATATTAATGTATTCATCATTCTTCTTCTTTTGCTCCGTATTCATCATTCAATTAGCATAACTTAATATATAATATGTCATCATTTAGAGAAACAGTACTAGAGTTATAAATGTTTAAACTACTTGACATTAAATGTTAAATTGGAAGAAATAAATGGTCAGAGGTAAAAAAATAATACGGCGAAAGGATAAAATGTGTGAACTTGTGACAACTGTTTACCACTTTAAATACCTTCTGATGTAACTACCATCCATTTCCACAACTCTCAGATTGACCAACCGCAGAAAATACGTCTCCTCAGTTGCTCGTTATCAAAGACTGACGACAATGTCTCACATCTTCTACGTTGGTTTCCCCAACACGTGTTTTCTGAGAACACGTATTTTCTTGTACGATCAAAGATTTGGGGACATTATTTATCAACTCTATTATATTAATTTGTACGTTGATTGAAAAACAAATTTGAATTTTGCCTTGCTTCCTAACTTAGTTTGTTTATATCAGGTGTATATTAATATATTCTCTTTCCTTATAGTAGGCCTGCAGTAATTTCTCCATACCCTCTATCCTGGGCAACTCGCTCAATCTCCTCCATGGAACTGAGACCATTTTCCTGCCTCTCCAGCAAAGTTCTTTCAGGTCTCCTGGTCGACTCTTCTTGAACCCTTTGCATCCCACTTCAATGCCTGCTTTGAAATTCGTTGATCATTTCTCCTCAAGGTGTGGATATTCACTTTCGCCATAACTTTGAGAGTGGTTAAAGGGTTGCCAATTTGACATTTTAAAGGTCAGATTCAGGAAATTTTGCCTTTTTGAAAGTGGTTGGCTTCAAAAGAAGAGTATGATCTTTTGGCCGATTTTAAGCTTTTTATCATATACACATCAAATTCTTTTCTTCTAAAAATGTGTATAATTCTTAAGAAAACATCAGTGCAATAGAAGAACAATACAGAAAAATAATTTGTGTTGATTGGAAAGAAGTCTGCCTGTGTTTGTCCGATTTTCTCAATTTTTAGTTTGCAACCCTGACGAGTGGTTATCCGTTTTCTGCTCTTTAGGCAAGAAATTAGGATTTACTTTATCAACAGGACTTCAATAACTTGCCCATGCTTATGTCAACATTTTAATTCCGATATATTTGAGTGTTTCACTTCTGTCAGTGTCTTTGTTACACATGATGACAGCAGCAGTAGGTATATTTACTATGTATTATTATGCAGTTGAGAGAAAAAACCATGTCCGAGAAGACTCAGACTGCTGAAACACTCACTCTGAATTCATATTATATTCCTAGTATTCATTCGCTTCTTTGGAATCAAAATAGTTTGAACTTCGAGAGGCTTAAACATATCATAATCATGAATGATGGTTCATGCTATAGTTTCACTTATAATTCAAGGATCTATGACAATAGATAATTCAAGTTAGTTGAAACTAGAGTTATAATAAAGTGATGTTCGTCTCAAAACTTTGTTTATGTTTATTTTTGCTTCCTATTATTATTATGATCTGGCATAAAACTTAAAGTTTTATTCAAATGTGAAATATCCACAAAGATGGCGAGATTTACAGGAGAGAGATATTCAATTCTGATTCATTTTTTGCCGTTTTCGATTTGAAATCTTCGTTCTGTCTAGTTCTTACCAATATCATGATGAATATGAATACGTAGAATCATCTTTCTGATTGTAGATATTTATTCTAAGTACTTAAAATGCTTTATAAATTAAGACACTTCTGAAAGCAATTGACACACCTAGTACTAGTAATGTATATAAGTATAGTACTATTTAGTCAGTAACTCAGAGTCAGACCCCTAAGACTGGCTAGAGTACCCGCCGGGTAGTCTTTATAATAATGTTCATTAGTCTACCGGAATAGAGGACAGTGAGTCGTGAGTTAAATGAGGAATATGAATTTAACTAAAACACTAATATTTTGTTATAAACAAAACTATGAAAGTCAAAATAACCATTGTATAAATTATAATGTATTGATAAATGTTTTGTTATCTATTAGTGTCAGTAACAATTTAATTACACTTTGAGATACTCATGATACTGACCGTAGACAATATATATGAAGGACATCAATAAACTAAAGCCACTCTTCCTTCTGTTTTGTGTTGCAGTTTCTTTCTACCGATCCACACTTTTCAATCACCTCTGTGAATATGTTTGATATTTGCCAGAAAGAACGTTGTTGCAACACATTGGGGTTTACTTTAGGCCTCCAAACCCGAAACATGACTTTCTACTACGCTTTACGGGGACATGTGCATCCGATTTCAGCCAAACCTCCTTAGTCGCCTCTTACGACATGCGTGGCAGGTAACAGTGGTTCTATTCTTTACACCCCAAATTTGGGCCCTGGTAACCACTCGGGCGACTAAAGCCACTAAAGGTAGCCTAACTTAGTAACTAGTGCTAGTAGTAGTAGTAGTAGTTTATACTTTAGGAATTCGATTAATTTTAGAAACAAAATAAATACCATACATTTCATTCAAATGATTCATAACTAAGTCTACCCCAGGCTGCATGTAGAACATAACAATACTCTCAGAGGAGCTTATAAGCACTACAAATCTTCTATCGATATACTCTTCCTGTCTCGTTTGACATATAAGGCTTCCACAACAGTTTTCCATTTGTTGACTTTCTAATAAATTGTCTCCAACTTCAGGTCAGAATCTTTCAACCACCTTTTCCATCATTCTTCTCCATGTTTTGTTTGGATATTCAGGTTTTATTTTCCCATCCATGAACCATCGGATAGCTGTCATAGTCAAAGACCACAAATCTTAGCCATAGTAAACCAAAATAAATTATCACCTAAACAGAATGAAACCCTTAGCTACCACACTGCAGAAAGTGCAGTCATTCATGTGAGATAGTACAGCATGTCCAGCTCGAATGCCAAGGACTACAGAAAGTTGGACAAGAACTTTTCCCACCGCACCCATCGGTTCATAATGTCTTTTGTGGTAGCCTCCCACAACCACAGAACGCATGCAGATTCTACAATTTAGCATTGGCTGCTCAAGAGGGAAAAATTACAGCCTTGGTCAGAAGGAGAAATTATGCATTACATAAATCAGTCAGGACACCTTGTGAGAATTGATAGAAGAGAATGCTTAGGCAGTGTCTCAACTCATCAGTTGTCCATCCAATGTGTGGCTGTCATATCTAGTCTGATTGATGGATAAGATCATCATCATTGCTCTTTGGTGAGAACTGTATGCACCGATCTGTTTCTTACACAAGACAATCTCAGTGATAGTGCAAGAACTACTTCGCCTCAGCAAAGGTCCCTGATGTAATTTTGAAGTTAGTGAAGATATTTTGTATAGAAATTTTATTTTTAATCTTTCTAATCAATTTTGCCAGGGCATCGGCTTTCCAGCCTGCTTTTCTCAATTTTTAGCTACAAGGTTTTTTACATGCTCAACTTGGGACGTGGGACCTAGGTTTTATTGCCAGTCTCCTATAGGACTAGGAACTAGATCTCACCTACACTGAGATCAGGGATAATAGAAATATCCAGATGGCTCCATAAGGGAGCAAGCAGAGTAGCTTTGGAGCGAGAGGAAAGCACCTAGCCTCTACATCACAAAGACCCCATAGCTAGTCTACATCACAAAGACCCCATAGCTAGTCTACATCACAAAGATCCCATAGCTAGTCTACATCACAAAGACCCCATAGCTAGTCTACATCACAAAGACCCCATAGCTAGTATACATCACAAACTTCTCTTTAGACTAGTACAAATAGTTTTTGTCAGAAAAATTGCTACTTAAAAGTGAATTGAGCCATTTCATATTTTTTTCTTTCATTTACCACATATATTTGTAAAAGTATATGAGTAGGTGAGAGGTCACAGAGTTCATCATTTGCTGTGTTTGTTTGAATTATTTTAGATTTTCTGAAGAAGTGGCCATGACTGAATACGTCAACATGAAGATCAGGGAAGTAAGCAATTTGACTGAAGAAGTAGCAGGACAGGTGGAAGTCAGACAGCTTACTCCAATGGTAGAAGATGATAAATGGAATATAAAAGATGGTGAGTCGGTTATTTCTCATCCTTGACACGTGGGATATGATTTACCACATGATTGTGTGATCTGTGAGGTTGTAGTCATGTGATATTTTTTTATGTTTGCTATGACATGGTAAGGATATGTGACATTGTGGTCGCCCATGTGTTGCCAGGGCCCACAAGTGGAATAAAAAATAGTAACACTGCAACATATATAAGGCATGACGTAAGAAGCGACTGGGGTAGGGGCCTAGGGAAGTCACCCTAGTAAATAAAAAGTGTAGCAGAAATCAGATGGGCTGGAATACTTGTGGGCACATAACTGGCACAATGTACAATCGCTCTTAGGCTCAGATCACACACAGATGACAAAGAGTAATTTAACAAGATGTCGATATGAAGCGCTCGAAGAAGACATTCTGGTGATGTTCATAAGTACGGTTCCAACTTCACTGCAACTGGTCACCCCATAATTGCTCCGTTCCTGTGCCAACAAAAATCACATGAAATGCTAACAACTGTGAAATGTCTTCTGTGTGAACTAATTCCAGAAATTCTGGTGATGTAATATATAACATTGCAGGGATGTGGTTTTTTTTTTCATTTTAGTGATGTGACATGTTTGTGATGTTGACTGCAATACAACCATGGTGTGATCTGTGACATTGCAGGGATACAATCTGTGACATGTTTATGATGTCGCATCTGCAACTGTCTAGAGAACAAACTTTTTAAAAAAAGATGTCCTCAGAAAGGGAATGTGTCAGCCATTATTGGCAGGGAGGAATCGACACATATGAATGACTCAATGGCCATGAAGTCTGGCCAGAAGAGAATGTTTGGCACATGTAATTACATTGGGTGGAGGAGAGGGATGCCATCCTTTCCGGTTGCTATCTATTGGCCGGAGTGTCAATTGCGTCTCCGAGTTCTGACTGTGCATATGTCTGATTTAATTCGTTAAAAACTGGTAGTTTTAATTGTATCGAGTGCAGTGTCTTTTACCATATTTTGGTGGAATGCTAAATAGTGCTCCATGCAGCGTTCCACCTGATATTTGTGGTTGATTAAAATTTCCAGTGTTTGCCTTTGAGGGTTGCAATCGTTTTTTATATTTGGATTAAAGGCTTTCCTGCCACCTGTGTACATACCTCTTATATTTCCTGTGCCAAAGAAAGCTGGATCATCATCAAGATGTGTATCCTTTATAGGATGTTGCTCTCTTTGCAGAGCATCTGAAATTCATTCTGTTCTAGCCAGTTCACCCACTTCACCGATGGTCATATTCATGGTTTATTTAATATTTTGTAGTCATCTTCTTCTTGGTCTGCCTCTGTGTCCTGGGACCCTGCCCTCTAATATTGTTCTCTCCAGGCCATTGTGACGCTTGATGTGACCAAAGTATCTAATTTTTCTGTATAGCATATTGTTTATCTGCCAATTGTCTTTAACATTCAGTTCTTTCAGGACATCAGTGTTATTTCTGTCCATGGTGTTCGTAGGATCTTTCTGTAGCATTTCGTTTTGAAGGACTGGATTTTCGTTCTTGTTTGTGTAATGGTCCATGACTCACAACCATAAGTATCTACTGGAAAAATGCATGTTCTCAGTATTTTTAATTTTAATATTTTGTCGGTGCTTTGCCACATGTTTTTCATTGTGTTTAGCTTCTTGATTGGTATTGCCAATCTTCTTGAGATCTCTTTGGTGCAGTCGCTGTTATTGTTGACTATTGAGCCCAGGTATTCGTAGCTCTCTACTTGTTGGAGTTCTTCATTGTTTATTTGGATGTTATGTGAGCCTTTTGCTTTGTCAATTGACATTATTTTTGTTTTTTGTGTATTCAAATATAGATTTTGTCCTTCCCTATGTTTCTTGATCGTCATGATTAGGTTTTCCAAACCCTCTTTGCTGGTAAATAATAATACTGTATCGTCTGCGTATCTAAGCCCTGGTATGGATTTGCCGCCTATAGTGAAAGGGTCGTAATTCACATAATTGGCATCGTCTTTTACATTCCTCATAATGTTCTTCGCATGTATGTTGAATAAGTATGGGGACAGAATACATCCCTGTCTCACATAATTCCTGCCAGAAGTTATTTGCTGAACGCTTGGTTGTGTTTTGTGCTACACATCTTGCAGATCTAAGTTTCCTGAGTCTCCAGCAAGACAGTTGGGCTATGTGCCCCTAGCTGGGAGTCTGGTTCTTGGATATCAGAAAAATTGCACTCATCAGTGGACCTCATATTACAAGTCTAGGGGCCAGACCTCCTCTGAGATTTTCTATCAGGTTTACTCCCCATCAGACAATTGAAAAAAAAAAACCGACCATGGTGAGTCTATCCCTCTAGATAAGCCAGGACATACGATCAGATCCCTTTCTACACAGCTGGGGTTGACTTTTATATTCTGTGGGTCAACGGCGGGCTACTAGTTTTCACTTTTCACCCCTCCTAAGATAGACTAGTCGATTCCAACCATGATGAGTCACAACTGCAACCCCAGTAAAGAAAGTGCCAGAATGCTATTAGAGGGTAGCAGTAAGATCCTCAACCTCGATCCTCATACTGGAAGTAGTGTTCCTGTATGCTCCATTCCATGTTGCAGCAACCATACCATGTGAGTTAGCTATGAAACCCCAACCTGACCTCTCACCACAATGTACAACATCGTCATCACCACTTGCACTATCTGCTATCAGCTCTTTAATTGTGTTTACAGCCTTCATATTGCCCCAATCTCTACATTCCCTTCCAAGAATAATGATAACATTGCAGAAGTTGATTATGCTGCCATCTGTCGTGATCCATTCTTTCCCGTTGGGTAGAGTTGCAACTGTGGATGGTCACCTGACCAATTGTTCTCTCAGGGTGGGTCATGCTGTAAAAATAATAGATATAGCAATTTGTATTGTTTGTTTGTTTAGTAGGGGATTTAAGCTGAGGCACTCTCCTTTCAACCTAAGGTGAACCTTTTATTGGTTATATTAGAGTGTGTAGGCCAACAAACATGAAAAATAAGAATTAACTCCTTTCGGAGAATCCAGCAGTTTATAGCAAGTTGTATAGAGATGTGATCATCTTTAAGTTGACACAACACTAGAAGAAAAACTAGAAACCAGTTAATGTGTTTTGTATTGTCATTATCAGGTGCCATGCTGGCTGATTTAATCAATCATGGATCTCCACAAATCTCTGTCCCTGGTATTTGCTATCATCTCAGATGTTGGCTCATTTCTGTGCTATGAAGTCAGGCTGTCTAATATTTTATCTCTCTGTTTTCCTCGTTCTCGTCTCCCTTTGATTTTACCGGTTGTCAGAATGTGTTCTAAACCTCCCCTTCTCATCACATCTCCAAAAAATGATGACTGCCTCTTTCTTATATTGACAATAAGTTTTCTCTTTGTCTTGACTTTATTCAACACCTCCACATTCGTCATGTTAGCAGTCCATGGGATTCTTATCATTCTTCTGTAAAACCACACCTCTGATTTTTCTATCTGTTAACCGTCCATGACTCACATCCGTATGTGAGTATTGGCTCTATGTTGAACTGAATAACTCATTCTGACCTCAATTGACAGTGACCTGTTCCATATAATACTTCTCATTTTCTGGAACGCAGCTTTCGTCTGCTCTATTTCTGATCTGTGATCTTATCAGGACTCTAATGTATTTCAATTCATTGTCATTAACAGTTAAAATGTCCACGTTATATGCTATATTGTTATTTATTTTATATGTTTTATAACAGTTTCCATTCATTGTTTTCATTTATCAGAGATCATAGATTACGAGTACAACTACATCTCCGATGTTAAGAAAATGGACATGGAAGATCAGTGCAGCTTTCAACACTCACAACTTTTAAGACCTAATGTTTTCTCAGAAAATATTCCACAACCTATGATAAAAATGGAGCCAGATATGGGAGATGAAACAGACAGTAAAGAAAGACTAACAAAACACATGATAAATATTGTGAAATGCATAGTAGAAGAGAAAGGGGATTATGAGATGATGAATGAACATAAAGAAGATAGCAGCATCGAGGAAACAGAAAACAAGATAGGAGATCTGGGGTTGACACCTAGAGAGCAAAGACTGCATGACTTAAGAGAATCATTGGAAGTCAATGAATGTCAAGCCAGGGCTGTAGACACCATGGCTAAGAATAATGATAGACTGACTGTCAGTAATGAAGATTATAACAAACTGTTAGAAAATGTATTATATATTTCTAAAATAAATCAACATTCTGTGAGTAGTACATGTTCAGAGATGCCTAACAAATGTGATACTGTGTTTACTGCAGATGATATTCTAAAACTAAACAGAAGAAAACATTCAGGGAAGAAGTCTTACATGTGTGATGTATGTGACTTTAAGTGCACTAACTTTTATAAACTGAACCTGCACAAAAAATCACATACAGGAGAGAAAATGTATAATTGTGAGCATTGTGGGAAGTGTTTTATATCATTAAAGAGCGTGAAAGAGCACCTGAGAATACATACAGCAGATAAGCCTTACAAGTGTGATGTTTGTGGTCTAGGATTTAGTCAAGCAAATCACCTGACAGTGCACAGAAGAATACATACAGGAGAGAAACCTTACAAGTGTGATGTTTGTGGTGTAGGATTTAATCAAGCAAATAACCTGACACGGCACAGAAGAATACATACAGGAGTTTACAAGTGTGATGTTTGTGGTCTAGGATTTGGTAGATCAAGTCACCTGACAAAGCACATAAGAATACATACAGGAGAGAAACCTTACAAGTGTGATGTTTGTGGTGTAGGATTTGGTCGATCTAGTTACATGATTGTACACAGAAGAATACATACAGGAGAGAAACCTTACAAGTGTGATGTTTGTGGTCTAGGTTTTAATCAAGCAAATCACCTGTCAAAGCACAGAAGAATGCATACAGGAGAGAAACCCTACAAGTGTGATGTTTGTGGTGTAGGATTTTGTCGATCTGGTGACCTGATTGTACACGCAAGAATACATACAGGAGAGAAACCTTATAAGTGTGATGTTTGTGGTTTAGGATTTAATCAAGCAAATCACCTGTCACGACACAGAAGAATGCATACAGGAGAGAATCCCTACAAGTGTGATGTTTGTGGTATAGGATTTGGTCGATCTGGTGACCTGATCGAACACAGAATAATACATACAGGAGAGAAACCTTACAAGTGTGATGTTTGTGGTCTAGGATTTAATCAAGCAAATAACCTGACTGAACACAGAAGAATACATACAGGAGAGAATTTCTACAAGTGTGATGTTTGTGGTGTAGGATTTGGTAGATCAAGTCACCTGACAAAGCACAGAAGAATACATTCACGAGAGAAACCTTACAAGTGTGATGTTCGGGGTCTAGGATTTAATCAAACAAATAACCTGACAGGGCACAAAAGAATACATACAGGAGAGAAACCTTACAAGTGTGATGTTTGTGGTGTAGGATTTAGTAGATCAAGTCACCTGACAAAGCACAGAAGAATACATACAGGAGAGAGACCTTACAAGTGTGATGTTTGTGGTCTAGGATTTAATCAAGCAAATCACCTGACAGGGCACAGAAGAATACATACAGGAGAAAAACCTTACAAGTGTGATGTTTGTGGTCTAGGATTTAGTCAAGCAAATAACCTAACAGTGCACAAAAGAATACATACAGGAGAAAAACCTTACAAGTGTGATGTTTGTGGTATAGGATTTCGTCGATCTGGTGACCTGATTGTACACAGAAGAGTACATACAGGAGAGAAACCTTACAAGTGTGATGTTTGTGGTCTAGGATTTAGTCAAGTAAATAACCTGACACAGCACAGAAGAATACATACAGGAGAGAAACCTTACAAGTGTGATGTTTGTGGTCTAGGATTTGGTCGATCAAGTTACCTGACAGAGCACAGAAGAATACATACAGGAGAGAAACCTTACAAGTGTGATGTTTGTGGTCTAGGATTTGGCCGATCTGGTGACCTGATTGTACACAGAAGAATACATACAGGAGAGAAACCTTACAAGTGTGATGATGGGGTCTAGGATTTGGTAGGTCAAGTCACCTGACAAGGCACAGAAGAATACATACAGGAGAGAAACCTTACAAGTGTGATGCTTGTGGTCTAGGATTTGGTCAATCACATCAACTGACAGGCACAGAAGAATACATATTGGAGAGAAACCATGCAAGTGTGATGTCTGTGATACAGTTTCTACTACAGCTGGTGAATAGGTGCACAGAAGAAAGCATTTCTTCTCTCAAACATCGCTGTTTTTTCAGACAAAAGTCATGGCACTTGGTATTGCGCTTCTGACTGATTTTTCCGTGATACCTAAAATTACCCTTTTACAGGCGGCCCCTCAACTATGTGGACAGCCTCGCTGACTTCAGAGGTACTTGAAGCGTAGATCCTTCAAGTGTGATCGTTACAGGAAACCTGTTGTCAGTGTAACTCTTGCCTTGAGTCCTCATACCATTTGTACTTTTATGGCCAGAGTTAATTAGTGAAGTGCAACCTCTCTATCGGAGTTCCTGCCTTTGGTGAGGTCATTCCGTATGCATCGTATGATAAACACTCATTAATGATATTTAAGTGCCGTAAATTTGGGCTTGGATCTACTCCAAAGAGACTTTGCGCTGACTGAGAACATTCTCGACCCTTCTAGGGCTAGCCACTGGAACTGTCACCTTTATTGTATTCATTGCTCTTTTACGATCATTTTTCATCGTATATTTGGGCTTTATGATCTTCGCCAAAAAGAATGTCTACAATATGCGTTCTTTCTGACTATATGAGGTCGTTCTGGATTAGGAGCATTTTCAATCATTGCATGTGCTTGTCATACAAATGATCATATTTTGGCGGTATGCTTAGCCTTTATATGTTCTGAGCCATGCCATTTTTTGGACGTAATCTTACTCTGTGTAGAATGATTGGCGTCCGAAAAGTATTGCCGTGGTCAATGTTTGGGTTTGTACCAGTCAAGCCGTTGCATTATCGGCCTTACTTTTCTATCCACAGTGAGTTTGTTCCTGGGTAGGAGTATTCACAGCCATTTCGGGGCGCGTATCGACACTTGGCAATTTGCAAGGTTTTACTCTGCATTTTCCCTGTCTTCGGGAAACACTGGACTGGGGCTGATCACGTATATTTTAGAGGGCCGTTCCAATCAGCTCTAGCAATGCAACTGAAATTTTGCTCTCAACACCATCAACCGCCTGAGTTCTTCCGGGGATGTTAGTTGTAAATGCAGCAGTACCTTGTCCGGTTGTCCCAGGGAGGGCAGTCTCTTTAGGCATTACCCACCTCAGTTCTTCCAGGGATGTTAGTTGTTAATGCAACAGTACCCTGCCGGTTGTCCCAGGGAGGGCAGTTTCGTCAGGCACTGAAACGCAACTTTAGAATTTGCGCTTAGCTAACCTTACCCAATAAATGTATCTGCGCTAGGCCTTTGATGCAGAGTTTGCCACAATCTTCCCATGTGTCGTCACGATAAGTTAGTGTTTTCAGAGACACTTGCCGAGATATTTATTCGTTCTCATTGGTTCTTATCCCACAGCTAGCAATTTTTGGTGCTGCCATTTGCTCCACGACTCGTGCGCTATTTCTTTTGTTTCAGCAACTATTTTGGCAACTTTTTTCGGACTTCAGCCAGGAGATGCGTTCATTTTGTTCCGGGTTTATGGACCTGCCTTACTTTTCACTAATACCGCTACATGTAGCTTTCCCTCGATCCCTACCCACTTAGCCAGACATCAGCCTTTTCGAGGCATGTGTTGGCAATTTGCAGTGCAATTCTGCATCTTCCTGGCCGTGGAAACACTGGATTAGGATGTACACAAATAAGTTGGTGAATCGATTCATTAGGCGCTATCAGCGCAACTAGATTTGCGCTTGCCAAACATCACCCGCCCTGGTACTTCCGGGGATGTTAGTTGTGAGAACAACAGTACCCTGCCCGGTTGTTTCAGGGAGGGCAGTTTCATTAGACCCTAAAATGCAACTTTAGGATTTGTGCTCGACCAACGTTACCCGATAGATTTATTTGCGCTTAGCCTCTTGTACAGAGTTTACTGCAATCTTCCCATGTGTCGTCACAATACGTTAGTGTTTTTAGAGGCTCTTGTCAAGATCTTTGATTTGTTACACATCGATTCTTGCCCCACAGTTGGCAATTTGTTTGCGGCCCTTTACTCCGGGGCAGTTGGGATTCGTTCACAGACGACTCGTACACTGCTGTTTCTTACTTTTTTGCAACTTGTGCAATTTTTATTGGACATCGGCCTGGAGATGCGTGTATTTTGTTCGTAAATATTGGATTTCTGTGTTTGCGTTACTATCACTACCTGTAGCTCTCCCTAGCTTAGCCAGACAGGAACCTTTGTCTGTTACCAGGGTCACCACCTGGAGGTGGAGTAGGATCTTGATTAGTGTCAGATCACCAATCCTGGCACGGCGTTGTCCCTATGCACCTTTGGCCCCAGAAAACATTTGAGAAGAGAGCATTATAGTTGTGATTTGTGTTGTAATCGCTTTAGTGATTTGTGTACATTGTAAAAAACACTTATGTTCACATTTGTTACAGAAATACATTGTGTCTACTTTCTGATATCAAAATGAATATTAGAAAAATAAAAATATAAAAAATACTTTGTTCAAAGATCGTTGATATCTGTTTCAGTTCATAATTTCTTCTTTGCACTCCGGACATGTCCATAGGTGCTCCGATCTCCTTTGCAATATCTCCAGCAACTTCCAGTGACTAACCCTGCCAGTTCGATTCTGATTGATGAGCCTTCTCATATACCTGTTGTGCTGTTCTTTTCTGGCCGATCCAATTTTCAATCCTAGCTCTTGCAGTCTAGCATTTGACATGGATTGGTTTAAATGAAAATCCTCTATGCGGCCACACTGTATGAGGCACTTCAGAATGTCAGCTCTATCCATTGGCTGGCCCCTGATATGGTGGCAGAGCCAACTAGCCTGTATGCTCTTTCATTACCAATGACACACATGTGCTCTGGAACAAAGATAAGTGTAATTCTGCAAATTGTTGACGCTTGTAGTGATTCAGCCCACTGGCTATGAACTGAGCCAGCCCCACCTTTCGGATCATACTCGATGAATCACGCAGAATGCACGCATGAGTATAGTTTTGTGACTCCAGCCAGAGTAGTTCCTTAGTCACCACCTGTACTTCCATTGTCATGCTATTTGTTGTCATACTAAATGCACTACTGGCTTCCTTGACCATTCTGCCATATGATATATTCTTCTGTGTATAGATTCATGTCGACACTTGTAAAAAAAAATATTTTCAGCTGTTGTTTGATTAGTAACATAATTGCAGTCTTAAGTTCTTATCTTTAGTTTTTTTAAATCTTTTTTCTATTATGCCTGCTATAAGTTCAGATGTTGTTAGGGCGCCTAATATGAGAACCTCTGACTGATTTTAGCATGAAGGTTTGCTTTCCTTATCACCATTGTCCCTCGCCATTCAGGGAAGTCTTACTCCAACTTCAGTGGTACTTGTAATTTAGACCCCCAATTAAAGAATCTGGAAACCTGTAGTCCTGCCATGTGCACACTTAAAATTTGTTTGACCTAAGTTGGCATCAGACCACAACATTTTCACATCTATCTATATCCTCTTCATGTCCCGATTGACACATAAGGCTTCTATAAGAGACTTCCACTGTTGCCGTTCTGCTGCCTTCCTACCAACCATCTCCCATGTCAGGCCACACTCCTTCAACTCTCTCCACCATTCTTCTCTATGTTTGCTTTGGACGTCCATGTCTTCCTATCCGCTGTCCATCTGAGAGCAGTCCTAGCCAATGCCCTCACTGGCATACGACATACATGTCCAAACCACCTCCTCCTTCGTCTCTTAATGATGGTCTCCAAGGATGCACAGTCTGTTAGTTTCAAAAACTCCTCATTTGTTATGGTATTTGGCCAGAAAATTTGCAGGATTCTTCTTAAACATTTATTCTGAAATGTCTCCAACTTGTGTATTATGTGTTGGGTCATTTTCTAGCATTCACTACTGTATAATAGCACTCCCAGTATATTAATTCTATATATTTTAAATTTTTGCTCTAAGATTTAGTCCTTTTGTTTTCAAAATGTTGTTGAGCATGGCAAAAGTTTGTCTTGCCTTCTTCATTTTTCGATGATATCCTTTTCTGAATCTCCATCTTGCGATACTGTACTTCCCAGGTATACTAAATCCTGGACTTCCTCTATGATTTCATTTTGTAATACAATTGGGTTCTCAAATTTATGATTATTTCTCATTACCTTCGTTTTACCTCTGCTTCCGAGATATGTTGGTGTCTATGTCCAAATCCTCCCCTGCCTCCACAATATTAGCAAACGCGGCCTGACCTGGACGATTTAATAACTGTTGAAAATGCTCTTTCCATCTTTCGATTCTCTCCTCTCCAGAGATCATTTTTCCATTCCCTGCCGTGGGCAGATCTTGATTTTCCACCATGTTTGTAGATAGATATATAGATAGCATGGTTCTATTAAACATATCAATCAAGCAATTAAACAAATATTTAGTACCAACTTCGTAAACGAATAAGTAAACGTGGGCATCAACAAGCAGAATTCGAGCAATGGTCCAGGCCGATATTATAAATTCCCTAATGGGAAGAGGACGTGTCCATTATTCAAGTAATAGTGGTGAATCTACAACACCAATCAGACTGCAAGAATTCCAAGTCAAATGTAATGTAGCTAGACAAGAATAGTAGCTACGCTGGTAGCCAAAGAATAGTAAACCAACAAATAACCGGTGTCGTTTGTCGCCGCACGCTGATGGACATACTGAGGAGGAGATCGGAACACTTATGGACTAACCGGTTCGACGAGCAGTGATGATGATCCGAAGACAACTAAATCAACAAGCAAAGTCACCCGAGGCCCAAATTTGGGGTGTAAAGAATAGAGCCACTGTTACCTGCCACGCATGTCGTAAGAAGCGATTAAGGAGGTTTGGCTGAAATCGAATGCACGTGTCCTAAACATGTAGAAGTCTATGTGTTTAGGGGCTACCAAACCAATGTGCAGCGTATACACGTTCTTGACAAAGATCAAACATATCACAAAGAGTGATTCAAATTGGTCGTAAAGAACGAACACAAAGAACAAGCAAAACACAATCTTCCAAATTAGAACAGAACACATCATACTTGAACATTTTAAATAAAATCAACTACACAGTCCCACCACTCAATTTACGTACAAAATCACAATCTGGACAAATCAGTACATCTCTAACATGATAGCATTCCTGGTATTGGGCGCAAGAATTGTCAGACTAAACCACAAAGAATAGACATAGAACTTAAATATATATATATATATAAACAGAATCTACAAACATCTTTATTCACGTATATACACAAGGTTCACTAACTATTGCAATAGAAAATGGAGAAAGTGAACTATTTCTAAATCAATGTGTTGCATGTAGAGCAGCTTTCTAGTAGCAGCAGGAGAATTCTCAGCAACTTTAGATCAGAAGTTTCGCTGATAACTATCTGTAGTTTCATCACCAAGAAACCATACAACTTATGTCAATATAGATGCCCAGCGTGTTCCGTAGGACTACGGGTGACTAGTCCTCTGTAAGTGCGGGTTCAACTCCGCGGACTGGCAGAAAAGCTACAGGTTTCCCAGATTTACGGTGTTCGTGGACCGAAGGGTTACGATGTCCATGACACCGAGCCGAAGAGCTTTCAGTTCAAGTGCTTTTGGATCGGGAAAAAAAAAAATATCAATATAGATGAAGACTGCAGTAAAACTAGCATGACGAAACACGTAAAAACAAAGCACTGTAGTTTTACAAAAACAATGACAATACACATCAACGTTTCGACCAAATATGTAGTGTGCTGGGAAATTCATCAGTTATCATCAGTTATATGAGGACTATCATCATAGCACTCCGGACATGTCAATAGGTGCTCCGATCTCCACCTCAGCAAATCCAGCAGCGTCCAGCGACCCAACACGCCAGTTCGATGTTGATTAATCAATCTCTTTGCATATTTAGTAAGTCGTTCTTTTCGGGCTGCACTAATATTGACACCCATCTCTTTCAATCCAGTCAGCGAGTGGGATTCACAGCCCTGAAACTCCTGTGTTCGGAAAGACTTTAATCATAAATATAAATTGGTTTAACCATAAATATGCAGAACCAAATGACCTACGAGACCATGTAAAAGCTCTTCATTTGCTATCGTATTTGACAAGATAATGTTCAGGACTCTTTGAGGTGGCTGCTGATACTTTTCGTGCCCACAGTACCACTTCATCGGCGCAGATTTACCTGTGCATCTGTAAGAATGGCTTCCATAATATCATTTACAAAAACTAGAGTAGGGTGAGACACGACCTACTCTATGTGAGAGAAGGATCACTCCTTGGGAGACGTCTAGTTCCGTGGTTGCCTCCCTGCTACGTTTGTACCTGTACTCAGTTTGTCCTATTTAATAAATAGTGGCATATCCAGCTATACATCCCGCCACATTAGCCTACCGTATCGTGGTTGGAGGGTGTGTGTGTCTTTACAATCCTTCAGGCTATGTCGGCGGTAGTCTAATTTCTGGCAGGTCTAACCAAGCCGAACATACTGAAGGTGAAAGGCCAGACCAAAAGGCGGGGAGCGGGATGGACCTCATAAGGTGACAGCGCCGAACCCAACAGTGAGTGGTAAATGCGCTGTGAGCTATGACTGTTACATGGAATGCTTTTTGCTGTGTCAACCGTGCGTTTGTTGTGTGTATTCAGAAAATGGCGGACAGCGGTTATGACGAACAAGCTCAATCTGCCGTATGCAGTTATATTGCGGTGCAGAAAGCTGGATTTTGTCGTGATTGATGTTCCCTTCGACAAGAATTGCAATTCAAGTGATGAACAGTTTTGTGTTGTTACATTAGCGACGGCCATATGCATTTTATGCGGTGCGTGTTTCTTTTGTGGCGGTACGCGGCTGTTTCATTCTGGAATTAGTTCACACAGAAAACATTTCACAGTTGTTAGCATTTCGTGTGATTTTCATTGGCACATGAACAGAGCAATTATGAGGTGACCCGTTGCAGTGAAGTTGGAACCGTACTTATAAACTATGAAATGCGTTGGCTGCAACCAACCCATCCCCCAGCTAGGTGACAAATAGCAGTCGTCCGCTCTCTTCCTTGAGGAAGCCATTCCTTTTTCTTGTCTTCTACGACACTTTCCCTTAAGTATATGGGATTAAACCATAGTGTCCAGGGAGCACACCCTGCATAACAGCTTGGGTTGGTGAGCCCGGCGACAGAAGGCTGAAGTCATCTAGAGTAGGACGACTCCAGACAAACCAGGAAAGACAGATCTCGTCAGCAGGAGACTGCAACTGTCTAGAGAACAAACTAAAAAAAACCCAGATATCACCAGAAACGGAATGTGTCAGCTATTATTGGCAGGGAGGAATCGACACATAAGAATGACTCCATGGCCAGCTATAGGGGCCTACATATGCAATCTGATTCCCGAGTTTGAGTAATTTTATTTTTAGATGAAGAATGCAATACTGACCTCTGAGCCACTCAAGGATCAAAAACACATTTGCAGATTTCATTAGCCACGAAAGATTGCTGCGTTAAGCAACTCATCATCAACAAGGTGCGTATCCTTTATATTATTAGTTAGTTGCTATTGTTATTGTTATAATTAGTTATTATTGCTCTCTTTGCAGCGCATCTGAAATTCACCCTGTCTCTACGCAGTTCACCCACTTCGCCGATGGTCATATTCACGGTTTCTTTACTATCTTGTAGCCATCTTCTTCTTAGTCTGCATCTGCGTCCTGGGATCCTGCCCTTTAATATCGTTCTCTCCAGGCTATCGTGACGCTTGATGTGATCAAAGTATCTAAGTTTTATGTATAGTATATTGTTTATCAGACAATTGTCTCTAACATTCAGTTTTTTCAGGACATCAGTGTTCTTCCTTTTTCTGTCCATGGTATTCATTTGATCTTTCTGTAGCATTTCGTTTCGAATGACTGGATTTTCGTTCTTGTTGTTTGTGTTGTTTGTGTTGGTTGTCCATGCCTCACAACCATAAGTAGCCACTGGAAAAATGCATGTTCTCAGTATTTTAAAATACACTAAATAACAATCATTTGCGACGCAGAGAAAACAAATGAAGGTGTCGTGTTTGATGACGTACTTTACTTTGCTATTATCTGATGTTTTCAAAGAAATCTCCGCGCTTCAGTTTATCATAGTACGGAAGAAAGTGTATACATCATTGCTAAAGAGGAGTAGGACAATGTAAGCATTTCTAGAGAACATGTTCCATAACGCCTGACCTTACGTCCGCTACAAAGGAACACATGGAGAGTGAAGTATTGGCATGGAGGATCATGTTTGACCTGACATGTCGTAGCTCTCGTGTATTAGAGATATATTATTTTATGTCACGAGACTATAGTAACTTGCGTTTTAACGATGTAAACAAATCTAACAGTAATATTGTCTCACGCATTTACTTAGTTACTTTACCGATAGCACCATGAAGAGTCTAATGGTAGTAAGCCAGCTAAACGACCCATTCTATATCGACTATGACGGAGAATTCGCAAAATACATCATTGACAGGGCTAAAGGTTCAGGTCTTATTGAGGTATTGAAGAACTTACTGAGTAACTTAAGTTACAATGGAATGTCAATACATGGCATTTAGTTACTATATGGCTATCTATAATAATTAGATTAATAATCTATTCTATGTACGTCACATCATATATGTATATATATATTTGTCAGACTATTGCCATCCATATAAAACATACTGACGTCGATTCAGGATTGTTGAAGATCATATCAGTATCAGTTTTATACAAAGAACGTTATTCAACAGGGACAGGTGTGCTCAATAGAGGATATTAAACCCGGTGAAGAATGTATACAAGTACATGATGATGCAGGCAGCAGTACGTCCTTTACCATATTAGTAAGACTGGATAGATAATGCAGACAATAAAACCTAGTGGTCGTTGAAACAGAAATTCACACATTCATTTCTCAGAACTCGTCTAAGGGTGATGAAGGGTGAAGAAGAAGAAGAAGAAGTCTAAGGGTGATGTGGTTATTTACACAGATGTGTGGGTAGTTTGCCACTTGCTGAGCTCATGTGCTTTTACTGCACTGCTCAGGTCGGAGAGGATATTGTGAAGGAAGACACTAGCAGTAATTAATCCAATGGTTTAACTGGAGTCGCATACTTTTACACATGTATGATGTCTCAGTGACTAAATGTGCTCATAAAGGTCGAGACGTCTGGGCTATAAAACAATGAATGAAGTCTCCGAGGTGGTCTAGACTGACAAAAAACAGTTTTGTTTTTGTGCGAGGGCATGCAGCAGAAAGGTGAATAAACAGGCTGATAGGCTTGTATGCATTGCTACTTTAGAAAGTGAACGAGCAATGGACTAGGTCAATATTAATAATGCCCTAAGATAGATTAGACAGGTAAAGGATTAAAGGAATGGAAGTGAATGTACAACCCTAATGAAACTGCAAGAATATCAAATATGGTGTAGTCAAACAAGAGCACCACTGGAAAGGGTTGAGCAGTTTACATATCTTGGTAGCGTACTGACACTAAATGGTGGCACAGAGGAAGATATAAAATCACGTCTGAGTAAGGCCAGAACCGCTTTGCCAGAATGAAACCAGTATGGAAGTCCAAAATCTACAATAGGACCACAAAGCTTAAACTCTATAAAAGCATTGTTTTGCCAGTTTTGCTCTACGGATCGGAGTGTTGGAGGATGACCAAAGGAGATACTAGCAGGCTGTCAGTTTTCCACCACTCTTGTCTTCGCAGAATCTTGGGAATCTTTTGGCCAGTTAAAATATCCAATAACCAACTACTCCAAGACACAAGACAAGAGGCAATGAATGACATACTCAAAAAGAGAAGATGGAAATGGCTCGGACATGTTATGAGAATGAGACAAGAAATGCCTGCAAGGATAGCCCTCACTTGGACACCAGAGGAAAGAGAAAGAAAGGCAGACCACGGACAACATGGGGCGCATGATGGAAGAGGAACTGGACACCGCATCTCTGACGTGGGGCTCTGCGCTGAAGGTTGCACGGGACAGGAGAGCATGGAAAGTCCTTTCTGAAGCCCCATGTGTCACTAGGCATGACGGGATTAAGTAAGTAAGTAAACAAGAGCACAATGCTGAAAACCAAAGAAAAAGAATAAACCAACACAGAACTGGTGTTGTTAGTCTACCATATATACAGGAATACTCAGGAATTGCCAAGTCTACAGATCCTACTATTTGAACTATAATCAGTGCAAGGTCAATATGCAGTGGATACTGTCTCTGTGGAATACCAGAAAATGAGACAGCAGACTGACTGACGAAGAAATAAGCAGCTGTATATACCTATAATGTATCAACATACGAAATTGATGATCAAATCCATCAGAAAGTCATCAATACAAGCACAAGGTGACAACCAAACTTGGCACAAATTAGTTGTTGTCATTCTGCACATCAGAACAAGACACAATCGACTCTGCAGCCACATGTATAGCAAATTAAAGATTGATAATTCGGCCATATAAACAGGCACCCCAGACTGCAAAGTACATATTTCAAGACTCACCAAATGTGATACGCTAAGGTAAACTCACTTGACCAGTGAAACAACGATGGAAAAAAAAACTTAACCTCTGTTTGAACTACAAAAGACAGGTTTGCACAAGAGACAGCGTTGCAGATATAAACAATATTTTAAGTGAATGAAATGAAGAAAAAAATCAAATTCGGTTAATGTTTATCAGATCCAAAAATATATCAACTTTATTGAATTTGGTTCAAATAGTTTTCAATGTTGAATATTCTGTGTTAAAGGTTGCTAGATGTACTTTGATCCTGAGGAATAAAGACATGCCTTTGCCATTACCACACAGTGTGCAAGCTGAGGTTTTAATTGCATCCCTTAAAGTTAAAAACTTGTGACATAACAGGGGTTTAAGACTGTACACTATAGATGAGAGCCTGGTGTCAACACTGCTCAACCATTCATCTCTAAATTAGAACACTCAGACCATCAGCATGACTGTATATTATCAGTTCAGTAGATAAGAACAACCCAAGGTCTTCAGACTTCACAGACAAAAATCAGTTTTATATTTGTGCCATGGAATGCAGGTGTAATGGGAAATGAGCGTGCCAATAGGCTTGCAGGTATAACTGCTGTAAAAAGCTGGCAAGCAGTGGACCAGGCTGATATTCTGAATTCACTAAGAGAGAGAGGATGTGTACATGATTAAAGTAATAGTGGTGAATCTACAACTCTAACCAGACTGCAAGAATACCAAGTCAAATGTGGTATAGCTAGAGAACAGCACTGTACTGTTAGCGAAAGAAGAATAGTAAACCAACACAGAACTGGCATTGTTAGTTGCCACACACTGAAAGATATACTGACGAGGAGATCAGAGCACTTATGGGCTTATTGGTTTGATGTGCACAGTGATGATGATCCGACGATTAAACTAAACTAGACTTTGTACACATCAGAGCAGACTGAAGTACCATCTGTTCAACATGCTAAAGATGACTATGGCCCAGACAAAACGACTGCAGAATATATGTTGTTGCAAAAGTACTTGATATATGAGGAAGAGAGAAAAGTTTATGTTGCCATCATTAATACTATTCTAAAACAAGATATTTGGAGATGCTAACAGTTTTTGACTAACCTCAGTTCTCTTTGAGAATTTTAAAGTTGGCATGTGAGAGTTTATGCAAAAGAAGGAAGAAATCATTATAATTTGTGCCTGTAAGGGTGTTTAAATAGTGAGCTAAATAATAATATCTCTATGCCTCCTTTTTTGTGTTCATTAAAAACAAAATGTGTATAACAGTTCTGATGGTACAAGAAAACGGTTTCATTTTTTAGGAAGGTGCTAATGTCACAGAACTGGAGGCAAATCTTGTGATGCAGTTTTTTTCACCGTTGGTTTTGTCTCAGAGGCTGCTGGTAGACCAAACAAAGGAACCTTGTTCATCAATTCTGTGCCCAAATGGATTTATTTTTGCTTTCAAACAGGTAAGTAAATACCATGTTTGTCATTTGTCTGTCTATGATGTGCTGATGAAGATAATCACAGACTTCCACTTTGTCCTGTCCCTAATGTTATTTATCCAGTTCTTTTGTTCAAAATGTCTAAGGTTAAGCTATCTAGTATCTTCTATTTGATCTGTTTGTCTCTTTTCCAGTAAATTTTCCCATTGCTATGTTTTGTTCCAACCCACCTTTTCTCATTGCAAAGGAGGTAAAAGTACTAAACTTTTCACTTTGGTTTCCTGTAATTGCATTATAATAATTTTGCAGAATATCTTTCATGGAATTGAGAGCAGGGCGCTTGTTCTGGCTCTGTAGTAAGTAGTTGACCGTGACTGTCTTTAATGGGTATGTTGATGCATTGTATCCCTTCCAATTATTTAATGTGAGATCTTGTATAATATGTGCAGGTCATGTGTTTTGGCAGTTTTTTCTGCTATTTTCACTATGCTATCCACACATTTTAACAAATCCAATCTGACACTTCGTTAATCCATTTTATTTAATTCTGCATATTCATTTCAAATTGTATTTTTTTTGTCATTCTGATTTGTGATGGTTAATGAGATTTTTCTTTCTCTCCTTCACAAATTATGCTATAGTCTGTCTGCTTATCCATCCTTTATGCTCTCTTTCGATTGCTTCTAGAATATTCTTGCTAACCTCTTTATATTATATGCCTCCTTGATCAAGTTGTATTATTTTTGTATGTAAATTTCAGTAGTCATACTTTACCTTCAGCAATTGAAATATATTCTTTATTTTCACTGTAAATTTACTGACATTATTTTTTTTTTCCAATGGCCAATATTGACATGGGCTATCTGTTTTTTTTACCTGCATTATATAATAGTCAAACTAGAAGGTAAAACCCTCCGAGATACAACCGCTTTCACATACCTTGGAAGTGTTATTAGCAATGAAGGAGGCGCTGGATCTGACATTAACAACAGACTGAGTAAGGCACGAAGTGCATTCATGACCCTTCAGACCACCTGGAAATCTGCCCAATACAGCATCAGAACCAAGACTAGTATCTATAACAGCTGTGTGCTGTCAACATTGCTGTACAGATCGGAATGCTGGAGAATGACAGAACAGGATATGTCCACTCTCTGCCTTTCATACAACTTTACTGCGAAAAATCTTACGCGTGTACTGGCCGACTACTATCTCGAATCAAGAATGGTTTTGCACGATGCCAACAAGAGAATATAGGCACTATCATCCGAAGACGACGCTGGAGATGGATTGGACATGTGATGCTCATGGAGACTGGCTCCGACACGAAAACTGCACTGAGATGGACTCCAGAGGGTAGGCGAAAGCGTGGAAGACCCAAGACGACCTGGAGGAGAACGATAGAGCAAGAGCTGAAGGAAATGAATCATAGCTGGAACACAATACAGAGGAAGGCCATGAACAGGGAAGAATGGTGTACGTTTGTTGCTGCCCTAAACGCCAAGGGCGTAACAGGCTAAAGAGAGAGAGAGATATAATATCATGAGTTTTTAGTTATAACTGTGTCACTATAGGATGATGATCACTGCTTACTTCTGCTCTCTTCATAACTGATGTTACACACATATTTTTTATATTTACCATGTAATGGTTGATCTCATTTGAGTCTCTTCCATTTGGAGATACCCGGTAAGCTTGTGTATATTTTTGTGTGCGAATAATGTGCTTCTTATGACAAGTTGGTTTTCTAAGCAGAAATTTCTTTGCGGTTTTCCATTCTTGTTTATACTGCCAAATCCTTCATTTGCCTATTGCCAGTTCTTTATATCTTTATTGTTTTTTTACTACTTTGGTATTTATGTTATGTTATGCGATCGACGTCATGACACATTGGGCATTCCCATTCGTGCTCTGTCCTCCGTTGCAGCAGCAATACCAAAGTAAATTACTTTAGTATTTAGATCTATCCTGATGCACAAGACATCTTGAGCTTCTTCTTCTTCTCACTTCCGCTCGCTACGAATTCAGGCGCAGTCAGGTTGCCTGGTATGGTGCTTCTGATTTTTAGGGAAGGCATGCTTTCCTTATTATCAGTGTCTCCCGCCATACAGGTGTGCCTTCTCTGACTTTAGAGGTATCACCACTTTTGCAATTTTTGTGGAAAATGTCTTCATCTTCAAACAATGAAGAAGACCACTAACATCGAATAAAACATGAATTTTAATTAATAAACATTCGTAGTAATATCAGAACATGCAAGGGAAACTGAAAAGGGGATGTCTGAAATAGACCTGGAGACAGAATCTTCTTGATGAACTGAAGGATGCTGGACTATCCTGGATAGCCATACAGAAAATTGCCTGATTCATGGAAAAGTGGTCAACTGTTGAGACCCTATGCTCCACGAGAAGTGGAGAGGAGTAAGAAAAATAAGTAGTAGTAATAGGTAGATGCTCCCACCCCTGCGCTTAAGGGAGGTTTCGGTAGTATGATGGGCAAGAAGCTATTTTCGTTGTTTTCACATTAATGTAAAATTTGTATAACCATTTTGAAAGATTATGACTTAGAATAGTAGAAACAAATTAGTATTTTTTTAAATGTCAAAGCGTTGCCATGGAAACAATACAAAATGGCAGTTAAAAACAAAATTTCAAATCCCTAAGGCTCAGAATCTTATGAATGTCTTCTTCTTCTTCTTGCATTCGTTTTTACAACCAATTTTAATCACTCTTTGTGAATGTTTGATCTTTGCCAAGAACGTGTATACGTTGCACATTGGTTTGGTAAGGCCCTAAACGCATAGACTTCTACACGTTTAGGACACATGCATTCGATTTCAGCCAAACCTCCTTAGTTCCCTCTTACAACATGCGTGGCAGGTAACAGTAGTTCTATTCTTTACACCCCAAATGTGGGCCCCGGTAACCACTCGGGCGATTATGAATGTAAATGAATTCTTTTGTTACTCTAAGGTGCGAATTGTAATATCTAAAATATTACACATGATTTTTAGGATATATTATATATTTAATTTTTATTAATTTTTGGGTAAAAATTCCTCAAAATTCGGTCAAAAAGCTGTTTTTGGGGGTGTGTTTATCCAAAAATTCATAAAAATGTAATATTTCATATATCCTAAAAATGATTGTAATTTTTAGATATTACAACTGCTCACCTTAGAGTGAAAACATAATTCATTTATATTCATTACTTTCAGAGCATTAGGGATTTAAAATTTTGTGTTTGGCGGTCATTTCATTTTTTATTGTTTCCATGACAATGTGTTGACATATTTTTTTACCAATTTTTTTCGTCTCTTTTAACATAATATCTCAAAATTGTAATACAAATTCTACATTAATATGAAAGCAATGAAAAAGTTTCCAGACCAGAATCCCCCCTTAACAACAAGAGTGGACAACCAATTCCATTATCTACCTGGGGAAAAACAATAGACAACAGCTAACAATCTAACAAAATTTATATTTATGTATACAGAACTTTTGTGTGTTTTCTTATATAAAGACAGATGATCTTCTCTTCATTGCTGTGAATGGAGATAGAACCGAATCTGAGTTGTTTCTTCATAGAAAACTTCAAGTTTTTATGACTATCATGAGATTCATATTTGGTCCATCTTGTGAAGAGTAAGTATTTCATTACCTGTAATATGGTTATCGCCCTAGTGGTTACTGGGGACCAAATTAGGGGTGCAAAGAATAGTACCACTGCTACCTGCCACTCATGTTGTAAGAGGTGACTAAGGAGGTTTGGGCATGAGGCTAGCTACCCCACACCGTAATAGCACTAGATAGCTACAGAAACCACAAACCAAGAAAATTCATAGTTCGCTACCCAAAGAAGAAGGAGGACCCCATAAGGAGGGAGACGAAATGCTAGAAAATGTGGAGAGAGCAGAGAGATCTGGAAAAGATGGCCTTGATTTATGCCTCCCTTGGGGTGAAAGATGAAGCAGAATATGGTAAATATTTCGGGCACATTAAACGACATGAGTGCCTGGAGAAGATAATTCTAGAAGAAATAGTCCCTGCAAGAAGCGTGAGAGGAATGACATAGACTACGATGAGTGCAGGATGTCATTGATGAGCTGAGAATGACCGCTGCTGACGCCAGGAATCTGGCACAGAATATATAGTTTTTTCACGGCTGCTGTCATGGGAGCCAAGTTCTAAAAGGAACAAGCTACTTGATGATGATGATGAATATGGTAGATGACAATTTCAAAAGATATATTTATCAACAGAGAGAAAATAAAAATATAAAAGCAGCTTTGAATATCTCATTTCACAGCTAACAAGAGAATAAAATGGGATGAAGGAAATTAAAAGAACAAACATGGCCTTCCAAAAAACTAAACAACTAAAACCAGTATGGAATAGAGCTGATAGGAAAACAAAAATCTGAATACTAAGAGCATGCATATTACCAGTGGCAACATATGGGTGTGAAGCATGGATATTTAACAAGGCAGTGGAAAAACATATATGTGCTTTTGAATATAAGTGTTACAGAAGAGTCCTCCGTATATCATAGACAGAGAAGAGAACAGATAGATATATCCAGAAAGAACTCAAAATCAAAGAAAACTGGCGGATGCTACAAATAAGAATGAGAAAATTGAAGTATTTTCAACATATAAAGAGACACAAAGGTTTGGAGAAGATCATCATGGAAGGAGGCATCCCAACAAAGAGAAGAGGAAGACCATGGCGAAATGGAATCAGGAAGTAAATGATTATTTAAGCATGACAGCTGCAGAGGCAGAACATCTGGCCTATGAGAGATAGAAATTTAAATGGATGGTTCGGGTGGCAAAGTTCTGCTCAGGACAAGCTATTTAACAATGAATATGGTAAAAAGGGAGAGAAACTATTCGAAAATCTATAGTAGTGACATGCATTCAAAAAGTAAAGTATCCATTTATATAAAATAAAAATTCATATGCTACTTAATACTGTCTCTTCTCATACTCCATAATAAATGTGTATATGTTTTATTATTATTGTTTTATCTTCTTTGTTCCGTTTTGAGTTTCACATTTATTGAGTTTTTAGTCACATATTGTTATTTTAGGGCGTCAGAATTTATTGTGTGATTGTATATGTTATTTCTGCCGTACAAGAAGTCTATATTTCTTCTCATCTGTAGTATCCTTTTGGGGGTCTCTGTGGGCTAAGTGGTTAAGACTTTGTCTTGTGAGTCAAAGGTCATGGGTTCGAGTCCGGATCACACCATTCTGTTCACAAGTGCAGTTTTTTCAAGAGACCCCTAGGACTGTTGCTGGAGCTACGGAGTTCGTGCTTTGTGCAATATTCTCAGCATGTGGCGTGCCATTTCTGTGGAGAGGGACCGAGCCGTATGGGGTAAACCCGGTGCAATGAAGTCAATCCTTCGGCTTTTAAACCTTTTTTTTTTTTTAGTATCCTTTGCTTGATAAATGCCTTTTGGTTGAAACATCACTGTATATTTTTTTGTACTTTGTAAAACTACAGTACTTTGTTTTTACTTGTTTTGCCATTGCTACATAGTTTTATTGCAGTCGTTCCCTAATATCGATTATACAATGAGGTATATTAGAGAATACAGTGTTATGCCTGTATTTTTTGTTGACCAACGATGGATGATGTGGTCAAATCACACCAGTTGTCTTTACTTCCCAATGTTTCTTTGGTACCCAATTAGACTTGGTCAACCTTTCATCAGGATCTCCCTTAACTCGTGATGACTGATGATATCAGGTCTGTTTTGGTTTACTATTCTTCTTTGTCTTCCAGCATAGCACTCTTGTTTGGCTACACCTCATTTGATTTGATATTCTTGCAGTCTGGGTTGCAGATTCACCCACATTTCTTGAATCTTTTACACACCCTGCCTCCCATTGGGCACTAAGAATATATAGCCTTGTCCATTGCGTGTCCAATTTCCACAGTAGCCTTGCAGTGCAGAAAGATACCCAAACAACATTAAAGAATCAAGTAAAGTACAAATGAGGAAATTTTTTTGTAACTATGAAGCATAACTCCATGCAATCAAGGTAGCAACCAAAAAACTGTTCAACATCAAAATTTATTCACAACTAGTCGTATTTTTGACAGAGCTCTCCTAGTGTTTCAGTTCACATCTGCCAGGTCTACAGACCTTACTGTCTAAAACTGTGCAAGCAGCACAAGGTCATCTTGTAGTGCATACCATCTCACTGTGGAATACCAGGAAATGAGACAGCAAACCAACTGGCCTAGGAATGTACTGCAGGAGAACAAATTGGATGTGTCAGTAACCTATCACCAAAATAAAAAGTGTTATTAAATCACTCAGAAAACTACCAATACGAACACAAGATGACTACTCAAATATGAGCAGATTAGAACATGCTGTCATTCTTAACACAAGACACACTTTACTCTGCAGTCACATATATATAAAATTCAAGATTTGGTACCCCGAGTCTGTTCTGTTGCGTTTGTTTTTTCCTTAGTATATAATATATATTTTTACTGCACATGGGATATAAAAAAAATTATGCTCTGAATTTCCAAACCAACATAAACTTTTTAAAGTCTAAATTAAATATGGAGCTACAATTTATTAAGCTGTAAAATTAAATTACAAATTTTCTATTTCAGTATTGTTTCAATCCTAGCATTTACCAGCAAGAGTGGTAAAATGACTAAAAATGTAGAAATTAAGTTGAATGCTTTTGAAACTAGATGTCTGTAGAAAATTAATTAATAATAATTCCTCTCGTACTTTTATACGTTACATAGGGCCTGTAGAAAATAATGAACGTATAATGAGATGAATTCAGGAGAAGAGATGAAATCAGAGAAATGTCTGGTCAACCACTGTTATAATAAAGAGAAGATGGAGATATGTTGGGCATGCTGTGAGAAGTAATGATGAAAGAATAAAGGAAGCAGACATTAAAGTGGTATGCGAAGGACTCAAGAAGAAAGGACGCTCTTGGAAAACCCTGAAAAACTTTATTGAGAGGGGTGAGAAATATTGGACTTAATTTCATTGAAGAGATTTAACTAGTTATCCGGGGTAGAGCGGTTGGTATACATTTCATGTAGGCCCTGTGTAACGTATAACAGCACGAGAGAAATATAATAATAATATTGCATATGTTTATTGTTATTATTGAGCAGAATGAGTCAGTCACAATCATACAGCAAGAAAGGGAAATGGGATTTTCTACATCAGTTAATGCAGAACTGGACTGAGTTAGTGCACTCTGAACAAGCATATCTTGTTGAGGTTAGTATTTGGTAGCTCTGATTAATAGTCAAGTTTCACAAAATATGTATATAACAGAGAATATATAGATTTGGCAAGCATCTCTTAATTTTTAATTTGCACTTATTTCTTTATTCATTTTTAGTCATAGATTTTCATTTTAGGGCCTTTAGGATGTTATTGCCGTAGTCTATATGTAGTGTGCTGTGAAATTCGTCATTTCTGTTGTATCCTTTGCTTGATAAAAGCTTTTTGGTCGAAAGGTTGATGTGTGTTGTTATTGTATTTTGCAAAACTACAGTACTTTGTTTTTGCGTGTTTTGCCATTGCTACAGTTTTACTGCAGTCTTCTCCTATATGGAAAAATTAAGAAAATGTTGAAAATGACAACAATGTGTTGATCATCATCATATTCTGTTGTCCCAAAATGTGATGTCAGATCAGTCTCATCACTTTAGCCTGTCTTTTTTGGTTCTCTTTAGGTCAACATAGGCCTGAACATGCCTGTGCAATGAAAGCGTTTCTTGGACATCACATTTGTCTTTCTTACAGACTCACTGTCAGCTATACAAGCCCTGGAGGTTAAATCTGCTGACAGCACAGTGCAGAACTAAAAAGAGAACTTGCTTGGCTGTCAAAAAAGACAGAAATTCACCTGCAGTGTATTCCATCTCACTGTGGAATTGAAGGCGATGAGAGTGCCAATGTCTTGGCTAGAAAGAATCACTACAAGCATCAACAATTACTGAATTATATTCATCTTTATTCTGGGCACATAGGTATCGATGGCGAGGAGAGAGTTGACAGACAGGCTGGCTCTGCTACCATATCAGGAGGTCAGCCAATAGATAGAGCTTTACAGAACTTCACCATCAGCTGCAGTAAACGAGTCGTTGATTTTCAAGGCACCACTTATACATTTAGTAGTGTGCATTGCTTTCTGAATGATGTCTATTTTTACCGTCAGTAAATTCGATGCAAAACAAATTTGCTTCCAAAATACCTGCAGCGGAGTTTGAACCAGGTACGCTTGGGTTGTAATCGGGCTCACTACCGCTTAAGTTACAAACGCCTAATAAACGATTACTTGTGCAGAATAGGAGTCTATAGGAGTATGGCAAGGTTTCTAATGAGAAGTTCATGGAAAGAAACCAATGAAGCACCAGTGATAGGAGAGCTTAAAAATAGATGCTGATGTTGGATAGTGCATAAATTAAGAAGACCAGCAAATAGTATAGCAGAGTTGATCATGTTCTGGAATTCACTGGAAAAATGAAACGGAGAAACCCAAAAAAACTCACAGAGAAAAGAGATGGGAAGGACTGGGAAGACATTGTCAGGATAGCACAAGACACACAAGAATGGCATGTGTTTGTTGATGTCTGATTCACATCATGGGAGTTTAAAAACCCTATGGAATGAATACACTTCACTGTTATGTTTGAGACCCACTGCTAACTTTCTCTTTTCTTAACACACACCACTTATCAAACCCTCCTACCACTCATTAAACCGTGTATCATATAATTTTACAGGCCATTGAGAGGGTACATGTAAACCAGATGGTAAATGAGAAGTGCATGGAGATCTTGCTGAAGTCTGTCAAGCAATTCCAAGGGAAAAAAGACCTGCCAACCCATCATGCATTGCTTCTAGTGAATAGTAAACTACTGGCATTTTACTCTGAGTATGATATAAAATATAATTAAATTATTGTCAAATACAGTCAAATTAAATAATTGTCACTTACAGTCAAATTAAATTATTGTCACATACAGTCAAATTAAATTATTGTCACATACAGTCAAATTAAATTATTGTCACATACAGTCAAATTAAATTATTGTTACATAGTCAAATTAAATTATTGTCACATACGGTCAAATTAAATTGTCACATACAGTCAAATTAAATTATTGTCTCATACAGTCAAATTAAATTAGTGTCACATACATTAAAATTAAATTATTGTCACAGTCAAATAAAATTATTGTCACATACAGTCAAATTAAATTATTGTCACATACAGTCAAATTAAATTATTGTCACATAGTCAAATGAAATTATTGTCACATACAGTCAAATTAAATTATTGTCAAATTAAATTATTGTCACCTACGGTCATATTAAATTATTGTCACATACAGTCAAATTAAATTATTGTCACATAGTCAAATTAAATTATTGTCACATACAGTCAAATTAAATTATTGTGCGATACAGCCAAATTAAATTATTGTCACCTACAGTCAAGTTAAATTATTGTCACATACAATCAAGTTAAATAATTGTCATTTACAGTCAAATCAAATTATTGTCACATACAGTCAAATTAAATTATTGTCACATACAGTCAAATTAAATTATTGTCACATACAGTCAAATTAAATTATTGTCACATACAGTCAAATTAAATTATTGTCACATACAGTCAAATTAAATTATTGTCAAATTAAATTATTGTCACATACAGTCAAATTAAATTATTGATAATACAGCTCAAGTTAAATTATTGTCCATAGTCAAATTTAAATTATTTCTCAACAGTAAACAAATTTTTTCAAATTCACTCCCAGTCAGTTAAATATTGTCACAGTCAAATTAAATTATGCACATTACAGTAAATTAAATTATTGTCAATGTAAATTAAATTATTGGAATACAGTCAATTAAATCTTGCACATACAATTAAGTTAAATATTGCACATACAGCAAATTAAATTAGTGTAAACTACATGTGATTATTATTGAGTAATAAATATGTAAAATAAATTAAATTATTGTCACATAAGTCAAATAAATTATTGTCACATACAGTCAAATTAAATTATTGTCAATTACAGTCACTACGGTCATATTAAATATTGTCACTTACAGTCAAATTAAATTATTGTCACATACAGTCAAATTAAATTATTGTCACATACAGTCAAATTAAATTATTGTCGCATACAGCCAAATTAAATTATTGTCACCTACAGTCAAGTTAAATTATTGTCACATACAGTCAAATTAAATTATTGTCACATACAGTCAAATTAAATTATTGTCACATAACAAAAATTAAATTATTGTCACAGTCAAATTAAATTATTGTCACATACAGTCAAATTAAATTATTGTCACATAGTCAAATTAAATTATTGTCACATACAGTCAAATTAAATTATTGTCACAGTCAAATTAAATTATTGTCACATACAGTCAAATTAAATTGTCACATACAGTCAAGTTAAATTATTGTCACATAGTCAAATTAAATTATTGTCTCATACAGTCAAGTTAAATTATTGTCAAATTATTGTCACATACAGTCAAGTTAAATTATTGTCACAGTCAAATTAAATTATTGTCACATACAGTCAAATTAAATTATTGACACATAGTCAAATTAAATTATTGTCACATACAGTCAAATTAAATTATTGACACATAGTCAAATTAAATTATTGGCACATACAGTCAAATTAAATTATTGTCACATACAATTCAAATACAGTATTATTATATGCTAGATGTGGGATGCATTAACATAATGCAGAAGCGTTCGCTATTGACTCGGACACGAGAGGGTTGTCCACACTTGAGGAAAGGAATTGATCCTCCTACCTCCGGTACATTAGGACCTAGAAATGTGAAGTGATTGCATTCTAAGTTCTTAGCATGTGTGATTTGTCCAACTGAAAATATTGGCACTGCACAAATAATACAGTCATTGTATTTTGTTGTCCTGTATACAACAGTTACCGTCTAATTTTGTCATCGCTTCACATATTCTTCTCTTCTTCTTCTTCGCATTCGTTCTTTACTACCAATTTTAATCACTCTTTGTGATATGTTTGATCTTTGCCAAGAACGCGTATACGTTGCACATTGGTTTGGTAGGCCCCTAAACGCATATATTTCTACACGTTTAGGACATGTGCATCCGATTTCATCCAAATCTCCTTAGTCGCCTCTTACGACATGTGTTGCAGGTGGTTCTATTCTTTACACCCCAAATTTGGGCTCCGGTAACCAGTCGGGCGGCTTCACATATTAAAAGCCGTCTTTAACATCAAAGGTTGGTTATGATGGATCACCAAGTTCGGTTTTAAGATGGCCACAAGCAGCTGTGTATTTAGACTGCGAAAGCGGTGAACTTGTACTATCTCGTCCTATTCCTGTGTTTTGTGCTGACTCATGTTTTCAAATTCTGCATGTGGGATATGTCTGTTCATAGTGGAAATTTTGTTTCCAATGGATGGGGATGATGTAGTAGGATGGCGTCCGCTGACCTTTGCCGACATGTCATGTTTGCTCTAGCTTGAATAATGAGGTTAGGGATGAGCCCTCTGAAAAAGTGCTGAAGTCAGCGGTATTAGGCCAGAAAGCATACAAGAAACCATAGCATCACACATCTCAGCTGATATATGATGATTTTTATCAGTATTTCTTTTTATCCTAAATTTGTCAATACATTTATTTATTTGCTCATTTCAACTAAACGTCTTTTTAATAAAATGTGTTTCACGTTTTTTTATAGAACATGCCATAATTTTCCTATAAATGTGCCATAGTTTTCTATAAAACATGTCATAACTTTTCTATAAAATATGCCATATTACAACTGTTTTATATAAAATATGCCATAAGTTTATCTATAAAATATGCCATAACTTTTATATAAAATATGCCATAAGTTTCCTATCTTATATAAAATATGCCATAAGTTTATCTATAAAACTGCCATAACTTTTATATAAAATATGCCATAAGTTTATCTATAAACGTGCATAACTTTTATAAAAATATGCCATAAGTTTATCTATAAAACGTGCCATAACATTATCTATTAACTGTGCCATAACTTTTTCTATGTATGAACATTTTAAGGACATTAATTTCAAATTTTCTTGTTCATTGTTCATGTTTATTGCATCTAGTTTAGATATTAATATATTTCCATGTTAAGTGAGCATTGTTTCTACTTCTGATTATTTTGAACTTGTTTGAATATTTCTTTATTTGTCAGCCGTAGTGCCAATGAACTCCGTCCAAAAGACTTGCTTATGGCTATGCTTTTGTCAAAAACTTTTCACCCTCAAGCGGATAAGCTGGAGGATCTATTTTCAACATTTTACATCAGCTCAAAATATCAGGAGGAATCTTCCATTATTGCAGATGATATCAGTGATGCAGGCGAGGATGAGGTCAGTGGTTGAGTAAAGTAGAGAAACAACTTGCTAGTTTGTTTTAAATTATGTTTCAATTCTTCTACATCATTTTGTAAACTTACAAGGTTATTGTGAACTAAGGTTGTATGCAATGGCAAAACACGTAAAAACAAAGTACTGTAGTTTTACAAAGTACAAAAACAATAACAATACATAGCGACCTTTTATATTGATAAAATTTAATGATAATTTTCTCATCTTTTTTTATGGTTCATATTTTTAGATTTGGTTTTAAAAGAATTACCTGTTTACCACATGTATATGTCAGCCACATTTAAATAAATGAAAATGTATTTAATTGTATTGCAACTGACAATTTTGTTGTTGTGAAGCTTCCTGGTACTATTCATCCATCATCAAATAGCTTGCCGTGAGTAGAACTTTGCAACCTTAATAGTTCTTCAGAATTTCTCTCTCAGATCAAATGCCCTACCTCCGCTAGGATCATGCTCAAATCATCTGTTACGTCCTGAATCCATCTTCTCCGTGGTCTATATTTTCTTATCTTTGCCTGGATGCCACCTTCCATAATGGTCTTCTGCAACAATTTTTATATGTTCAAAATATTTCGATTTTCTCATTCTTATTTATATTATCAGTCAGTTTTCTTTGATTTTTAGTTCTTTCTGGATTATATATTTGTTCTCTTCTCTGTCCATGATATATACGATGGACTCTTCTGTAACACCTGTATTCAAAAACCCATGCTTCACACCCATACATTGTCACTGGGAATGCACATGTTTTTAGTATTCTGATCTTTGTTTTCCTATCTGTTCCATTCCCTATTGTTTTTAATTGTTAAATTTGTTTGTACTGCCATGTTTTTTCTTCTTTTAATTTTTGCTTCATCCCATTTCCATCTCTTATTTGCAGTGAACCAAGATATTCAAAACTGTTCACATTTTCTATTTTCTCTCCATTGATGAAAATATCTGTCATGCTTGTTTTATCTTGGTACTATGACAAACTACAATTAATTTTTTTCAGTACCATAGTGCACCAAATTCACCAAGAAGTCATAGATCAAGATCACCAACTTCTAAGAATAAATCAGAAACAGTGAAACATGCAGATTCGTCTGATCAAGATTCCATTGGTGAAAATTTAGCTGAAAGCCTATCTTTGCTTGACCTGTACAAGGAGAAATGTCCAGATGTTGTATTTACTAAAGAAACTGATAAAAATGAAGATAAATTGTCTATCAAAGATGAACATGTTACAGCATTGAAAGACACTGACACAAAATTGCAGCCTCATACAATAAATGTTGAAGCTGTTGTCCATCAAGATGCAGATTCTACTAGTCATCCATTGGAGCATGAGGCTTCATGTGTCCAAATCTCTCAGAAAAGCATTAATCCAGCAGATGATCTGGAAAATAAATGTAATCTGGATTGTATTCATCCTGACCTGAAAAATGGGAACGACTGCAACACTTATCCAGCTTCTGGTAAAGTGGATCAAAAGAGTAATGTTGAGCAAAGCACAGAGACAAATTCTCCCAGCCAAGTCTCAGCAGAAACAATGGAAACTGTAAATGAAGAAAATAATGTTTCTAACGAGAGTAATGTCCATTTACTTGGTATGAAAAAAATTGGGAATGAATTGTTTACAAGTGAAGAAAAGACTGTTGTCAGTAGACATGTTGCTGTACCAAGCAGCTTATCCCTTGCTGTGAATCATGATAATCTGCAAAGCCACACAGAAGATAGAAGCACTGTAGGAATCTCTTCCAGACCAGTTGCAAATTCTACTGTACAGTTTTCATCAACACATCACCAACCTAATGAGAAATTATCACCATATGGGAACTCATTCAGTGGAGGCATCCCAGTCACAAATAGAAGTCATCTCTCTAAGGACAATAGTGGTAGCAATCACTCTTCCCCAGTTGTTCCAAGAGGCAAGAGCAGGTCTTCAACACCGCCTCATCAGAGTACACAACCAGATTTGCGTTTTCAGTCAAGCTTGGGTAGGACACCATGTTTGTCTGCATTCATATGTCTGTTCTGAAACCTATTTGTGTTAGCTATTTATTTATGTCTCTTGTAAAGTGTCTGTATTGTTTGTCTTGATGCTAAGATATCCACACTGCTCTTATGTAAATCCCAGGGTTAGAGACCTAAAATGGGGTATAATGGTGAAGGGTTGACTTCATTGCATCGGTATCTCCATATAGTTTGGTCACTATTCACAGAAATAGAACATAACCTGCTCAGAGTATTGCACAAAACATGTTCTCTGTAATTCCAACAATCATCAGGATACCGCAGTGGTTGTCGGGCACAAAATTGGGGTGTAAGAAAAGAACCCCTGTTACTGCCACATGTCTAAGACAGAGTTTGCTGAAATCGGATGCTATGTCTAAACGAGAGAGCTGCATTTAGGCTACCAAACCATTGAACATACATTCTGCAGATCAAACATATCACAAGAGATTAAATTCAAGAATGACAAGAAGAAGAAGATCAAGGATCTGGTGGCATTGCAATGCCCATTCCAGGTCATCGTTATTTTGTCACCACTGTTCCCTGATCTCAATGTAGGTGAGATAAAGCTTCTTTTCCTATATTGGAAATATAATAAAACATACATTCTCGCCCGAGTGGTTACAGGGGCCCAAATTTGGGGTGTAAAGAGTAGAACCACTGTTACCTGCCACACATGTCAAGAGGCGACTAAGGAGGTTTGGCTGAAATCGGATGCATGTGTCATAAGCGTGTAGAAGTCTATGCGTTTAGGGCCTACCAAACCAATGTGCAACGTATACACGTTCTTGGCAAAGATCAGACATATCACAAAGAGTGATTAAAATTGGTCGTAAAGAACGAACGCAAAGAAGAAGAAGGAGACATACATCCTGTGTTAAAGTTGTGAAAGAATCCTTGATATTTGAAAATTGATAAGAGCAGTCCTGAAAGTCGCGTCCCAAGAATAAACCATGAATACCAAGTAAAATAACATCTACAAATTTTCACCATTCTAAAAATTATATCCAGATCTTTGCCAGTGCTGCAGTGTCAATCAATCCTTTTATTAACTGAAGCTAAGTTGTTGCTTTTTTCTATTTAAACTCATGTTTTTCTTGCTGTTAATGCACTGCTTTTTTTTGATTTAGTCAATGTTTTAAATCACATGTTGCATCTTATCAATTTTTATTGAAGAATTATTTTTGGGGTTTTTTTTTGGTAACTGTTTTCATTTCTTAATTTGAAGCAATTTTTGTTCCTTTCTTGAATGAGAGGATTTGTAAAAGTGAAAAACAAAATCTGTAGCTCAGTGTGATGAAAGCAAAATAATGACAACTGATAAAACAAGCATGACAAAGGATATTTTTATCAATGGAGAGATAATAGAAAATGTGAACAGTTTTTTTCCCTGCTAACAAGAGATGAAAACTGGTTGAAGGAAATTAAAAGAACAAACATAGTCTTACAGAAACTTTAAATAACTAAAAGCAGTATGGATTGGAACTGATAAGAAAAACAAAATCAGCATACTAAAACATTCATATTGTCAGCGACAACCTATGGGTGTCAAACATAGACATTTAACAAGTCAGTGGGCCCATATGTTGCCAGGACCCGCAATGGGAGCAAAATATAATAACACTATGCCCTATAAGGCATGTCATAAGAGGTTACTAAGGCAGGGGCCTAGAGAAACTACCCTAGTAAATAAAAGGTGTCGCAAAAATCGGATGTACTTGTAGGTGCATAACTGGCACAACATACAATCTCTCTTAGGCTCAGATCACATACAAATCACATAGAGTGGTTTAACAAGTAGTCGAAATTGAGCATTTGAAGAAGAACAAAGCGTGAAAAGCATATGTGCATTTTTAAATAACTGTTAGGCTGACAAAGAGAGCCGCTGTAGCGTAGTTGTTAGTGAACTCGCTTTGCAAGGCTGGTGGTCTGGGTTCAGCTCCCGCAATGTGCGGGAATTTTTCCCGACCATGACGGCTCTCAAGTTGACACAGCCTCAACTGGGTACCAGACATGCTCTGGGAAAGTAAAGGCGCCGGCGTGATGCTGACCACATCACCCATTGTGTGCCGACGGTCAATGAAAATACAGGCCTAACACTGTATTGACCTATATACCACGAGATATGAAAGGGTTCCTTTACTAGGTTGACAAAGTTCTGCTTAGGACAAGCTATTGGATGATGATGTGCATTGTAAGAAATTAACTCCAAGAATTTGTATATTTTGCTTAGCCATCTCAAATATTGGCACAATTTGTTCTCAAAATTTTTATTCTTAAACTGGATCAAATGTAATATTTACAGGAACAATGTGGAGCAAATCAGAAATCTTGAATAATGATTCAACAGCAGCTACCAGAAGGATTAATGTAAGTGGTGCATTTACTACATTTGAAACCTGAATATAGAATAAATGTCTGCATTCAGAGTGTTCTCATAGGTGCTTAGTTTCTTTAAGTTAACTTTTAGTGTCAACATTAGAGCACTAACACAGTAGCTATAGTGGTGACTTATTCTTCTATGATCAACTTCTGCTATGTAACTATTCTGGTAGGGAATCATAAACAGAACAGTGATCTGGAGGTCTTTACCAGTGCCCCACAGTTTATTCTGACCAGTCCCTCACAGTTTGTTCTGACCAGTCCCCCACAGTTTATTCTGACCAGTCCTCCACAGTTTGTTCGGACCAGTCCCCCACAGTTTATTCTGACCAGTCCCCCACAGTTTGTTCTGACCAGTCCCCCACAGTTTGTTCTGACCAGTCCCCCACAGTTTGTTCAGACCAGTCCCCCACAGTTTGTTCTGACCAGTCCCCCACAGTTTGTTCTGACCAGTCCCCCACAGTTTGTTCTCACCAGTCCCTCACATTTGTTCTGAGTTCTTGACCAGTTCTCACGCTTAAAACTGCAGTCTTCAGATTACAGACTTCATGTCTCTCAGATGCAAGTTCTAGTTGACCAGTCCCCCACAGTTTGCTCTGACCAGTCCCCACAGTTTGTTTTGACCAGTCCCCACAGTTTGTTCTGACCAGTCCCCCACAGTTTGTTCTGACCAGTCCCCCACAGTTTGTTCTGACCAGTCCCCACAGTTTTTTCTGACTAGTCCCCCACAGTTTGTTCTGACCAGTCCCCCACAGTTTGTTCTGACCAGTCCCTCACAGTCTGTTCGGACCAGTCCCCCACAGTTTGTTCTGACCAGTCCCTCACAGTTTGTTCTGACCAGTCCCCCACAGTTTGTTCTGACCAGTCCCCCACAGTTTGTTCTGACCAGTCCCCCATAGTTTGTTCTGAAGAGTTATTACTATTGACCAGATTTTTGTTCTCACGCTGTTAAAACTTGGGCAGTCTTCCAGGATGTACTCTAGGGACTTCTATTGTGCTCTACAGATGCAAGTGGCTAAGTTACTGAGACCTATTCGATGGAAGTAGTGTACAATGCAACCTCAGTGTTCCCATTCTATCTAAGTCTGTAGATTGTAGCCTGCTATTTTCTACTTAGTTTATTTATGCTGACATGCTCTAGCTGGAATACTTCTTATGTTTTCCTCTATTTCATTTTCCTGGACTGTTTTAGAAATGTCTTTGCTTTTGTAAATCTTTGTGTTAGATGGGTTTGCGCTAAGCTCCCTCCTGCCCTTGCCAGCTTATCAATTTTTTTCATTTCCTGGGACATAAGATAAATTGTTTGCTTTTAAATAGTCATCTCTGGTAGTAACATGTCCCTTGTGAAACATTGCTTTCATCATAACCCGCCTGAAAGACTCTGTCTCTTGCAAGTTCTCCTGCCTCCTCCATTGCCAAGTTCAAGTTTTCTTTGATATCCTTCTACCACCTTCATATTGGTCATGCCATGCCTTCCATTGCCGTTCTTTCCATACCACTGTGACATTTAAATAGTCATCTAAGGTAGGTCAATCTGAAATATGCCAAAACTGCTGTTATAAAAACTTCATATTGGTCATGCCATGCCTTCCATTGCCGTTCTTTCCATACCACTGTGACATTTAAATAGTCATCTAAGGTAGGTCAATCTGAATATGCCAAAACTGCTGTTATAAAAACTTCATATTGGTCATGCCATGCCTTCCATTGTCGTTCTTTCCATACCACTGTGACATTTAAATAGTCATCTAAGGTAGGTCAATCTGAAATATGCCAAAACTGCTGTTATAAAAACTTCATATTGGTCATGCCATGCCTTCCATTGCCGTTCTTTCCATACCACTGTGATATTTAAATAGTCATCTAAGGTAGGTCAATCTGAAATATGCCAAAACTGCTGTTATAAAAACTTCATATTGGTCATGCCATGCCTTCCATTGCCGTTCTTTCCATACCACTGTGACATTTAAATAGTCATCTAAGGTAGGTCAATCTGAAATATGCCAAAACTGCTGTTATAAAAACTTCATATTGGTCATGCCATGCCTTCCATTGCCGTTCTTTCCATACCACTGTGACATTTAAATAGTTATCTAAGGTAGGTCAATCTGAATATGCCAAAACTGCTGTTATAAAAACTTCATATTGGTCATGCCATGCCTTCCATTGCCGTTCTTTCCATACCACTGTGACATTTAAATAGTCATCTAAGGTAGGTCAATCTGAAATATGCCAAAACTGCTGTTATAAAAACTTCATATTGGTCATGCCATGCCTTCCATTGCCGTTCTTTCCATACCACTGTGACATTTAAATAGTCATCTAAGGTAGGTCAATCTGAAATATGCCAAAACTGCTGTTATAAAAACTATGTTGTGTTCAGATCATATGGATTGTTCAACTGAATATAATACTATTTGTCAACCTTATCTTATCTTAACCACATTTGTCGTGAAGCGTCGTGGAGAGAGTTAGTTTTCTATCTTGTGCCAGGTGTGTTGCGCTTGACGCTGTCAGTCCATGCTTTCGCAGGGACTCTGAGATGTTATCTATCCATCGTGTTCTTGGCCTGCCTCGTGCTCTGCGCCCTGAGTGTCGATTATTATAGGCACATGATGGTAGTAAATGTGGTTCCATTCTCATTAGATGGCCGAACCATTTGAATCTTTGCTTCTCGATGTACTGTATGCATGGTATAATACCAACGATGCTTCTGATATTCTTGTTTCTCACTCTATCTCGCCTTGTAACGTTGACAGCTTTTCATAGACATCTCATTTCACATGTTGTAATCTTTCTTTCTAGTGTCTTAGTCAGTGGCCATGTTTGGCACTGATAGCAGAGAGTTGGAATAAATATGCAGTTTATCAGTTGTCGTTGACTGCCATGTTAATGCTTTTATGTTTTAATAGTGGTGACAGTTGGTATGTCACTGCATTTGCCTTCTGGCATCTAGTCTCGATTTCTCTGTCCATCTTTCCATCTGTTGTGAATATACTCCAGAGATATTTGAATTCTGGAGTCTGTTGTATTTTGACATTATTCACGTGTATATTTAGTTGTATATTTAGTACTATTTGTCCCTAGTGGTTATGTTAGATTCAGTAAATATAATCTTAGCTAGTTTTCAGTTTCAGTTTGGAATATCTTCATTGCATTCCAGACATGTTCATAGGTGCTCCAATATTCTTCGCAAAATCTCCAACAGCTGCTAGCGACTATAACCGTACCAGTTCAATGTTGATTTATGAGCCTACTCATATACCTGTTGTGCTGCTATTTTCTGACCTCTCCAATTTTAATCCAAGCTCTTGCAATCCAGCAGTTGACGTGGATTCGTTTAAATGAAAATCCTCTTTCCGGCTACACTCTATGAGGGCATTCAGATTGTCAGCTCCATCCATTGGCTGACCTCCTAATGCTACTTGTTGTCATGCTAAATGTTCCACTGGCTTCCTCGACCTTTCTGCCGCATGAGCTTGCAGAGAAGGCCCATGCAGATTTTTCATGGCATATTACCAATCCATCCGTGTCAATCGCAACATCACCTTCATTTGCAGTTTTCTTTAAATATAGTCTTGACTTCTGCATCCAACACCATGGGATTCCTCTCTCTGCAACCTTTGTCGAATTTAATGGGAGTCACAAAGATGTTCCTTTATATTGAAAGCACTGGTATCCATCCTTCCCCATGGTCGATATTTGTGAGCCCACATACCAGCTGAACAGTGTTAACTGGTTTTGTTTTATGAAAAAAATTGGAATGATCCATAAACAATGAAAATGTATTGTTAGATCATAGATTTCCAAACATTTTCAACCAACCACCCACTTTAGAATAAACTTAGACATAAACTTTGTACACTAAACTTGTAACACTCCCTCCCCATTATAACAGTTTATCAAACAACATCCCCCTTCCCCAGACACACACACACACACATATATATATAAATGTTCTATTTTCACTTTGACATAGAAAATTGATATATATTTCTGTCATATATAGTCAATTTTCAAATGATTATATACATGAAATAGAAAATTGAGGAAACAATGGATCGTGTAAGATGGGCATAAGATGAATTAAAATGAAGAATTCAAATTTTTAATGATTATTCAATCACAAAAATACTTCCCTCAAATGCTTCTGAACCCACTATCACCCCGCCTCCCCTGAAACCTTCAGCGCCCACTGAGGGCGGTACCGCCACTCTGGGAACCCATGTGTTAGACTTATCTTATCTTATCTTAATCCCGTCATGCCTAGTGACACATGGGGCTTCAGAAAGGACTTTCCATGCTCTCCTGTCCCCTGCAACCTTCAGCGCAGAGCCCCACGTCAGAGATGCGGTGTCCAGTTCCTCTTCCATCATGCGCCTCCATGTTGTCCGTGGTCTGCCTTTCTTTCTCTTTCCTCTGGTGTCCAAGTGAGGGCTACCCTTGCAGGCATTTCTTGTCTCATTCTCATAACATGTCCGAGCCATTTCCATCTTCTCTTTTGAGTATGTCATTCATTGCCTCTTGTCTTGTATCTTGGAGTAGTTGGTTATGCATGTGTTAGACTATGAAGACATATCTCCATGTATTTGTAATGAGTGTTTCAGCAAGGCCAAAATATTATGTTTTATTTGTGGTTAACATTAGTGCAAAATGAATATAAAAATCTTATAACAGACAGCAATGGGAAATACCAAACCTGTCTCTGGGATGCAAACGTGCCAATGTTGCAAGAAAGTCACCAACAGAATCATCAAGTGTGACTATTGAAACAGGGAGTAATGCTTCAGCCTTCAGCAGCACTAGCAGTAGTGGTGTCTACCTACCACAAACAGTCTTCCTAGAAACATCAACATGTCTCTACTCTCCCTACAACGTGTACACAGTTCAGATTTCACCTGGACTAACCCTTGTTTTGCTCTCCCAGGTAAAATTGTCATTTCACATGCAAATGAAGTATAGCTTTGATTATCATTTATAGTCCTGCTTTTTTTAATAAAATGAAAAACAAGTGTTTATTGTTTTTGAAAGTTTATGTCAAGTTTGTTTGATTTTACCAATTCACCCATGATTTTTAATTAGCCGCCAGTGGCGATGATGCAGGGGGTATCCTGGTCTGACCCTGAGAAAGTATATTAGGGATTATAATTTCCATAACACCCCTAGCTACCTTTGCACCCCTCCATCTTTTATCATCATCAAGTAGCTTGTCCCTTCTGAAACTTGGCTCCCATGACAGCAGTCCTGAAAAATTCTGTTCTGTGCAAGTTGGCCAGCGTCAGCATCAGTCATTCTCTGATCGTCAATGACATCTTGCAACTATCGTCTCCTAGGTCTTCCTCTCATTCTTTTTTCAGGCACCATTTCCTCCAAAATTATCTTCTCTAGACACTCATGTCATTTGATGTGTCAGAAATATTTAGTTTTCCTTGTTTTTATGCTCTGTAATAGCCAACTCTTTTAATATCAAGCTGTTGCAGAACAGAAGCATTTGTTCTTTTCTCAGTCCATGATATTCTAAGTACTCTTTTAGCATCTGTAGTTGAAAGCGACTTTGTCAATAGATATAGTCTTGTACCACATATTCCTATTATAATTTAATGTTATTAATACCCATTATTTCTTGAAGATTGGAATTTGGTGACTGTATATAGTGGCATAAAAATAGACCTCACCGTTCAGAAAGCAATGTCAAACTACTGAAGTATAAGTGGTGCCTAGAAAATTAAATTATACTCGTTACTACTAAGTCCTGTAAAGGATATGCCATGATTTTCATTTCATATAGCGCATATATGTTTGTATGCTGTCAAACATTTTGTGTGGTTCTATGAACATAAATCATTTACACATATTTTCATTTATATTTTCAACTCATCATAGAAATGTGTTTATTTATGTCTAAATTTGATTCATTTTAAGATACCAAATGCTGACAACAAAGTATATATAATCAACAATGGCAGGTTGCGGAATGAGTGGATGTCATCTATAGAGGTTTCCAACATCCAGAGACTCACGTGGACCTACTGTCACATACGGGTTTTCGCAGCAATGAGAGAGCGGGCATGCTTGCATTGAAAGTATCAATTGTTATGGAGTTGAGGATGGATAAGGGGAACGTTCTTCGGTCTCTTAGTGACATACCATTGGATAAGGATATTAAAATAGACGTTGAACCAATAGAGCGATTTGGGGAGTTTGGAATTACTCTTGCTTACTCATGCAAGTAGAGCTGGATGCTTGAGGGGCAGAGAGAGAAGTGTGTTTAATCGGCGAACTATAGGAACCACCAGTATGCATACCCTTCGACATCTATTGGGGGAGTAAAGTAAAAAGTAAAGGAACCCTTTCATACCTCGTGGTATATAGGTCAATACAGTGTTAGGCCTGTATTTTCATTGACCGTCGGCACACGATGGGTGATGTGGTCAGCATCACGCCGGCCGCCTTTACTTTCCCAGAGCATGTCTGGTACCCAGTTGAGGCTGGGTCGACCTGAGAGCCGTCGCGGTCGGGAAAAATTCCACGCACATTGCGGAGCTGAACCCAGACCACCAGCCTTGCGAGCGAGTTCACTAACAACTACGCTACAGCGGCTCTCTATTGGGGGAGGTTGAGCACCTATGGGTCTGCCTGAAGTGGTGTGACGTCAGTTCATTAACCAATAATCAGTATATATATATCCAGCCCATAACCCTAAAATATTAAAGACAATACAACATTATGATTTGATGTATTTTCATCTTCACTTTCTCGAGAAGTAATAGAAAACAAAAATAACGACTGTTACAATATTCTTTTAATTTTCTACATCAGGCACCAAGATATTCCTTAGCTGATTCTCTGTATCAAGTTATTCAGACAATACAGGATGTGATGTATGGCAGACGATCAAAACTTCCTAGAAGTCGCAGCATTTATGTGTATGATACAATTAATGTCCAGTTGGGACGGATTCATAACAGCTTGAAAAAAGTGACGGTATGAGTTTAATATTATCATTCAGTTTATTTGAATTTGTGTAGCAAGTGAATAAAGAATACTAAGAACCCAGCAGGAAGGCACAGTGGACAATGAATATTGTAAATAAGTAGACTTGCATTTGAGATTACCAGAAAAAAAACAATTACCAAACACTGAAAAAGTAAACCACAACTTTTATTTCTCTCTGTACCAACTGCCTAGTTGTAAAGTAATGCATTTTAAAGACCACTACCACCCATGTGGTTCTGGGGCATGCAAAGAGAGCAAAGAATAGTACCACTGTGACCTACAAGGCATGTCGTAGGAGGCGACTGATGTAGGGGCCTAGAAAAGCTACCCTAGTAAATAATAAGCGTCGTAGTAATCGGATATGCTGCCCTACTTGTAGGCATGTAGTACAACGTACAATCACTCTTAGGCTCAGACCACATACAGATCACACAGAGTGGTTAACAAGTGATCAATATGGAGCATTCAAAAAAGAAGAAGAAAGACCACTACCAGCTAGCTCTTTAATATGAATTTTGATGGACTTGTTAGGTTTGGACGATGTTGATTTTTACACACCTTTAAAACAAGTTTTTATTCATGTATAATTATTCCCACTGACTTTGTACAGTTGTACATCATGTTTTTGGGTCGGTTGTCTCTTCTGCAAGGAAGTTTCTAATATTGCTGTCAATTATATTATGTTTTAAAAAACGACAATCTTTTAGTCAAACCTATCAAATGCCCTAAGTGCGTAAAAGTATGGTACAGTGTTCAAGACTTTACAGTACTTAACCTTAATACTTGGAGATAACGTGGACAGTTCTCGTTCCCATCCTTAACTCAATAGACAAGGTAGCCATTTTCAACGGGTCAGCTAGAGTGTGATCTAAAATCAATTCTCCCATCTTCCAACTATATAATCAACACTCTATTCACTTGAAGAGACACTCGCCTGTGTGGTGCCAGTGCCTGCAAGAGAAGCAAAGAATAATACCACTGCGACCTATAAAGCATGTCGCAAGAGACGACTGATGTAGGACCTAGGGAAGCTACCCTAGTAAATTAAAAGCGTTTGCAGAAATCAGATATGCTGGCCTACTTGTAGGCGCATAACTGGCAACGTGCAATTGCTCTTAGCCTTGGATCACATACAAATCACAAATAGTGGTTAACAAGTGGTCAATATGGAGCATTTGAAGAAGAAGAAGAAGAGACACTTTGCTATTTGAAAGACTTTCCAGCAATAATGATTTATAGTTACTTTTTTCCACAGGGTAGAATGAAAACCCTGATCTCTGATGTACAGAATCGCTGGGAAAAAGAAGATCTCAAATACAAACTACTGGACTTTCTAGAAAAGGATTCAGCTGTTCGATTACCTCAAGAGTATAAATGTTTTATGTGTTATATTATTATGTTGTTTTTTTAAGATCCAGAAGCACTTGAGCTGAAAACTCTTCTGCTCGGTGTCATGGACATCGTAACCCTTCGGTTCAGTGCCACGAACACCGTAAATCTGGGGAACCTGTAGCTTTTCTGCCAGTCCGCAGAGTTGAACCCGCACTTACAGAGGACTTGTCACCCATAGTCCAACACGCTACGAACACGCTGGGCACGCGGGCATATTATTGTTCAATTTTCTCATTTCTGCAAAATATGTTTGTAGATTCTCATTTGTGCCTTAGTTGCTAAAACTATTTAACCAAAATTGTATCTTAGGTGTCAGAATTGCAACTGTTGGACTGCCCACGCTAGGAAGAAAGTATTCTCTGTGCTGTTCAATAGTCACAGCTGCCGTTAGGTTGACCGACCCATTTCCTGCCACCAGATTGGCTACTAGTCATACTGTGTTTGAATATACTCTAGGCATGTGTATCAATACTTCTTCTTCTTTTGTCGTTTACTACCAATTTTAATCACTTTTGTGATATGTTTGATCTTGCCAGAACGTGTACGTTGCCATTGGTTTGAGGCCCAACGCATAGACTTCTACACGTTTAGGACACATGCATCCGATTTCAGCCAAACCTCCTTAGTCGCCTCTACGACATGTGTGGCAGGTAACAGTGGTTCTATTCTTTACACCCCAAATTTGGGCCCCGTAACCACTCGGGCGTATCCAATACTAACATATGGATGAAAATCGTGGACGGTAAACAAACAGATAGAAAAATGTCTGGAGGCCACAGAAATGTGGTTTTACAGAAGGATGATGAGAATCCCATGGACTGCTAAAATGACTAATGTAGAGGTGTTGAATGAAGCCAATACACAGACAAAAAACTTATTGTCTATATAGGAAAGAGGCAGTTGTCATTTTTCGGACATGTGATTAGAAGGGGTGGTTTAGAACACATTGTGACAACCATTAAAATCAAAGGGAGACGAGACAGAGGAAGACAGAAAATTTTAGACACCCTGACTTCATGGCATGGAAGAGTGTCAACATCTGATATGATGGCAAATACCAGAGACCGAGATTTGTGAAGATCCACGATTGTCTAGCTAGCCGGAAAGGCATCTTATGATGATGAGGGCATGTATCCAAATGTTCAGGAGGATCATCCCACCCTAAACCACTGCGTTTTTACGGTTGGTATCAGTTGTCTGAAAGCTGCGAATATTGATTCTCTACCCTCAGGTTTCACCTGAGTGGTTACCGGGGCCCAAATTGGGGTGTAAAAAATAGACCCACTGTTACCTGCCACTCATGTCATAAGAGGTGACTAAGGAGATAGGGCATGGGGCTATCTACCCCACCCCGTAAAAAACACTAAATAGCTACAGAAACCACAACCAAAAAAATTCATAGCTCGCCACCCGAGGAAGAAGGACCACGCAACGAGGGACTCATGAAGCGACCCTATGAAGATGGCCTTGGATAGGCGGGTTTGGAAGGTCTTGGTTGTGGACCTATGCCTCCCTAGGGGTGAAGGGTGAAGAAGAAGAAGACCCTCAGGTTTAGTCAGTACCATTCTGAATTCTTTCTAACCACAGAGTGTACATGCATATATTGTTTAACATAATACATATTTGTACAGATGAGTTACTGGTTAGATTTTACCAACAGAAGACCCCACTTTTGAGTACCGAATCTATTCAGTTATATTGGAGAATGGTGCTGATCTGCTTTGTCATAGGAGAGACCATAGCAGCTGGCTTATGCTAGAATTTGACATTAAACCTGGTATAAAACTGTGAGGATAGATAAGACAGTTGTATAATCAGTGAGCTACATGAACTATAAGCATGTACATCATTCATCATCTGCTGAACAATACTGCGCACTTATGGGTCTGACCAGAGTGAAGTTAGTTGGTTCAGTTAACTAACTCTTACTTTAGCTGTTAACTGACGTCATTGCACTCCGGGCAGACCCGTAGATGCTCAGTCTCCCTCATCAGATATCGAAGAGTATGCATACTGATGGTTCCCGTGGCTCGCTGATTAAACATACTCCTCACTCTCCCCCTCAGGCATCCACTTCTACTTGTACAATGGCTAACTCCAAACTACTTAAATTGCTGGATCGATTCAACATCTATTTTAGTATCCTCATCCAATAGACAGTCTTGAAGAGTCCGAAGAACATCCCCCTTGAAGTAACATTGAAGAACCTGCTTTCATATTATGAGGTATATTAGAGCTGACATTCTGAACACCCTCATATTATGAGGTATATTAGAGCTGACATTCTGAACACCCTCATATTATGAGGTATATTAGAGCTGACATTCTGAACACCCTCATATTATGAGGTATATTAGAGCTGACATTCTGAACACCCTCATATTATGAGGTATATTAGAGCTGACATTCTGAACACCCTCATATTATGAGGTATATTAGAGCTGACATTCTGAACACCCTCATATTATGAGGTATATTAGAGCTGACATTCTGAACACCCTCATATTATGAGGTATATTAGACTGACATTCTGAAACCCTCATATTATGAGGTATATTAGACTGACATTCTGAATACCCTCATAGAGTGGGGCCACAAAAAAAGATTTTCATTGAAAGCAATCCACGTCAATTGCTAGATTCCAAGAGCTTGGATTGAAGATTTGGTTTTGGATTCAGAAAAGATCAGCACAACAGATGTATGAGTAGACTCATCAATCAATATTGAACTGGTACAGTTAGTCGCTGTATGCTCTTTGAGATATTCAGAAGGAGATCGGAGCACTTATGGACATGTCCGGAATACAGTGAAGATATTCCAAACTGAAGCTGAATTGGGGAATACAGTTTCAGTTCATATTTTTCTTTAACCAACACGTTCATGATTAATGGTGTCATTTTTTTGTTTCGATCCAGAAGCACTTGAGCTTTCAGCTCTTCGCTCGGTGCCATGGACATCGTAACCCTTCGGTTCGGTGCCACGAACACCGTGAATCTGGGGAATCTGTGGCTTTTCTGCCAGTTCGCGGAATTGAACCCGCACACACAGAGGACTAGTCACCCGCAGTCCAACGCGCTACGAACACGCTGGGCAGACGGGCAATGGTGTCATCAACATCACACCTCTCTTTTATTAACTAGTATTTCTCTGGTATCCAATTGAGACTGGGTCAACCTGAGAGTTGTTGAAGTCTGAAAATCCTACTCCAACTGGTGAAATTGATCCTGGGAACACACACCTACAAAGCAAGTGCATTAACCACTATACTATTACACCTCTCATGTATGTTATGTATAGTTGATTATTTCCCTTATGCTGTCATCATCATCAGGTGCCGTCTCCACATCGAAGGTTGGCTGCAATGAATCTCCAGCATCCTCTGTCTTTCGCCTTGGTGTTGCACACTGCCAGACTGTAACCTGTCCATTTCTTAAAGTTTCCCTCCCACTTATCTCTCGGTCTTCCTCTTGCTCTTCTCCCTCAACTTTCCCCTCTAGTAAATGTTTTATCATGGTGTCATGCCTTTTTATGTGCCCAAAATACTTTACTTGTCTGAATTTTATTTCTCTTAATAATTGTTTCTTCATGCCTAGTTTTCCTAAAACTTGTTTATTTGTCTGTTTTTCTGTCCATGAAACTCTGCTTATTCTTCTATATATCCACATCTCAAATGCATCAATTCTGTCTTCTAACTGCTTGTTCATTGTCCATGTTTCCGAGCCATACATTAATATAGGATATATATGCTGTACTAACTGATATATTTAGTTTATTGTTTCCCTTACATTGCGTAGTAAATAGGATAATTATAAATAATTTGAGGTTTCTTCATTTTCAAGTTTTATCACTAGTGAGGTAATTTTAATCAAAAATATCTTTGTCTTATAAAGATTAGAATCATCGTTGATGGAACTTTACAAGAAGTTAAGAGAGCTGTTTTCTCGCCTGTTTTTGTCACCGGTACATTGCACATCTCAACTGTGGGACTCTTTAGCTCAAATCAGGGTAAGTCTATGCTACTTTAAAATTTGAAATAAGTTAAGCATTATCCACAGTTATACTAATTTAAAAAAAAAAATAATGAATACATCTAGGCTTCTCGGCCTTTTGGCTAAGATCAAGTGTAGTATCTGTATCGCTTGATATCTGTCACGTGGCCCATTATATGGGTTCACAAAGTTATCAGCTTGAGTTACGGAACTGGTGCCCACCTGATCGAAGCCGAAGGTCGAAGCCTTCATTAAATGCCACATGGCTACCCTTGTACAAAACTAGGAGTGCCATCGATCGAAGGATTGATGGGGCTTGATAGTTTATAAACGTTTCACGCCGTTGTACGGGTCCACCTTGGTATGGCACATCTGGGACGGGCCCCATAAAAAAAAAAAAATAATTAATACATCTAGTTCATAGATAGAAATCCGGACTAAGCATTCTCAACCCTTCTAGGACTAGTCATTGGAACGGTCACTTTTTTTGTATTTATTGCTCTTTAACGATCATTTTTCGCCATATATTTGGGCTTTGTGATCTGAGCCTAAGAAGAATATGTCTACAGGATGCATCTTTTCTGACTACATCTTTTCTGAATTTTGTAATGAGATTCCTAGGATTGTTGGGCTATGGATATAGAGTTTAATGAAGGAATGATGTATCCTCAGCTGTGTCCAACAGATGTCTTTGTTATGTAGTAGCAAGCTAGCAATTTAAGATATGTTTTATAGGTAAGGAACAATAATAGGCCTTCTAATATCCTGTCTCTTTTCTGCCTTGATGTATTCTTTCTTTGTCTTGATGTATCTGTTCTTCTAATTATTGATTTATATATCTTTTCCTTCTCTACCTTTGATGTATTTGTCTTCTGTCTTTGATGTATTCTCTGTTCTCTGTAATTATTGTTATATTCTTGCCTTTCTCTACCTTTGGATGTATTTCTGTTCCTTCTGTCAATTATTGATTTATATCCTTGTCTTTTCTCACCATTGATGTATTCTGTTCCTTTCTGTTTTGGATGTATTCCTGTTCCTTTCTGTCAATTATTGATTTATAATCTTGTCTCTTCTCTACCTTTGAATATCTCTGTTCTTTCTGTCAATTATTGATTTATATATCTCTTGTCTCTTTCTCTGTCTTTGGATGTATTCTCTGTTCCTTTCTGTCAATTATTGATTTATATATCTCTTGTCTCTTTCTCTGTCTTTGGATGTATTCTCTGTTCCTTTCTGTCAATTATTGATTTATATACCTCTTGTCTCTTTCTCTACCTTTGGATGTATTCTCTGTTCCTTTCTGTCAATTATTGATTTATATATCTCTTGTCTCTTTCTCTACCTTTGGATGTATTCTCTGTTCCTTTCTGTCAATTATTGATTTATATACCAGAAAGAGTCAAGAGTATTAATTGATTGATTTCCTAAAACAGTCCAGAAAAATGGGGTGGAGAAAAAAACAAATGGTGGATACAACCCAGAGCATGACAACATAAATACATTAAACAGAAAAGCACAGACCACAGTCTTCGTACTTAGAACTGGACACTGCGGTCTCAGATCACGCGACCTTAGAAATGTTCTCAGGGACTCGGCTACCTGCAACTATGGAAAACACAATCAGTCCCTAGAGCATGTCTTGCAAGATTGTCCCAGCCTGAACAGCATAAGAATGAAAATCTGGCCCACAGAAACTACCATTCAGAACAAACTATGGGGGACCGGTGAAGACCTCAAGAGCACCACCCTGTTTAGGACACATACCGGAGTAGTCACATTACAGAAGTTGATTGCGGATGAAGAATTGATTGATTGACTTGTAATAACATTTTATAACATAATTACAGATCATCATCAGGTGCTGTGTCGGCTGCCGTAGGCGATCATGGATCTCCATAAATCTTGTCTCTGGTGTTTGCTATCATCTCAGATGTTGAAGCTCTTCCATTCCATGAAGTTAGGCTATCCAACATTTTCTCTGTCTACCTCTGTCTTGCCTACCCTCAATTTTACCAGTTGTCACAATGTGTTCTAAACCTCCCTTCCTCAACACATTGCCCGAAAAATGATGACTGCCTCTTTCTTATATTCATGTTATCTTTCTCTGTGTCTTGACCTCATTCAACACCTCCACATTAGTCATATTAGCAGTCCATGGGATTCTTATCATTCTTCTGTAAAACCACATCTCTGTGGCCCTCAGAGATTTTTCGATCTGTTTGTTAATTGTCCATGACTCGCATCCGTATGTCAGTATTGGTTCTATGTAGCTTTGAATAACTCTCATTCTGATCTCAATTGACAATGTCTTGTTGTATATAATGCTTTCCATTTTATGGAAGAATGCTTTTGCCTGCCCTATTCTGCTCTTTTTTACAGATTACAGATACAATTAATATAATCAAGTTTACATGAACTGTAACAAGTATTTGATGATAAACAGCAAATAAAAAAACATAACTTTTAATAATTTAATTGCTTCCTTTTATCAACCACTTTTAAACTCCCTTTATTTTAGGCCAGCATAAGAGCTGAATTACTGGACTATAGGGAATATTTGAATGTCAAGGCACAGCGTAACATAACTATGACATCATACATTGATGAGTTTCCTGGTCTAGTCCATTTTATTTTCATTGACCGACATTTCCATCAAATGACTGCTCCTTCTCTGAATATTTCTCTGAAGGCAGGGGAGAGTATTGATGCCACAAGTTACTTAAAAGAGAAGGTTGGTTGCAGGTTCAAGGAAATGTTGTGTTCAAAGAGATGTTGTGTTCAAAGAGATGTTGTGTTCAAAGAAATGTTGTGTTCAAAGAAATGTTGTGTTCAAAGAGAAGGTGTGTTGCAGAGAAAGTAGGCTGAAGGAGAGATGTTGAAGATAAGGCATGATATGATGAAAAAAAAAATTATGTTAAAGAGAAAGTCTTCCAGAAGGCTTAAATAAAACAATATGAACATGGAGGGTGAGTTGAAAGAAGGTATGTTGAAAGTGGAAGGTGAGTTGAAAAAAGATGAAAGTAAGGGGTTGAAAGGTATGTGCAAGGTGAGTTAAAGAAGGATTGAAAGTGGAAGGTGAGTTGAAAAGAAGGTATGTTGAAAGTGGAAGGTGAGTTGAAAAGAAGGTATGGAAGGTGAGTTGAAAGAAGAGTTGAAAGTGAAGGTGAGTTGAAAAGAAGGTATGTTGAAAGTGGAAGGTGAGTTGGAAAGAAGGTATGTGGAAGGTGAGTTGGAAAGAAGGTATGTTGAAAGTGGAAGGTGAGTTGAAAAGAAGATATGTTGAAAGGAGTGAGTTGAAAGAAAGTATGTGGAAGGTGAGTTGAAAAGAAGATATGTTGAAAGTGGAAGGTGAGTTGAAAGAAGGTAGTGGAAGGTGAGTTGAAAAGAAGATATGTTGAAAGTGGAAGGTGAGTTGGAAAGAAGGTATGTGGAAGGTGAGTTGAAAAGAAGGTATGTTGAAAGTGGAAGGTGAGTTGAAAAGAAGATATGTTGAAAGTGGAAGGTGAGTTGAAAAGAAGATATGTTGAAAGTGGAAGGTGAGTTGGAAAGAAGGTATGTGGAAGGTGAGTTGAAAAGAAGATATGTTGAAAGTGGAAGGTGAGTTGAAAAGAAGGTATGTTGAAAGGGAAGGTAGGTACAAAAAGTGATGTGGAAGGTGTGTTGAAAAGAAGTTATGTGGAAGAGATATTGTGTTAAAGACATTTGTTGAGGTGTTAATCATGATAAAAGATTTGTAAAACTTCAGATTTAGTAGGTAAACAGAAGATATGTTGATGAACGATTTGGTTGGTTGTAATTCATTTTCAGCTTTCAACAATTTGTCATCTCTGATCTGGGTTCAATGTTTTCTTGTCTCACCATTCCTCTTGATCTCTTTTCCTCAATATTCCTTTCCTAACTCCTTCGAGCACTCATTATTCAGCTGTATGGACTGGAGCACACTCGAGCAGTGAAAACTAAGTCTCTTTTCATTGTGAAGCAAGCTTTCATAGTGAAAATTAAAATCGTGACATATCTTTTACCGGATGTCGCCATCAACCACTGTAAATGAGTCGTTGATTTTCTAGGCATCAGTTATAAGTTCAGTAGTTTGCTATTGCTTTCTAAACGGTGAAGTCTATTTTTACCATGCATTACAACAGAAACATATTTACTTCCAAACTGCCGCCGCAGAGTTTGAACCAGGTACACTTGGGTTGTGATCGAGCTCACTACTACTTAAGCTACAGACGCCCACGCTTTCATATTATCGTATAAAAACATTTATATACACAAAAAGTCTCAGGTTTACCAGAGCTTTTTTGTTTTTACATGTTCTTTTATTCTGTGACACTTTCATTTACTTACACATATTTATTTATTCTGTTTACTACCAATTTAAAATACACTCAAAGAAAGTAGTTGTGGAGATTAACTCATTGTGACCAGGAGCCACATTAAGTGACGTTTTTAGGCTTTTGCCCCAGTCCACTAAGAGTTAACAGTATGCGGAAGAGCTGGAGGGAGCTGCAAGAGATAGCTAAAATTAAGAAGACTTGGCATGAGTTGGTTGAGGGCCTATGCCCCAATCGAGGTTAGAAAGGCGAGAGAGAGAGGAGGGCATAACTTCATGCACCGAATACATTGAAAGACAACAAATGCAGTGGTTTTGACATTTAATGAGAATGTAATACAGCCAACCACCAATAACAGCATACAATAAAAAGAGATCAGGTACTAGAGCCAGGGAAGACCAAGAAAAGATAGATAGACAATATCAAGACCACACTAAATAAACACGGATATAACCCAACAAGGGTGACTCATCTGGCCATGGAACGCAAATTAAAGCTTCCACCTCTACGCTTAATGGCAAGAGTGGACAACCAATTCCATCATCTCCCTGGGGAAAGAAATAGATAATAGAGAGAGAGGGAAAGAAAATAGTTGTAAGCCAGAGGCTTTTAGCACCTCTATAGATATTGCGGCACATAGGTCATGTTCTTAGATCAGACGAAAAGAGACTAAATCGACAAGTCCTTATGTGGTCACCAGTTGGGAAAAAAACGTGGAAGACCAAAGACCACTCTTCGAAGAACCATCCAATAAGAAAGTAAACTATTGGGATGTAAAACCATACAAGATCTCCAACTGCTAGCAAAGAACCGTATCACATGAAGATCTAAAACCTCTGCCCTATGTGCCACCTTTGGCATGAAAGGAACAAACTAACTAACTATAGATATTGTCCTAGAATGGTATCTGTGAAGTATTCAAAGTTTTAAGATTTACATCTGATATTTTCTAAAAACTAAAGCAAATCTTATAAGCACAGTTTTCTGGCCAACACTATGTTACCAGTGTCAAACATAGCCAATAACAGCAGCTAATGATGGCCAACGCTATGTTACCAGTGTCAAACATAGCCAATAACAGCAGCTAATGATAGCCAACACTATGTTACCAGTGTCAAACATAGCCAATAACAGCAGCTAATGATGGCCAACACTATGTTACCAGTGTCAAACATAGCCAATAACATCAGCTAATGATGGCCAACATGATGTTACCAGTGTCAAACATAGCCAATAACATCAGCTAATGATGGCCAACACTATGTTACCAGCGTCAAACATGGCCAATAACAGCAGCTAATGATGGCCAATACTATGTTACCAGTGTCAAACATAGCCAATAACATCAGCTAATGATGGCCAACACTATGTTACCAGCGTCAAACATGGCCAATAACAGCAACAGCAGCTAATGATGGCCAACACTATGTTACCAGTGTCAAACATAGCCAATAACAGCAGCTAATGATGGCCAACACTATGTTACCAGCGTCAAACATGGCCAATAACAGCAGCTAATGATGGCCAACACTATGTTACCAGTGTCAAACATAACCAATAACAGCAGCTAATGATGGCCAACGCTATGTTACCAGTGTCAAACATAGCCAATAACAGCAGCTAATGATAGCCAACACTATGTTACCAGTGTCAAACATAGCCAATAACAGCAGCTAATGATGGCCAACACTATGTTACCAGTGTCAAACATAGCCAATAACATCAGCTAATGATGGCCAACATGATGTTACAGTGTCAAACATAGCCAATAACATCAACTAATGATGCCAACACTATGTTACCAGCTCAAACATGGCCATAACAGCGCTAATGATGGCCAATACTATGTTACCAGTGTCAAACATAGCCAATAACATCAGCTAATGATGGCCAACACTATGTTACCAGCGTCAAACATGGCCAATAACAGCAACAGCAGCTAATGATGGCCAACACTATGTTACCAGTGTCAAACATAGCCAATAACAGCAGCTAATGATGGCCAACACTATGTTACCAGGTCAAACATGGCCAATAACAGCAGCTAATGATGGCCAACACTATGTTACCAGTGTCAAACATAACCAATAACAGCAGCTAATGATGGCCAACACTATGTTACCAGTGTCAAACATAACCAATAACAGCAACAGCAGCTAATGAGCAGGAAATCATAATGATGTAGATGGGGTACTTTAAATGAGCTGCAGGTGTGACAATAAAAGACAAAATTAAAATTAAGGAAATCAGAAGACTGGATGTGCAACTAGTCATGCAATCCGTAAAAGAACAATAGATTAAAGGGTTTCGACACCTGACAAGAATGTCCTGGTATCTTCTACCACAGAGAGCAACAAAAAAGTCTAGCAAGTACAGAGCCAAAGGAAGACCATGCAAAAGATGGAGCAACTGCATCACGAACATCTATAAGAAAATAAATAACAGCTTACAAAGTGTCTTAGAGAAAACATACACAACATCACTACATTATCTTCTCCCCCACTCCTATAAAGAAAGAAATGGTGGAAGAGAAGAAATAGTTTATGGAGAAATAAAAGATACCAAAATTAATTGTTTCTCAGTATAAAAAATCACTGTTTGCTTTAATTATAAAGAACAGTTAATTATTTCTTTCAACGATACATTCTATTTTCTTAAATGTGTTCACAAAGAACTGAGTTTAATATCTGAATAAACATGGTTTGCAAATCTAAAACTTTTAAAAGTTGACTGTATATGTGCAGATTTGGACAATGTATCAGCATATGATGAGCAAGCTGACAGATGGATACACATCAGTCATGATGAGAGATGGAGACTTTTACTTTTCATATTTTTTGTGGTTTGAGGACTATACGGTTAGTTTTGATTTATGATTTATATATCATATTTTCATTTTAAAATATGTTTCTTTTTTGTTTCTTCACAATTTGTAAGTCTGTTAATGGCAATACTTGGGCTCTTGTATGCTTCTAAGTGTTGTCACAGTCAGGAGTTGGTGTGAGGAATTTTTGGGTTGTTTTTGGTTTTTTATTTGTTTCAGTTTAAAAGAATTTTCCTCCTCTGAAGTGTTAGGGAGAAATCAACAAATGCATACCAAATATGCAAAGAGATTGGCTAATCAACATTGAACTGGTATGTTGGGCTGCTGGAAGTTGCTGAATTTGTTGAGGCGGAGATCAGAGCATCTATGGACATCCGGAGTGCTATGATCGTAGTTCTCACATAACTGATAACAATTGATCAAAAGCATCTTCATTCCTACTTTATGCTACCAGTGCCAAACATGGACAGTGAGTAAAGCACAGGCATAGAAAATAACCATGTGAGAAATACAATGTCTCTGAAAGGCACAAGTAACACAAGAAGAGAAAGTCACAAATACTAGCAACAGAGAGAAGGTTGGAACAAGACCCTGCTTGAATTACATTAAAAAACAGAGAAGGGAATGGTTTGGACATCTAGTAAGAATGTAGCCAGACCACACTGTCTATAAAGACTTCTACAGCAGTACATCAGAGCGAAAGGCGAGGAGAAGATCAAGGAAAAGATGGATAGATTAAGTGTCTATGTCATAAGATGTCGGAATCCATTACTCAAGCCATCCAAGAAGGGCAAGACAAATACAGAAGACCATAACACTGGACTACAACCTAGTAGCGGTGTGACGATGAAAGAAGAAAGTTGGGGAGATTAAAGAAGAAAGTTGGGGAGATTAAAGAAAGAAATAAGAAAGTGTTAGGGAGGTTATCCATCATTTCCTTTCATGCTCAATATGTTCCACTCCTCTCAGTTGGTTGTCCAATGCCGTGAAGTTAGAAGACTTCTACTCCAATTTGGTCTATGGGTGATTAGTGTTGCATCTCTGGCACTGAGCCCATCGGTGGAAAAATGTTCCGGGTTAGATGCCATGACCCTAGTCATTCAGGACAAACTTTATTTGCATCAACAGGCAGATCTAATTTTGCAGGTCTAAAAATTACAAATGACAATGTGTTGCTTGAAAATAATAGAGCACCACCATATTTGATTAAGATGTTGGTTAGAGTTTGAGAATAAAGTTAGTATAATTTAGTTAGTATAATATAATTGATAGAATATATTAACTATATGTAATGCACTTTATCGCAACTGACAATATGAGCCTAATGTACTTCATATTCATTTATGACACTGAGAGTTGATATAGCATAGTGGTCGTGCACTGAATTCATTTAGCAATATATAGGTTTGAATTTCTGGTAGGCTCGATTCCAGTTGACAATGGGTACCCAGACTTTGAGTTGGATATTTGGAATAATCACCCAGGCTGTTGTATAAGTGCTTTGCTACTGGCACAAATCATTATCTACAAATCAAGATTACTGATATATTGAGTACTGCTAAATCCAAATTTACTGCACAGTTTTTCCCACAGACAGAAAATATTTCAGATATTACATTTAAAAACTGATATTTTCTGACAGTTTAAAAATTATAATAATTTTGTTTACTTTCTCTGTTTCACTTCTCATTTCTCAGGGCAACCCACTTCCTGTGCAGGAAAGCTACAAACCTTCACGAAAACAGCCTTACCAGGATTCTTTGTGGACAGTTTTACAAGTTAGTTCATTTTTATTTGGATCAATAATACTTTGAGTTTATGTATCATTCGCAAACTGGACAAATTTCAAAATATATGATTAAGAAGAATCCTGCTAATTTTCTGGACAAATTTGAGCAAATGAAGAGCTTTTAATACGAACAAACTGTGCGTCATTGGAGACCATCATTAAAAGATGAAGATGGAAGTGAATTGATCATGTATGTCTTATGTCCGTAGGAGCATTGGCTAGGACAAATCTCAGATGGAGAGGCGCCCGAGTTGTTACCGGGCCCAAATTTGGGTGTAAAGAATAGAACCACTGTTACCTGCCACTCATGTTGTAAGAGCCGATTAAGGAGGTTTGGCTGAAATCGGATGTACGTGTCCTAAATGTGTAGAAGCCAACCTACTGCCTTGCAGGATGGCTGTGGACAGCCAAAGGCTAATGGATAGCCAACCCAGTAAACGCTGGCTGAATCCAGACACATCGTCGAAGGATAAGCACCAGAGCTCCAAATGGCACTGAAGATGTGACGAAACCCACCCATGCTAAGGCTGCATGAATCAGATTTCCACATGAATGAATTTATGAAGAGATCTGACACATCAGTCTTTAGGTGATCGCGAGAGAGAGAGATGGACAGGGATGGGAAAAGAAGACCTGGGCGTTCAAAGAAAACATAAAAAACTGTGGAAAGTGAGTTGAAAGATTGTAGCCTGACATGAAAAATAATTAGTAGAAAGGTGGCAGAGCAGCAACATTGACAATTTCATCTGAAAGTCGTACTTGTCAAATAAGATATGAAGATCTCGATAGATAGATTAGCAATGCTGGAGAAACACACCAAGATGTCAATACTAGGGTTTGTAAAGCTAGATTTGCTTTCAACTCTCTCTCTCTCTGCACAATATGAAATTCTTATTTCAGATGATTTCAGAAAGCATCACCTAAAAAGTCTTGACACTATAAATGTCCTGTTTAACAAAGTTCTAGAAAGTATATAATGGAGAGTGTGTTACAATAACTGCCCTGATTAACACGGTTCTGAAAAAAGCATGTTCTGGAAAGTTTCATACAATAACTTTCTCTTCTCATGTTCCTTATTCTATATGGGCATATGTTAAATGTATATTAGTTATATATGTATATTTGATTTTTTATTTGTTTCTCTTCTTTATTACACTTCTAGTTTTTGCATTTATTTCGTTATTCGTTTTTAGTCACAGATTTTCATTTTATGGCAGTTATGATGTTTTTGTCGTAGTCTATATGTAGTGTGCTGTGAAAGCAGTGAAATTCTTCACTCCTGTTGTATCCTTTGCTTGATAAAGGCCTTTTGGTCAAAACATTGCTGTGTGTTGTTATTGTTTTTGTAAAACTACAGTACTTTGTTTTTACGTGTTTCGCCATGCTACATAGTTTTACTGCAGTCTTCCCTTATATCGATAATACAATAACTGACCTAATTAACAATGTTCCAAAAATTTTATTTTTATTTCTCAAACTTAATTTAATACCAAAATTCCTCTATACACACAACTATTTTGAACTAAGCTCATGAGACCTACTTCCAATGTTACAGAGATCTTCTTCAGAACTGTTTCCCAAGTGCCATCCAAGGATCTATTCACTGCAACGAGATGTTCCTAATGCACTTAGGAACAGTTCACCCAATGTATATTGCTGCTCATTGTAGAAAACTGGCCTACAAAATGTGGGAAATGTCAGGAGATATTCAGCATTCAGTTAATCTATTGTAAAATTACTATTTATATTTATATATACAAATATGTATCTGCTAAACTGAGATGTTTCCGACAAATTTAACAAAAGTTGCACTTTACAGAAATGTGGCATTTAAGGTGTTGAGAAAAATCAGTTTATTTTATTGATTTAACTATTTTAAAAATGTCACTTAACTCATGCAATCTGCTATCCCGATATATAGCTCTGAAATGTAAATATTTTCAATCCCACCGTCCCAATATATCGGTTTCAAAGGCTTGATTGTTACTTGTCGATGATCGAAGATAAATTGTGTTCATATGTGACATCAAACACAATTGTTGTGCTACTAGTTGGTTTTGCAAGATGGCGGACACTGGTTGTGTTCTAATTTTTGTATGTTGATAATGTAATTGTTTTTTAAATTTCATGATGTAAAGATGTACTGAAAATTCAAAGGTGAAACATGTAAAAACAAAGTACTGTAGTTTTACAAAGTACAATAACAATACACTGCGACGTTTCGACCAAAAGGCCTTTATTAAGCAAAGGATACACCAGAAGGGAAGAAATTCATTTCTTATATGGCAGACATTATACAATAAACATTACAGATATAACAAATTACAGGATGAAGACAGAGAAAGTTTTTGATAGCCCAACTTCATGGCACGGTAGAGCGTCAACATCTGAGATGATAGCAAACACCAGAGACAGAGATTTGTGGAGATCCATGATCGCCTAGACCAGCCGGCACAGCACCTGATGATGATAAAAACTATATTACTTTGTGTTTATGTGTTTCGCAATTGCTACATAGTTTTACTGCAGTCTTCCCCTATATTGATAATACTAAAAATTCAGGACATTGCCACTCTAAAAAGTTAACAATAGAGCAAGCTGTTGAACTTATTTTGAATGAATTGAAAGATGAATTAATCTTAGAATGTAATATTCTAATAAGAGGATCGAAAGTGAGTCAGATGATCATTTAGACGACTTGGAATTGTTTGAATTGATCGATGTTCATTCCATATATGTTCAATATGGTGAAGAAGTTATATTACCTGGGAGCATTCTGGGCATGATCCATGTAATATATTAAGTAAATCTGATACAGTTTGTTCGCCTGCAAATATATGTTAAGCAGGAATATCTGAGATGATGGGGCAAGTCAATAACAACTTGCAGGGCACCTAATTGTGCTAAATTTAAATTATCTTATTTTTAATATCATTCTGATATGCGCTGTTTTTGTTCAAAAGCTCAGGGGTCAGTTTTTGAGGTCCAAGATGACTAGAGTTCAAAAGGTTAAATTTTGTTATATTTCATTTGGAGTGCTGAAGTTTGTTTTTGTAATCAGATAATTAATATTATTTAGAAGCAACTAACCAGTATTTTGTAAATAACTTGGTAGAAAAATGTCTACGATATCTTTATTTGAAAACTAACACCATTTATTCTTTCTGTGCGCAGTTTTTTCCTCAGTTGCGCACATAGTTAATTCATGGGAGGCAAAAAATCATTTTAAAAAATCATAACTACTCGTCAATAAATAATCATATATATATATCTTATGTACTAATTTGAAGAAAACGGAACAATCTATTAGAATAACAAGGTTAAAATGTAGTAGAAGTATAATAGTAGTAAAACTAGAAAGACTTGTATAAGGGAAACAAGTTGAATGGTGCAGTGTACGACGAATGGCGTTCAACGGAATACGCTGTGGTGCAGTCTGCGGCGATTGGCGTGGAAAGAGTTAACTTACTAAATTCTTAACATTGTTTATCGAGGCTATCAACCTTCAGGGACTTTACATTGAAATACCGTCATGGACATGTAGGTGTTCACAGCAATGAGAGAACTGATATGCTTGCATCAGAAGCACTAATCATTTGAGTGTTGAAGATATATTAGAAGGATGTAGTTCCATTGCTCAGCAACCTCATGTTTGATGACGATACAACAAAATTGAGGAGCGTCTGGCCGAATGGATGACTCCCATGTGGGAGGCCCGTGTTCAATTCACGGTATGGCCAAGGAATTTTTTCTGTTGTGGGCATAAATTAAAATCCTAACCTGAACAGCTTTGCGGTGACTGCACTAGCCATGCAGCCATTTAATTCCTCAGGCTCTCGTTCCACCTGTCCTACACTGCCCTAAAAAGTGGTACTACAGGCAGTAACAACAGTTAACAACAACAGTTAACAAGTTAACAACAACAGTTAACAACAACAAAGTTTATGTGTAATCTATACAGTATTTTGAGAAGTTTGGAATCATGCATTGTTCAAACTTTACTGGATGTATGAGGGACAAAATGAGGTGTGAACCATAGGAATGATCAGTATGTATGTCTTTCATCCTGCTGGGACTGAGCACATATGGGTCTTCCCGGAGTGATATGATGCTGGTTCTATAACCAATCAACACTTTTTTTTACCACAAATCTTGAATTTTGTCTTCCATTACCAAAAAAGTTGACAGATTTCAATAGAAATCACTGTCCTTTTTTTTTTTTAATCTTACAAATTTCAAACATAAAATGGGACATGCCATTTTAAGTTCTTGATGAATAATTGTTTGAATTACATAGAGAAACAAAGAATGAAGTGGTTTGATCACTTAATAAGAATGCATCTAAACTCCATGGTATACAGAGTCTTCTACAAAAGAACATTGAGAAAGAAGACAAGAGGAAGACCACGAAAAAGATGGTTAGATGGCATAGCAGAATCCTGTCAAAGTGTAAAACTAACAATCATCCAAGCCACCAGAACAGCGCAAGACAAAAACAGAAAACCACGACAATGGCAACAACCCGGTAGCAGTGTGACGACAAAAGAAGAAGAATAATTGTTCTCTTAGAACATTTATCTTTATCACAAGTTGGATAAAAAAAAACTTGAAATCAGATGTCCTTTGTTATCATATTCAATGATTATTTTGAATTTCAATTCTACATACCCAATATTTTCTTCATTTATGTCTCCATAAAACACCTCCGGTTATATGACCGCTACTAAATACTTTTATAATAATAACTAACACTTTATTTTTCTACATGTCATCAGATTAGCTAAGAGAAATAACTAACAGTTGCTTAATTAATTGCCACTTGGAATTGATAGGACTATCATCATTGCACTTTGGTGAGTAACCATGTGTGTTCCGATTTATTTTACACAGGAAGATCTCAGCGGCAGGGCACAAACTTCACAGGTGAGGCTTCCCGATGTAATTTTGAAGATGGTTAAATTTTATTTTAAAATCTTTTTTAATTTTGCCTGAGTAGTGGCTTTCCAGCCTGCTCTTTTTCATTTTCAACTGCCAAGGGTTCTTTTACGTGCTCAACTTAAACACAGTCCTATTATCATCCATCTCTAATAGAACTAGGAATTTGATCTCACCTACACTGAGATCTGGAATTTCTGTTCACTCCATGAGATAATGAGCCGAGTACCTTAGAAGTGAGAGACACACACCTTACATTCACAGAGATTCCCATATTTTAAGAAAATGTAGGCTAACACTTTTTTTTTCTTAGTTTTTGCTGTAGCTCTTTTTTCTGTTCTTGCTGATGTAGTTTCTTCCTCTTCTTTGCTAGGGAATTGAGTCATCTTACTGTGAGATATAAGAAAACTAGTTATGACACAAGATGAAGTGACTATGCAGAGTGCTGGAAGTATCAAGAAAAAGCAGAGTTACAAATAAAGACATCACACAAAAAGTGGATACAATATCATCAAGAAACAAGAAATTAAATGGCTCGGCTACATAAACAGATTACCAACAGACAAGAGTGCCTCAAAGGGAAATACTACTCAGATCGCAGAAATAAAAGAGGCAATGAGACACCATATGTGAAGCGCACACAAGAGCCCATTTTAGATATTGTATTATCCTGATGCTGTGAGACAAAACAGGATTAGAGAAAGAAGATGGTGGTGAGATATGCACATTCAATTACAAACAGAAGACCTTTTGTTAGTTCTCATATTCTTTACCTTCATCATGAAAAGGATGTTAATTACGCTGCATAGATGCGATATCTGCTTTTCAACACCGCCCATCCATTTTCAGAACATCATTTTTTGGGGTCAGTGTGCCATCTATTTCAATCCCTACTCACCTGCAGTAAAGCTGCCTGTAAGCAGAGCCACCACATGGAGATGGGGTAGGGTGTTGGTCAGCTCCGATTTGCTGATGCAAACTTCTCATTCACTGCAATTGAAAGACTATTAGTTCGTCCCTGGAAGTGATCTCTCTTATTTAAACGACTATTAGTCTGTCATGAACGAGAATTAGCTTGTCCCAGGAATCATGTGTTATGAAAGACTATTGATTTAGGTCACTAAGAAAAATAAGCAGTATTAAGTCACATGAAGAATGGATATAGAATATTAAACCTAACAACTGTAAGTCAAACAACCTTGGACTCCAAGTCAAAATACATTTTGTAATGTTCATGCAATAATCCTTTTTACTTAACTATATTTACTTTCATGTTGGTTTACCTTGAGGAAGGTCTATTGGTGAAAACATTTGATTTCATATATTGTTTCTTATCTTCCAAAAGTAAAATTTGTCTTTCACATTTATTCCTGTATTCATTTTGATATAATCTTGTCATAATCTATATTCTGTAATCAATAAAAGATGATGTCATGGAAACCTAATGTATTTGATTATATTTCTCAACAATTTATGCTTTATATTTCTATATATATCAGGGGTCTCTGTGACTAAGTGGTTAAACCCTTTGCCTTGTGAGTCAAAGGTTGTGGGTTCGAATCTGGACTGCACCGTTCTGTTCACATGTGCAGTTTTTCCAGAGATCCCTAGGATTGTTGCTGGAGCTATGGAGTTCATGCTTTGTGCAATACTCTGGCAGGTGGCGTGCCATTTCTGCGGAGAGGGACCGCACCATATGGGGTGAAACCTGGTGCAACGAAGTCAATCTTTGCTTTAAAACCCTTTTTTATGTTTATATCAGTTATATGTATATATATTTTTTTTTTTGGCCTTTTTCCTCTTTACAGACGGTCAATTGCAAGTGTTTTACTGTGACAACTTCTGAGTTTTCGCTTTCTCTCTTGTCTTTCAGCTCATACATAAGTCTCTTCTCAAAAGACTGCGCCCTTGTGTCACACAACTAATTTCCACACAACTCTTGTCATCAGCTAGTTTTTTTCCTGTGCTGGGACCTATGGAAAAGTTTTTCATTGAGGCCTTGCAGACATCTTTATATCTGAGCGGTGGTCTGCCTTGGTGCCTCTTCTCATCCAAAAGTTATATATCAAGTCTATCATCACGGCACTTCGGACATGTCCATAGATCCATGGCTAAACAAATCCAGCATCCCAACACTCCAGTTCAATGTTGATTGATCAATCTTTTTGCATTCTTGGCATGTCATTCTTTTGGGCTGTACCAATATTGACACCCATCTCTCTCAATCTGGTCAGTGGCTTGGATTCACAACCTTGAAACTTCTCTGTTTGGAAAGATTCTCTCAATGCGTTAAGAATATAATTTTGGTCCATTGAAGTTCTCTCTGATATCATTCATATTCATGCCAGCCAATCTATCAACCCCTGACTCCTGCGTCTCCAGGATTTATGAATTAAATATATTTAGTCAGTAGATGCTATGTTACTTGGTTTTCTGTTATACCTAACATTGGCCCGCGTGCCCAGCGTGTTCGTTGCGCGCTGGATTACGAGTGATAAGTCCTCTGTAAGTGCGGGTTCAACTCCGTGGACTGGCAGAAAAGCTACAGGTTCCCCAGATTTACAGTGTTTGTGGCACCGAACCGAAGGATTACTCACGGTATACGAACAACATATATAATAATAGCACTCATGGTATACAAACAACATATATAATAAATCACTCATGGTATACGAACAACATACATAATATATCACTCATGGTATACGAACAACATATATAATAATAGCACTCACGGTATACGAACAACATATATAATAATAGCACTCATGGTATACAAACAACATACATAATATATCACTCATGGTATATAAAAGTAAAGGAACCCTTTCATACCTGTGGTATATAGGTCAATACAGTGTTAGGCCTGTATTTTCATTGACTGTCGGCACACGATGGGTGATGTGGTCAGCATCACGCCGGCCGCCTTTACTTTCCCAGAGCATGTCTGGTACCCAGTTGAGGCTGGGTCGACCTGAGAGCCGTGCGGTCGGGAAAAATTCCACGCGCATTGCAGGAGCTGAACCCAGACCACCAGCCTTGCGAGCGAGTTCACTAACAACTACGCTACAGCGGCTCTCCCCACTCATGGTATACGAACAACATATATATCACTGGTATACAAACAACATATATAACTAAAATTTCACTCATGGTATACGAACATATATAAAATATCACTCATGGTATACGAACAACATACCAACAACATATATAACATATCACTCATGGTATACGAACAACATATAAACGACATATATCAGTATAAATAAAATTCAAATGTGTACAATATATTTTTTTCAAACATTTTATTAAATACACTTGCAGAATTACATGAGAAAATATTCAAGCATAAATGAGCTCTAGAAAAGTGTTCCCAATTTATCCAACAACTTCATACAAAAAAAAAGCTTGTCATTTTATACACGTAACAACAGAGAGCATAGAATAAACTGCAATTAGAAAAATAAATTCAATATATTATAGTTATCTTTCATTACAATTTACTAATGACTTAATTGTGGGCGTCAGTAGCTTAAGTGGTAGTGAGTTTGATCACAACCCAAGCGTACCTGGTTCAAACTCTGTGGTAGGCAGTTTGGAAGCAAATTCATGTTCGTGAATTTTTACGAACGGTAAAAATAGACCCCACCGTTCAGAAAGCAATGGCAAACTAATGAACGTATAAGTGGTGCCTAGAAAATCAACGACTCGTTTACAGTGGTTGATGGCTAAGTTCTGTAAAGGATATGCCACGATTTTCATTATTGTTTTTTCAATGAGTTCATGTAGACCTCTCTTCTTCCCAGGTGCAAAGCGTGAACAGGTAGAGCAAACACCACAATTTTTTTTTTTTTTTCAATACTTCTCTTCTATCCACATGTGTTAAGTATGCACAGAGATGACTTTAAAAAAAAAAAATTATTCCTCTCATACCATTATACATTACATAGGGAATGCAAGCAATTTCTACATACTGCTCTATCCTGGGCAACTCGCCCAACCTCCTCCATGGAACTGAGACTGATATTTCTTGCCTCTCTCAGCAAAGTTCGTTTCAGGGTCTCCTTAGGTCATCCTCTCTTTCTTGAACTCTCTGCATCCCACTTCAATGCCTGCTTTGATCATTTCTTCTCAAGGTGTGTCTAACGTATCTCCATCTTCTTCTTATAACAGTTGCCACTAGTGGTTGACCAGACATTTCATCTGATTTCAACACAGAGATATCATTTCTTTAAATCAAAATGTACATATTTGGGTTAGGGTGACAAAAAAATGATGTGTAAATCTTTTAATCATAGGATTCCACAGCCTACAACATCCTAGATTTTTACAGTAACATGAGATAGATGAATACTGAATGTAAATCAATCTTTGTAGTTGTAATCTCTCTAACATATAAAACTAATAATATATCTTCTTCTGCGATCAACTTCTGCAATGAGACTACTCTGGTATGTGTCATGAACAGGGCAGTGCGCTTGAGGTCTTCACCGGTCCTCTATAGTTTGTTTTGTAGGGTTGTTTCTGTTGATCAGATTTCCATTCTCATACTGCTAAAACTGAGGCAGTCATGAAAGTTGTGCTTTGAGGACTGCTTTGGTACTCTACAGGTGCAGGCAGCCGAGTCCCTGAGACCCATTCTATAGAGATGTGCTCTGAGACCGCAGTGTCCCGCTCCAAGTCTGAAGTGGTCTACGCATTTAATTTATCAAATCTACATTCATGAAACTGTAATAGAAATATTACATTCAAATATGATAAGTTTATATAAAATAGCTCAGATGTATTTACCTAACAATACTATGTTATAGATAGTAATTTGTTCCTATCCTGATTTGATCATCTACCTCTAGCGAAGTTGATAACACCCTGTACAAGTGAACACATGACCCTGGAAATTCCAAAGTTTGAGACCAACATGGCAAAAGTTTATCTGCATGCACATTGTACATGGTTGGACTACAGGAGACCCTGATCTTTTACTTAGGGATCTAACTTACAAGTACCTCTCAATTCAAAGTAAGGCTTGCCTGAATGGCGAGGAACAATGGTGATAAGGAAAGCAAGTCCTCATGCAAAAATAAGTCAGAGACCCCATATTAGGCGCCATGACTATGCCTGAATTCACACAGAGCGAACGTAAAATAAAATCTGCCTCTCACAATTATACATCAAACATATCTATTTGCATACAGTAGTCAGTATGATATGCAGAAGATTATGAATAAAATACAAACACATAATACAGCATGCAAGTCTTTCTTCACTGACAATCCTTGATTTCATGTCAAACACCTGGAAGGCAATCAAAAATATGATAACAGGAAAGTGAAACAAAAATAATATTGCATGCACAATAAAACAAAACTAAATAGGTGGACAACATATGAAACTTAATAAAAGTTAAAATAGGGGAAAAAAGATTAAGAAAAAATAGTTATAAAAAGACAAGTTCAAAGTGATAATGAAAAGTCTTGTCTAGTCTAGTCCATTGTGCAGTGAATTATTGTGGGAAGCTAAAGATTGGAAAATATTTCACTTCTACTATTGAATTGAACACGGATCATGCGTCTAGGAAGCGAGTGTACTAACCACTATGTTAGCATAGCTCTCAGACCAACAGTAGTCGCCCTAGGTTCCACTGAAAACAAGATTTAATAGCAGCAGTAGTGATAGTAGTGTTTGTCAATACCTAAGTGTGTTGGCTAGAATTCTAGAAATAATCAAGCATGGCAGTAAATATAACATAATAATATTTCTCGTAGTACTTTCTGACCTTCGGGTATGAAGTCACTTCACCTCAAATTTCTAGACCTTAGTGTGCAGAAGGTAGGAGGACCAATTCCTTTCCTCAAGTGTGGGATTGAACCCACAACTCTCTAGTGTCCAAGTCAATAGGCAAAAGCTTATACATTATGCTAATCTGCACCACATGTGAGTAAATAGGAGGACATTCATACAGTAACAAAAGGCATATGCTGAAACTGGATATGACATGTACTGAGAAGCAATCCAGAAACCATCACAAGACCTACCATATGGTGAACTAAAGGGAAAATGAAAGATAGGTAAACCTCAGACAACCTAGAAGTGAATATTCACACTGCATCAGGCTTGGGTCAACAAATTGAAAGATGGCCTGTGACTAGGCATGGTAGAGAGAATTTTGTTGTTGCCCTACAAGATGTTGGTCATAAACTACTGTGTCAGTCCATGCCCAAGTCAAAGAAAATGTTAGCAAATGTAGTTAAAATAAATAAGTGGTAAAGTAAGAAAAACATGTTGAAATTAGGAAACAAAAAATGACACTTTAATAAAATAGCTTAAAGAAATTGCAGTTGAAAAGGGAGTGGGGATGATAACTAGCATATGACATTACAAAAATGAGTTAGTTATAACAAATTTGATAACAAACTTGATAATGCAATTTTGAGCAGATGTGATACTAAGATGCAGGTCCCTTGTACGTAACAACTACCAAATGGTAACAGTAACAGAATCAAATGTAACTGTACATGACAAGAATCATGATTATAAAAGTTTTTTTAAATTAAAACCACCACAATTTAAAGAGAAAAAGTTAAGAAACTACAAGATAGGACATAAAAAAGCTTTATACCGCATTGGTATATTGGGTAATACTGTGTTAGGCCCGTATTTTCATTGATGTCGGCACACGATGGGGGATGTGGTCAACATCAGCGGCCGCCTTTACTTCCCAGTGCTTTACCTGGTACCTAATTGAGGCTGGGTTGACCTGAGAGTCGTTATAGTCATAGAACATTCTGCACTCACTGTGGCATTGAACCCAGAATCCTAGCTTAAGAAGCGAGTTCTCTAACAACTACGCTACTGCAGCTCTCAAGATAGTACAGAAAAAGAAGAAATAATCATTTTTTACAATAAGAACATGTACATAAATCAGACATTTGCAAACCTCCTCCTGTTCCTACACATAATTTTGTATTCAGATCCCGCCCGTGTGGTGCCGGGGCCGCATAAGGAAGCAAAGAATTGTACCACTGTGATCTACAATGCATGTTGTAAGAGGCAACTAATGTGGGCACTAAGGATGCTACCTAGTAAATTAAAAGCAGCGAAGAATCGGATGTGCTGGCCAACTTGAGGCGCATAACTGGCACAATGTACAATTGCTCTTAGGCTTGGATCACATACGAATCACACAGAGTGGTTGACAGGTGGTCGATATGGAGCGTTCAAAGAAGTATTCAGATCCAAGTCAGATACTAAAATATAGCATGGTCAGAAATTTCCTTTATGGTCTTGTTCATGGTCAGTTGTTTGTTTGGACATTGTGGTCTAGAACACATAAGGTTGTTCATGACTTCTGAAAGATGATATACTTGTTTGTTTGTTGGTTAACTTTAGGTTATATTCAACCTAAGAAGTTTGGAATTACACGTTGTACAAGTAGAACATAAAGAAATCATCCTAGCCTGAACAGTTTCACAGCGACTGCACTAGCCATGCGACCATTAAATTCCACAGGCTCATGTCTCTTCTGTCCTACACCGCCTAAAAAGCGTTATTACAGGCAGTAACAATTTGGGTTTTTTTAACGACAAATAGAGCTGGATGCTTTAGAGGCAGAGAAAGGAGTGTGTTTAACTAGAATCCACAGGAACCATCAGTATGCATACCCTTCAACATCTGTTGGGGAGACTGAGCACCTATGGGTCTGCTCAGAGTGCTGTGACACCAGTACAGTAACCAATAGCTTTCAATCAAGAATAACCATTTTTTAACCACTCTGTGATTTTCTTGTCATTGGAGTCAAATAGAAAGTATGTGTGCTGTTGTTACATTATACTTGAGGGACGACCATTAAAATATAGTTGAGAAAACTGGTAAGTGTCACGGTCAATGCATTCAGGGCCCTCCAGAAACCATGTCATTTGTATCCATGTCTGCCAGCATAGATGATCATGTCTCCCCACAACTTTCTCTCCCTGGTGCAGTTTATCAGTTCTGATGCTGATCTCTTGTTGAATGACAATGTGAGACCATGCATCACCTTCTTCCTCTACCTTCCACAATCATCCCTGTATTTAACCCATTGTCACAGATTGTTCCAAACCTTCTTGAATACAAGCCTCTTTTACAACCTTATGTTTTTCTCTTCCATGGAATTTTCAGCATTATTCTGTAAAACCACATCTCTCTGATTGCCAGCGATCATATTGATTGTTTGTTCACTGTTTGTGATTTGCTGCCATACCGGAGTTTTGGGTCATTGGCGTATTCTTTTCCGCTGTGTTGTTAGTAGTAAATTCACGCACAGTATGTTTTTAATTTTCATAAAAGCTGTGGTTTTTTTTTAGCTATTCTACTCCTTATCTCTGTTGTACATTTCCCATCTGAAGTTATGAATATTCCCAGATATTTCAATCAATGTTTCAGAGTTGTGTTATTTATTTTGATATTGCAGAGGGGTGTTTTCTTTTTCTTAGAAATAATCATTATTTCTGCTTTCTTTATTTTCATTCTCAATCCTTTCTTTTCTATGTCTGTTATTATTATGTCGGACTGATCCCAGAGTAGTATAGTGCTAACACCTGTTAGCTGTAGACGCCTAGCTCGTGAACCATTGTGGATTTGTTCGAGGCCAGCTTCCTACCAGACATATGAGTTCTGTACAGTGGTGAAATTTGCTGCCATGTGAGGAATACTATTCGACTTGAGCTAGGCATGTATTAATTTACAATGTACTGCTCCATTGTAAGAATTGGAAAAACAGATTTTCCAAAATGTTTCGAGTGGAATTCTGGTTGAGGTAAGAAATAAATTTCAAAAAAATTATTATGTCAATCATGGGATCACCAATAGCAAAGTTGATAACACCATGTGCTAATGACAGCGTGTCATGAAATTGTGGTTCGAGCAAACTGGCACACACATTTTCCTGTGCACATGGTAATTTGCTACAGAGACACTGATCTTTACTTGAGATCTAAATTACATGTACTGTTTAAGTCAAAATAAGGTTTGCCAGAATGGAGGTACACTGTGATAAAGTAAACCTTCGCAAAATCAGTCAGAGGCACCATATTAGCACCATGACTGCTGAATTCATAGGCAAGCATGAAAATGTTGATCATGTTGTTCCTCTTGCTCATTTGTGATATATACATAGTATACTCAAATAATGATTTATACAAAGAAAGCTGTAAACTGCAAATCTCTTTAATCTGTTTTAACTATCATGTGTTTTAACAAGACATGTATGATGGTATCACATAAGCAAATAAAATGAATAATTGAAACATAAAACTAACAAAAAATTCTACATTTTGATTGTAAGTCTTTTTCAAGGACACATACATACACAAGGAAAACTAAATAATCTAAATGATAGAACTAAGTAGGATGGATGGCTAGTGATACCATACGTATGTGTCTTTGTCCTAACATGCCAATTTATCAAGTATCACTGCAACCTTCACCTTGTTTTCTCCAGTTTTGATGTGATCCGCTTTGATCACCTCAGATTTGTAGGTTTTCGTAAATCATCTTTTCACTATCAACAAAACTACTGTCTACCTTTCAAAGCTGACAAACATAAAGTAGGCAACATTCATGGAAATGGTTTTAGAACAATTGCTTACATAATACAGATTTCTACATGCAAACACTGTACTGTTTCACACTACTAATTCCTATCCCTTGCATGTCAGTCACATTAGTAAAAACATAAATCCTGATATGGTATTTGCATGATGTGTAATACAGTAACAACATGTATGTTACATGATAATGTGCAGCTAGTGCACTGGAGCTTACATACAATTTTTTTAATGACTGGAAAATAGCACCTAAATCAAATGTGAACTCAACAAATTCAATGGAAAATTACTGAAATATATTCATGTTTTTTATACTCACTTCCAACCATTATTATAAAGCTTTTTGCCTAAGTATACATCATAAATTATGCAAAGCTAACAAAGCTATTGAAGTCTGCTATATCAAATAATGTCTTGCATAGTTTCTTTTGGAATCTGGCCAATATTAACTTATTCACCCTTCTGAGCCGATATACTGGCTTGTAGTCTTTTTTTAAGATGACAAACAACCAGTACATAGGTTAAGTCAATTTACAATACAATATAAATGCATTCGATGGTTAAAAAAAAAACTACACAATGAAAGGGTTAAATCGGATCAAGTGAACCATGCAGATGTAAACAGTTATAATTCTGGATGCTATCATTATAACAACATCTCAATTTGATTATCAGTGTGTCTAGGATTTGGCAAAACAACTTGAACAATTGTAATTTCAAATTGTAATCAACTGTCATCATATGATTTTCAAAATATTTATCTAAAGTGTAATTAAAATAAAATGTTTAAATGACAGTGTAGGAAAAATCTGGTTAAAAAATTATTCAACAAGTTCCACATAGTTTGAAGGGAACATTCCATATGCACCATTAGGTGCAAAGCCTTGCCACCATCCGTCATCAATTTCTTCAATGTTTGTGATAATGTCGTCAGGATCAAAAGAGATCTCTGTGTCATCAGCTGTTTGAGGAAGAGACCAAAATCAAACATTAGATTTTGTGACAAGTTTATGTATTATGTAAGATTAACTGTTGTGAGAAGAGACCAGAGAAAAACATTAGACAAGACAATTGTATGCATTATGTAATAAGATTCACAGTTGGGGAAGCGACCAGAGAAAAACATTAGACAAGACAATTGTATGCATTATTATACGATTCACAGTTGGGGGAAGCAACCAGAGAAAAACATTAGACAAGACAATTGTATGCATTATATACATTCACAGTTGGGAAGGAGCACAGAAAACATTAGACAAGACAATTGTATGCATTATATAAATTCACAGTTGGGGTAGCACAAGAAAAACATTAGACAAGACAATTGTATGCATTATGTAATAAGATTCACAGTTGGTGGTAAGCGACCAGAAAAACATTAGACAAGATAATTTGTGCATTATTAATAAGATTCACAGTTGGGGAAGCGACACAGAAAAACATTAGTCAAGACAATTGTATGCATTTATATAAATTCACAGTTGGGAAGCGACCAGAGAAAAACATTAGACAAGACAATTTGTATGCATTATATAATTACATTGCCTCACGCATACAAGACAATTTTGTGATTAGAGAAATAATATTTCTCACTGATTTCCATCTTTAGTTCACTTTCCACTACTTAGCATTGGGATCTTCACAAGCAGTGGGTTTTTCTGTCTTTGTTTCTGTAGCTATTTGCTTTTTACAGTGTGGGGTCCTTGGCCACAATCCCCCTCTCTTAGTCGCCTTTTACAACATGTGATAGAAAACAGTGGTTCTATTCTTTGCTACCCCAAAAGCCACACACCGGTTATGTTAGACTGTTCTGATATATATACATTATGGATAAAAAAAAAATTTGCAAAGTTTATGAAAACATGTAAGCAAACAATGAAACAATATAAGTCAGTATTAATAAAGAACAAAGTGCATATAATTGCATTATATTCAACATAATGTTTAACAATCAGTTACACATGTAACGCAACACTAAAAGCAGAGACAAAGGAAAAAGCAGAGGACAAAAGGAAAAAAAGCAGAGGACAAAAGGAAAAAAAGCAAGAGGACAAAAGGAAAAAAAGCAAGAGGACAAAAGGAAAAAAAGCAGAGGACAAAAGGAAAAAAAGCAAGAGGACAAAAGGAAAAAAAGCAGAGGACAAAAGGAAAAAAAGCAGAGGACAAAAGGAAAAAAAGAACAATAAAGAACAATAGCTGGGTAGGTTTTGCAGCTTAATATTATCAAAAACACAGTATCCAGCAATCTATCACTATTTTTCTTCACATTTACCAAGAAGACAAGTCTGTTTATAAAACACTACATTACAAACAGAAGAGCAACTTTTTCAAGTCTGCCGTTGACCTCACCTGCCTGGTAGTCATAGAGAGCACGGGCACATTTACCCTGATCTGCTGTAAGGGAACTTGCAGGAACTGCTTGTTGCTCATCCTCTTCAACCTCTTCAAAATGTTGAGCCCCACTGACACGGTGAGACTGAGTTTCAGCATGATGTTGCTCTGCTGTGTAATCTTCATGGAATGAAGGGACCCGCTTTTCCCTGAATTCAAAGTCCTCTGCTGGTGGTGCTTCAATGGAAATAAATAATTATATCTTGATTGAAAATATTTCTTTCTTTTTTATCAAACTCAACAAATTTTATTCTCTAACAATTTAGATATAAAAGTTATAAAATAAACAATTTGCTAGTTAGTAAGTTTCTATATTTCGTGGGGTGGTGTCAATGTGGCGCATGGGTTAGGTGCTCGCTTCTCGTGTCAAAGGTAATCTCTCTCACGATCACCGCCCAGACCGATGTACCAGATCTCCCCATAAATTCTATTCATGTGGAAATCTGATTCATGCAGCCTTAGCATTGGTGTGTTTTACGTCACATCTTCAGCACCATTTGGAACTCTGGTGCTTATCCTTCGTGATGTGTCCAGTTTCAGCCAGCATTTACTCGGTTCGCTCTCCGTTCTGTAGCAATTTCATGTTTTTTACGGAGTGGGGTAACTACTAGCCACACGCCAAACCTCCTTATTCGCCTCTTACGACATGCATGGCAGGTAACAGTTGTTCTATTCTTTACACCACAATTTGGGTCTCGGTAACCACTCGGGTGCAAAGGTAATCTGTTAGCTCCCTCCTGGATCCATCAGGATATTTTTACAGAGATCCCTGATCTCAGTGTAGATGAGATCATTTCCTAGTCCTATCAGAGAAGGACGATAAAATGTAGGTCTTGTATTCAATTTGAGCGCATAAAAGAACCATTGGCAGTTCAAAATCAAGAAGAGCAGGCTGGAATGCTGCTGCCCGAGCAAAATTCATTAGAAAAGATTAAAAATAAAATTCCTACAGAATATCTTCACCATTTTCAAAATTGCATCATGGACCCTCGCTGGTGATATGGTCCGTGCACTGCAGCTGAGATGGCAAGGATTGTCACTCCAAAATAGGTCTCTACAGTCACAATAAGTGATGTGACTGAGCAGTAAGTACACTATGTGGTGGGAAAACCTGGAAGATCAATTTTTTTTTTCCACACCGGGTAACCCAAAACATATTTTAAGAAATATAATTCATGAACTGTTACCAGAGGTTAAAAGTTCAGTGTAGATTTCAGCTAAATTTATTATACAATCAAAGGCAACATCAATATTAGTTCTTTTGTATCATGCTAGCACTTACCATCCCAATCTTGATCTTCGTCCTCAGCATCTGAGTCACGTCGGGGTGGCACACCGTCACGTAATAAGTCCCGTGTCTTAGGTGACGTTGGTGTAACTTCTGGGGTAGGCTCAAATTCTTCTTGTACAGGTTCATGTACTTGGGCAGGTTCATGTACCCGGGCAGGCACTGGTGCTGGTTTCCAGGCAGGTTCTGGCTCAGGTTCATAAACCTGAAGCACAATAAAAACAAAGAGAGAGTTTGTGATAAAGCTAAACATGGTTTCACATCACTAACACTGTGTGACATTCTAAGAGAACATTTCTTGAAATATAGTCATAGCATTATATGTGTTTAGATTGACAAAATTAAAGTCTATAACAAAATTAAAACAATCAGAATGCGTTTGATCAGTCTGTACCAGTCACCACACAAAATCTTGCTCATATACTAGAAATTTTGCTTCATAAATTGGAAAGGCCCCAGTGTGGTTTCCAGGGTAGTAGAATTACATTACAACGCATGTTGTAAAAGGTGACTAAGAGGACATGAGATATGCACAGAGACTAACTCTGTCATGAAAACTGCACTGAGATGTACACCAGAGGGTAAATGAAAACATGGAAGACCCAAAACAATCTGCAGAAAACAGAACTCTGTCATGAAAATTGCACTGAGATGGACACCAGAGGGTAAACGAAAACATGGAAGACCCAAAACGATCTGCAGAAGAACAGAACTCTGTCATGAAAACTGCACTGAGATGGACAGCAGAGGGTAAATGAAAAGACCCAAAAAGGATCTGAAGAACAAGAACTGAAAGAAATTAATCGCAGCTGGAACACAATATAAAGAACGTCCAAAAAATAGAGAAGAATTGTGTGCATTTGTTGCTGTTCTAAGTGCCATATGTGTCACAGGCTGGAGAGAGAGAAAGAGAGAGCAAATACAAGTTGTAAAATGCTATATATATATATATATTCTTCAATACTCTATGGTAGAGAAAATAGGAACATGGACACTGGATAAATAAACAGCTATAAGACAAGACTGGAGTCTTTGAGATGTGGATTTTTTTTAAAAATTGGGTGTACTTCCTTGTAACAAATAGCAATAAATATGGAAGTATCAATTACTGATAGAGATTAAACATAAGTCCAAGTTAAATATTTTGGACACACATGGAATCTTGATATGCTGAAAACTAAAACCTACTAGAAGGAAAATTTGATAGTAAGCAGACATGAGGAAGATAATGCAATAAGTAGGAAAGAAACATAAAAGAGCTGAACAAGTAACAGTCTGGCAAACATAACATACAACAATGGCAAGGAATACAAAATATAAAAAATATATTACATAGACCTGCAATGTGGAGATAATACTTGTTCTAATATGTGTGTGTGGAAAAAAAAGAAATAGACAAATATCTAAGGAACTGAAATAAAAAAAGCTGAAATGAGAAAACTAAAGATTTGTATTTGCTTATAGTAAGAAGTGGTGATACTAGTTGGGGGAGTAGGAGGTGTTACCTGTTCTACTTCTGGTTCAGGCTCTGGTTGACGAGTTGGCTTTGAAGGAGGTTCTGGTTCACTTCTGGCTGGCAATTTGATCGGTTCTTTTCTCACACCTTGTTCTACACTTTCTTGAGGATCACCAAAACCATGACGAATTTTTCTGCAACAATACATTCACATTTTTTGGTTTACATTTTACAAATATTTTATACTGCAAAATAAACAATACAGTTTGTTATCTAAAACAAGATGAGAGACCAAAAGGGAAGCATTTTGGTTTCATAAAATGTCATGATGGCTTGGAGAGACAATCATAAAAGGGTATATACCAGGAAAGAGAAATATGGAAAGGTCAAAGAGAAGATGGATGTAAAATGGATTAAATGCATCAGATGCACTGTACCTGGCATAAGATAGAAAGGTTTGGAGAACTGTTATAGAACCAAAGTTTCATAAGAGACAAGCTACTGAATGACAACTAATGAACTTCTGTCTGTACCAATATATTGATAATGTGGTAGACTGTAGTCTTCTTCTTCTTGTTACACTCTGTATCAAGCACTTGTTAAACCACTCTTTGGTTTGTATGTGATCTGAGCCTAAGAGCAATTGTACGTTGTGCCAGTTATGCGCTTACAAGTAGGTCAGCCAGCAGCACATCCGATTTCTGCGACGCTTTTATTTACTAGGGTAGCTTCCCTAAGCCCCTACCTCAGTCACCTTTTATGACACCTTGCAGATCGCAGTGTTACTATTCAGGCCTCGGGAACACAAATGCAAATTCAATGGACATGTCTGAAATGCAAAGAAGATATTCCAGACTGAAACTGAAACCTTTCCATGATCATCTTTTCAAAACCTAAAAATGTTTTATATGATCAAAATATGTCCCCTTTTTGTTGTCTTATATTTTTTCCAATGTTTAATTCTTGTATTATTGATTTACTTGTAACTTTCTGTGTTCATGGTATTTCAAGGATGTCTCTATAGCATTTGTATTCAATGACATTGATGTTCTTCAACCAGGATATATAATTTATCTTTTAATAAGTTAATAACACACCAAAAACACAAAACAGTAATTACAACTTGTTAATACAAAACCTGTAATATAAAATGATAATGAAAACTTTGCAATACAAAAACTCTATGTGGACAGGTAATTACAATTTGGCAATACAAAAACTGTGAAAGGAAAAATGGATGCAATCAGGACAAATAAATCTTTACAATTTTCAGTATCATATTGTCAATTAAAACTTATATTTTCAGTTTTTGATTTACAAAAACGTTTTTAATAAAACCACTTCATTAACATACCTTGGGGTGGGGCCTTTCTAGCTTCAGTATCTGGCCGTTCCACAGATTTCTGTTTGAAGAAATCTCGAGCACTTGAAGTCTTAGAAGATACTAGCTGAGCTGCTTCCTAGTTGAACAAAAATCATGTTCTGTTATTTCTGATGACTTTTGATCTTAATCTCTCTTAACCATGATTTATCATTAACTTCTATAACTTCTAGTTCTGATTGCTGTTAATCAATTCTGCCTGCTTTTCATTTTGGGATGTTCAACTTTCTATTCTCTCAACACTTTGTAACCTTCTCTTAATTTTTCCTGTTATTGTGATATACTTCTGTTTTTAATTCTATATCTCTTTATATTCTATATATTTGGTCTACAAGTTGTGTTCTGAGTCCGACTCCACATCCAGCTGGGTTGGGATCAGCTAATCTCTCTTAGAAAGGGTGAAAAGTGAAAATTAGTAGCCTGTTGATGACCCTCAGAACACACAAGTCAATCACACCTCCCAACGGTGTGGACCAGGAAACTTTGACTGTGAGGTCAAAGGCTAACAAGCCCTGGCTCGCCTAGGGAGACTCCTAGGTCAGTTTTATTTTATTGTCTGTTGTAAGGTAAACCTGACAAAAAATGTGGAGGTCTAGCCCCTAAACTTGTGATATGAGTGGATTTGCCCTGATATCTGAGAACAAAACTCTCAGCTATGGGCAAATAGCCCCACTGCGTTGCCAGAGCCTCAGGAGAATGAAAGTCTATGGAAGCAAACCCAAACAGAAAATTTGGAGTGACGCCCCAAAGGCTTTGTCTCAGAAAAAGACATGAAAATTAAAGATAATTCTCAAACCAATCAAACAAAATAAATACAACACACACACATACGAAACAAAACAATATAAACTGAATACTGTCAGCAAGATTTCATATGGAGAACTGACACTGGTGTTCAGTAACATTAGCCTCTCTGTACTTAATCATTTCATCTGATAATTTCTGTTGTCTTCTCTTGACCAATGTTGCTGTTTAGCATTGCTAGAAGCTATGTGTGGTGAGCATCTGTAGCTTTGTTTAGCATTGCTAGAAGTTATGTGTGGTGAGCATCTGTAGCTTAAGAGGTAGTGAGTTTGATCACAACCAAAGCGCACCTGGTGTAAACTCTGTGGCGGTCAAGTTTCGCAGCAAATTAGTTCCCTTGGATTTTTACAAACTGTAAAAATAGATCTCTCCGTTCAGAAAGCAATGGCAAACTACTTAATGTATAAGTGGTGCCTAGAAAATCGACGACTCGTTTACTCTGGTTGATGGCTAAGTCCTGTAAAGGATGTGCCACGATTTTCATTCAGAAGCTATGTGAGCATGCAGCTGATTCAACAATTATGTGCAGGAAATGTGATTGTCAAACAAGGTGACAAGATAATAAAACTACCATAACTTGTATATATCAATAAAATAATAAGCTCAAATGAGATGCACGTTCAAATTGGTGAGGAAAAGTTAAGAAATCATGTGATATTGAAAAGATGTAAAAAAGAATAAGTTAAAGGTGTAATGATTAAGATTAATAAACAAAACATTTGCTATATCCAATTTAACTCAAATGTCAAGGCTGTCCTATATGGAGCGAAGACATGAAAACTACTAAGGGGAACACCAAAAAGTTAGACATTTATCAATAGATGCCTGCACAGGACATTCATCTGCGATGGTATGACAGGACCACAAGCAGGGAACTGTGGGATAGAGTGGGACAACGACAGGTGGAACAAGAGATAAGGAGCAGAAGGTGGCGATGGATAGGACACACACTGAGGAAACCCCTAACAGCATCATGAGACAGGCTCTCGATGGAACCCCAGGGCAATAGAGGTAAGGGAAAACCCAGGAACACCTGTAGACGGGAGCTGGAGATGGAATGCAAGAAAATGGGGAGAGAGTGGAGAGATCTGGAAAAGATGGCCTTGGATAGACTGGCTTGGAAGGCCTTGGTTGTGGGCCAATGCTTCCTAGGGCGAAGGGTGAAGAAGAAGCTTTGTCCAGGATGCCTTCATCAAGAATTAAATACAACACATATGAAAATCCTAAACTAGTAAGGAACATCACTGCTACTGAGAAGGATGTTCAGATTTCTAGACTCAAATAGAATTTTGAATGGGGACTGCCTAGAGTAGTTGATAGTAGCTCGGCCTGCTAGCTGTGAGACGCCTCATAGCTCGGGTTCGAACCTACTGTCCGGCATTTGTTCGAGTCCCTGGTCTTACTCAGGACGATAACGTGAGTACCTCTGAAGTCGGAGAAAATCTGCCTGTATGGCGAGGAATACTAATTACGAGTACATTGAGCACACGGCTGCCAGTGTAAGTAATTTACAATGTGCACGCTGCTGCCATTGTAAGAAATTGGAAAACGGATTTTCACGCAAAATTCAGTTTCAGAGATGAAACTCGTCTGAGTTGAAAGCGACGGGAAAAAAAAAAAAATTTTAAATGAAAATTGGTTTGGGGCCCAAGTTGGCCTCCAACCTTATAATTAGCAAGGTGCCGGGTTACTAGAGAAACATTTTATCAACTTCGCTATCGCTGAACTCGTCTTTCAATGTTGACCCAACATTGATCCTATTCATTCTGTCAAAGAGATATACCAGAAATACAAGTGGATATTCTATGGTAATTTTGCTTAGTTGTCTTCAAGAGAACACAGCATCAGTACATTCTATTACATTCTTAGATCAAAACTATACCTCACTAAATAGTAGTTTCCTGATGAATGTTAATCTATGTTTGAAGTCTTTTTTTGGGGGGTAAATTATTATTCTTGAACTATAACAGACAAATGCATACCTATTATTATTTAAAATCTCAACTTTTTTAACAACACCTAAATAACTCACTGCTTGTCGTTCTTTCCTCATCTGATCACTTCGATGTCCACGTTCATCTTCATCGATACTGGATTCTTTCTGAATTTTTCCTGAAAAAGTTGGCCAGATGAAAGTCTACATCACCAGCCAAAAATAATACAGCTTCGATGATAAACATATTCTTCTTGTCATTTTCCCAACTCTTAAAAATCATAAGGCTGTCATTGCTGTTGAGTCTCCTTGCAGGATGCACTTGATGTGCTTTTGCAGTGCTAGCTTTTGTAGCAGTTTGATCTACATTTTAATGGTGTATTAGCTACATACACAACTATTCAATAAGTGTGTGTTTATTTTATCCACAAAAAGAAAGCATTTATACAATATTCCACTGTTGTTTCCTAAGCCTTTCAATCATTATTTATGTTTTTGACTTATATCATAAGTGTTTGACCCACACACAAGGTGTTCAAGTGATAAGTATGCAAAGTTAATACTATACTGGGAGTATCAAGAAGTGACTGGTCTAGTAATGAAGACATCAGAAAAAAGTGGGTATGACTTTAATCAAGAAATCAGTGAGTGGACTTTAATCAAGAAATCACATGTTAAATAGTTCAGCCACATATGCAGATTACCAACAGTGTGCCTGTTACAGTGGATACAAAGCAAAAGGCCATCCACGCAAGAGGTAGACTTCAGAAATAACAAAGATGGTGAAAAGCATTATTTATGAAGCACACACAAAAACTTATTCTAGAAGTCTCTTCTTATCCTGACGCTGTGAGGCAACAACAGAATTAAAGACAAGAAGAAGGGGTGCATTCTTAGAGGGTTTGATATGAATCTATTTTCCTGGACATACAGGGACTCACAGTTAAGATATGATAAACTGACTTCAAAAGTGTCCATAATAATGATGATGATGATGGGTGCTGATAGATATCATGAATAATAAGTGTGTATAACCAGTCAACCATAGGAACTATTTGCATGCATAACCTTCACCATCATCTAAAGGAAACCGAGCATCTTAAGTCTGCCCTGTGTACAGTGAAATCTATTCTATTTATCAATAACTAATAATAAATATACATCATCATCAAATAGCTTGTCCTGAGTAGAACTTTGTCATCCTAACAGTTCTTCAGAATGTCTCTCTCTCATATGCCAGAATGTCCCACCTCTGTAGCCGTCATGCTCAAACCATCAGGTACATCCTTAAACCATCTTCTATGTGATCTTCCTCTTATCCTCTTTGCCGAGATGCCTCCTTCCATAACGGTCTTTTCCAACCCTTTGTGTCTCTTAATATGTCCACAATACTTCAATTTTCTTATTTGTAGCATCAGCCAGTCTTCTTTGATTTTTTTCTGGATATATCTGTTCTTTTCTCTGTCCATGATATATGGAGGACTCTTATAAACTGTACAAAGATATTTTAAACAAATATATCTACTTCAGTCATGTTTATTCATATAGTATTTCCTTTGTACAACATTGCCTTCATCACAGCTCGCTTGAAAGACTTATATCTATAGTCAGTTGTCCTGCCTTCTTCATTGTTAAAGGTTTCCTTATGTCCAGTCACTACCATCATCTGCTTTATCTTCCAGCAACTATGTCCTCCATCATTGCACTGTGATATTTAATGTGACAAAATATATCAATATCGAGACACGATATTGATACATGAAGTCAGTGTTCAGATCTAACAGGATACCTGTATTTGCTCTTTTCTTTGCCATATTTATTAATGAGTCAAAATATGGTGAATGCATTAGAAATCAAGAAGAAATTGTTCTCATTTAAAATATATCACAATGAAAATAACAAAACAAGGAAGCATTTATGGTTACTAGGAAATAATGTGAGAAGAATCATACAATATTTGAAGTGCATGAAATAAAAGTGATGATAATAATAATAGAAGAAATATTGCTAATTTAGTTAACTCTATAACTAGGAAGAAAAGAGAGTTAAGTTTTTTATTCTGGGATGTAATTCATCCCAAAGATTTAACTTTTGATGCCAGTAAGTAAACTTTTAATAAAAATATGAATTAGGATAAAACAATTAGGATACTTACCATTGCCTGTATTTCAATAATAAAATCACAAAAAGAACATTTCTATGCTAACTACTTACATTTTACTCAACTTATCTCCATACTATGTATGTTTATATCTTTTTACCATATCATTATTGGATACTTTTGCTAGAAATTTAAGAATATGATGTAGAATAGCTTGTCATCAAATAAAAATGTATGTTTCATTATCAGACCAATATTCTTTTTCTTTGTTTAAACAAAAGTTTGTCGGAAATGTTATCTATTTCTTAAAATTATTGATGTCTGCAGTTTTGTCTATTCACTTTAAATTATTGATGTCTGCAGTTTTGTCTATTCACTTTAAATTATTGATGTCTGCAGTTTTGTCTATTCACTTTAAATTATTGATGTCTGCAGTTTTGTCTATTCACTTTAAATTATTGATGTCTGCAGTTTTGTCTATTCACTTTAAATTATTGATGTCTGCAGTTTTGGTTAATATTTAAGATCATTAATGACTTCATTTTTGTAAATATTTTGATGCAGAATACTAAGTTCATATTTATAATTAAACCAAATAACAGAGAATAAAGAGAAACAATAGAACTAAGATTTTATATACAGGGTTTGACCCGTACAAGAAGAGACTAGTGCCACTTGTCTGTTTTTAAACGTGTCTGTTTATTGTGTAGTATTTATGTCTGGAAAGCAATTACAAAATACTTAATCTTGTGCTTCATTATTTAGAATTCATTATTCTTGGGTTTATACAGTGGACATCGTAGGGACAGTGGTGGGGAAAAGGAGGCATTGGGGTAAATGGAGGCAAGCTTTTAAAACAGAGCTTAAAGGAATGAATAAGACTAGGTTTGAGGTAAAGAAAAAGGCACAATTTCAAACTGAGGGACATTTCTTATCTTTTGTACCCTTGGATGCAATGAGTTAATGAGTCTTGGGTGTCCTCAATTTACTGTAAGTACATTTGAGGGGAAATGCAAAACAAATTTTTAACTTACAAATAAATAAGTCAAAGTATTAAAATATTTACTTACAATAAAATATAAACAGCAGTTTCCTATAATTATAACTGACTGTTAAACATAATAGATACAAATAAATTAGCTCTGTTACAAAGTCAGAAAGAGAATAAAAAAAACAAGACAAAATATTTGTAATACTGTTTGTTTTGACTGAACATCACCAAGGTTCTACACACAGTAATCTCTTACCCATTTCTGTCTTTCATTTTCCTTGTTATCTTCATCTGCTTTCTTCTCTGCTTGTCTCTGCTTATTCACGTCTTTTGCATGTTCTGAAATTCGCTTTTCTCGCTCTTTTGTTTCTCGTATCTACATACATTAGTACAAATTCAAGTGATAAACTGCTAACAAATCTTGCAGCGCTTGTGTAATCAAAAACAACAAAAAGCGTGGTCATTGATGCCAGTTTTAAAATGTTCAAAATTACCAGAAAATGTCTCCCATAATGTCCCAGTGTTGAATACTGCACATACATTTTGTAACTATGTGAGAAATTAAACACTAGTACAAATTTGCAGCAGATTTACATCATAAATATTTTATGAAAGAACATTGCACTTTAACTGAAATCAATGACTCATCAGATGGATATGACCTGTAAGGAAAACATGGATAACACACTATCTGGTACTCAGTAATCTTCAGTAAGTAATGCTTCAATAACAAACAGAAAAGTCACATAAGTTATTGTAAATCTGTATCTAAGCATAGTCAACTAAACATGAACTACTGAAGATAAGGTCTGAAAATCAACGACTTGTTTACTGTAGTTATGCACGTCTTGGATATCACACATTCAAAGGTTACTTACTTATGTATTCCTCTCCACTTGTCATGGAGCATATTATTATTCATTTAGCTCATAAAATAATGTTAACTTTGTTGATCCTTTACTTGGGGATCTAAATTACAAGTACCTCTGAAGTCAAAGTAAGGTTTGCCTGAATGGCGAGGAACACTACTGATAAGGAAAGCAAGCTATCACGCAAAAATCAAACCATCACGCAATAATCAGAGGTGCATTAGGCGCCATCGCTACGCCTGAATTCATAGCAGACGAGAGGGAAAAAAATATAATTTGTTGACAATAAATTTTATATAGCCGATTGTTTATTTCTTTTCAATTTATCAAAATGACTTATGGTTAACATAGAGAAAATGTTAGCTGCGACGCTCTGGTTAATGGAACAGGTGAATGATTGTTATCAAGCAGCTGTCCTAGAATTTCCTCTGTGAATGACCACAATTTTAAAAATACAATCATTCTACAATCAACAGTGACGTCACTGATGATAATTACTGCCATAAAAGACTCCCAACAATCTAGTTGAAACATATCACTATGAGCTATATACCAATTATGATGATAACTGCTACAGTAAACAAAAATGTTGCTTTGTCTTGTCAATAATTTTAGAGGCATTATGTACCAACAACATGTGTCTCAGAAATGGTCATGGTCTCAGAACCCCCTAAGAATTTCAGAGATCGTAACTATCTTATGATCAAACAATGTCTGCTGCACTTTTCTTTCAGATGTGTGCTTGCCAGCAGTTCTCAAACTTGTTTTTCTGCATCACACCACATCTGTGCTAAAATGCACAGTCAGCTATTTTGGTAAATAGGTTGCAACTTTGCTGTGACACACCTTAGAGTATACATCAGTGCACAATGTTGCAACAACGGTGGCTGTTAATCGGTGTCCTAGTCAAATTATAAGGATTAAACTACAAGGAATCAATTATTCATTTTAGACAATTTAATAATTTTTGTTCATCATTTTGTTAAATTTTATTATAAAACTGGTCATTGTTAAATTTCTAATTTTTTTCTTCTCTTTGATTCTGTTTTGTCTCACAGTGTCAGGATAAGAAGAGATTTCTATAACAGGCTTGTGTTTGCACTTCATTAACAGTGTTTTTCATTGCCTATATTATCTCTAAGTCCACCTTTTGAAATGGACTGTCATTTGCTTTGTGTCCGCTGTGTTGGAGTAGCATTGCTCTTTGAGGCCCTGTCTATTAGTAATCTGCTGATACGGCCAACTATTTGTTTTGTCTTGATGAAGTTCCGTACTGATGATGTACCCAATGTTTTCCTGATGTCTTCATTTCTAAACCGATCTCTACTTGATACTCCTCATTCTGTGTAGATAATTCATTTGTCGCAACTAGTTTTCTTCTATCGTTCGATGTCATCGTCCATTATCCCATGATTTCTTCTTCTTCCAGCGCTCTATATCGACCACTTGTTAAACAATTCTTTGTGATCTGTATGTGATATGAGCTTAAGAGTGATTGTACGTTGTGCCAGTTACGTGCCTACAAGTAGTCCAGCACATCCGCTTTTAATTTACACATGCCTTGTAGGTCGCAGTGTTACTATTCTCTGTTTCCATTGCGGGTCCCGGCAACACACTGGCGGTTCTATGATTTGATTTATTGCATCTATGCCCTGAAAGTGTGTGTATATACATATATGTCTAATTGCACAATATGCAGTATTAGGGCTTTGCATAACTTTGTACGCATGCAAGAAACTGTGAAATTTATAACTCTTTGAGAACCAATGGTTTAGAGAACTTGTGATGTGCTAGACATAATGATAATGAAGAATCAATAGTTATTAGGATAATTAACAAATTTGATAATAATGAAGATATGTTTCTTCTTCATCTTCCACTGTAAATTCAGGCATTAGCTTCTGATTTTTGCTTGAAACCTGCTTCTACCATTTGACTGTGTCCCAAGCCATGCAGGGGAGCCATCGCCGACTTCAGAGGTTCTTGAAGATTAGATCCTTCAAGTGGGATCTTTTCAGGAAACCTGTAGTCCAAACCACTTGGCATGAGTCCTCATACCCTTAGAACTTTTACGGCCAGTGACAATTAGTGAAATGTGACTTCTCTATCAGATTTCCTGCCTTTTTCTGCCTGTGTTGAGGTAGTTCTGTACGCATCGTATGATAAACACTCTTTAATGATCTTTTTTTTAATGCCTTATATTTCGGGTTGGATCTACGTCAAAGAGCATTTACTACTTTGCAACTTTTCTGACTGGGTAAGGTCGTTCCAGTTTAGTAACATTATTAACCCCTTTAGGGCTAGACATTGAAACGGTAACTTTTGGGTGAACATGTTTAAGAATAGGTTATCACTGAGGGTTGATGGTGAGTTCAGAGAATTTGAATGCAATAAATCTTGTATAAATTTTCTATATAAAGCTATTTAGAGGATATATAGAATAGATCATGAGAAAGGTTACAAGGGCAGGTGATGTGGAGCATTTAGACAATAGACACTGGGCGTGATTTTAACAAACTGGTGGCTTGGAAGGTTTAGGAAATTGGTAAGTAGAGGGTTTGGGTACAAAAATAAAACCAGTACCTCTCTTTCTTTTCTTTCTGTCTCAGCTCGTTTCCTCTCTTCCTCCAGTCTGACTTTCTCTTCATTCTGTCTTGAAATCTCATCTTTCTGATTGACAAAACGAGTTATACATGCAGAAAAATTAAACTATACAGAGGATAAAAAAATAACTTAACAAAACTACTCAAACTCACATTATATATTTTTGTTTATTAATTACATATCATTTAATCGATTTAGCTAATTAGTGGTTTGAAAACTTGGCTGACAATAAAAAGACAAATGGTTGCTTCCAAGTTCAGGATCTCCTAACCATACCCAGCAGAATATATGGGTACATGTTCCGTAGCAAAGGTCAGTGGTAGTGAGCTGGGTTTATGCACTAGTGGACAATGTTCAAATCCTAGTACAGTCTAATCATCAAACTAAAGTTGGGTAACAGAACTTTCTGAATTCAGATAAAATTTTGAATCACAGACTGAACTACTGTATGAGTGCTCTGTCGCTGATACTTTCTGCTAGTTTCAGATGAAAACGTGTCTCCAGTATAGAAGACAAAAGAGAGACAGGTCAAAGAATTGATTACTGAACTTATGCCATAGCCCTCCGAGCAGAGCCATAGGTGCTCAGTATCCTCCAGCAGATGTTGAGAGATATGCATGTACATAGTTGTCTTGACTTGCTGGTTCAACACACTCCCTATTCTGCCCCTCAGTCATCCAATTCAACCTGCAAAGTGTATAATTCCAAACTTCATAAACCGTTGAATATATTCAACATCAATTTCAGTGTCCTCATTCAGCAGGCGGTTGCTGAGAAGTTGAATTATACTCCCCAATCCATCTTTTCCTCATAGGCAATCACTGCTGTCTGGTCTGTCATTACCGTGAACACCAGCATATCCAAGATAGTAGAACCACATAAGTCCCTGGAGGTTGGAAACCTCGATAGATGACCTCTCATAGAACAATCTAATGATTTGAAAAATGAATGGGGTGGTCAAGAAGGTCATGAAAAACTTGGTAAAAAATATTGTGACAATAAAGATGGCAAGCATGAATCAGTCTAAAAGAATGCTGCAAAGAATGACCATGGGTCCAAGCAAACATGAAGAAAGTTTGTTGCTGTCTTACAAAACCCAAACAAGTCATGATGCCCCACTGGCTGTTTTATCAAACAATGATCAAGGAAACAAGAGAATGAAAACATTAAGTAACTGCTCCCGACGTCATAGAAAATAATACTGACCTCAGTCTTCGTCCAGAACTGATCTCTAGCACCGATGTTGATCTCTTTCGTTGGAATGATTCTTTTATAGTCTGTGCCCTGGGAGATATAATTTTAGATGATATTACAAACTGACATTTAACTAAACTGTACATGCTATTTCACTTCTTCTTCTTCGAACGCTCCATATCGACCACTTGTTAATCTTTCTTTGCGATTTGTATATGATCTGAGCTTAACAGTGATTGTACACTGTCCCGGTTATGCGCCCAAAAGTAGGCAAGCACATCTGATTTCTGCAATGCTTTTTATTTACTAGCGTAGAATCCTTAGGTCCCTACCTCAGTCGCCTCTTATGACATGTTTTGTAGATCACAGTGTTACTATTCTTTGCTTCCCTTGTGAGCCCCGACAACACACTGGCGACTATTTCACTTAAAATACTTGCTAAAAGAAATAATTAACTTTATTTTGGAAATGTTCATTTTCATTCTTTGCAGTCCACAATAACTGTTATATCAGTTTCTCTTTGCACTAAAAAGGAATGATAATGAGAGATACAGAGAGCACGAATTTGAGAGAAAAAAGAAAAGAAAAGGGAATGACGATAGATCTATTTGCTATCTTTTCCGTCCATGATATAAGGAGGACTCTAACCTTTAATAAGGCTATCACAATAAAAAATAGAATTTTAACATGTGGAACTAACAGTGATAATCGACGATGGACACTTACACAATTAACAGTAACTGTAAATAATGTCACTCACCACAGGTCCAGAAGGTTCTTCAGGTTTTGCTTTTTCCTTATGAAAACTGTAGTTTGCTCCTGAGGACTTTGCAACTTTTTTGGTAATATCATCCTTATCAATATCATCCTCACTTCGAGCAGGAATTGTGATATGAATACTCTGAGAAAATTAAGCAAAGAATTGTAGTAATTCAATTATTACATAAAATTAAACAAAGAATTGTAGCAATTCAATTATTACATAAAAATTAAACAAAGAATTGTAGCAATTCAATTATTATATATGTCATATTTAAAGTTATTACACATCATACTGTTCACATTGAACAACATCTACTGGATTGACAATCTTTTTGGGGATAGTTGTTTCTATTTAAATCTTTATTCTCTTCAAACATTGGAAAAACATTACTCTTCATTTAAATGGTAGAAAACTGACTTCATTGCACCTGGTTTTACCCAATATGACTTGTTCCTCTCACAGAAAAACAGGCATACGCAACATTAAAAAACATAAGGTCGCTGCACTATTAATTTGTAATACTCTTATGTTACATATAATAAATAAAATTCCCAGCAGCCTTTTCAGACCTTAGTGTAGAAGTGCCTGTCACTCACATTTCTAGCAATAGTGTGCAAGAGGTTCAATTTCTCAGTGTGGAATGTAGAGTGTGAGATTGAGCTCACAACCTTCTCAAATCTGAGTCGATAGGTGAATGTTTATGCATTAAGCTAATCTGTTCCACCATATATACATCTACCACACACAAATTCAGTAACAAATAATTAATAACTGGTTCTATTTCATAGTAAATGTTTCACTTCACTTACTCTCAAAAAACTCTGAACATCTTTCAGATGAGAAGTATACTTCAACTTGATATTCTCTGGAACACCTTCTCCTGTCTGAACAAAAATATGACACATTTATTAATAATATCAGTATATATGTTTATACATTTTAAGGGAAAAAAAGTTACAAAAGCAATATTTCTACTTGGAAATAATTCAGTTGCTTTGGTCCCCTAACACTAAGTCTTAAACAAGATTAAATTGAATCTTTGTTAAACAAAAACAAGCACTGGCTGGTATATATAAATCAAAAATAAAATTTCCCGTAGCCTTTTCAGACCATGAGATATGAAGTGCATATCCCTTCCTATTTCTAGACCCTAGTGATCAGGAGGTAGGAGGGCCAATTCATTTACTCACATGTGGAATGTCAAGTGTGGGTATGAACCCGCAACCCTCTTGTGTCTGAGTTGATAGGCAAATGATTATGCATTATGCTAATCATTCCCACAGTTTATATAACCAACAACTTATAGCTCTTTCTGCTGACACTCTCGGAAATCAACTTGAATATTCTCAAAGAAAGTAATGGTCAGTCTAAGACAGGTAGCATCTTCAAAGTGTTTGATTGTATGGTAATGTCCACTAAAGTATGATCTGTTCCTCAAACCTTGGACACTTCTGCAACAGGTGTTTGACAGTCATTTTGTTAAAGCCACAACCCCACTTTCACATTTAGCTTGTTGAACAGATGGTATTTCAGCATATTGCCCTTGTGTGTGAAGATTATGACCTCATTTCTACTGAGAAGGTAGTATACTTCATTTTTATTAGTGGTCTGGATGTCATAAAATAGATGGTATCTCAGTTTACTGTGGCCTGTATAAAGTCCAAAAAATACAACTTGTCCTCATCTGTTGAGGTGGTACTAATGATCTGGATGTTCTGCTCATGAATTTACGAAAGTGAGTAATATTATCCTTGCCAACTCCTCAACACATCAAGCCAAAGTAAGTGCTAATATCCTTGTCAACTCTTCAACTCAGATCAAAGTGAGTAATATTGTCCTAGCCAGCTCTTCCACACATCACACCATAGTGAATATTATCATAGTCAACTTCTCAACACATCACACCAAAATGAGTAAAAACTCTGCAACACATCACATCAAAGTGAGTAATATTATTCTACCCAACTCCTCGACACATCAAACCAAGTGAGTAATATTTATTCTTAAAAATAAACAATGACACAAGCAACTGATCAGTTGCCTGTTAATTAAATGGCATAATGTAACAAGTGCTTCATACATACCCAATGAATGAGAACAAACTTGAAAAGACCTGTATTCGGGTCTTGAATGCGGCAGTAGGCATACATCATTTTACCACTGCTGAGTTCCTCAACCAACTCCTCAATTCCCCCATCTAAATGATGAAAATAAAAAATGGAATTAAAATCTTCAAGATGCAGAATCTAAGGGCAGCTAATCATTGAGTGTAAATCCTTGATAATCAAACTACAGAAAGTAGAACACCTGATGATAGTCTTTAATATAAAATAATAATACAAAATCAGTACTATTTTACTTTACTTAACTGATCTTCTTCTACCCTGGAGTGTAGAGGTTTGCGAACGGAAATGTCAGACTTTTAGCTGTTTTGCTTTGGACTTCAGTACAGTCCTCTGTCAATCAGAGACTGTCGGAGTTTGTCTACCAAGCACACTCTGGGTCAACTTAGAGGCCTGGATCCTTGACTTTTGGTGGCTGTGCTTGTCATGGTGGTCGATCCTTTACCATAGGCATATACAGGGTGTTCAAGATAATTGCAGCCCCATTGACAATTCGAAAGTTGCCAGGTACAAATTGAGTTGTGTTTATTTACTATTTAAACCGGTTCTGACTAGCTCGTCCTACATCACATTTGTTCATCGCCCCTTCCGCACTACAATTACACACCATCACACAACCTTGACCTATACTACGTCATAACTGAACCTTCCCATTTCCATACATATATGCCAGATTAGCTCCATTCACGGGCTGCAATTATCTTGAACACCCTGTATATTCAAAGCATCGTAATTGGGACTGTTCCACTCTGGTTTGATGAGTGTGGGTTATAAGATCGTTGCATATTGCTTGATTATGAACTTGGCCTCTTCTTTTCACTTGGACCACCTTTCTTAGATACCTCATTTCTGAGGTTTGAAACTGGTTTTCATGGGTTGCGTTCACTGCCCAAGACTTACAACCAAGACTGACCCAAATATGAAAAGGCATACAACCATCTTTGTTTTCTTTCTTATTTCCTTTCTACTTGAGGAACCCTAAATTTATGGCCTGGAAGAGTCTCCATTTCTACTGCTGCTTTTCCATTAGCCAACTCTTGTTTTATTGCCTCCTAGTATATTGTAGCTCCAAAGAATTTGAACTGGTTCAAGAGCTTGCTGTCTGTTCTAGATCTGATGGTTTCTTCTCCTGTCTTGAGATCACAGTATGGATTTTGGAAATCCTACGGGGAAAAAAAATGGAGCAAATTCATATTTTTTAACTGAACAGAATTATTATTATATTTCTTTCATACGGGTATACGTTATATAGGGCCTGCAAGCAATTTTTTTCATATCGCTCTATCCTGGCAACTCGTTCAATCTCATCTATGGAATTGAGTTCAATATTTTTTGACGCTCATTTCAAGGTTTCCCTAGAGAGTCCTTTCTTTCTTCAACCCTATGCCTTCCCCTTTAACTCTTTCCACGCTTTAAGCCACACACTGCGCCACGGCGAAAGTTCGTTGCACGCTTTAAGCCGCACACTCGCCATAGAGTTGCTTCCCTTATAAGAAGTCTTTCTAGTTTTACTTCTACTAATTTACTTCTACTACTTTTTAACCTTGTTATTCTATTGGGTTGTCCAGTTTTCTTCAATTTAGTATATAATAATATATATATGTTTATTTATTGACGAGTAGTTGGGATCGAATTTACAAAATTTTTTTTTTTTTACTTCCCTTGAATTAATTGCTTTAAAAATTGAGGAAATAAATGGGCGTGGAAAGAGTTAAGGGGGGATTCTGGTCTTGAAACTTTTTCGTTGCTTTGGTATTAATGTAGAATTTGTATAACAATTTTGAAATATTATGACTTAGAATAATAGAAAAAAATTACAAAAAAAAAAAATATCACTGCGTTGCCATGGAAACAATAAAAGATGGCTGCCAAACACAAAATTTCAAATCCCTAAGGCTCTGAAGTTAATGAATATAAATTAATTCTGTTTTCACTCTAAGGTGAGCAATTGTAATATCTAATAAATTACACATGATTTTTTAGACATATTAAATATTACATTTTTAATGAATTTTTGGGTAAACACACCCCCAAAAACAGCTATTTTTGACCGAATTTTGAGGGAATTTTTACCCAAAAATTTATAAAAAATTAAATATTTCATATATCCTAAATATCATGTGTAATATTTTAGATATTACAATTGCACACCTTAGAGTGAAAACAGAATTCATTTACATTCTTTAGATTCAGAGCCTTAGGGATTTGAAATTTTGTTTTTGCTGCCATTTTGTATTGTTTCTATGGCAACGCTTTGACATTTTTTTTACTATATTTTTCTACTATTCTAAGTCATAATCTTTCAAAATGGTTATACAAATTTTACATTAATGTGAAAACAACGAAAATAGCTTCATGATCCCCATACCCCGAATCCCCCCTTAAAGCCTGCTTTGTGATTCTTTGATCATTTCTTCTCAGAGTATGTCCTACATATCTCCATCTTCTCTTTTTTATAACAGCTGTTACTAGTGGTTGACCAGAAATTTCTCTGATTTTATTACTTCTTAATTCTTCCCATTTTATATTCTTTTTAATTCTTCCCATTTTATATTCTTTTTTTTCTCAATCTATTTTCAAATGCATTCAGCTTATTTTCTATATCTTTAGTCATTTTTTAACTCTTGCTGGCATATGTTAGAATTGACACACCATTACAATTAAAAATGTTTAATTTAGTTTTAAAACTAAATAACTTGTAGTTTCATATTTTATTTAGACTTCTAAAAGCTGATGTTGCTTTGACAATTTGTAGCCTAGTTTCTTTTTTTAGTATTTCCTATACAATCAAAATTGCTACCCAAATAGGTGAACTGCTGTTATTTCTATCCTTTTGGATTTCAGCGTGATATCTGTATTACTTGTCATAGGTGTCTTCATAACTAAACAGAATGCTAAATAAATAAGTCACTGATATATCATACAATACAAAATATACACTGACAGACAGTATATGGAGAAATGCATTTAGTTAAATTTGTAAAACTTATTTTTCCTTACTTCCAGTTTCTATAACTTTTAATACTGGAGTCTGTCCTTCATAACCATACAATGCCCTGTAGAAAAAGAAAAATAAGATTTGTAAATATGGCAAGATTTCCAATGAACCTGATTTTCAAGTCACTCAAACAGACAAATCACACTTAGCAACACAGTTATTAATAATATATATATATATATATATATATATATATATATATATATATATATATATATGTATGTGTGTGTGTAAATGTTGTGTGATCATATGAGAAAACAAATCCCAATTATTTGCATTAGATATTGGATCTTTGCCTTCCTTAAAAGAGACTGTACCATCCATTTTCATCTGTATTATTTGAACAATTTGAAAATATGATATCCAGTTCTATCACTTTTCATATTAATAGCATGTGTGAATAAACCAGCTGACACATAATAAATCAGAAATATTAAACTACAAAATTTTAAAACAGATATTGATAAAATTTGAGTCACGATAACGAAGTTGATAACATGCTATTGCTCATGTGTTGCCGGGGTCGGCAAGGGAAGCAAAGAATAGTAACACTGCAACCTACGAGGCATGTCGCCCAGAGGTGACTGAGATAGGGATATAGGGAAGCTACCTTAATAAATAAAAAACACCGTAGAAATCAGATGTATTGGCTTACTTGTAGGAGCATAACTGGCACAGCATACAATTGCTCTTAGGCTTGGATCACATACAGATCACAAAGAGTGGTTAACAAGTGGTCGATATGGAGCGTTCTTCGAAGAAGATTACATGCACTAGTGACCACGCACCCTGGAAATTTCAGGTTCAAGGCGAGGTTGGGCCAAACATTTTTGGTGTGCACTCGGTACGCTGGTGACTACAGGAACCCCTGATACTTTACTTAGAGATCTGAATTACAAGTACCTCTGAAATCAGAATAAGGCTTGCCTGAATGGCAAGGGACACTGGTGATGATTAAATCAAGCCTTCATGCAAAAATCAGTCAGAGGCGCCATGACTATGCCTGAATTCACAGCTGGCGAACGGAAGGAAAAACATTGACATTTTCTAAACATGCTATTCACGCCCACTTCAGGGAACTAGCTGAATATTTGGTACTCTTAGATGGCCAGTCTCGGGTCAAGACGAAATATATGTACTAATAACATCCTAATTTCTTGATTACTTCATTTTTTAAAATTATTAAGTTTTTTTTCTATAAATAACATAACGTTTTTATATTTACTTTGCATCTGAAAGTACTATCTATGAGGTTGCAATAACAGTTATCTCAGTTACGTAAGTTATGCATATCGATAGGTGTGGCAAGACTTGAAAACCATGAGAGAAACCCTAGTAGATTCATAAATTAACACTGAATGGGAGTTGTTCATCTAAACACAGTGAATGACATTCTTGGGAGGAGAACGGAGCAATTATGGATGACAGATATGTCCGATGAAGATGATCCTCAAATAAACAATAACAGTACATTAATTTTATCTTCAAACCTACATCTTTAAAATCTTTTGAAAACTAAGAAAATTACAAATTTGTGCATGTACTTACAGAACAAACAAAATTAATTTTACCACAGCCCTTTTTTCAATTCAGTAGTTAATGTGTGAAATTTGGTCTAAACTTGTCTTTTCTTGGATACTCTCAGCCCTGTGTACACTTCATCTATGTCCTGACTAACAGTGACTAGTTCTCTTGTTGTTTGATGTTAACGTACAGGTTTGACACTGATAGCATAAGCATGTCAGGAGAAGAATCATGATTGTTGTACAACGCTATTTTAGTGTTTATGTTGACAAGCCTGAATTTCAAAATTTGCATCATTTGTCTTATGATTTCTTCTTCAAACGCTCTACATCTACCACTTGTTAACCACTCTTTGTGATTTGTATGTGAGCTGAGTCTAAGAGCGATTGTACATTATGCGCCTACAAGAAGGCAAGCACATCTGATTTCTGCTACCCTTTTTATTTACTAAGGTAGCTTCCCTAGGCCCTACCTCAGTCGCCTCTTATGACATCACATATCATGCCTTGTAGGTTGTAGTGTTACTATTCTTTGCTACCCTTGACAGCCCCAGCAACACACGGGCGGTCTTGTGATTTGATTTATTACATTTATGTTGAATTTCGTTCTTTATTCTTCCATTTGCCGAAAACAATGTAACGAATGTTCCTGAGATATTTAACAGAAGTAAAGTCTTTAACTTGTTTTAATTGATGTTTGCCGATGAAGATATTGTTAGTGCTTTCTTCTCTGGCATATATCATTTAAATTGGGTGTATTAGCTATTAAACCTCTCACTAAAATATTAAAAGACGCCCTTATTCAACGCGGAAGTCGAAGTAACACATAACAGCAAGTACGAGGAAGAGTAAACTTATGAAGTAACTTCATTTTTTTCAAGTACGCCGGAATCATGAGGTTATGTTTAACACTGATAACTTAAGTAATACAGAGAGAGATGCAATAAATTCACATAAGAAGTAAAATACACTCAGATATAATAATACCAATCTGTGTCATCTTTGTCATCCTGTACTTTCTCGTAGGATTTTGTCAGCGAGTCTTTATTTTTCTTCAAGTCTACTACAGCCATTCTTAGGAGGTGGGGTTAAAACTACGTCTCATCGGAACGGGAAATCATTCTCCGTGAAGTACGTCATCATAACAGGCGTAGAAATCTTGTATTGGCGATTGTCATTATTCACTCCAATTATTCTGTTATTTCTTTCTTTTATTATCTCGTGCATTCTTCGCGATGAGTTAATTTGTATTGTTTGTAATGCCAACATGTCCTGAAATAACCCCCAAAAAAGTTATATCATACTACTCCATGGGCCCAAATCCTGTATTCTTTACTTTTGACAAGAAAGAAAACAACGTTTTTCATATGAGATGTCATACGTATTCTTTTCATATCGCGTGAATGAAAGTAAAACAAATAAACGAATTCTTCTGAGAGCAGAAATTCCCACCATATATACTCTTCTACTTCCAATCAAGGTTGCGAGTTTGCACTCTTTGATCACGTACACTCTCCATAAGTAGAGACCTCGGATGGATTGGCAACATAGCCTATCGTGCGTGTAAGATAGTCAAATTCCCAATTATCTTTTTCATGGAAAACTGATATTTGGGAAGAGATCGACTGGAAGACACACCACCCCATACGATATAATAAGGATGTATGTTAGCAGGATTTGAAGGATTTTGACCTAAACAAATGCATATGTGAAACATATGACTAAAGACATGTAATTGAAGAATGAAGGTGTGGAGTGGGCTGTTGCATTTTGAGCAGTCTGATCAAACAAGCAGAGGAAAAGAAGCTTTACTCCAGGATGCAATCCCATCTCGATAGACCCGTCTCATCATTATGGTGAGAGAATTGTTACAGACTGTCACTCCAGCATCGTACTTTACAGTAACCAAGGGAGCTACAACGTACCTATCCAACGGCACATCTCGATGGTCCATCGGGACTGAAAGAGACTTACCACCACTACTACTATTAGCGAATTCTCAGCATGGAGACAATTCTTATTTGTGTTGTGTGTATATTCAATATTCTCTGATACAACGGCAATAAACTAAACACGATTGATAAAAGTCATAACAGCTAGGGCTAAACATTCGTAGGGAAAAAACAAAGATAATGAGAATTAACCAAGAACTCTAAACCTGACCTTCCTGGGTGAAACCCCATTTCAAGAGGTAGACTCATACACATGCTTGGGCAGAAATGTAGGCAAAGAGGTATGAGCAGATAGAGATGTAAGAATGCAGAAGGCAGGAGGAGATTTCATCGCACTAGGAAATTTGTTAAAGTCTTCTTTTCTTTAATTCTGTTTTGCCTCACAGCAAGAGATAAGAGATTTATAGAACATGCTCCTGTATGCAGTTCGTACATGGTGTCTTTCCCTGTATCTTCTTCTTCTTCCGCGAACACCCGCTTAAACTACAGACGCACACTTTATACCTAACCTTAAAAATGGTGAAAACATATGTATCAGGTTGTTATTCTTCTTCTGCGAACGCCCGCTTTCAATTCAAGCGGTAGTCATGACGCCTGGTATTGCGCTTCTGACTGATTTTTACGTGAGGCCTACTTACCGTTTTACCAAAGTCCCTCCCCATGCGGTCTGCCTCGCCGTCTTCAGAGTTAGTTGAAGTTTAGATCCTTCAAGTGTGATCGTTTATCGGTTTTTCTGCCTTTTGTGAGGTCGTTCCTTACACAGCGTATGTAAACACTCTTTAATTAATGATCCTGTATTGCCGCATATTTGGGCATGGATCAACGCCAAAGAGCATTTACTACTTTGCGCTGACTGGATGAGATCGTTCCGGTTTAGGAACATTCTCAACACTTCTAGGACTAGTCATTAGAACGGTCACTTTTCTTGTATACATTGCTTTTTAACGATCATTTTTCGCCGTATATTTGAGCTTTATGATCTGCGCCTGAGAAGAGTATGTCTACAGGATGCGTCCTTTCTGACTATGTGAGGTCGTTCAGGATTAGGAACATTCTCAGTCATTGGAGACACATGTGCTTGTCGCGAAAAACGATCGTTTTTGCTTGTTTTATTGGTCATTATTTGATCTGAGAAAAGGTGTTTGGACGTCACCTTACTCGATGTAAAATGATCGGCGTCCAAAAATATCGTCCTTCGTCAATGCTTGGGTTTGTACCACTCAAGCCTTTACATTACAGGGCTTACTTTTCTATCCGCGGTGAGTTTATTCCTGAAAAGGAGTATTCTCCGCCGTTTCGGGTCGCGTGTCGGCACTTTACAATTTGCAATGTCTACTCTGCATTTTCCCTGTCCCGGGAAACACTGGACTGGGGCTGCGAACATATATTTCAGAGGGTCGTTTCAATCGGCGCTAGCAACACATCTGAAAATTTTGCGCTCGCCAACATCACCCACCCGAGTTCTTCCGGGGATGTTAGTTGTTAGTGCAACAGTACCTTGTCCCAGGGAGGGCAGTTTCGTTAGGCACTAGAACGCAACTTTAGGATTAACGCTCGGCCAACCTTACCCAATAAATGTATCTGCGTTTGGCCTCTGATACGGAGTTTACTACAATCTTCCCTGGTGTCGATACGACACACTGCATCTTTTCGATGATTCTTGCAGAGCTGGCAAATTGGGTGCGACCATTATTTTGAGAGGACGTGCCTCATAACGACTCGTACCTTGTCACTTCTAACGGTTCGTTTTTGTGTATTCAGCTTTTTCCCTTCGGTCGAGAAAGACGTGCAGAATTAATCACTCTGGGATTCTGTTCGTCTGTGTTGCAAGCAGATCTCATCAAACGTAACTGCATCTGCACCACTATTTATACCATAGTAGCTCTCCCTCGATCCCTACCCGCTTAGCCAGACAGGATCCTCTGTCTGTTTCCAGGGTCACCACGTGGAGAGGGGGTAGGATCTTACCTAGTACCAGCTCACTAAACCTTGCGAACGTTGTCCCTATGAATGCGCATTTGACCCCTCCCTGCCTCTGTTATTTATGTATCCACCTTTTACGTGGTCGATGACCTTCTGCTGTTGGTAATCTGCATATGTGTCTAAATCATTTAATTTGTTGTTTCTTGACGCAGATCAGTACCGAAGTTGTACCCACTTCTTTTCTAAACCGGTCTCTTCTTGATACTCCGAGCATTCTGCGTAAACATGTCATCTTTGTCGTGACTAGTTATATTCTATTGTTTGTTGAACATTTAGGTTTGGCACTGATAATGTCAAGAGAAAGATAGTGTTGTACAATGCTCTTTTAGTGTTCATAGTGACATGCTTAGAGCAAAAGGATAAATAAAATATGAAACTGCAAGTTATATAGTTTTAAAAAGGAAATTATGAATTTTCAATTCCAATGTTTTATTAATCCTAACATATGCCAGCAATAGTTGGAAAATTACATAAAGATATAGAAAGCAGGTTGAATGCATTTAAAAAAAGTAGTAATAGAAAAATAATGAATATAAAATGAAACGAATTCAGGAGAAATGATAAAATGAGAGAAATATTTGGTCAACCACTAGTAACAACAGTTATAAGAAAGAGAAGGTGCAGATATGGAGTAACATATAATTTATATATATATATATATATACTATAGTCCGTTCAACTTGTCATGCCCACAGATAAAAATTTGTATCTGTAACCATTTGATGAAATAACTTGAAAACTTGCATGTGAACTACACATGTTCCTGACGCTACAAAATATTTTTGCCATTCAAACAATCATACCATCTAGAAGTTTCCTTCTTTGTGCTATATATTTAACGCGTCCATTGGCATGGTTGGAGAAAACTAATGTTTACAGCCATTTAATACATTGATGACAAAAATAGTAACATTCAGGACAAAATCTATGTTTTTTTAACAATTCTTGCATTTTCCATGCACCAAATAGACTCTGGCTTGAACATGGTAAACAAATAACGTCATTAGTCGGAGATGGACTTTTAGTTAAAGGCGTATATCAAAATTAGTGTGAGGATATTGGGTCATATTGTTGACTTCTCAAAACAGACACTGATATAACATTTCTAATGAGTTTGAAGTTACAATGTAAAAGTATCATTAATTGCTATAGCGCATTTCCACAAAGAAGCACATATGGGTCATCTGTACTACAGTATACAAGAACCAGAGAAAAGAGCTATTTTATTATAGTGATACCTCCCGACCACATATGTTAACACACGCACACTGTAATGAAGAAGTAGCAATTTGAAAAGAATCTCTCCAATAGCTCCGCCATAACAAGGTGCTAAAGAAAAGTTCTTAGAACATCCTGGGCAGAGAAGAGATCTCCTTCTTCGCGTTCGTTCTTTACGACCAACTTTAATCACTCTTTGTGATATTTTTATCTTTGCCAAGAACGTGTATACGTTGCACATTGGTTTAGTAGGCACCTAAACGCATAGACTTCTACACATTTAGGACACATGCATCCGATTTCAGCCAAACCTCCTTAGTCGCCTCCTACGACATGCGTGGCAGGTAACAGTGGTTCTATTCTTTACACCCCAAATTTGGGCCCGGTAACCACTCGGGTGGGGATCTTGATGAACAATAGGTTGAATAAACAACGAAGAGAAGAAACAAAGACATCCTACAAGACCTGAATATCAAGGAGCATTGGCTTATAAATAACATCATGTCCCGGAAGATGAAATAGTTTGGCCACATTAAATGCCACAGTGGTCTGGAGACAAAGATAGTGGAAGGCATGGTTCCTGGAAAACGAGGCGGGGGACCACGAAGATGAAGATGGCAGCAGATGACATCAAAGAAACCTTGAACATGACGCTGGAAGAGATAGGAGAACTTGCAAGAGACAGAGCTTTTCAGGCGGGCTGTGATGAATGCAATGTTCCACAAGGGACATGCTACTACTTGAGTTCCCCCATTGCCAGTCCCAAGCCTGGACGTGAAAGGAAGATGGCATTATGACATGGCAGCTAACTTTAACTGTAAAAAAAAAAAAAAGGAACCCTTTCATACCTCGTGGTATATAGGTCAATACAGTTTTTTTTTCTTTCTTTCGTCCGCTTTCAACTCAGACGAAGTTCCATCTCTGAAACTGATTTGTGCGTGAAAATCTGTTTTCCAATTTCTTACAATGGCAGCAGCGTGCACATTGTAAATTACTTTACACTGGCAGCCGTGTGCTCAATGTACTCGTAATTAGTATTCCCTCGCCATACAGGCAGATTTTCTCCGACTTCAGAGGTACTCACGTTATCGTCCTGAGTAAGACCAGGGACTCGAACAAATGCCGGACAGTAGGTTCGAACCCGAGCTATGAGGCGTCTCACAGCTAGCAGTCCGAGCTACTATCAACTACTCTAGGCAGTCCCCCGGTCAATACAGTGTTAGGCCTGTATTTTTCATTGACCGTCGGCACACGTTGGGTGATGTGGTCAGCATCACGCCGGCCACCTTTACTTCCCAGAGCATGTCTGGTACCCAGTTGAGGCTGGGTCGACCTGAAGCCGTCGTGTCGGGAAAAATTCCACGCGCATCCTTGCGAAGCGAGTTCACTAACAACTACGCTACAGCGGCTCTCAACTTTAACTGTAATGTAAGCTATTTAAAAACAATAATACAACTATGTCTACATTTCTTGTTTATTTCATGACTGTATTGCAAGTATCAACATTGGCCCCCATGTATGAGCTGGTATGATACACCTTTGAATGAGATTTGATATCAAATGTCATATTGGTGCGTTTACTGTAAAAACTAAAAATTCTGTATCAGACTCGCCAAATATTTCGCCAACATCAAAGGAAACCGTTATATTACAAAATCCAGGTTTCCTATAGCAATTTCATCCATCAGACATTTGCGTCAGTATAATTCTAAGATTGGGTGCAAAGTTTCGCTACTGTAGAATAAATGGTTTTGCTACAATTCACATTGGACTGTGGGCATGAGTTGTTGAATGGACTATAGCAGCAGTTTTACCTGCTCTTCGCACATGGAATTTAGTTTAAATCTAGTTGTAAAGCTCCTTAAAGAAACATGTCCCTCCCGTTGCCCCAAAATCGACTTCTTCCTCATTAAAACAATACGTTTTCTCTCCATGCTTGGTTTGAAAACTTTGTCGGTTGACCACATAAGATTAAAATGTCCTCATTCCGATTGCCAGTAAAACCTGATACAACAGAATTCCCGTTCCTGTGAAAGTTGCCAAATAATTTAAAATGTCCCTCATTCTGATTGCCAGTAAAACCTGATACAATAGAATTCCCGTTTCCATGAAAGTTGACAAATAACTTGCAAATTGAATTTATTCAGAGTCAGTTCTATCGATGCAAATGACATTTCTGTAGTTCTCATAATCAAATGTTTAAAAACATTGTTGACCTTCCAGTGAATTAAACATGTTGTCTTCAGCATAGCAGCCGAGAATGTAATGCATTCGGCCACCGAATAGACATGCTGAAATACCAATAAATATGTTAGTTTTCGTGTCACTGATGTGTGTATGGAGTCACCAGAATATAACATGGCCACTTTGCGTATCACGTGATCGGAACGTTAAACATGGATATATATATATATGAAAACAATGTCTTGGAACCGGAGCTGATCAAGAACCTACTCCCTCACAAAGTGGTTTCCCTGTTAACAGGCTGCATTATCACAAGCGTGGTAAACAACGAGGGATTGAAGAGGTAAAGAAAACCCCATTCTAACAATGATGTGCTGAAATGGATGTGTTGTGTCAAAGACGATATTCTAGTCTCGCCGCAAACTGTGATATAACATTAACAAATGGCATTTTTAGTGCAAACGAAGAAGAAAAGTACATGCTCAAGAATTATATTAAATAAATGGGAGTTGCCAATAACGAAGTTGATAACACACTGCGATAGCGAAGTTGATAACACACTGCGATAGCGAACATGTGCAGTGAAAATTTCAGGGTTCGAGGCCAGCTTGGATAAAAATTCTGGGGTGCATACAGTTAGACTACAGGAAACCCTGATCCTTTACTCGGGGTTCTAAATTACAAGTACTTCTGAAGTCATAGAAATGGCGAGGGACACTAGTGATAAGGAAAGTGAGAGAAAAAAAATAAGTCAGAGGTACCATGACTATGCCTGAATTCATAGTCAGCGAATGTCTTTGAAGTTGGATAAGGCACGCCTGTATGGCAGGGGACACTGATAATAAGGAAAGCATGTCTTCATGCAAAAATCAGAAATGCTATACCAGGCGCCCTGACTAAGCATGAATTCATAGCAGGTGAATGCAAGAAGAAGAAGAATAGTCAGCGAACAGAAATAAAAGACCTTGTTTACAAGTATTTCACATTTATTCAAATTACATTTCACAGTATGTGAACATAACAATTGATTGGTGAGCAAAAGCAAAAGCAAAAAAAAAAAAATTGGATAAGATTTGTATTTCAAATAGAAACATATTTTCAAGTTACAATAGACAAGATTATACAAGGATATGTTGCTACAACTATCATCATTAGTTGATTCTTGTACATAAACTTCAAGAGAATATCTTTATACATAATATTCAAACATTTCTGATAAAACAAAGTCTGACACTGTCAATAAATTCAGGATTTTTGAAGTTGCTAAATACCAACATTTGAGATAAAAATACATGTTTATGTCAAGTTACAATATTTTAAACAATTTCTAAATCTTCTTCTGCATCAGTTTTCTGGGCCTTTGAAGTTCATTGCTGTAGATATCCTTCTCCTCCTTAATTCATCTGTTCTTAGACCTCTTTACATTTGTTGATTTCTAAGTCTACTTCAATGTTATCTCTCCATCATTTTCTTGGTCTGCCTTGTGGTCTCTTCCCTTTCATATTTTTTGTGTATGCAATTTTAGGCTCTCTGCCATTCTTTCAATATACCCAAGCCCTAGTATTCTATTAAGCTTCATGATGATGGTAATTAATGGTGATTTTCAAATTTTAAATATCCTTATTGTTTCTCATTCTCCCTTATTTTTATCCTTGTTGGATACAAGATTCATTTTAAGATTGTTTTCAAAGGTCTGTAGTAATGTTTCATCTTGTTTTGTTGAAATGTAAATAACATGCGGGTGTTTGCGGCAATGAGAGAGCAGACAGGTTTGCACCAAGAGCATCAATTGTTGGGGAGTTCAGGATAAATAAGAGGGATGCTCTTCGATCTTTAGGCGATCTACTGTTGGATGAGGACACTAGAATGACATTAAATCAATCCAACGATTTAAAGTTTGGAATTACATATTGTACAAGTAGTGCTGGATGCTTAATGGGCAGAGAGAGGAGTGTGTTTAACCAACGAGTCATGGGAACCATCAGTATGTATACTCTTCGACATCTGTTGGTGGAGACTGAGCACCTATGGGTCTGCCCGAAGTGCTGTGACTTCAGATTAGTAACCAATAACCAAATAAGATAATGTTAACCTATAGTCTAAAGTGGTGATGCAGTTATATGATCAATGCCCCCATACCTTATCCTTGTTGACTCTATTGAGGCTAGCAAAATCCTGAAACTCAATATCCCTGCCTGACCACTGATGTTTGCTACTCTTCACCTGATTTTGCTTTATATTTTCTTCAGTCATCTGCCATTATCAAGTCTGCATTTTATTAATCCATACAAGTAATTATCCACATTTTTAAAAAAAGGGTTCAAGGCCAAATATTGACTATTTTACTGAAATTTCCCATTTGACTTAGTCACTCTCTGTACAAATGACACATTAACTGCTGAGAGTATTGCAAAAAGTATGTGCTCTGTAGCCCCAGCAACATTTCTAGGGATCTCTGGAAAAAATGCATTTGTGAATCAAACGACACGGTCCGGATTTAAACCCACGATCTTTGGAACGCAGGACAGACAGATGACTTGATCACTTACACAGAAATCCGGGACTGCCTAGAGTAGTTGATAGTAGCTCGGCCTGCTAGCTGTGAGACGCCTCATAGCTCGGGTTCGAACCTACTGTCCGGCATTTGTTCGAGTCCCCTGGTCTTACTCAGGACGATAACGTGAGTACCTCTGAAGTCGGAGAAAATCTGCCTGTATGGCGAGGGAATACTAATTACGAGTACATTGAGCACACGGCTGCCAGTGTAAAGTAATTTACAATGTGCACGCTGCTGCCATTGTAAGAAATTGGAAAAACGGATTTTCACGTAAAATCAGTTTCAGAGATGAAACTTCTCTGAGTTGAAAGCGGACGAAAGAAAAAACAACAAAAAACACAGAAATCCTCTGTAATTATCTACGTACTGTATGTATCTCATACCATGTCTAACTATGAAACAAAGTTTACCTCAATTTCTGTTATAAATAATGACTACCGAGACTAGATTTAGGTATTCATAATTTTTGTTAACATAGACAACCTAGACCTATTATATATTACGAGATACATGATAATCTTATTAACTATTAGCAGACCAGGAAAAAAACCACATTTTTACAAGCTATTTTTTATCATACACTTTTAAACAAACATCTGTTATGTTATGCGATCAACGTCATGGCACATTGGGCATTCCCATGAGTGCTCTGTCCTCCGCTGCAGCAGCCATCCCAAAGTCCACTTGCTCACCATACCCATGAGAAGTTGAACTCAACTCCTATCTGTTACTAGTTTTGTCATAAAATTGTAATTTTTTTAATATATATGTACCACATATCAAAATGTTTGGAATTGTTGAATTCTCTGTTTATTTACAATGGTAAAATATTTATGAATATGAAAAGCAAAATGCAAAATGATTTTTACTAAGAAATAAAAATATATTTAAAAATTAGTAAAATGAGAACAAAATTGTCACCAATATTCAATTTAAATGTCTCTCTTACATCTGCATGCCACAAAATTTGTTTCTTTTCATATTTACACAATCCAGGAAAGTTTGATCATTTTTAAATGAAAAAATAACATTTTCAAAATAGTTTTTATGTTCGAAGCTGAAGCCCTCATTCAAAGTTGAAATTGCATGTAAAAAATAATTGTGGAATTTTTGTGCAGATTTTCTCTCGATTTATAAACTAAAATCTACAATAGCTATGTCCACATGTGAAGCCGAAAATGATGAATGACCGTGTGTCTAATAGAGGTGGACTGGAATATAAGTTTACTACAACTGTTTAAATCTTAGAGTAAAAACGGCCCGTAGTGTGGCTCCTGTAAAAACGCGTCCAATGCAAAGTCACATAGTATGGCATTTGGTCTACTAATGCTTTATATTTAATAAAATATTTAACTTTAATACTGCTGTATCTACTACAACATTTAAATTTAAAGCATACAATGAACAAATCATTAGAAAGAACAAAACTGATATAAAAGTTACTATTTAAAAAAACTAAAACAAACCATAATAAGTTAGTATAAAGTTAGTATATAAAAACATTAGCAATACCATTTCTGCCACCAAAACTGATATTCAAGTTTTTATCAAATGAGATTCATATGTAAAATAAATACTATACAGACATGAATACCATGATAAGATTCATGTTTTTAAGTAACCATTTTACTGAAATATATTTTTTGTTTCACAACCAATTTTCATGCCAAACATGAATAAAATACTAATAATAATTAGTTAATAATTAGTTTCTGAAATGTAGAAAAATCACCAGGTTCGTATACATTTTGTTGTGAAAGACAATTTGAACAGACTAGTTATTGTTGTAGCTTCTAACACACTGTAAATACGTGAAGGAAAAATATTCAACTTTTTAGTAACACAGTTCTGGTTAGGGGTCATCAGGGTGAGCAATCAAGACTGCTTCCTGCAGAGGGAGCAAATGACCCCAAACAGGTACATCCTAAGGTGATAGATAGTGGGACAAGCTCTAGAAATGGGGTATCAGTTCCATACTAGACAAATAAAACATAATGGAAATGCATTCTCAGCAAGACAGAATGGAGTAACAAGTGGTACTGCTGTTTCCAATCAAATACATGATATATCCAATGATGGAAACATAAACTGAGTAAGAGTTACTAAATGCTCTTGCTATGAGAAAGGTAACCTCTGCTAAATAACAAACCAACCACATTGGAAACATCATTGTAATGAGACAATCAGTACAGAAAACACAACTCGATCTAGCACATATGGATTAAATCAGTTAAATAAAATGGAGAAAGTGGGCTACGTCATGGCACAAATACGAATAAGGGATATGGACATGTGACAATAAGATCTATCATCATATCATTGCTTCTATTAGCTACTTCCAGGGAGGAGAGAATCCTGGGCTACGTCATGGCACAAATAAGGGATATGGACATGTGACAATAAGATCTATCATCATATCATTGCTTCTATTAGCTACTTCCAAGGAGGAGAGAATCCTGGGCTATGTCATGGCACAAATAAGGGATATAGACATGTGACAATAAGATCTATCATCATATCATTGCTTCTATTAGCTACTTCTAGGGAGGAGAGAATCCTGGTCTTTATAAGGCTGCCAGCTAAAAATGGAGAAAACTGTATCATATTGTTGACAAGTGATTATCTAGCATGATCAATACCATTGACACAGAATAAGAATAAAGGCTATTTGCCCTAACTGTTGTTAAGCAGTGTGTAGGTTTAATTAGAAGTGTAGTCCCTGCAAAGGATCAAAAATCCTGATGGTACCAAGGTTTGAAAACACATTCTCTTGACCTGTGTGCTGACTACTTGGTTACCTGCTTCTCTTACATGGTAGTAAGAATGGATAAGTCAAGACCTTCTTAAGAAGATGCTTGCATGAATACACAGACTTTGCCAACCAAGTCATCGATACTTGCAAGATGTGCTTTGTCCAATCACTAATTATCGGCATCAAATAACCTGTTCCTAGAGTATATGGGACAAAACTTGATTATTAGATATAGATGTCGGTCCCTACAGATGTGGGTTTCTACAGATGCATGTCCTTTTGTTATTATAGGAAATATTGGGATCGCCCACCCAAAATCTGAGCAAGGAGAAGGTGATAATGCTAATCTTTGCCAACAATTCAGCCTTAAGAAGATAAACCTCACAAACCGAAGCAGGATTGACCAGTTAGTCCCAAAGACATCTTTCCTAGGAGAATCCACTCTAATGACAAGTGACTGCCACCTTGCAGGAATGTAAAAATAGACCAAAAACTAGGGTAGCGGCCTCAACAAATGCATGCTCAAGATGAATGCACAGGATAATCAGACACAAAATATAGTACAATCAAAGTCCTTTTAACAGAAGAAGAATATAGTCATCTACAGTCAACTCTCTATTATCCAAGTTGATGAGCGTCATGGATTATCTAAATACCAATTTAAATCAGAAAAACTCAAATGTATCACAAAATGGATACTTTCTCTTATTCACTTCCGTTCCCAGTGGAGTATACTGCTACAACTTGATAACATTTATATTTGTTTTTCAATTAAGTGTGACAAAGTAAATCATCAATATCTTTCAAAAATTTGGAGAGCTTAATGTTATGTTATGCAATTGATGTCATGGCACATTGGGGATTCCTATGCATGCCCCATCCTTCGTTGCAGCAGACATCCCATTGTCCGTCTGCTCACGATACCATTGAGAAGTTGATTATTATATCAAATATTATTATATCATGCATTTTTATAGTTGATTACTATATGGAGTGTTTAATATCAACAGTAAAGATCTGAGAGTCATTCAGAATATATATTGGTAACATATAACAGTTATAAGAGTAAACAAACATATGGGAACTTTCAAGCAGATTAAAAAGGGAGTTGCAGGTTTCTGTACAGCAAGAACATTTTGAGATCAATAAATGAGATCACTGGAATAGCAGTAGTTGAACATCACATAAATAACTTGAGATATTACCTCTGAAGTCAAAGTCTCGCCTGAATGGCAAGGGACACTGGTGATAAGAACAGGAAGCCTTTGTGTACAAATCAGTCAGCGTTGCCATATTAGGCATCTTGACTACTTCTGAACTCACAGTGGGCAAAAAACTAAAATAAAACTAAAGATATGCTGATGACATATGCCTGAGAGTGAAAAATGAACAAGAGCTCCAGGAACTAGTGTAACAACAAAGGTTTTAAGTATGAATAGCGGGGACTGCCTAGAGTAGTTGATAGTAGCTCGGCCTGCTAGCTGTGAGACCTCATAGCTCGGGTTCGAACCTACTGTCCGGCATTTGTTTGAGTCCCTGGTCTTACTCAGGACGATAACGTGAGTACCTCTGAAGTCGGAGAAAATCTGCCTGTATGGCGAGGGAATACTAATTACGAGTACATTGAGCACACGGCTGCCAGTGTAAAGTAATTTACAATGTGCACGCTGCTGCCATTGTAAGAAATTGGAAAAATGGATTTTCACGCAAAAATCAGTTTCAGAGATGAAACTTCGTCTGAGTTGAAAGCGGATGAAAGAAAAAAAAAAAAAAGTATGAATAGCAAGAAGACAGAAGTTACAGTCATATGAAAAAATAAGATTCTATCAAAATGTATCATCAAAGTAAATAGGATGAAACTATGACAAGTCTCTCAGACCTTTGAACCCTGATAACGTCAGATGGTAGATGCAGATCAGAAATAAGGAGCAGAATAGGCAAGACCAGACGAAAACAACATTCCAGAAAATGAAAGACATTATATGCAACAAGTCATTGTTAATTGAAATCAGAAAGAAAGTTCTTCAGTACTACATAAAGCTAGTATTGAAATATGGATGCGAGTCATGAACAATAAATAAATAGATAGCAAAATGTCTGGAGCCCACAAAGATGTGCTTTTACAAGAGAATGCTAATAATCCCATATACTACTAAAATAACTCGTGTTGATGTGCTGAAATAGGTGACAGCACAAAGATTTAGGCATGTAACAAGAAAGGGAGGTTTAGAGGGAGGTATAAGACAACCGGCAAAATAAATGGGAGACGAAAGAGGACGAGAAAGAGATACAATTCTGGACAGTGTGGCTTCATGGCACGGAAGGGTGTAACAGAACTTATAGTAAGTTCTTATCTTCTTCTTCGCGTTCGTTCTTTACGACCAAATTTAATTATTCTTTGTGATATGTTTGATCTTTGCCAAGAACGTGTATATGTTGTACATTGGTTTGGTAGGCCCCTAAACGCATATATTTCTACCCGTTTAGGACATGTGCATCCGATTTCAGCCAAATCTCCTTAGTAGCCTCTTATGACATGCGTGGCAGGTAACAGTGGTTCTATTCTTTACACCCCAAATTTGGGCCCGGTAACCACTCGGGCGAGTAAGTTCTTATAATTCTTGTAAGTACTTATAGTAGTGACCACCTCGCAAGCCAGCATGGCACACGATGATGAATACAAGATATAGCTGAAATTGTTTCTAATACCATGTCAGTAATGGGTTGATAAGTCCTAACCCAACCCCCGATAACTGTGGGACAAGGGTGAACGTGGAGAAGGAGAGAAAGAAAAATGTCCAATAGGACACAAAATTATATAGATGGATTAACAATAAGATTTAACACACACATAGAAAATTGTCACTTTATGGTACAACCTTTACTGTGTTATACTGTAGCACCACGCCAGATCTGATCTATCATCGATTAGGCCATCAGAGCTCATTCCTACAAATTGGATATATGTTATCTATATTTGAAATAAAATAATCAAATATCACAATATCAAAATAGCCACAACTCAATTTTCATAGTAGTTCAACAAAAAATATAGCTCAACACAGATATAAAAACAAAACATAATCTTTTTCATAACTTGTAAAAATGGAAAGCAATTATCGGAATCTAAAAAACTACTTAAACTCTTTTATTTTTTGTTCTATCAGGGAACTTTTCTTTGATTTCTACAGATATCAGACAAGCTAGATATACAAGCTCCTTAGCTTGAATACCCATATGTGTTTGTTTATAAATGTCTACAAAGCATTGATTGATGTGCGTCCACCTGTGTGGTGCCTGAGCTCGCAAGGAATAGTACCACTGCGACCTATAAGACGTCGTAAGAGGCAACTGAGGTAGGGGCCTAGGAAAACAACCTAATAAATAAAAGTGTCACAGAAATTGGATGCGCTGGCCTACTAGTACGCGCATAACTGACACCACATACAATCGCGCGTAGGCTCTGGTCGCATACAAATCACAGAGTGGTTAACAAGTGATCGATCGATATGGATCGTTCGAAGAAAAAGATTGATGTACGATCTACTACTTAGAGCATGAGCGTGAGACTATGCTGGAGAAAAGGAATATTTGCAACATTTTGAATATTAATTATTCAGAATTTGTCAAATGAATGTTGCCCAATACTGAATGCTCACTAGTGTTTATGACTTATAAATTGCAGCAATAAAGCATAGTGATGGGAGCAGCACACAAACAGTGAGATAGTTCATCATGATTTAACTGTATTTCTTATAATTAACCTTCGCCCCATGTAAGTCAGAAACATAAAAGAAAACAAAATGGATCCTAGCTAAAATAATGTTTATGTATTATCAAAAACAACAACAAAAATTTAAGAATCAGTATGTTTCCTATTGTTTTTGTTTTATATATATATATGCATATGTGTGTGTATGTGTATATATCAAATATATTAAAAATAATACATTTGTTTATTGAAAAATATGCAACAAAATTATGTATGTTGGTACATATAATTTCACAGTGAAATGTACTGCAAAATGGCAGTTTCATTGTGAATGTTAAGTATGATACAACTTGCTCACAAATAATATAACAATTTATCATTTGTAAGAATACGGTCTATCACATAGTTGAGTTAATAATAAATAAAATGTCTTACAAAATAGAATTTTATTCACTTGAAATAAAAATTATTCTAAAGAAAATATTAAATGATAAAATCAGATAAGATATGTATATGTTAAATATTTCAAGCACTGACACTTCCAAATTATCTCTTGTCTGATAGATTGCTAGTTGTCAGCTACTTGACGTTTTTCATTCTCACATAGTGGTATCTTCCTCATCTTTTCCTTCTAGTAATGGCTTTCAACAGATTGCCATTGCTTGTTATACATGTAAAATATACTCTTGATAAAGATAATATTTTGTTAATGGGCAACATTAACAAGATATCATATTCAATAGTTTATTAATTATTCTGATTTTGTCGGAATTTATATATTTGTCAGCTTTCCTTCCTATGAAATAAGTCTCATTATTATTTGATTATAATATAAACTATTTTATTTGATTATAACAGAAACTATTTTATTTGATTATAATAGAAACTATTTTATTTGATTATAATAGAAACTATTTGATTTGATTATAATAGAAACTATTTTATTTGATTATAACAGAAACTATTTGATTTGATTATAATAGAAACTATTTTTTTTTATTATAAAGAAACTATTTTATTTGATTATAACAGAAACTATTTGATTTGATTATAACAGAAACTATTTTATTTGATTATAATATAAACTATTTTATTTGATTATAATATAAACTATTTTATTTGATTATAATAGAAACTATTTTATTTGATTATAATAGAAACTATTTGATTTGATTATAATTCAGAATAGCTTATTGATTGATTGATTGATTCTTCTTCGTTTTCTGCAATCAACTTCTGCTATATGACTACTCCGGTATGTGTCATAAACAGGGCGGTGCGCTTGAGGTCTTCACTGGTCCCCATAGTTTTTTAGAGATTGATTAATAGAACCATCTCACCGATCTCCTGTGTAAGAAAGAGGCCAGAGCAAACATGGTTACTCACCAAAGTGCAATGACGAAGGTCTTATCAATCATTCAATAAGCTATTTTGTGTGCTAACAAAATCATGTTGGCATAGATTGTTAATTGTCCACAGCACCTACATTGACAAATAAAGGCTAACTTAGAAAGGTTATTTTAGAGAGGTGCACTTGACAGGCCATTTTTATATTTTGACATTTAATGACACATAATAAAATAAAATATTTTCACAAAATTATCTCACAAACTTACAGCCTCTGTGATATGCAAATAATGTTGACTATGGTTTTGAAATGAGATAACATAACTACCAAAGTGCAATGACCATTGTAAGATAATATGGGGGAAATGAGAAATTTTGTTAGTAACAGATTTGGGTTATTTTTATGAGGTAAACGTAACATCCGGTTATTGTTCATTTTGACATGATAAATGCGTGGAAAAAACCCCATATAAATCAATGTTTTATGTATGAATATTTGTAAAATTTGTTGACTATGTCATTGATTTTTTTCTGCAGATTTTCTTGTGAAGCATACATATATCAGTGCTTTGTTCTCGCAGTAACATGATAAATTATTTGACAAAATAGATGAGACTGCAGTAAAACTATTTGATGTAAATTATTTGAGAGAAGTATGGTTAACAAACTTTGTATTGACTGTTACATGCTGGTATATATGTTTGTTTCGTATTTTGTATAAGACAAGAAAAATAACATAACATTGAGTGTGACAGTTACTGCATTATCAACTTAAAAAATATTGTCATAATTAGCAGTCATACTTTTATATCGGATAGACTACACAAGTTGTTTGAGAGACTTTTTTTTCAAACTGAGCCGTTTACTTTATCTTTTTTTTAAAATCCTGTAATAATTGTTTATGGATTTTATTTATGCTAACGTAACAAATTGTGTGTGACTAAGCGGTTAGGATATGTGGAAGGGGGTTCAAACAGTGGTAACATCTAAAGGTTGAAACAGGATGGGCTAGTGAGACATTGGATGGAGTCGCTGGGGAGGTCTAAGCTGACAAAGATCACTTTTATTTTTGTGCCAGGGCTTGCGGGTGTAAGGGGGAATGAATGTGCGAATAGGCTTGCAGGTATGGCTGCTGTACAAAGCGGGCGAGCAATGGACCAGGCTATTATAAATTCCTTAAGGAAGAGAGGACGTGTAAATGATTCACGTAATAGCGGTGAATCTACAACTCTAACCAGATTGCAAGAACTCAAAGTTAAGTGTGGTGTAGCTCGACAAGAACGCTATGCTGGCAGACAAAGAAGAATTGTAAACCAACAAAGAACCGGTGTCGTTAGTGCCACACGCTGATGGACATACTGAGGGAGAGATCGTAGCACTTATGGACTAATTTGTTCGACGTGTAGTGATGGTGATCCGGCAACTAAACTAAACTCTAAAGGTTTTTTGAAGGAGAGGAAAGACTTTTTAAAACTCATCTTACTACTGCATGGTGATAGTCAAGGCAAATGACATTTAATCCTTAGCCTAGAACAGCCCGATAGCAACTCCCTAACCAAGATATAAGCTATAAAAATGTTATTGTTAGATTGAAATGTTAATTTAGTCTGGTCTGTTGTAATTTGTAACATCATTTTTCTTTGTGTTTTGAGTGTTCACTTTTGATATATAGTTGTACTTGTGTCTACTCGATTATAAATCAGCTAAAAATATCTAGTCTTTCTAAGTTTTCAATAAAATTTGACACATGATTATTACATTAACAATTCTGGTTCATTACTTTGTTTGTTAACTACCAGTACCTTTCTAATACATTAGACAACAGATGCAACACAATCTTATTTTAAGGATAGAACCACTCTTGAGATGATGTCAATGCATTCATACAGCTGTTCTTCGTTGATCACAAGAGGAGGGGCAAAGCGGATGACATCACCATGGGTAGGTTTGGCAAGCAGGCCATTGTCTCGCATCTTAAGACAAACATCCCAGGCATCATGACCTGAAATCATATGTCATCATAAGACATCTAAGCAACTACAGATAAACAGTTCTTCGTCAAATGCTCCATATCAACCAATTGTTAAACCACTATCTGTGATTTGTATGTGATCTGAGCCTAAGAGTGATTGTACATTGTGCCAGTTATGCGCCTACAAGTAGGCCAGCACATCTGATTTCTGCGATGCTTTTATTTACTAGGGTAGCTTCCCTCGACTGGACCAGTCTTTGGGTTTGCTTGAACATACATTCCCAGACATCTTTCATTTCTCTAGTACTGAATGTCATCCACTCTTTATCAATCATTTTTCAGCCACTCGATGCAGCATGTGTATGATCTGTGCCAAAGAGTAGTGTTCATGCTTTGCAAAGTTACCAACTCAGTGAGGTCATTCCAGTTTTGGAACATTCTCAACCAATAAAAAGCGCTTATTGTTTTGTCTCCACAAGACAATTTCACAGTTAAACAGTGAGTTTGAATTTTAGAGTAAAAACAACAGCATATATTCAACTCTGAAATAACACATTATAAAATACATGTTAAATTATTTGTTCTGTTTGCTTTATTCAAGTAGTCAGTCAGTTAATTCACATTAATAAGACCAAACAAATGTTATCTAGTTCAACTTAAAATAGATACAGAATTTAACAAATATTGAAAAATTAGCAATAAATTATTGAAGAACTGAAAATAAACTAAAAATGACGACATTGTAAAGAGACAGATATTATATAGACAGTCCTTGCCATGTCCAAGGACACATATGTATAGACCAAAAAAATGTCCACCCAATTTGATCTTGTGCCTTTCGTTCTACAGTAAACTTTATTCTATGCATGTTTTTGAGCTCTACTTCCAAAGCTCTCCCCCATGTGTCCCTAGGTCTTCATTTATTCAGCTGTCCCTGCTGGTGTCCACTGTAATACATATTTTGGTCATCTTTCTTTTCTCATCCTGTGGACATGTCCAATCCACCATGGTCAACTCTTTTGTATCTTTTTATTGATGTCTTCCAGACCAGTTAGTTCCTTAAGTCTAATATTGTTAATCTTATCCTCTCAGTTATACCCAAAATATTCTTTGAAGAAGGCTTCCCTCAAATCTTTTTTTAAATACTTTCTATTTTAAAGTAGGTACTGGTACAGACAGGGATCAGAGAAATCACCTAAATTTTTATCCCTGGGCACGCAGGAGTCAGTGGTAATGAACTAGTTGATAAATTGGCTGGCATGGCTATGATATCAGAGAGAGCTGCAATGGATCAAATTGACATTCTTAACACATTGAGAGAGTCTCTCCTGTCACTCTTTGATGAATCGTTGAGTTATGATGGTAGCTTTATAGTAGTTATGTGATAATTCATGGTAACTCGAACAATGATATCAAGTACGAACAGTTATAGTTTCATCTTCATTTATTTCTGATGTATAATCATGGGCAAACCCAAATACGTCTGATTCTGTCCGTTGTTCGTATGTTCTCTCTTGTCACCCTATTGCTAACTTCAACTACGTATCCTACTTTTATTACGTCAACATGTCTCGTTGTTATGTGTTGCACTTTTGCTTAGAGAGTGCAACACATAGTCTCTTCTATTAAATATCTAATTGCATACTACACTAAAGTTAACTGTCTGCTTCTTTAGCTGCCACCTGGGTGAGGGAACTGACTGTCCACTACACTCCGAACAGAGAAGCTTCAGGGTTATGAATTCCAGTCGCTGACCAGATTGAGAGAGATGGCGTGTCGATGTTGGTACAGCCCAAAAAGAGCAAGATACCAATATACAAAAAAAGATGATTAATCAACATTGAGTGGTGTGTTGGGCTGCTAGAAATTGCTGGATTTGTTGAGGCAGATATCGGAGAACCTATGTACATGTCTGGAGTGCTATGATGATAGTCCACATATAACTCAGAACTAGTAGATCAGCCTACACTGACCAAACAATTTTATCTGTACTGTTCTATGTACACTAGACAAGTTCTCAAAGTACTCACCACTATTTATCACTATAGCATCAAGAAGACCCTTGCCACGAACAGTTTTAATGATATCTTTCGGGAGTTTGCTCAGCTCATTTCGTAAAATAATGCCCATTTTCTCTGCATTTTCTGCCAACTTTTCTTCCTCCACAACCTAAGAAATATTGGAAGTAATAATATAGAATATTTAAATGATTAGCTATGCAGACCACTTCCTGAATATATTTTTAAAAATTGAACTTTGTAAATATTGAATTACCCGTTACATGTTTGGGATTATTTGGTTCTTTGTCTCAAAGAGCTCTCAATTAAAACACAATTTTTGCCATAATATGTTGTAAATATGAGATGGACTTCAGTAAAGCTGGATAATAATAATATACAATTTCACAGGGAGCCCCATAACTGTTCTACACCATGCAGTTTAAAGAAATGTTCTAACTGATTCACTTCATAATTTTTTAGCCCTTGATGGAATTATTTTTGGGTTTCAAAATTGGACACCTGTTAATTGATATGAAATAGTAACACTTCATTTCAATTAAAGCATAACTTGTATATCCCATAAAAGGGAAATGGATGAACTTTATAAATATGTAGACTACATTGGCAAATGTAAAACACAGATTTCTCTGCAATACAAAATACTAGCATAATGCAAAAAACCATTAGAAATTTGTGATAAAAAAATGTCCACTTACCAAAGCACTTGCAATTGCAATATTTTGAATAATAGTTTCCAACTGCTCCTTATGTAAAACTATTTTACTACATATCTTATTCACTCTAGGAAATTATGTCCTAAACACATGACTTGTTATTCTTTATTCATATCTTACCTTCAAAGCTTCAAGAGCTACTTTGCAAGCCAAAGGATTGCCACCAAATGTTGAGCCATGTTCACCGGGACGAATTGACAGCATAATTTCATCATCAGCTAACACAGCTGAGACCTACCACAATGAAATGATGTATATATCAGAAATATATATTAAAATCCAAATAAATAAACAATAAAACAAAAGATGAGAATCGCTAGGTACTATATATATATTCATAATTTCTCCATGGCACAGAAATGTTGACACTGAACAAGTAGCTAGAGGACACAATTTCTTCTTCTCCTTCGTTCTCACTAGATTGGGATTTTGGATTCTCTAATAAAGGCAGCCGTCTGTCTCAGATTATCAGCCACGCCATACAGTTTGTCTTGGACGCTGGTGTAAGTGGGCCACCTCTTTCTTCTCAGGTCTGCATACTGGGGCAGTTCTGTAGGATATGTTCTGTTGTCATACTTGCCAAGCCACAGGTCGCTGGTGCCTCATTCTGTTGTGACCCGTCCGGAGGCGAAGTATGGCTATCTGGTCCCTTCTGGACAGTTGGTAATATCCATCCTTCTTGTTGTGTTTTGGGTGTTCTTTATCCCATTTTGCTTTGTAGTGCCCTTTGGCGATGGTTTTTGCTTCTTCATAGCTAACCAGGTTGTCATCTTGGGGCATTCTGCTCCCTCTTTAGCCAGTCTGTCAGCATCTTCATTCCCTTGATCTTGCAGTGTGAGGGTATCCACTGGATTACTACCCTCTCAGATTCATGGTATAACTGGGTTAAGGTTGACCTGAGATCACTTAGTTCTGTGCTCCTTTCAGTGCTGAGATAGCGGACAATGCGTCAGTCAAGAGCACTAATTTTCCATGCATTTGGTTCATATTTTGTAGTGCCATTTTTGCAGCTGCACTGAGGGCCTCTACCTCAGCCCTGAAATTGGTTGAGAACTTGCCGGTGGCCAGAGCTAAGGTTAGTTCTACTCCATTTTTTAGTCTCAGGACAACTCCCCCTCCTCCATTGTGGGCGGCATCTGTAGCCGAGCCATCCGTGTATCCATGAGTCCATTTGGTAGCTTTGGTTTAAGTGTTTTTCTGCGATGAGCCTTCTCTCCAGGTCTGTCTGCGTTCCTTTCTTGCCAATGCTACTTATTTCTTCTGAGAGCTCTGGGAGACTGCAAGCCCAGGGAAGGGAGGTGCTGGCTGGTTGAATGTGTCTTGGTTGAGCCAGTGCCAATATTGCATCTTTGTGAGCAAGTTCTTTGGAGTTTGTCATGAAGTTACATCTTTTTAATCTGCCCCTACCATAGCTGTTGATTCGGAAGTGCATTGGATGGTTCGTCAGTCTCTTAGATTTTTCTCCTTGTTGAAGAACCTTTATGTCCCGTCTGTCCTCCATCGGCTGGAGCCCTGTCACAGTTTCCAGTGCTTCTATGGGGGTAGACTTCATGGCTCCAGTGATGATCCGTGAGGCCTGGTTTTGCACTCTGCTTAGCTTTACAAATTGTGTCTTGGAGGTTGTGGCCCAGGCTGCTATGCCATACTCGAGTACTGGTCGGACTCTTTCAGTGTATAAACTTTTCAAAATGCCACAATCTGCACCCCAGGTGGTGCCTGCTAGTTTATTCATGATCCTCATTCTCTGCTTTGCTCTTTTTCGAGCTTTGTCTATCTGTGTTTTCCAAGTCATTCTGCTGTCCATGGTGATTCCCAGATATGTTGGACATTCCTCCATTGGGAGTAGGTGGTTCATTTATCCTGAGTTTCACCATTTGTTTCTTCTTGGAGAGGCTGAAGACTGTGAAGGTGGTTTCTTTTTGTTTATGGTGAGCAGCCGGGTACTGGTCCATTTTTCTAGCTTTTGAAGAGCAGCTTGTATCCTTGTGGTGGCTACTGCTATCGATTCTTCTTGGGACACAATTTCGGCCTTTGAGATCTTGATTTATAGAAGAATAGATCATACTCACAAACAAATGAAGACGTACTGAAAAAGTTAAGTACGAAGGGAATTGCTGAAAAGAGCAAAGAGACAAATCATGCGCAATTAACCTTTATTTTTGTACTAGGGCATGTAGAACAAGATAATGAGCTGCATATCAACTTGCTGATGCAGGAGTGGTCGAGGAAAGACAATCAATTGATAGTGCAGATGTTATAGGAGAAGCAGGTCGTATAGATGAATTTGAAAACATGTATAAATCTGCATCCCTATCCAGAGTGAAGGAGATAGGAGTGACAATGGGACATGCTAGACATGAACACTTTGTTAGAGGCATAAGACATCTAATTAATCAACAAAGAATGGGCATGATTAGTCGATACACTATGGTAAAGGCTGAAAAGAGCAACATACCAAATATGCGAAAAGACTGATTAATCAACATCGAACTGGTGTGTTGGGTTGCTGGATTTGTTGAGGCGTAGATCGGAGCGCATATGGTTGTGTCCAGAGTGCTGATAAGCTGAACTGATATTTGAAGATAATAAAACGAGTGATAATTATTTAGTTAGTCATCAGACTGTCCTCATTGCATAGGAAACAAGTCATAAGTGCTCCGCACAAAGAAACTGACAATTGTAGTCCTGCGTTGGTTTAATGAAATATCCTATACTTCCAGTATAGTTCAATTATAGCAATACAACATTTGACTCCAACAAGTTCCTGAAGTCGAGACATGGACATAGAATACAAGTTACTAGTCGAGACATGGACATAGAATACAAGTTACTATCTGAATCTTCAGTCCAGCCCATCTCCCTAATGGCATTCAGGATATCAGCCCCATATAGTGCCTACCACTTGCCACTGTAACCATGCCTGCAAGTCTGTTTTGCTAATTCCCCAGAATTCTGCATGTCTGGGTATGAAAATGAAGGCGACTCTCTGCAGTCCAAGTTTCATCGCAGACTCTAGTCACTGTCTATGCAAACAACATTTTCTATGCAGAGTACCACTCGTGCCTGCATGCTCATGATTCTATACGCATGTTTAAGAATTATTTAACTGTCAGGGGGTCTCTGTTGCAAAGCCTTTGCCTTGCGTTTCGAAGGTCATGGATTTGAATCCATGCAGTTCTGTTCATGAGTGCATTTTTTTCCAGAATCCTCTAGGATTGTTGCTGGAGCTACAGAGTTTGTGCAATACTCTTGACAGGTGGCGTGCCATTTCTGCAGAGAGGGACTGATTCATAGGGAGTAAAACCTGGTGCAATGAAATCAATCCTTCGGCTTTATACCTTTAACTGTCGATGGATACACCAAACTTGGATCAGCTTGCCAGGGATGGGTCCAACTGGGAGTAGGCTCTAAACACTGGTGTGAGAACCAGTGTATACAGACGAAAGCAGTTCACTGACACAATATGTGCCAGAAGAAGGCAGCAACTGATACAAAATCATCCCATTGGCGCTACACATCCATACCTCTCACCAATAACATGAAATTTATATCCAGATAACATGATAATGTATTTCATGAATAAAAAGAAGAAACATACTGGTAATACTCCTCCTGACAGCGCTTTTCCAAGAATAACCAGATCTGGACGCACATTCTCATGGTCACAAGCCAGACGTCTGAAACAACAAATTTATTTCAGTACATGTATGCATACAAATCTAAATATGTTACATGAATTTCCACATGAAATGGAATTCTCCCCAAAATGGTAATTCAGTAAACATTTACCTTCAAAATATAAAAACAATGGTGAATATTAAATTTATAAAGACTTTTATGGTATCACAACATTTCTTCGCCCGAGTGGTTACCAGGGCCCAAATTTGGGGCGTAAAGAATAGAACCACTGTTACCTGTCACGTATGTCGAAGAGGTGACTAAGGAGGTTTGGCTGAAATCGGATGCACATGTCCAAAATGTGTAGAAGTATATACATTTAGGGGCCTACCAAACCAATGTGCAGCGTTACACGTTCTTGGCAAAGATCAAATATATCACAAAGAGTGATTAAAATTGGTCGCAAAGAAAGAAGAAGAGGACAACATTTCTTGTTCATTGTTCAACAAAAAATAACGCAGGCATCTTGGGAATGAGAAACATCCACTCTCATAACAAAAATGCAAATGGGCATCACAAGCCTGTCAATTCCATGATTCTGAGATATTTGTCACTGGGATATTAGTTCTAGCCAATGAGGGTAAGAGACAAGGCTGGACTAAGTCTTAGAATTATGGAATGAAGGGACTCTCAGTGATGTAACTGCCATAGTAGAGTCCATTGTGTTCATCCTATCACTATGTTTTCTGCTGTTTGTTTGCTTTGTGAGGGGAATTAAAAGCATTTTAAGCTCAGGCCCAACTCTTTCATCCTAAGTATGAGTCTTTTATTTGTTACATCAGGGCACATTGACAAAAAGGAAATTGCTAGTGTCCGATACCAGGAATCGTAAAGGCTGACAAACTCGCAAGGGCTGGGGGGAGCCTAACACAACACCACCCAACACAAGGTTTTACAGAAGCAAAGACTCTCCTGAAACAATCCAGAAAAATGATCTGGAGAAAAACAAATGGAGGATACAACTCAGAGCACGACAGTATAAATACACTAAACAGAAAATCACAGACCACAGTCTTCAGACTTAGAACGGGACACTGCAGTCTCAGAGCACACCTCCACAGAATGGGTCTCAGGGGCTCGGCAGCCTGCACCTGTGGAGCACCAAAGCAGTACCCTGAGCACATCCTGCAAGACTGCCCTAGTCTGAGTAGTGAGAGATTGGAGATCTGGCCAACAGAAACAACACTACAAGACAAACTATGGGGAACCGGTGAAGACCTCTAGCGCACCGCCCTGTTTATGACACATACCGGAGTAGTCGCATAGCAAAAGTTGATCGCAGAAGAAGCTAGTGCCCAAAAATGTCTCCTTTAATTTAGTCTCCCAGAGCCAGGTTTGAAACCTCAGGCCATTTAAGAGTGAGTATATTTGCAGAAGTGTTCTAAAGTCTGGGAAAAGGGGCCCCTGTTGACATGTGCATTGATAATTTTAGGCAGCTTTCATTTTGTGACAATGGACCTGCTGTCTATAGTGTCCAGTGTGGAGCCTAACAATTGTGATTTGTTTAGATTGGATTGATTGGACCATCATCATTGCACGTCGGTGAGTAACTATGTGTGCTCCAATCTCTTTCTTACATAGAAAGATCTCAGTGGCAGTGCACAAACTTCATATAACTGGCGAAGGTTCCCGATGTAATTTAGAAGATGGTGAAAATATTTTATAGGAATTTAAAAAAAAAAATCTTTCTAATGAATTTTGTCCTGGCATCAGTTTTATAGTCTGCTCAACTTGAACACGGGACCTACGTTTTATCGTTCATCTCTGATAGGAACTCGATCTCACCTACACTGAGATCAGGGATCTCTAGAAAATATCCAGATGGCTCCAACTGAGAACCTGTGGAATGAGGCACCTAACTTCTATGCCACAAAGATCCAGGGTTTCGAGTAGATTTGGAGTTCTGAATTGTTTAACGCTGACCAAGTCACTTTACCATAGAATACTTACTTTCCTGTCCTGCCAAGTCCTGTTTGCACCTCATCAGCAATCATGAGCACATTGTACTTGGTGCAGAGTTCACGTACTTTCTTTAAGTATCCTTTATCTGGTACAACAACTCCTGCTTCTCCTTGAATAGGCTCAAACATAAATCCACATACATTGTAGTCCTGGAACTCTTTCTGTTTAAAAATAAATTTACTAAGTGAAAAAAACAATTCTTTCTTTTTTTGCAATTTAAATAAGCATTTAAATTTTCTGATACATCGGAAATTTTACTTCCTAATTTCCAGATTATAAATAATACAAACTGTCTGTGAGTGTTGAGGAAAGCATAAATAAAAGTATCAACTGTTGTCAAACAAATGCAAAACATAATTTTATAAAGTACAACAACAATAAGAGACAAAATTAGAAATGAAGAAATCAGAAGGAGACTGGATGTGAAACCAGTCATACAATTCATAAAAAAACAACAGATTAAATGGTTTGGACACCTGACCAGAATGCCCTGGTATCGCCTGCCACAGAGAGCCACACAGAAGAAGTATAATGAGTACAAGGCAAGAGGAAGACCACGCAAAAGATGGATCGACGGCATCAAGAACAGCCTTACGAACATGAATATCAGCTTACAAAGTGCCTTTAAAACAAGCACACACAAGATCACCATGTTTCACCCCCAACACTTCTATAAAGATGTAAATGGTGGAAGAGAAGAAGAAGAACAACAGACTAAACTGATCTTTCTTATTCTTCTTCTAGCATTCGTCTGCTATGAGTTCAAGCGTAACCAGGGTGCCTTGTGTGGCACTTCCGACTGATTTTTACATGAAAGCCTGCTTTCGATTGACCTTTCAACCAAAAGGACTATAACTCCTCATTAGTTTTCTGAGTATCAGTTTTCATCATATTTTCTCTTATTACTATATCTTGTAATCTTTGTTTAGAGTTCAGAAAACAATGGCAAACTACTGAACGTGTAAGTGGTACCTAAAAAAAAGACAACTCATTTACTGTTGTTGATGGCTAAGTCCTGTAAAGGATATGCCACGATTTTCATTTTTCAATCTTTGTTTGATAAAAGCCTTTTTGTTAATTTGTTCTGTTGTATTTTGTAAAACTACCTTGCTTTGCATTTTGATTTTTTCACCTTTAGCATATCTTCTTCTTCAGTGGTCTCTGGTCATGCGCTTAGTTTATTGTGTAATAAAAACTGGGTAGTCAGCTTCAGGTTTGTCACGTTTCCCCAAAGCTTAGTTTTTTGGTCAACTAGGTGTGGTCACATGTTGTTTCTCAGCTCACCTAGGAGAGGACAGTCTTGCAGGACATGCTCCGGTGTCTGTTCCGCCTGCTGGCACTGACAGAGAGCTGTTTGACCTATTCCTAGTCTTAGCATATGATAAGCAGATCTGTTTCCAACACATATTTTTTTAAATTTATAATCCACACTTCATAACCTCTTAATCAATGCCTTCACAATGATGACAATATTTTACAAATACTTTCACTTCCAATTTCACTTCTAAGTATGGGGGACTGCCTAGAGTAGTTGATAGTAGCTCGACCTGCTAGCTGTGAGACGCCTTATAGCTCGGGTTCGAACCTACTGTCCGGCATTTGTTTGAGTCCCTGGTCTTACTCAGGACGATAACGTGAGTACCTCTGAAGTCGGAGAAAATCTGCCTGTATGGCGAGGGAATACTAATTACGAGTACATTGAGCACACGGCTGCCAGTGTAAAGTAATTTACAATGTGCACGCTGCTACCATTGTAAGAAATTGGAAAACGGATTTTCACGCAAAAATCAGTTTCAGAGATGAAACTTCGTCTGAGTTGAAAGCGGACGGAAAAAAAAAAAAAAAACTTCTAAGTATATGCTATTTTTTAATATATTAAGCAACAAATAGTTATTTTAGTCCCACAAAACATGGCTACCTCAAGAGCTTGAACATCATTGTAAGGGATAATAGAAAACCCAGGCATGAAAGGTCCATAACCTGCATAACTGATGGGGTCAGTTGAAGAGGAAACAGCAGCCAATGTCCGTCCCCAGAAATTTCCTTCTACAAATATAATTCGGGCTTGATTCTCTGGGATTTTCTTCACATTGTATCCCCACTTTCTGGCCAGCTTGCAAGCAGTTTCACCGCCCTCAACACCTACAGATACAAGAATAAAACAAATTAGTTCTTTCTGAAAAGTCCCTTAGAAGTTAGATTTTATCTGAGAATCTTATTTGTAAACTATAATCTTCTTCTTCTTTGCGTTCGTCTTTACAACCAATTTTAATCACTCTTTGTGATATGTTTGATCTTTGTCAAGAGCGAGTGTATGTTGCACATTGGTTTGGTAGGCCCCTAAACACATAGACTTCTACACGTTTAGGACATGTGCATCCGATTTCAGCCAAACCTCCTTAGTCGCCTCTTACGACATGTGTGACAGGTAACAGTGGTTCTACTCTTTACACCCCACATTTGGGCCCCGGTAACCACTCGGGCGGTAAACTATAATGAACTTCATTATGAAAATGGAAGACTGCAAATATGGGTTTAAATCAACAAGTATGACGAGCATGGGAGGCTAAGAACCAAAGAACTAGACTTCCTAGATTACCTAAAGTTTGATGTAAGGACAACATTAGAAAGTTTCTTATGAAATAAAATCTAATAGGAACCAGATCCAAAATGACTGCTATCAATGTCTCAGGTAAATCTATTGGTAGAAGTGGAACTACCATGCACACAGTGATCAAACATGTCAACCTTGAAGACAATAAAGGACATAAGAATCAGTCTTTTAGATAACCCCCCTTCTCCGATATCAGATTAATAATGATGTATATATATATATTAGTTTAGTCGTCGGATCATCATCACTGCATGTCTAAAAATTAGTCCATAAGGTGATTTCCTCTCAGTATGCTCTCAGTGTATGGTGACTAACGACCACAGTTCTTTGTTGGCTTACTATTCTTCTTTGACTACCAGTATAGTGCTCTTGTCTAGCTACACCACATTTGCCTTTGGAATTCTTGCAGTATGGTTAGGGCTGTAGATTCACCACTATTACTTGAATCATTTACATGTCCTCTCTCCCTTAGGAGAGTCAGTTCTGACAACAACTAACCAACTGTCTTGTTGAAAGGTCAAAGAAGAAGAAAGCTTGGATAGTCGCTCAAAATAAAAAGTGCATGTCGAAAAAAGGTGCACAATACCAAAATGTGCAAAAGATAATGCTATGCAAATCACATTACAAGAAATTGACAAAAACAATTTATATAATAAAATAAAACCGTTTTTTTCAAACCCAAAAAATGCAATTTTATGTGTGTCCTATCATTTGTTGATTAATTTATGCACTATTATGAACAGATATTATCCAATCAATAATTTTACTATATAGATGCTATCAGTGCTAAACCTATACGCTGACATTAAATGACAGAAGAAAACTAGTCATGAAGAAGATGAAGTGTGTTTACGGCGTGCTGGGAATATAAAGAAAAGAATGGTTTAGGAATGAAGACATCAGGGCAAAAAAAAGTGGGTACAACATAAGTACTGAACTTCATCAAGAAATAGCAAATTAAATCGTTCGGCCACATAGCCAGATTACCGACAGTGTTTCTCAAAGGGCATTGCTATTCAGATACAGTAAGATACAAGGCAAAAGGTCACTCATGCAGAGGGTGCATTAACTTTCAGTGCATTGATATGTAGTGATACAAGAATATGTAATTAAAAACATTAAAAAATACTCTATTTCAGAGTGGTATTGTTTCCTGCGGAATAGAAAGAGATATAGGCAATATACTAACCCAACATCACCTAATTGGGGAGGAGGGAGGGGGTGTATCTGTGGTTACAGACGTTGTTCTGAATGTCGTTGCTTGCAAATTGTATCCGTTGATTTTAACAAAGGACGATGGCACCACCCGTTTCAGAAAGCAATGGCAAACTACTGAACGTATAAGTGGTGCCTAGAAAATCAACGACTCGTTTACTGCAGTTGATGGTTACGTCCTTTAGAATATGCCACGATTTTTATTTCATTGTTTCTCTTGTACTGCAACACTTTACACATGGCACAAGCAGGAGGACAAAAGAAGAAAAATCATGTGGCTAAATGTTAAGCCCTTGCCTTGTGTTCCTAAGATCGTGGATTCAAACCTGACCTCGCGTTCTGTTCACACGTTCATTTTTCCAGAGACCCCTGGGATTGCTACCGGAGCGGGGACTGCCTAGAGTAGTTGATAGTAGCTCGGCCTGCTAGCTGTGAGACGCCTCATAGCTCGGGTTCGAACCTACTGTCCGGCATTTGTTCGAGTCCCTGGTCTTACTCAGGACGATAACGTGAGTACCTCTGAAGTCGGAGAAAATCTGCCTGTATGGCGAGGGAATACTAATTACAGTGTACATTGAGCACACGGCTGCCAGTGTAAGTAATTTACAATGTGCACGCTGCTGCCATTGTAAGAAATTGGAAAACGGATTTTCACGCAAAAATCAGTTTCAGAGATGAAACTTCGCTGAGTTGAAAGCGGACGAAAGAAGGAAAAAAAAAAAGCTACTGGAGCTAAGGAATTCGTGCATACTCTCGGCAGATGGCGTGCGGAGAGGGACCGAGATATATGGGGTCAATCCTGGTGCAATGAAGTCAATCTTTCGGCTTTAGACCCTTTAAGAAAAATTGTTTGCTATGTAAAATTAATAACAGGAACAGATGAATCACTAGCTAAATTCATTGCAAGCTATTAGACAATGTGATACATTTTTTTAATGAAGAGAAAGTTTTGTTATACATGGATATCATATTTCATGTGAAATCAAGAAGTGGAATGAGCCTAGAAATTTTGCAAAAGTACAATGCAACTTCGATTAATAATTGCAGAGGTCAAGAACTTGAAAATTTAAGAGTAAAAATAATAGGAGTAAACATTGAAAACCAGTAGACATACATGAAACAGCTTCACAACCTAATCATATATGTACTTGACTAGAACCAATTGGGTTAGAAAAGAATATGAGGCTAAAAAATACCTGGTAAAGAACAGTAGGTGAGTTTCATGGGCAGACCTTAAGAAGACAAATAAGAAGAGAAATTGGTGGAGAGCGACAACCGCCGTCCTACCTCGCACTGGGAACAAGATAATTTAGTAGAACTACTGGGAAGATAGAAGAGATAGGAATCATGTTGAACAAGAAATATACACAAATGACAGAATTATAAAAGAATAAATATCACAAACATCCTACCTGTGTTCATAGGCAAGACTTTATCATACCCAAAGAGATTAGTAATGTACTCTTCATACTCTCCAAGGCAGGTGCTGTAGAAGGCTCGTGAAGTTAAGGTCATAATGTCTGCCTGTTTCTTCAGGGCACTGATAATCCGTGGATGACAGTGTCCCTGGTTAAGAGCACTGTAAGCACTGAGGAAGTCATAGTACTTGTTTCCTTCCACATCCCACACAAACACACCTGAATGAATTCACAAACAACTTGGTCTATGTGACACACTTCTAAACAATGCAAATAAATTCCCTGTCACATATCATCCTAAACTCAACTAACAAAATGTACAGTCATGATATTGGTCTTAAATAGGTATTTTGCATATCAGTTTTCAGTGTGGAATATTTTCATTGCACTCCAGACATGCCCATAGGTGCTCTGATCTCCGTCACAATATCTTCAAAAGCGACCAGCCATTAACCGTACCAGTTAGATGTTGATTTATGAGCCTACTCATATACCTGTTGTACTGCAATTTTCTGGCCACTCCAATCTCTAGTTCTTGGATTGGTTTAGATGAAATCCTCTTTGCGGCCACACTCTATGAGGGCGTTCAGAATATCAGCTTTATCAAATGGCTGACCCCCTGATACGGTGGCAGAGCCAGCCAACCTGTCTGTCTGCTCTCTCATTGCCATCGACACCCATGTATCCTGACAAAAAGATGGTTGTAATTCTGCAAATTGTTGATGCTTGTGATTCAGTCCATTGCCTGCGCACTGAACCAGCCTTCACCTTTCGGATCGCACTCATTGAATCACTCATGTGGGTATTTATTTTAACATGACACTGCGCTACAACCCTGCAGCAGTGTGATGACATAAGATTATTTTAACATTTTGTATCAGTTTGATAATCTCGCTCTCTCACACACACAATTGAAAAGTTTTTTACACCTCAAATAACAAATCTCTGTATATGTATTCATGTTGAATCTAACTTATACAATAACATAATTTCTTTAGCAGAATTAGAGACAACATGACAAGACTGCTGGACTGTTTTATATAAACACAACAAAGTTTAAATAATTGTGCTTACTTGAATATGCAAACTGTATTTAAACAAACTTATGTAACAGCACACGCCCAGTCAGTTGGTTACTATGGGTACTTTACATATTCTTCTTTTACCTGGACATGGATCAAGAAAGATGTCACTGGTCGGTATGTCTTGTTGTGTCTTGTCGGACAACAAAAATCTCCCCACTGTGCTTGGCCAGTGGCAATCCTTCACAGGGATGGCTGACCTACACTGTGCATCTCATCATCCCCTGCTATCTGCCAGATTGTCTTTGTCCATCCTTCGTCATCCCCTCCTCAGAGTCCACTACATGGCAGGTATCGTGATGATCTCTGGATCCCTTTCGAGTACATGTCCTATCCAGCTCCAGCTAATTATCACTGTGTGAATTTCCTTTTGTTTGCACCTGTTGAGCAGTTCTTGGTTGCCGATTTTGTTTGATCAAAATATTCTGAGAATTGTTCTCAGGCATGCTATAGATATTTTTAGACTTCTATATTTTTAGACTTCTATAGATATAGATTAGACTTCTAAAAGCATTGTCCACTCAAATCCGACCAACTCATGTAATCTTTCTTCTTCTTCAAACGCTCCACACCAACCACTTGTCAACCACTCTGTGATTTGTATGTGATCTGAGCCTAAGAGCGATTATATTGTGCAGTTATGCGCCCACAAGTGGCCAGCACATCCGATTTCCAGCTGCTTTTTATTTACTAGGGTAGCATCCCTAGGGCCCACATCAGTGCCTCTTACGACATGCATTGTAGGTTGCAGTGGTACTATTTTTGCTTCCTTGCGGCCCGGGCACCACACGGATGTCTCATGTAATAAATCAAAAGCAATCAAGTATATACCTTTCCCTTTATGAATTGCCACTGGTAAAGGATGGTAATTGTGGGCACCATATCTTTCCTCCTTAAAAAAATCTCTTCAGAAGGTTGGCCAATTTTTACTGGTCCAACGGCTGGCACTGTTTTAGTAGATTGCTGCTTGAAAACATTTGTAACCGCCACAGTTGCCTGCAGCACAGGTTTCTGGAATCTACTCATCATTTCACAATACAGATGTACTATCACTGAAAATAAAGATATTAATAGAGTAAAAATGTGTATGGAATTTGAAGGGGAAAAAATTTGTCTTCAAAATAGTACAGTTTCTTCTTGTGTGTTAACCCTAAAAGCATATTTCTCTCGCTGTGTTGCAGTTCGCAGCACGACTGCGATAGCTGCGCCTTTTGGTGCAACACATGTTGGAGCACATGCATTTTCGGAATCGTGTTTACAAGTCTAACACCACATTCTTCAACATATTTCAAGGTATGAAAATGGAATCTTTACTAAAACTAACAATAGCTGTCCATATATAAATGTATGATAAAAATAGCTTGTAAGAATATGGTTTCTGCCCTAGTCCACTAGGAGTTAAGCACAGAATTGCATACGCAACAATTAATGTGTTGGTCAAAACTATTACAGAAATAAAGTCACAAAATATGAACTCTTGTGGGCAATATAAAACCTGGAATGAATATTTCTTGCCAGTTCTATAGAAATATAGCAGCTTCAAAAAATAATTGTTTCCAGTGGACCAAAACATCTATTACTTTAACTTATTCTTGTGCATTGGCAACCGTTTCTTTCTTCCTGGTTCAGCTCTACTTTGGTAACTTTCAATACTCTATTAAATGTACATGTGACGCCATGTTGAATAATTCAAGGCTTCTTTGCATATACAAAGAAGATATGTAATGTATCCTCAAGACATCAAGTTTATTTTTTTAAATTCGCTCTATATATGTCTCAAGAACTTACTAAAATTATTTTCTTAAACTGTAGTTTACATGACAAATCTTGTCTTTCAAACATGTTCATCTGTAACTCTCAAATATAAGTCCGCAAGCAACTGCTCCGATGTTTGGGAAAAGAAAGGTGCATCCTCTCCCCCCAAAATTACTTCTCCTCAGGACTTGCGTTCGCTTGAAATAATGTTCATAAATTCAATGTTGTTTCTTGTATAAACCTGTAGCTCACACAAATGTCTGATCAGATTTCTTTTAAGTGTTGCTTGACTAGATCAGTGAGTTTACCTCTGATTCAAGACAGTCTTTAAGTATGCGATCGCCCGCCTGCCCAGCGTGTTTGTAGCGTGTTGGACGACGGGTCATAAGCCCTCTATGAGTGCGGGTTCAATTCCGTGGGCTGGCAGAAAAGCCACAGGTTCTCCAGATTTATGGTGTTCGTGTCACCGAACCAAAGGGTCATGATGTCCATGACACCAAGCCGAGGAGCTGAAAGCTCAAGTGCTTCTGGATCGAAAAAAAGTATGTGCTTTGCATTCTGGGTTTGGGGTGCCTGTATGTATAGCTAAATTGTCAATCTTGAAATGTGTATACATATGGTTGCAGAGTTTATTACATCCTGTTCTGGCTGCAGAATGACATGCTTTGCACATATTTTGGTAGGAGTCCTGAGTTTTAATGGTGGCTTTCTGATTGATTTAAACATTTGTCCTTAGATGATAGATAACTGCATGGTACATCAGATTGTTCTCCTACACTTTACTTAACCAGTCTGTCTGTCGTCTCATTTCTGGTGTTCCACAGTGAATAGGTATCTATTGCAAGATGACCTTGCGCTGGTTGCACAGTTCAGACAATAGGGTCTGTACGCTTGGTAATTTTCTGGACTGAAGTGATTGGAACGATGATTTTGCATCTGTCTAAAAAATACAAAAGATTTTGGTGTTCAACTTAGTTTCTCAGTTGTCACCTTGATTGCCTGGATTTCTGCATCATAGCTATGAAAAAAGTTTCCCATTGGTACTTTTGAACAAACTCTAATGTTGTTTGGGTATTCTATGTCATCATCATCAAATACCTTGTCCTGGGCATAACTTTGTCACCCTAACAGTCATTCGGAATTTCTCTCTTCCAGAGGCCAGATGTCCAGCATCTGCAGCCATCATGCTTAAATTGTCAGTTACATCCTTAATTCATCTTTTCTTGGTCTTCCTCTTTCCAGAGATGTCCCTTTCATAAAGGTCTTTGAAATTCCTTCATGTCAAAAAACTTCAATTTCCTCCTTATTTGTTGCATTGGTTAGATTTCTTAGATTTTGATATCTTTCTGGACAGATTTATTTGCCTCTTCTCTGTCCATGGTATATGGAGGACTTTCTTAGATTGATTTTCCTTGAACTAACCTGCAAAGAAGCAATTCACTATCAGAGTTGACAAAAACTGTCTTTCAGGACACATCATCATCAGGTACCGTGCCGGCTGGCGTAGGCGATCATGGACCTCCACAAATCTGTCATTGGTGTTTGCTATCAACTCAGATGTTGACGCTCTACCGTGCCATGAAGTCAGGCTGTCCAAAATTTTCTCTCTGTCTTCCCCTGTCTCGCTACCTCGATTTTACAGGTTGTCACAATGTGTTCTAAACCTCCCCTCCTCATCACATGCCAGAAAAATGATGACTGCCTTCTTCTTATATTGATGATAAGCTTTCTCTGTGTCTTGATCTCATTCAGCACCTCAATATTAGTCATTTTAGCAGTCCATGGGATTCTCATCATTCTTCTATAAAACCACATTTCTGTGGCCCTCAGAGATTTTTCGATCTGTGTGTTCATTGTCCATGATTCGCATCCGTATGTCAGTATTGGTTCTATGTAGCACTGAATAACTAGAGACACACCTTCAGGACACACCTTTTTCTAAATATATTATTATCAGCTTACTTTACTTTGTTAGTCAAGCTTTACCTGCACAGATTTTTGGTAGGATTTACACTTTGATTTTAGCAGTAGACTGCCAACGCATATCCTTGGTGAGAACTTTAGTGGTTCCATTTTTTCCCTCAACATATTGACTTGCTCGTCTGGAGGGTCATACAGAGTCAATCACTGGTCTATAGTTTGGCCCTGCTGACTCAGGGGACCTAGTACTAGTCAAAGTTGTGTTTGCATTACTTGAGAGCATCCTGTGCAGCTATTGTTTACTTTGTTGATAGCTGATGTGTTTGCAGAGGTATTACCTTCTAGTTATGAGGAACCTAACCTAAGCCCTTACTCCCCAACACATTTCACATCTTTATAATACTTTACATTACACAATTTATAAATATAAGTACAAATGTATTTGTACTATAAACATATTTTGAAAATATCACATAGTCTGTAACTCAAGACTTGAGTCAAGTAACTCACTAACTGCAGTCATGTTGAAAATTTCAAGATAATTTTAGATATAGACTAGAATACAATACCACTGCATAATAACAACAAATGTATGTTCGACAGAAAAACGATTGAAGAAATACGAACAATTTATAGTAGACATTTAAAAAGACTTTCAACAAGTCCGTAATTAATGTTATGAGTAAGTAATGATACACAATTGTTGAACGAAGTAAATTACGTTTATAATACTCGTACCCTACTAATAAATACCAGAATGGACACCAATGGGAACTAACAGATCCTTTGTAATATTTGTTTATAAAATAAAGACTCCAATAACACACACGGAAGATATAATAAGAATTTTCGACAAACGCATTATGTTGTATTGTGCATGTCATTATGTATGTTGTTATGATGTTACGTACTACCTAACTACGCATCATGATAAATATGCTAGTACTAACTTACTAACACTTTACGGAAAACGGCGAAAGTCGCCGAAAGCACGCATTTTTGATTTTTATTAAGTTTTCGTTTAAACACATGATTGCAGATTGTTGTATTATATACTGTTCTTTTTTAAAGCCTTTATCCTTTAGATAATAATATTTGATATACAGAAAAATAGAGCGCAAGTCTTTTATCTGATTTACACTTGACGACGCAATAACTTGCATAAAATAAATATAACCTACCTTACAGTTGGTTTGTGACAGCTGAGTTGACGGACGAGTGACACTAGTAGTGACAGTGAAAGCGCTCGTTTCTCGTTATTATTATGATGATGCAATTCCTGACTTCCCAAGACAGTAAAACACACTGTATATTGATGTAATAAACAGTTCTAAGTTCTTGTTATTTTACTAACTTGACTCTGTTGAAATAGCTAGCACATATAATTATATATGCTTGTAACTGCGATTCAGCCACAGCATTCATAAAATTATCTCATTTCTGTTGGTTATATTTCCTCTAAGGTTTATTAAAATATTCGGCGGGAAAAGGGAGGGATATAATAATAATTTTGGTAAAAAACTGGACATGTCACATTTCATCGCAAATGTGGTTGTGATAGCATTTCTGAATATGGATAAGCTATATAATGGATTGTGTTTTTGGTTAAAGTATGTTCTTTTAAATGTAAAAATAAGATCGGCGGACGAGTCATTGATTAGTGCGCTTCCCATCAAACATGTCCGTCAGTTGTCTTTGTCTATTTTGGGTCTTCTTAGCTTCAATCATGTTGCTTCAGTAGCTTTGGCATTTCTTCGACTGTTCTTTGCGGCGACATCGGTGCATTCTCGCTAATCTCTTCCCCTGTGGGTTTCAATCAAATGCATAAGTGGGTGATATTAATAAGTAGATTTGTGTGGTATCTTCTATAAATGTTACCGTGCTGTTCTTGAATATTCGCTTCTGAAACAGAACATTAACTTCAGTCAATCACGTGTGCTTGGTCAGCACTTGATGTTGTAGTTTTTCAGTCCTTCAGTAGAGATTTATTTTGAAAATTAGAGCTGTGCTAACCAATACGCATACGGACATAGATGTCCAATCCACCTCTGTCTTCGTCGTTTACTGATTGTCTCCAAAGATGCAGTTTGTTCGTTTTAAAAGCTCGTTCTTCTTTCCTTTGTCAGCACACTGTTACCTGGTTGTTAACCCAGTGTCGTGGTTTTATGTATTTGTCTTGCGCTTCTCTGGTGACTTGTGCGATGGTTTTCTTAGTCCCCTGGCAGAATTCAACTACGTTATCTATCCATCTTATCCTCGGTCTTCCTCTCGCCTTCCTTCCTGATATTCTGTTGTGGAAAGCTTCATAGGCAGTATGATCTGTTCGCATTCTTACTAAGTGTTCTTACTATATAGTTCAAGCACAGTCTTGTTCAAACCTTTTCTCTGATGCTGGAATTCGTAACTTTGTCGATTCTTGTGGGGGCACGGTTTCTCCTTCCAGGAAATTTCGATGTTATTGGTATTACTTAGTATTAGTTGCCGGTTTTATTACAAAGTATAAAGTCTCTTTAATCCCAAGGTACATCTTTAAAACTTAAGTACAAACTTTTTTTGTTTGTTGTTATTTTTATTACATGTTGACCATACACACACACACACTTTTTGTCGCGAATTTAAGATGTCGCTTGATGTTGGTAGTCAACTTTTTTAATTACATGTTAATTAATTGACACCGATAAAGATTAATTTACATATAATAATTTGTAATACAAACCAGAACATGTGTTTTTTTTCCTTGGCAACGTATGGTCGTGAGACATGGACCATTGACAAAGCGGCAGAGAAGATCATCAATGCTTTTGAATTCAAATGTTACAGAAGAATGCTTAGAATATCATGGACAGAGAAGAGAACAAATACTTCTGTTCTGAAACAGCTTGATATTAAAGAGAGTTGTCTATTAAAGAATATATAAAAACAAGGAAAATTAAATATTTTGAACACATCAAATGACATGAGTGCCTAGAGAAGATAATTTTCGTGGGAATGGTGCCTGGAAGAAGAGCTAGAGGAATACCTAGGCGACGATGGGTGCAGGATGTCATTGACGATCTGAGAATGACTGCTGCGGACGCCGGGCATCTTGCACAGAATAGAGAATGTCACGGCTGCTGTCATGATAGTCAAGTTCCAGAACTGACAAGCTTCTTGATGAGGATGATGAATACAAAATCAGATTTCCAAGAACAAAAACAATTTTATAAAAAATATGATATCATAAATAACTAGCATAAACAGTTATCTAAACATACTTAGTTGTGAAATTCCAGAATGTCGATTTCTTTTGTCTGTGCTAAAATAGCGTACACTGCATTAAGTCTTTTAATGTGTTCACTGAGATTAAACTTCTAAAGGTGCAGACTATGTTACATGTACTTGGTGTCTTGTTTCTCGAACACGGACCAACCTTCATCTATATCCATACGTGGTAGCCGGACAGTGTGCCACGAAGCTCATGTTTTTATTTTATATTGTCGATTTTTCAGTAAGAATGCGGGTTCCACGTTTAAAAAACCCACAATAATATGAACAATTGTATGAATAATATTAAACATAACTTTGAAGATGAAGACGAGTATGTGAACCACAAAAATAACAGAAGCAGTGTAAGACAACATGTACGATATTTACACCATGCACACAAAAGACCATTCTAGAATTCTCTTCTTATCTGACGCTGTGACAGCAACCCATGATTAAAGAAATAAAAGAGAGAGGAATACTAAAACTGTTCCATATCTGATAAACCAAGCACATCGAGGCAGTTATATTTGTGTAGTGTGCATGTCTTATTATGTCACAGAAGTTATTATAATTCTGTGGAATTGAATGTCTTTATGTCTCATGATTAGATATGATCATAACCTTGACTGGTATTTGTATGAATGGTTAGAATATAATGACGAACATGTGCACATAAAGTCGGTTGAATCCATTTATAACCTTCAAAATTCTATGACTTTATTTAAAAGCGCTCTCTTCTAATGTTACGTAAACTTAATGAGGTGTGGAAGTGACGTAAGTTGATATCAGCAAGATCACTCGTGAATTAGTGTTTCACAAGAATATCTCGGTTCACTGCTTATAAGAGATGGAAATGAGATGCAGGAAGATTAAAAGATGAACAAACATGGCCGCACAAAAAAAACCAGAACATCCCGATACAGTATGGAATTGAACTGATAGGAAAACAAAGATCAGAATACTAAGAGTATGCGTAGGCTTATACCCAATGGCAACGTATGGGTGTGAAGCATTGCCATTTAACAAAGCAATAGAAAAATATATGTGCTTTTGATTATAAGTGCTACAGAAGATTCCTCCTTATACAATTACCATGGACAGAGAAAAGAACAGTTAGATTTATCCACACACAAAAACTCAAAATCAAAGAAAACGTGCTGATGCTATAAATCTTCTTCTTCTTCTTCTTTGCGTTCATTCTTACGACCAATTTTAATCACTCTTTGTGATATGTTTGATCTTTGCCAAGAACGTGTATACGTTGCACATTGGTTTGGTAGGCCCCTAAACCCATAGACTTCTACATGTTTAGGACATGTGCATCCGATTTCAGCCAAACCTCCTTAGTAGCCTCTTACGACATGCATGGCAGATAGCAATGGTTCTATTCTTTACACCCCAAATTTGGGCCCCGGTAACCACTCGGGTGGATGCTATAAATAAGAATGGGGAAAATGTACATGTATTTTGGACATAAAAAAGACAAACGGTTGGAGAAGATCATTATGAAAGGATACATCCTGGCAAAGAGGAAAAGAGGAAGACCATGGAGAAGATGGATTTTTTGTTTGTTATGTAAGGGATTAAAGCCTAACTGATGATTTGAGCATTCCAGCTGCAGAGGCGCGACATCTGGCCTACGAGAGAGAGAGAAATCCCGACGTACTGTTAGGTACGCCTAGGTAGGCAAAGTTCTGTTCATGACAAGCTATTAGATGATAATGATTGAAATGTACCAATTCGCAAAATGAAAGAGTATTCGAAGCTATCGGAACTATTTTATAGCGACAAAAATTGTTCTACCTGATGCGACAGATATAATTGAGAAGTAAACATCAAAATGTGGATACTATCATGGCAATAAACAAAGTGATACTTTATTGTTGGCCGACAACTGATTTATGTATTCTATATCAATTCTTCCATATTTTATTTAATATTTTATAATATATGCCAGCAAGAGTTGGAAAATGATATAGAAAAAAGTTGAATGCATTTGAAAATAGATGTCTGCGAAAAATAATGAATATAAAAAGGAACGAATTCAAGAGAAGTGATGAAATAGAGAAATGTCTGGTCAACCACTAGTGACAACTGTTATAAGAAAGAGAACAAAGCTGGCATTATAATGGGGGGGCAAAGGGTTCAAGAAAGTGAAGAGACTCGAAGGAAAATAATCTTATGAAACAATCTTTCTTGTATCATGGGTTGAAAGTGAAGAGACTCGAAGGAAAATAATCTTATGAAACAATCTTTCTTGTATCATGGGTTGAAAGTGAAGAGACTCGAAGGAAAATAATCTTATGAAACAATCTTTCTTGTATCATAGGCTTAAAGTGAAGGACGACATCGAAGAAAACTCCTAACTCTTCACATGATGCAGAACAATGTTCTTTCTTGTATCATGAGTTGAAAGTGAAGAGACTCGAAGGAAAATAATCTTATAAAACAATCTTTCTTGTATCATGGGTTGAAAGTGAAGAGACTCGAAGGAAAATAATCTTATGAAACAATCTTTCTTGTTATCATGCCTGGTTTGAAAGTGAAGGACTCGAAGGAAAATAATCTTATAGCCAAACAATCTTTCTTGTACATGGGTTGAAATGATGAAGGAATGTACTTCGAAAAGGAAAAAGTAGATCTTATAGAAAAATCTTGTCTATCATGGAAAGTGAATTTGTATAAGTAGAAATGATCTCAAGAAAATCAATAATCTATAAACAATTTCTTGTATCATGTAGGGTTGGTAAAATCGATTTTGATCATAAGTAATCTTTGAAAAATAATCTTTAAAATTGTATCAAGGATGGTTGAGAAGTGAAGAACTGAAGAAAGTGGAATCATCTATGAACAATCTTTCTTGTATCATGGGTTAAGAAGTGAAGAGCCAAAGGAAACTATGAAATCTTTATAAGAAACGAAAAATTCTTATTTTGATAATGAGCAAAGTTGAGAGTATCGAGAAATGATATTGAAAGAAGTGAAGATGGAAAGTGATAGATCTTGAAGAAATAATCTTTTTGTATCATGGGTTGAAAGTGAGAGACTGAAGGAAAATCAACTCTATAGAACAATCTTTCTTGTATCATGGTTGAAAGTGATTGAAGTACTCTAAGAAAGAAATCTTATAAGAACAATCTTTTTGTTATCATGGGTTAGGGCAAAAAATGATGAAAATGACATGAAGTGTTATGGAAAATAGACTATATAAACATCTATTCTTGTATCATGTTAAAGTGAAGAGACTGAAGGAATAAAAACTTATAAAAGATTCTTTACTTGATCATAGAGTTGAAAGTGAAGAGACTCGAAGGAAAATAATCTTATTAAACAATCTTTCTTGTATCATGGGTTGAAAGTGAAGAGACTCGAAGGAAAATAATCTTATGAAACAATCTTTCTTGTATCATGGGTTGAAAGTGAAGAGACTCGAAGGAAAATAATCTTATTAAACAATCTTTCTTGTATCATGGGTTGAAAGTGAAGAGACTCGAAGGAAAATAATCTTATTAAACAATCTTTCTTGTATCATGGGTTGAAAGTGAAGAGACTCGAAGGAAAATAATCTTATAAAACAATCTTTCTTGTATCATGGGTTGAAAGTGAAGAGACTCGAAGGAAAATAATCTTATGAAACAATCTTTCTTGTATCATGGGTTGAAAGTGAAGAGACTCGAAGGAAAATAATCTTATGAAACAATCTTTCTTGTATCATGGGTTGAAAGTGAAGAGACTCGAAGGAAAATAATCTTATAAAACAATCTTTCTTGTATCATGGGTTGAAAGTGAAGAGACTCGAAGGAAAATAATCTTATTAAACAATCTTTCTTGTATCATGGGTTGAAAGTGAAGAGACTCGAAGGAAAATAATCTTATGAAACAATCTTTCTTGTATCATGGGTTGAAAGTGAAGAGACTCGAAGGAAAATAATCTTATAAAACAATCTTTCTTGTATCATGGGTTGAAAGTGAAGAGACTCGAAGGAAAATAATCTTATTAAACAATCTTTCTTGTATCATGGGTTGAAAGTGAAGAGACTCGAAGGAAAATAATCTTATGAAACAATCTTTCTTGTATCATGGGTTGAAAGTGAAGAGACTCGAAGGAAAATAATCTTATTAAACAATCTTTCTTGTATCATGGGTTGAAAGTGAAGAGACTCGAAGGAAAATAATCTTATTAAACAATCTTTCTTGTATCATGGGTTGAAAGTGAAGAGACTCGAAGGAAAATAATCTTATAAAACAATCTTTCTTGTATCATGGGTTGAAAGTGAAGAGACTCGAAGGAAAATAATCTTATGAAACAATCTTTCTTGTATCATGGGTTGAAAGTGAAGAGACTCGAAGGAAAATAATCTTATGAAACAATCTTTCTTGTATCATGGGTTGAAAGTGAAGAGACTCGAAGGAAAATAATCTTATGAAACAATCTTTCTTGTATCATGGGTTGAAAGTGAAGAGACTCGAAGGAAAATAATCTTATGAAACAATCTTTCTTGTATCATGGGTTGAAAGTGAAGAGACTCGAAGGAAAATAATCTTATGAAACAATCTTTCTTGTATCATGGGTTGAAAGTGAAGAGACTCGAAGGAAAATAATCTTATTAAACAATCTTTCTTGTATCATGGGTTGAAAGTGAAGAGACTCGAAGGAAAATAATCTTATGAAACAATCTTTCTTGTATCATGGGTTGAAAGTGAAGAGACTCGAAGGAAAATAATCTTATAAAACAATCTTTCTTGTATCATGGGTTGAAAGTGAAGAGACTCGAAGGAAAATAATCTTATGAAACAATCTTTCTTGTATCATGGGTTGAAAGTGAAGAGACTCGAAGGAAAATAATCTTATAAAACAATCTTTCTTGTATCATGGGTTGAAAGTGAAGAGACTCGAAGGAAAATAATCTTATTAAACAATCTTTCTTGTATCATGGGTTGAAAGTGAAGAGACTCGAAGGAAAATAATCTTATAAAACAATCTTTCTTGTATCATGGGTTGAAAGTGAAGAGACTCGAAGGAAAATAATCTTATAAAACAATCTTTCTTGTATCATGGGTTGAAAGTGAAGAGACTCGAAGGAAAATAATCTTATAAAACAATCTTTCTTGTATCATGGGTTGAAAGTGAAGAGACTCGAAGGAAAATAATCTTATAAAACAATCTTTCTTGTATCATGGGTTGAAAGTGAAGAGACTCGAAGGAAAATAATCTTATAAAACAATCTTTCTTGTATCATGGGTTGAAAGTGAAGAGACTCGAAGGAAAATAATCTTATAAAACAATCTTTCTTGTATCATGGGTTGAAAGTGAAGAGACTCGAAGGAAAATAATCTTATAAAACAATCTTTCTTGTATCATGGGTTGAAAGTGAAGAGACTCGAAGGAAAATAATCTTATTAAACAATCTTTCTTGTATCATGGGTTGAAAGTGAAGAGACTCGAAGGAAAATAATCTTATGAAACAATCTTTCTTGTATCATGGGTTGAAAGTGAAGAGACTCGAAGGAAAATAATCTTATAAAACAATCTTTCTTGTATCATGGGTTGAAAGTGAAGAGACTCGAAGGAAAATAATCTTATTAAACAATCTTTCTTGTATCATGGGTTGAAAGTGAAGAGACTCGAAGGAAAATAATCTTATGAAACAATCTTTCTTGTATCATGGGTTGAAAGTGAAGAGACTCGAAGGAAAATAATCTTATGAAACAATCTTTCTTGTATCATGGGTTGAAAGTGAAGAGACTCGAAGGAAAATAATCTTATGAAACAATCTTTCTTGTATCATGGGTTGAAAGTGAAGAGACTCGAAGGAAAATAATCTTATTAAACAATCTTTCTTGTATCATGGGTTGAAAGTGAAGAGACTCGAAGGAAAATAATCTTATAAAACAATCTTTCTTGTATCATGGGTTGAAAGTGAAGAGACTCGAAGGAAAATAATCTTATGAAACAATCTTTCTTGTATCATGGGTTGAAAGTGAAGAGACTCGAAGGAAAATAATCTTATAAAACAATCTTTCTTGTATCATGGGTTGAAAGTGAAGAGACTCGAAGGAAAATAACTATAACAATTCTGTCGGGTTTGAAACTAGAAATAATTAACATCTTCTTGTATCATGGGTTGAAAGTGAAGAGACTCGAAGGAAAATAATCTTATAAAACAATCTTTCTTGTATCATGGGTTGAAAGTGAAGAGACTCGAAGGAAAATAATCTTATAAAACAATCTTTCTTGTATCATGGGTTGAAAAAGCTAAGGAAAATAATCTTATAAACAATCTTTTGTATCATGGGTTGAAAGTGAAGAGCTGAAGAAAATAATCTTATAAAACAATCTTTCTTGTATCATGGTTGAAAGTGAGAGACTAGGAAAATAATCTTATAAACAATCTTTCTTGATCATGGGTGAAGTAGAGACTAAGAAATAATCTTATAAAACAATCTTTCTTGTATCATGGGTTGAAAGTGAAGAGACTCGAAGGAAAATAATCTTATAAAACAATCTTTCTTGTATCATGGGTTGAAAGTGAAGAGACTCGAAGGAAAATAATCTTATAAAACAATCTTTCTTGTATCATGGGTTGAAAGTGAAGAGACTCGAAGGAATAATCTATAACAATCTTCTTATCTAAGAAACAAGAATCTTAACATCTTTCTGTATCATGGGTTGAAAGTGAAGAGACTCGAAGGAAAATAATCTTATAAAACAATCTTTCTTGTATCATGGGTTGAAAGTGAAGAGACTCGAAGGAAAATAATCTTATAAAACAATCTTTCTTGTATCATGGGTTGAAAGTGAAGAGACTCGAAGGAAAATAATCTTATAAAACAATCTTTCTTGTATCATGGGTTGAAAGTGAAGAGACTCGAAGGAAAATAATCTTATTAAACAATCTTTCTTGTATCATGGGTTGAAAGTGAAGAGACTCGAAGGAAAATAATCTTATGAAACAATCTTTCTTGTATCATGGGTTGAAAGTGAAGAGACTCGAAGGAAAATAATCTTATTAAACAATCTTTCTTGTATCATGGGTTGAAAGTGAAGAGACTCGAAGGAAAATAATCTTATGAAACAATCTTTCTTGTATCATGGGTTGAAAGTGAAGAGACTCGAAGGAAAATAATCTTATGAAACAATCTTTCTTGTATCATGGGTTGAAAGTGAAGAGACTCGAAGGAAAATAATCTTATGAAACAATCTTTCTTGTATCATGGGTTGAAAGTGAAGAGACTCTGAAGAGAAAATAATCTTATAAAACAATCTTTCTTGTATCATGGGTTGAAAGTGAAGAGACTCGAAGGAAAATAATCTTATGAAACAATCTTTCTTGTATCATGGGTTGAAAGTGAAGAGACTCGAAGGAAAATAATCTTATAAAACAATCTTTCTTGTATCATGGGTTGAAAGTGAAGAGACTCGAAGGAAAATAATCTTATGAAACAATCTTTCTTGTATCATGGGTTGAAAGTGAAGAGACTCGAAGGAAAATAATCTTATGAAACAATCTTTCTTGTATCATGGGTTGAAAGTGAAGAGACTCGAAGGAAAATAATCTTATGAAACAATCTTTCTTGTATCATGGGTTGAAAGTGAAGAGACTCGAAGGAAAATAATCTTATGAAACAATCTTTCTTGTATCATGGGTTGAAAGTGAAGAGACTCGAAGGAAAATAATCTTATAAAACAATCTTTCTTGTATCATGGGTTGAAAGTGAAGAGACTCGAAGGAAAATAATCTTATGAAACAATCTTTCTTGTATCATGGGTTGAAAGTGAAGAGACTCGAAGGAAAATAATCTTATGAAACAATCTTTCTTGTATCATGGGTTGAAAGTGAAGAGACTCGAAGGAAAATAATCTTATAAAACAATCTTTCTTGTATCATGGGTTGAAAGTGAAGAGACTCGAAGGAAAATAATCTTATAAAACAATCTTTCTTGTATCATGGGTTGAAAGTGAAGAGACTCGAAGGAAAATAATCTTATAAAACAATCTTTCTTGTATCATGGGTTGAAAGTGAAGAGACTCGAAGGAAAATAATCTTATGAAACAATCTTTCTTGTATCATGGGTTGAAAGTGAAGAGACTCGAAGGAAAATAATCTTATAAAACAATCTTTCTTGTATCATGGGTTGAAAGTGAAGAGACTCGAAGGAAAATAATCTTATAAAACAATCTTTCTTGTATCATGGGTTGAAAGTGAAGAGACTCGAAGGAAAATAATCTTATGAAACAATCTTTCTTGTATCATGGGTTGAAAGTGAAGAGACTCGAAGGAAAATAATCTTATGAAACAATCTTTCTTGTATCATGGGTTGAAAGTGAAGAGACTCGAAGGAAAATAATCTTATGAAACAATCTTTCTTGTATCATGGGTTGAAAGTGAAGAGACTCGAAGGAAAATAATCTTATGAAACAATCTTTCTTGTATCATGGGTTGAAAGTGAAGAGACTCGAAGGAAAATAATCTTATAAAACAATCTTTCTTGTATCATGGGTTGAAAGTGAAGAGACTCGAAGGAAAATAATCTTATAAAACAATCTTTCTTGTATCATGGGTTGAAAGTGAAGAGACTCGAAGGAAAATAATCTTATGAAACAATCTTTCTTGTATCATGGGTTGAAAGTGAAGAGACTCGAAGGAAAATAATCTTATAAAACAATCTTTCTTGTATCATGGGTTGAAAGTGAAGAGACTCGAAGGAAAATAATCTTATAAAACAATCTTTCTTGTATCATGGGTTGAAAGTGAAGAGACTCGAAGGAAAATAATCTTATGAAACAATCTTTCTTGTATCATGGGTTGAAAGTGAAGAGACTCGAAGGAAAATAATCTTATAAAACAATCTTTCTTGTATCATGGGTTGAAAGTGAAGAGACTCGAAGGAAAATAATCTTATGAAACAATCTTTCTTGTATCATGGGTTGAAAGTGAAGAGACTCGAAGGAAAATAATCTTATGAAACAATCTTTCTTGTATCATGGGTTGAAAGTGAAGAGACTCGAAGGAAAATAATCTTATGAAACAATCTTTCTTGTATCATGGGTTGAAAGTGAAGAGACTCGAAGGAAAATAATCTTATAAAACAATCTTTCTTGTATCATGGGTTGAAAGTGAAGAGACTCGAAGGAAAATAATCTTATTAAACAATCTTTCTTGTATCATGGGTTGAAAGTGAAGAGACTCGAAGGAAAATAATCTTATAAAACAATCTTTCTTGTATCATGGGTTGAAAGTGAAGAGACTCGAAGGAAAATAATCTTATAAAACAATCTTTCTTGTATCATGGGTTGAAAGTGAAGAGACTCGAAGGAAAATAATCTTATAAAACAATCTTTCTTGTATCATGGGTTGAAAGTGAAGAGACTCGAAGGAAAATAATCTTATAAAACAATCTTTCTTGTATCATGGGTTGAAAGTGAAGAGACTCGAAGGAAAATAATCTTATTAAACAATCTTTCTTGTATCATGGGTTGAAAGTGAAGAGACTCGAAGGAAAATAATCTTATAAAACAATCTTTCTTGTATCATGGGTTGAAAGTGAAGAGACTCGAAGGAAAATAATCTTATAAAACAATCTTTCTTGTATCATGGGTTGAAAGTGAAGAGACTCGAAGGAAAATAATCTTATAAAACAATCTTTCTTGTATCATGGGTTGAAAGTGAAGAGACTCGAAGGAAAATAATCTTATAAAACAATCTTTCTTGTATCATGGGTTGAAAGTGAAGAGACTCGAAGGAAAATAATCTTATAAAACAATCTTTCTTGTATCATGGGTTGAAAGTGAAGAGACTCGAAGGAAAACAATCTTATAAAACAATCTTTCTTGTATCATGGGTTGAAAGTGAAGAGACTCGAAGGAAAATAATCTTATAAAACAATCTTTCTTGTATCATGGGTTGAAAGTGAAGAGACTCGAAGGAAAATAATCTTATGAAACAATCTTTCTTGTATCATGGGTTGAAAGTGAAGAGACTCGAAGGAAAATAATCTTATGAAACAATCTTTCTTGTATCATGGGTTGAAAGTGAAGAGACTCGAAGGAAAATAATCTTATGAAACAATCTTTCTTTCTTTTCTCTAATCCTGTTTTGCCTCACAGCGTCAGAATAAGAAGAGATTTCTAGAACGAGCCCTTGTGGGCGCTTCATAAATAGTGTATTTCGCCGCCTATGTTATCTCCGAGGTCCACCTTATGCAAGACTGGCCTTTTGCTTTGTATCCATTTTATCGGAGCAACATTGCTCATTGAAGTGCATTGTTTGTTGGTAATCTGCTTATGTGGCCGAACCATTTAATTTGTTGTTTCTTGATGAAGTCTAGTACTGATGTTGTACCCATTTTTTCCCGATGTCTTCATTTCTGAACCGGTCTCTTCTTGTTATCCCCAGCATTCTTCATAGACACGCAATCTCTGTCGTGACTCACTCTTCTTCTTCTTTTCGTTCGTTCTTACGACCAATTTTAATCACTCTTTGTGATATGTTTGATCTTTGCCAAGAACGTGTATACGTTGCACATTGGTTTGGTAGGGCCCTAAACGCAAAGATTTCTACAAGTTTAGGACATGTGCATCCGATTTCAGCCAAACCTCCTTAGTCGCCTCTTACGACATGCATGGCAGGTAACAGTGGTTCAATTTTTACACCCCAAATTTGGGCCCTGGTAACCATTCGGGCATCTGTCGTGACTAATTTTCTTCTATCATTTGATGTCAGAATCCAGGTTTGGAACTGATAGCATAATGTGGGGAGAAAGATTGTGTTGAACCGTAGCCTCCGATAACTATACGGTAAACGGACTCGGGTAAAAATTATAGGAAATAAGATCACAACCGTCGCATGACCTGTCATTCCAGTATTGTTAAACATGTTATATATAGACGAATTCATTTTAAAATCAACACAACATGCTAAATCAAGTTTATATTATGTTACAAGTTAAGTTTAACAATAAGAAATATCAGTATTATTAATATTTTTCATCAATAAATAACCATAGATTCATAGAATTGAGTTAAATTGCAAAAAAGCTTGCAATGTTCTATCAAACATATACAAAATCCAGCCCCATTCAAAGTAGGTCAGTTTCTCCGGTCAGTTACGTGGCCCAATTAAGAGTTGGCTGTGGTTGAACAGTGCTCTTTTTGTGTTCATGGGGACACATGGAACGGAAAAAAAGGAAAAGAATTTTAAAAATATATTGATGTGATTGTAAAATATACAATGAAAATAAGAACTGTTGTGTCTCCTTATGTTTTGTTATTTATTTTTCGACCATTAATTTGTTTTGAAATCCCAGTAGAAAAACATTTCAAATGACGCCACGACCGCCATCATCGTTAATTGACATGTTGAATGACAGATATTTTCTATCTTAACATATTTGTTCCATGGTATTCTGTAGTTATGTTGTTGATTTTATTTTGTACAATGTTGTTATAAAAATTTAGCAAGTGTGTATCATATGTTCTACGCGCTGTTGGAAAAGTATTTAAATTATTCATTGCTCAACGAGGACATTGCCAGATTTTCATGACTTATGTGGTTTTAGCATACTTTGGGGAGGGGGAGTCTTTCGCCGCTATCGATTTGTTGTAATCATTGCACCTATTATAGAATGCCCTGACTTTGAATATACTTTGTCTAATAGCCTCACACACACCTTTCTTAATAAATTTTTCCTGTTGTTACATGCTGAATTAGGGAAGGTGGGGGAGGGGTACATACTTCAAGACTGCCCGAACATGATACACTGAGGTAAACTCACTGGCCTAACGAAACAACACTCGACAGAAAACTACACGGACCTCTGTGTGAGCTACAAAAGACAGTGAAGTTCATACTAGAGACAACATTGAATATATAGACATAGCGAACGAAAGGAAGGAGGGGTGAGGGGTGGCTCTATGGCAAGTGCGTACGAACTGGACAGTCACATGTTCAATTTTTCCGGAGTTATTGGTTACTAAACTGACGTCATTGCACTCCGGGTAGACCCATAGTTGCTCAGTCACTCCCAACAGATATCGAAGGGTATGCATACTGATGATTCCTATAGCTTGCTGATTAAATACACTCATCACTCTGCCTCTCAGGCATCCATTTCTACCTGTACGTGTGACTTCAAATTAACTCATTAAATCGCTGGATCGATTCAACATCTATTTTAGTGTCTTCATCCAACAGGCAGTAGCAAAGAGACCAAAAAACATCCCCTTTATCCATCTTCAACTCCCCAAACAAACGATACTGTTGATGCACGCCGGTTCGCTCTCTCATTACCTCAGACACCCTAGGATTCTTGCTGAAGCTAGGGAGTTCGTGCAACACTCACGGCAGGTGGAGTGCTATTTCTACCAACAGGGACAGAGCCATATGGGAAAATGCGGTGCAATGAAGTCAATCCTTCGGATTTAGACCCATTTTTAGACAAAATCAACCTGCTGTATTGCAGGTCGGTTGGGGACAGCCAAAGGCCGACGGAGAGCGAACCCAGTAAATGCTGACTGAAACTGGACACATCGCCGAATGATAAGCACTAGAGCTCCAAATGTGTTGAAGATGTGACGAAACCCACCCATGCTAAGGCTGCATGAATCAGGTTTCCACATGAATGAGATTTATGGGGAAATCTGGTACATCAGTCTAAGGGTGATCGCGAGAGAGCGACAAACTGAATATCATCGTCCCATTTTTTAAAGATGGAAAATATCTTGTAGACTATTCCCGGTTAGGGAATCCCCATGTGGTGATTTTTAGACAGAGGAACTGCTCAAGTGTTGCCAGGGCTCGCAAGGGGAGCAAAGAATGGTAGCACTGCAACCTACAAGGCATGTCGTAAGATGCGACTGAGGTAGGGACCTAGGGACGCTACATTAGTAGTATATAAAAAGCGTCACAGAAATCAGAACTGCTGGCCTACTTCTAGACGCATAACTGGCGTACAATCGTTCTTAGGCTCAGATCACATACAAATCACATAGAGTAGTTTCACAAGTGGTCGATATGGAGCGTTGGAAGAAGAAGACAGAGGAATCAATGCCGCTTGCCAGTATTGTCGCAACACATTTTGTAGGCTGAAGTGTTCAAATTTCAGCTTACGAAATGAAGAAACAAAGATGTCCGTCTTACTAGGTTGCAAACCACATACTTCAGGTTGAGACCGGTAATCTTAAAACGACAATTGACTCTATAACCAAGAGGTGAAAATTAACCCATACACCCTTCTAAGATGATATATTGAGTCGCAGTATTTATTCAGATCAACCACAGACAGTATAGTGGCTAATTCAGTATACACTGTAAGTTCAAATACAGGGGGGTGATTACGGAGCAAAGGGTTAGTTGCTTCTGTCGTTCTGAATGTTGCCAGTGATTTGTGAGTGCATGTTAGGTGATCTCTACAAGGTGTTGAAAAATGAACTGCTTCTGTTGTTCTGAATGTTTCCACTGGTTTATTGAGAACATCAGTGAGTCTCCAGTACAAAATGTTGACAAATGAACTGTTTATTTCTGAATGTTGTCACTGATTTTATTGTGTACGTTAGTGGATCAGGGCAAATTGTTCATGATTTTTTCAGCAGTTTCTAGCTTTATAAAATTCTTTAGGAGCCAAGACTTGGTGAATGAGATGTTAGAAGTTCATGAATCAAGAGTAGTGGGTCATGACCATCTACGAGGTGGCCCTAGTAGAAGGTTGCATCACTGCAGTCTAGGTAGGTAAGTAGGGAACGACGTGGGAATATAAAACTGGTTCAAAATGCAGTACTGAAAAGGGTTGTACTGTGCTTAAAGACACCAGCATCGCAGCACTGCTGTAAATTGTGACACAACAAATCAAAAGCCTTTTTCAGGGCTAATGAAGAAAAATAAACTATGTAACAGAAATTCTGGTTAAATCAGAATGTAGAGGATCACAGGTCTAACCAAACAGTGTGTAATGTAAACTCAATAAACATGATGATGGTTAAACATATCAGGGGATCAGCCATTAGATAGAGCTGACATTCTGAACGCTCTCATAGAGTGTGGCAGCAAAGAGGATTTTCATTTAAACTAATCCACATCAACTACTAGATTGCAAGAGCTGGGATTGAAGATTGGAGTGGCCAGAAAAGAACAGCAGAACAGATATATGAAAAGGCCCATCAATTAAAATCGAACTGCTACGGTCAGTCGCTGGACGCTGTCGATATTGTAAAGGTGATCAGAGCACATTTGGACATATCCGAAGTGCAATGAAGATAATCTAAACTGAAACTGACGATAATGAAATGATATAATGAATAAAATACACAACAAAGTTGAAATATAATGAATTAAATTACAAATGTATTATTATTCATGGTTTATTCACATCCCAAACCACAGCAGTAAATAATAGGGTAAAGCAGTCATAGCAAATATCATTACATGGTTTTAATGATGTTTTATACACAACAAACAACATACAACAAGAGAAAGTTCATGATGGAAACTTCTTCTATTCATCTCGTACTGTTACACAGGATCTGCAAGCAATTTCTCCATATGGCTCTGTTCTGGGCAACTCGTTCAATCTCTTCTATGAACTTACGTTGATGTTTCTTGTCTCTCTTGCTACAATTTTGAAGGCAGAAAATGTAGAATGCCCTGCCCTACACAAGTAGGGGCCTATGAACCCAGGTGCAATGTATAGTCGCTCTTGGCAAAGACCAAACATATCACAAAGAGTGGTGAAACTGGTCATAAAGAACAAACGCAAACAAACAAACTAAATCTTGTTTCAGGGTTTCCATAGGGCAGCCTTTCTTTCTTGAACCCTTTGCCCTACACTTCGATGCCTGTTTTGTGATTTTTAAAATCATTTATTTTCAGAGTATGCCTAACATATCTCTATCTTCTCTTTCTTATTACAGTTGTTACTAGTGGTTGACCAGAGATCGATCTGATCCAACACCTGATTTTATATTCAGTATTAATTATGAAGATACAATAATACACATAATAGTACATTGTTCAAATTACCATATAAATACAAAAGTAAACAACCTGTTTTCACAACATAAGGTATATTGAGGAACAAAGTCTTAGACCGATACTTGCCATTAATCAACAGCACATGATGAATGATGTAGTAAACATCACATCCAGCTTTAAGAGGAGGAAACATATTAGATATTACAGCAAAGCGTTAAGATAGAAATGAAACATGAGACAAACAAGAAGGATGGTAGGAGCAAGACAAACAATAGCCTGTGCTTTGGTCCATGCTCACAATTTGAAACCTTGCATAAAACTATGACATGCTAGCATAAGTTACTAATATAATAGGTTACTCTTCTACAAGCTGACATTAACATTGACAGTGTCAAATCCCACTCGCTGACCAGATTGAAAGAGATGGGTGTCAATATTGGTGCAGCCGAAAAGAACGACATACTAAATATGAAAAGAGATTGATTGATCAACATCGAACTGGCGTGTTAGGTCGCTGGACGCTGCTGGATTTGCTGAGGCGGAGATCGGAGCACCTATGAACATGTCCGAGTGTATGATGATAGTCCTCATATAACTGATTGACATTAATCAGTTATCAGTTATATGAGGACTATCATCAACTCAAGGTTGGAGACAGAACTTTGACATGCTAGCATAAGTTACTAATATAATAGGTTACTCTTATACAAGCTGACATTAACATTGACAGTGTCAAACTCAAGGTTGGAGACAGAACTTTGACATGCTAGCATAAGTTACTAATATAATAGGTTACTCTTATACAAGCTGACATTAACATTGACAGTGTCAAACTCAAGGTTGGAGACAGAACTTTGACATGCTAGCATAAGTTACTAATATAATAGGTTACTCTTCTACAAGCTGACATTAACATTGACAGTGTCAAACTCAAGGTTGGAGACAGAACTTTGACATGCTAGCATAAGTTACTAATATAATAGGTTACTCTACTACAAGCTGACATTAACATTAGTGTCAAATCAAGGTTGGAGACAGAACTTTGATCTGTGTAGGATGTCATTCTGACACTGTTCTTCCCCCCTTTCCTTTTCTTATTCTCCTCCACACTAAATAAAAATACACAGACATGACAGGTTATTGGTCCTTACAAAAACATGATCAGGAAGAAAGTGATAAGACTAAATAACTAGCTTGATTTATTGTCATATTTTATATTACAAACATTGAGAGTACAATTAGCTCAACTCTTGCTCACTAGCTCTCACCACATACATCCCGGTAGTATGACTCATTTTAAGTATCATCACTCACTCACTTCAGATATCACCACTCACATCAGGTACACACTCACTCACATCAGGTATGAGTTCAGGATACGACAGTCAGACCTACAAATATAAAAAGACAGTACTCTATACAAACAAGACAATCTGATTTGCTCACACACAAACAACATTCCACAAATGTACATGTTTGCTAAAGACTATAAAGTTAGCCATCAGAAACAGACACTGATTAAATCAACAACAACAACAACAATATACCCATGTTATCATCTCTATGCCAAGAAGTACAACAAACAAACAATTAATATTGTACAAAAAATCAATGTTAACAATATGTTACAAAGTTAGTTCATTTGAAAAGGACAGAAATGTTAAACGGTGTTGATGTTGTTTGGACCAAAGTATATGAACAATGAACTATCATAATGCTCAAGTTTGAAGCAAAGACTCAATCAAAGAAACTTTGTATGAAATGTGAACACACGGTGTTCTCTCAAATTAAAATGAAGAGATTTATGATAGTTTCTGGAAGCTCAGATGTGGAAGCTCAGGTAAGGTCATGTCCTTCCACACAGGACATAAGACCTGTCGTTTGGTGCAGAACAATGTGGTTGTCATTGTCTGTCAGCAACGGCAGAAAAATTATATCTTGTTGCACACTAACACTACAAATCTCATGTCTCACTCTACAGGTGGTATGCTATCTGTCATGTCTCACTCTACAGATGGTATGCTGTCATGTCTCACTCATACTACAGATGGTATGATATCTGTCATGTCTCACTCTACAGACAGTATGATATCTGTCATGTCTCACTCATACTACAGATGATATGATATTTGTCATGTCTCACTCATACTACAGATGGTATGATATCTGTCATGTCTCACTCATACTACAGATGGTATGATATCTGTCATGTCTCACACTACAGATGGTATGATATTTGTCATGTCTCACTCACACTACAGATGGTATGATATTTGTCATGTCTCACTCACACTACAGATGGTATGATATTTGTCATGTCTCACACTACAGATGATATGATATTTGTCATGTCTCACTCATACTACAGATGGTATGATATCTGTCATGTCTCACACTACAGATGGTATGATATCTGTCATGTCTCACACTACAGATGGTATGATATCTGCCATGTCCCACTCACACTACAGATGGTATGATATCTGTCATGTCTCACTCTACAGATGGTATGACATATGTCATGTCTCACTCTACAGATGGTATGACATATGTCATGTCTCACTCTACAGATGGTATGATATCTGTCATGTCCCACTCACACTACAGATGGTATGATATCTGCCATGTCTCACTCTACTGACAGCATCAAATATAATGACTACCCACAAATAGTTGTTCTCTCCCCACACTCCTAATTACAGTACATTGCTTCTTGTCAAGCATCTCTATCAATGTCGTGATCTGTCTTCTTTACCATCCGTCCACACAGGACCTAACAACCATCATGCCATGACTGACACATAGAATAATTTTCTTGGCTGTGAGCACATTATATTATAAGTGGTACCACAGAGATAGTAACGCTCAAACACTCTCATTTCATATAATAGATTCTACAAGGCAGTTTCAAACTACATCCAACATATTGCTACATCCTTTTTTCTTTCATTTATACAAAATATGCAAGCAATAACAAACAAAACACTTTATGTATGCCCATACTCCTAGATAACCCACCACTCCCACAAGCTGTCTGACTAAAGAGATGAGCAAGCACATTGTTCCAACCACTGACATCACCACCTCCACTATGCCACCTGACTAAAGACACCAACAAAAACAACTGTTCCACTCACTGACCACCCTTCTACAACGATCCAACTGAAAAAAAAAAAGCTAACAGACAAAATACACACACAGACATGAATAACCAACAGATAATACAAAAAATAATGCAGGCAACCAGGCAATAATCTAACAAACAAGCATGACAGAGTGCAATAAATTGTGCATTATGTCCCAGTCAATCAAGCTAATATGTTATTATAATTCCTCTGGTACCGTTATATGTTACATAGGGGCTGCAAGCAATTTCTCCATACTGCTCTATCCTGGGCAACTCGCTCAATCTCTTCCATGAAATGAAGACCAATATTTCTTGACTCTCTCAGCAAAGTTCGTTTCAGGGTCTCCTTAGGTTGTCCTCTCTTTCTTGAACCCTCTGCATCCCACTTCATTGCCTGCTTTGATATTCTTTTTATCATTTCTTCTCAAGGAGTGTTCAAAATATCTCCATCTTCTCTTTCTTATAAAAGTTGAAAGCTAATATGTGGAGGACAAATAATTCAAATGTGGACAGAAAAACAAGAAACATTGTAATTATACAATATACAAAAAGAGGTGAAAGTGATAAATCATTTTCCGCAGTACACACAAATCCAAATAAGAAAGCCACTCAAGTCACATTAAATAAGATACTTAAAGACTCATGTTTGGAAAAAGAAATCTAGCAAAAACTAATCAATAAAATGAAATACATACATTTCAAATGATTTAGGTGAAATACAGGTGACCATCACCTTTCAATTGTTCTATGTAGAAGTTATCTGTCGCTCTGTGTCCACCCATCATCTCTGCAGTGACCTTCACCGTTCAATTGTTCTACACAAAAGTTTCACACTTCAAAAGTCTGGATAGCCTGACCATGGAATAGTGTCAACATCTGAGATGATAGCAAACACCAAAGAGAGAGATTTGTGAAGATCCATGATCACCTACGCCAGCCAGCAACCTGATAATCCAAAAGTTACCTCTATGTCCCTCCACTTTCTTTGTAATAACCTTTATCTTTCAATTGTTCTATATCAAATTTATTTGCCTCTCTGTGTGTGTCTATTGTCTTCCTAATGACAATTTCCTTTAATTTGTTCTACATGGAATATATCAACCTTTCTCTGTTAAAACATCTCAGGTTCAATTCAATTTACATCCACTTATTAAGTGGTCTGTGGGACGGATTAGCGTAATGCATAAGTGTTTGCCTTTCGCTGGACACAAGAGGGTTGTGGTTCAATCCCACACTTGACATTCCACCCATGAGGAAATGAATTGGTTCTCCTACCTTCTGCACACTAAGGCCTAGAAATGTGAAGTGACTTCATACCCTAAGGTCTGAAAAGACTACAGGAAATGTTAGTTTTTTTTATATATTAAGTGGTCTAGATGCTCTTACATTCTTATATCGTGTGATTTGGACACATGGTCATATTTTTGTGACCACCAAAAAAAATATGTATATAAGTTATCAACTCGTAGTTGATAGAAAAATAATCAATGTGTTGTTATAGGTTGTTACCTTAATAATATGCAAGACAATATTGTGTCAAAAATATATTACTGGAATGTTGATAAATAAAATCTGCACAAAAAGCAGAAGACATATTTATGACCAGTGTGGCTTACTAAAAATATTGGGTTAATATATTTATTAAATGGTTAAAATTTTTTCAGAAGTAAAGCAATGGTATATTCAACTGCATGTGCCAGGTACAAATCAGCGTCAGATGGTGTAAAATATTTTTTTAAATGTTAATATAAATTAGAATATATATATATAAAAAAATATTTTTATGAAATGAAAAATAATGAAGGGTCAACTGAGGTGACCAACAAAGAAATGACTGATAATCAATAACGATATGGTAGAAAAATCGTAGGAAGAAGGAATAGACAAATGAGGTGTTAGAGCCCTCTTTAGCCTGTTACACCCTTGGCGTTTAGGGCAGCAACAAAAGCACACCATTCTTCTCTATTTATGGCCTTCCTTTGTATTGTGTTCCAGCTATGATTCATTTCTTTCAGTTCTTGCTCTATCGTTCTCCTCCAGGTTGTCTTGGGTCTTGCACATTCTCGTTTACCTTCTGGAGTCCATCTCAGTGCAGTTTTCGTGTCAGAGCCAGTCACCATGCGCATCACATGCCCAATCCATCTCCAGCGTTGTCTTCGGATGATGGTGCTCATATTCTCCTGTTGACATCATGCGAGCAGTTCTTGGTTAGAGATAATATTTGTCCAGAACACACGTAAGATTTTTCGCATACATGTTGTATGAAAGGTGGAGAGTTTGGACATATCTTGTTCTGTCATTCTCCAGGATCCCGATTCGTATAGCAAAGTTGATAGCACGCAGTTGCAGTATATAATAGTCTTGGTTCTAATGCTGTATTGGGCATATTTCGGTGTTGAGTAAGGAGTGTGTTAAACCAGCTAACCAACTGCATGCATACCTTTTTCCTACCTGCTAGGATATACTAAAAAATGATGGATCTGCCCTGATTGATATGAGGTTGGTTCAATAAACCAATTTAAAGATGATAAGATATCACTTATAGGTAACATCATGGCCTTATATCAAGATAGCCAGAGTACAGTAAGAACTACAGAAGGAATGACCGACTGGTTCTCCATTACATCAGGTGTTAGACAAGGTTGTGTCCTTTCACCACTACTCTTTATCGCATATATGGATAAAATAACTCAAGAGTCGAATTCAGATAATGATGAAATAAATGAACTGCTTTTTGCAGATGATCAGTGCCTGATACATCAAAATGAACAAGATCTACAACATCATATTGACACTTTGAACAATAATTGTGTGAAACATGACATGAAAATCAACAACACTAAAACAGAAATAATGAATATGGGAAGAAAACATAATAATCTAGACATCCATGTCAATGTCTAAAATAAACCAAGTGAAAGAATTCAAATACTTAGGAAGCATATTCACAGAAGACGGAAAACTAGATAGAGAGATAGAGGCTAGAGTACAAAAGCAAATGCTGTAACCTACCAGCTAGCCCCATTGTTAAGGCACCCAAAAATTTCACAGGCAGCTAAGAAACAAATGATCAACAGCATTTTTATACCTACTTTGTGTTACCAGAGCCAAACATGGACATTGAGCAAAGCGCAGTCACAAAAATAACTACATGTGAAATTCGTTGCCTGAGAAAAGTTACCAACAACACAAGAAAAGACAGAATCACCAACATCAGCATAAGAAAGAAAGTTGGCACAAAACCGTGCTTGAATTATATAGATAAACAAAGAATGAAGTGGTTTGGCCACTTAATAAGAATGCATCCAAACTCCACAGTATACAGAGTCTTCTACAACAGAACATCGGGAAAGAAGGCAAGAGGAAGACCACGGAAAAGATGGTTAGATGGCGTGGCAGCATCCTGTGAAAGAGCAAAGATAACAATCACACAAGCCACCAGAACAGCGCAAGACAAAAACAGAAAACCACGACACTGGGCAACAACCCGGTAGCAGTGTGACGACAAAAGAAAAGAAGAAGAAGAAAAGAAAGAAGAAGAATAATTGGCTATAAAGAAATGATGTAATACAAAAGGTGATACTACAGAAATAAAATGAAATGCCATCTCAAAATCAAAAGCTGACTGTGTTGGGTCTCCTACGGTTTATGTCTCTTGACATGGTCCACCTCCTGACGAAATGTATGAGGATGATCAAGAGGGCAATATAGGAGATATGTATTACAGTAGTCAAAGTGAGAAATACTAGTGTCTAGTGCAAATTATATTCAATTCCAATAGTGAGAAGCATATTCTAGTCAGAGTGAATGGTACCGTACTAGTGAGAAGCTTATTGTAGTCTATCCAACTAGTGAGAAGCATATTCTAGTCTATCCCACTAGTGAGAAGCATATTCTAGTCTATCCCACTAGTGAGAAGCATATTTCTATCCAAATAGTGAGAAGCATATTCTAGTCTATCCCACTAGTTAGAAGCATATTTCTATCCCAATAGTGATAATCATATTCTAGTCAGAGTGGGTGGTATGACACCAGTGTGCAAGTGAAAACTATATTGTTTAACTATATTTTAGTCAGATTTGGTAGTATGACCCAGTGAGTATGTAAAAACTAATTGTATCACATCAGTGAGTCAGTAAAAAAATCGATATTGTATCACACCAGGAAGTCAGTGATAATTATGCTGTATTGTATCCGTGAGTCAGTGAAAATTTTATTATTTTACATCCGTGATTAGGTTAAAAACTACAATCTGGTAAAATTGGATAGTAACACACAAGTGAGTCAGTGAAAATTATAATCTTCTTAGAGATCAACAAGTTTTATTCAAGTACTTTTCTATGTTCTTCTTCTTCTTCATGATCTCTGGTCATGCGCTTAATTTACTGTGGACCACAAACTGGACAGTCAGCTTCAGGTCTGTCAGGTTTCCCCAAAGCTTAGTTTTCAGGTCGACTGGGTGTGGCCACATGTTGCTTCTCAGCTCACACAGGAGAGGACAGTCTTGCAGGATATGCTCTAGTGTCTATTCCACCTGCTGACACTGGCAGAGAGCTGTTTGACTTATTCCTAGTCTATATAAGTGTTTGTTGAGTCTGCAGTATCCGGTGCGTAGTTGAAATATAATGACCTGGTCTGTTCTGCTTAGGTCTTTGAGGGAGTCTTTTCCATAATCATATCCAGTGTTTGTGTCCAGTCTACTGCAGATTTTCTCTGTATGAGGGTTTTGACCTCTTGAAAAGACAAGGGTTGGTAAATTTGCTCTTCTATGTTCAATTGTAACGACTACATTCCCAAATTAATTTATTACTTGAAGCATCCATTACCAATAACATTCATATCAAGATTCTTGATTTATTTTAGCTTTTACTTGTGCTCAAATGAAGATAATGGTACCATATTGTGAACAAGCAATTGATAGCAAAAGAAAAAGTCTAACAGAGATGAGAAATGTGTGATGACACAACAAGATGGACAGGAAAAAAACATTGATAATTTTAAGCTATGACAAGCTTCAAAGATAAATGGATGCCAAAGAAACTGATTGTCATAGTGACAAGACATGGTATTCATCATAATTATTGTGACCACAATGCTCAAAAAAAATTCTTCAATTGAATATCAATTTGTGAAATATATTTATACAAACAAGGAATATGCAATGCTTTTCTTTAATAGTAAATGTTGACAATTTAATTCAGTAAAATATTTGACATGTGTGTAAATATTAGATTATATTTGATAAATATAACAATAATATAACAATAATACATGTGGTCAGTATATATATATATATATATATATATATATATATTTCTGTACTCAAAGCTGTAAGAGTGTACAATGCGTTACAAGTTGTGCTATGACAGATCCAATATAGACTGTGGAAATTAACAGAAATGACAACAAAATTTAAAAAAATATATATTGTTTGTTTACATTTGTTTTTATTAACTAAGTTAACTCTTAGTGGACCAGGGAAAAAGCCATGTTTTTACAAGCCATCTGATTTTAGAATAAAAACACCCTTTAATGTGGCTCCTGGTAAAAGGCATCAACCTAAAGGTCCCTAGTGTGACGTTTGGCCCACAAGGAGTTAACCACACTTTGTAATTTGCACTGAGAAGATGAGTATGTTGTGCAATGTTAAATCCCTACGCCATGCACATACAAATTTTGACAAAAGTGTAGATATATTATCTAAGAGGACACAAATTTGTACAGACAGGTAACTAAGATTTACAACCAGAAAAACCAGTACCACATATATAGTTAAACTGTTGCATGGTATCACATCTGATTGGTCATATGGAGGTCGCCAGAGATGATAATCATGACAGTTAATATAGTATCTGGGTATACATCTTATTTAATTATTTATATATTATTGTTTTGAACCTTGCCTAAGAACCAACTACTGCAGACGTTTCAGGATTTATACAAACTTAGGGCTTCCTATAAAATGAGTGACCAAGTGGAACTGGAATCCAGACCCCTGAACATGTACTTCAGGAGTGTCCGGTATACAATGATGAAAGATGACAGATCTGGCCAGAGTGTGTAGAGCTGAGGTAGAAGCTATGGGGCAGCCGTTAAGTCCTGGAAAAGACAATGAACTTTTCACTGGTAACAGGATTGAAGATCTAGCATGACCACAAACCTGATTGCTGAAGAAGAACCCCCAAAGAAGTACAAGTTTTCACTCTTTTCTCTCAGATTTTCACGAAAGTTTTCCTCCAGATCTTTCTTTCATACTCAAAATATTTCAACTCTTGGAGGAATATGCACTGTTAGAAGAGGAAGATTCCTACTAATGAGGGGTCTCTTGCAACTAAACTAGGAATATGAAGGGTTACGGTAATGCAGATGCCAGGCATTGAATTGTTCTCTTTGAGAGTGTTCTGGGCAGAGGATTGGCCCCACAGTCATGGACATGCATCTAATAGTTAATATATATTGAATGGTACACTTAACCAAATCCCATATAAACAAGGGGGGAGACCTACAAATACCTGCTAAAGAACAGTAGAAAAAAGAGATCAGATTGGAGACTCATGAGTAAGACTGAGAAAGACAAACCAGAATAGAATTTGGCTTCAAGCAACAATTCCAAATCTTTCCCTACAAACAAAGTTTAGTAGTAGTAGTAGTGTGATATAATCTGTTGAAAATTGAAGGGGGAAACATTTTCTATAGGAGGTGATGGAGACAAATAGTTAATTATATACCACTGGCGATAGTACTATAGTTCCATCTCTAATGAACATGGTCATGCAATCTAAACACAAAGGGATATAACTACAAGTTTGCATCTCACAAGCTGTAAACAACACACAAGAAATGGGTACATTGGACAATAAGGTATAGATAATGCTATGTATTGAGTGATAAGATACATTGTGATATGATACAGTGTACTGGACAATACAATATACTAACATTAAACTCTGTGTAGGGTCTCCGATATCAAAGTTGCTCGATATCAAAGTTGCTAACACTCTTCACCACATATCTTAGAAATTCCAGGGATTGAAGTCAGTTTGAGCTAAAAATACTTAGTGTGCACACAGTACATGGTTGGACTACAGACATTGATCCTTTACTTGGAGATCTAAATTACAAGTACCAGAAGTCAGAGAAAGGTAGGCTTGATTGGCGAGGGACGTTGCGATACTGAAAACAAGCCATCACACAAAAATAAGCCAGAGTTGCCATATTAAAAGCGATGACTACGCCCGAGTTCAAAGGGGACAAACAAAACAAACTTTGTATGTTGTAATAATAGTAAATTATACAGCAGAACTGAAATTTGGAACAAAATCTTGTACATATCAGATCTATTATATACCACAGTTTTTTTCATCACCGAAGCAATAATCACAACACGGAAAAAAGCAAAATGTATGCATTAAGAAAAAAGAACAAGTAGAACAAACAAAAACAACAACAACAAACTGTACTAACAAAAAAATGGTCACATTTCTGGAATACAAAATAACAAAACTGGAACATTTTTATGCCATGAATTAATTACTGAAACTAATATGAGTACAGAAAAACAAAACTAATTGGAATTATTGAGCAAAAAAAAATAATAAAAAGTATAAACAAAGAATGGACCGCATCAAAGAAACATTGACATATTCGTATCCTATGTGCGTATAACAAACAGCAATAAAATTACAGTTCTTTTCCTAAAGTGTAATTTGAAATTCCCTACCTTTTACATTGGGCAGAATTGATTCTTAGCTTTTCAAGTGGTTGGATTTATTTTTCACTGCATAATTAACCTTTATAGAAAGGAATCTTTGTCTTATTAAATTTGTATAAGTATTGAAATATGACAGGTACAAATTCATTCTTAATGCATAAAATACAATAATTCATAACTACAACCGGTGGGAACAGTTTCCATCAAATTCACACCACTCTTCACACTAATAAAATAAATAAATTCTTGTCAACCAAACTTGTAATTTTTATACTGTCATTTTCTGTAGATTAGATTGTAGAGTTATTGGATGTTTAATTGTACATCAATAAGGATGAGATAATGCTATGAACATTATGGGGGAAGAACTGACTTCCTCGTTGTGATTCTTGTTCTTGATCTTGGTACAGTACCGTAAGTATTAATATGTTTTGTCTGGGGATGATAGACGCACACACAATTTTGTTAGATGGACTGATAATGTAAAATCTAAGATTTAACAACAATTTTGAAAACAACGATGGTACAGTATATATTTTTAATTTCGAATGTATCGGGTGTCATTTCAACATTTTAGGTTGCCCGTCTTTTTCCTGTGTTCATTAAAGAACGTGAATATGCGGTGCCTCGGTTCTTTGAACGCTTCATTTCAACGACTTGTTAAATCACTCTTTGTGATCTGTATGGGATCTGAGTCTAAGAGTGATTGCACGTTGTGCTAGTTATGGGCCTATAAGTAGACCTGCACATCTCCTCCTCTTTTTCTTTGCGTTCATTCTTTACTACCAATTTTAATCACTCTTTGTGATACATTTAATCTTTGTCAAGAACGTGTATACGTTGCACTTTGGTTTGGTAGGCCCCTAAGCGTATAGACTTCTACACGTTTAGGACATGTCATCAATACGTTGCACATTGGTTTGGTAGGCCCCTAAACGCATAGACTTCTACACGTTTAGGACGTGCATCCAATATCAGCGAAACCTCCTTAGTCGCCTCTTACGACATGCGTGGTAGCTAACAGTGTTTCTATTCTTTACACCTCAAATTTGGGCCCCGGTAACCACTCGGGTGGACCCACACATCTGATTTCTGCAACGCATTTTATTTACTAGGGTAGCTTCACTAGGCCCCTATCTCAGCAGTCTCTTACGACATGCCTTGTAGTTCGCAGTATTAATATTCTTTGCTCTCGTTGGGGGCCTCAGCAACACACGGGCCAACAGGGTTTGATTATTAAACTAGACCCGAATGACCCTGCAGCTGCCTGGCGAAATCTTAGGGATCGAATAACAGCTCTAGAGTGACACACAAATTATGTTTTCCTTTATGTTGAACCCTACTGAGAACCCAGTATTGAACAATAAACTGGGAGAATCATGTGAGCTCTAGTCTTATCCCTGTGGGCAACCCAGCAAATGGATAGATGGCAGGTGGAGGGAGGTTAAAAAACAGCCCTGTACAGAACAAGTTGACTTTCTGGGAGAGCACAGAAAAAAGACATACACGTTAGTCCTGGAGATCCTGCTAGGTTGACGGCTGGGGGTGGAATCCATAGTTTTTTGCCAAACCTACACCTCACTAACCAAAATCCAGAATCCTCTGTATAATTGTTTTGATAAGAATAGATGGCCGGTAAGGAAACAGTCCCATGAATCATATTCAATAGATTGCAGAAAGTCAGAAGAACAACAACAAAATAATGCAACTTCTAGATCATAACGGTATATATCATCCTTCTTCTTCAAACACTCCATATCGCCCACTTGTTTAACCACTTTTTTATCTGTATATGATCTGAACGTTAGAGCGATTGTATGCTGTGTCAGTTATACGCCTACTAGTAGACCAGCACATCAGATTTCTGCGACACGTTTTATTTACTAGGTAGCTTCCTAGAATTCTACCTCAGCTGCCTCTTACGTCAAGCCTTGTTGGTCAGTGTTACTATTCTTTGCACCCCTTTCAAGCCCCGGCAACATACAGGCGATATCTCATCCAAAGCTGTTCTTTTTATCAAATCACAACATCCTGACAATATTTGTTGTCAATGGTCTTTCAGATTTGATCTCATACTCTTCTTTTTTTTTCCGATCCAGAAGCACTTGAGCTTTTCAGCTCTTGGCTCGGTGCCATGGACATCGCAACCCTTCGGTTTGGTGCCACGAACACGGTAAATCTGTGGCTTTTTCTGCCATCCCGCAGAATTGAACCCGTACACACAGAGGGATAGTCACCCGTAGTCCAACGCTACGAACCCGGGCCTCATACTCTTCTACATACCAAGCTGTTCACAAATTACTCACCTCTCTTAAGGAGTAATGTCGTCGAAGAGGTTGAGGGATAGCATAGGTTTCTGTTATTACACGTTCACCATCCTCACCTTCTTCCTCTTTGACGCTGGTTAATGACATACCTGAAAATATTTCCACAAGTCTCTCATTATTTTTCACAGATTATTAAACTTTTCTTTTTGATATAATAAATATATATAAATTTGGGCTTTAGAAATACAATTTTTAAAAAGGAAACAGAATAACTAAACAATTGCTGTATCACAAATAATATTTGGTAAAAGTAGCCTATAAACAGGGAATTGTGGGATAGAGTGGGACAACAGAAGGTAGAACAAGAGAAACGAGGCAGAAAGTGGTGATGAATAGGACACACACTGAGGAGACCTCCAATGGAGCTCTCTAGGATAATAGAGGTAAGGGAAGAACCAGGAACACCTGGAGGCAGGAGTTGGAAACGGAATGCAAGAAAATGATAAGAGAGTGGAGAGAGAGATCTGGAAAAGATGGCCTTGGTTAGGACGGCTTGGAAAACCTTGGTTGCAAACCTATACCTTCCTAGGGGACAAGGGTGAAGAAGAAGATTGACCAGAAAGTAAATCCTAAAACTTGGGTTTGTCTATTTCTAGGATGTGCAGTTGCAATGTAAAACTTTAGGGTTATGGTTAGTGGTGTAACCTTATTACTCACACAAGATGTATATGTGCTATTATGGTAATGGTTGTGTCTATTCATCCTCAAAATAGTTTCTTAAGTTGTGGCAGAATTTACAGCGAGGCTTTACTGTGCCTTTTGATACCCCTCACTTAGTCAGACTACGGGTTCCGGTTTCAAGATGGCGGCGGATAGCTGTGTTTAGTTTCGCTATGCGGCGATGTTGGATTATTTCACCCTTTTCCAGTGTTTGTGCCGTGCAATGTTGCAAATTCTACCGAGGATGTTTATATTCATTGTGGGAATTATGTTTTCAATGGATGGCCGACCTGGAGTGGGATGGGGTCCGATGTTTCGCCGCTGATCGTTACCGACATGCAGCGACCGTGTTAGCTTGAATACGGAACAAATAGGGACGAGCCCTCTCTCCCTCTGAAAAGGTGCTGAAGTCGGCGATACTAGGCCAAAAGGCGCACAAAAACCATAGTATCACGCTTATATAAGATGATTATACCGTCCGATAAAAATTATGATGTAGATCGACACACCGAGCCGTGCGTAGTTGAAGTAGTGTTGGGCACGAAAACCCGGTCCCGACCTACCCCTTCCCGACCTACCCCTTCCCATAGACATCGAAAGACACCCCGCCGTATCAGGCGACAATATATTGAATATGATTCAGAAAACAAGAACGCCAAAGTGCCACTTGTCATTATGCACTGGACAGAGAAGGAGTAAACAGCAAGCAGGCTGGATATAACAAAAAAAACAGAATTGGAAAACGTCTTACACGAAAAGCAGGTCAGTATTTGTTGTATCCAAGAGACGCACTTGCAAGTAGACCAAACTTTCAAAATAAGGGGATACCAATGCCATAGATCGGACAGACAAGATAGGAGAAAGGGAGGAGTACTCACTCTAGTAAAAAACAACATACATTCCACTGAAAAACAGACACACATGGACGGGCCAGTACCAACTTCTCAAACTACAAACAGATAGCACAAACATACAGTTACTAAATTATTACTGCCCAAACGACAAACCACAGAACCTCAACACAATACAGGTACCTGACACTAACTTTATTGCAGTTGGAGATTTCAATAGTCACTCCCAGAGCTGGGGATACAACCACCTAGATCGCAGGGGAGAAGAGGTAGAAACATGGCAAGACGATCACTCTCTTATACTAATCAATGTCCCCTCTGACACCCCTACCTTCTACTCCAGAAGATGGCACTCAACTTCCACTCCTGATCTAGCCTTCTCTACCCCAGACATATCTGGACTGATAAGCAGGGAGATAGGAGATCAACTAGGAGGAAGTGACCATCGACCAGTATTTCTTACCATCCAGAGTGTAACCATTAACACCAGCCCTGCCATCACTAGATGGAACTATAAAAAGGCCAACTGGGAACTCTTCAAACATCAGACAACTTCACTTTTGTCTGAAATAGTTGTGAAAGATGGTGATATCAATAAAGTAGTAAAAGACTTTAACAGATGCATTCTTCTAGCCGCAAAAGAAGCCATTCCTAGAGGATGTCAGCGGGGATACATTCCATACTGGTCAAGCACACTGCAAAAGTGTCAGGACATGAATGAAGCCAGGAAAAATGCAGAATCCCTGCCATCACTAGAATCCCACAATAAATGGGAAAGGGCGGTAGCAGCATTCCAGAAAACAAAGCTAATAGAAAAAACGGAAAAGCTGGAGAGACAAAACAGCAGCTCTAAACCTAGGAAAAGATGGTGGAAAACTCTGGCAGCTAGTTAAGTCCCTAAATGAAGAACCTACATCAACAAGACAGAGCATTACACTGGAGGAAAGTGGGAAAATTATAAGGAAAAAACAAGCCGCAGATCTGCTTGCTACTAAGAGAAAGCAATCTCAGCATAGACAAAGACCATCAAAAAAAAAATTAGAACAGAATTGCAAGGGAATGAAGGCTGCCTACACCCCTCTGCTCCAATGAGAGAACCTATCACTCTCGGAGAACTACAAAACTCAATTTCTAAACTTAAAAATAAAAAGCACCTGGACCAGACAAAATTAGCAACAAAATGCTTATAAACCTGAGCTTAGTAGCTAAGTTAAAGTTGCTTGAAATTATAAACCACAGCTGGCAGAAAGGTGTAGTCCCCAAATCTGGAGAGAAGCCATCACACTACCCATACTGAAAAAAAGGAAAATGCAGAACCAAGGCTTCAAGCTATCGACCAATCAGTCTGACAAGCTGTGTTGCTAAAACCATGGAAAGAGTCATCAACAACAGATTGAAATGGTTTTAGAATCGGAGCAGATTTTGGTTCCGGAACAAGCAGGATTCAGGGAATGCCATAGCATAGAAGACCAAGTTACCTATGTAGCCCAGTCCGTTGAAGATGCCTTCCAAGAGAAAAAAAAAGGTGCTAACATTATGGGTAGACTTCAAGCAGGCCTTCGACAAGGTGTGGAAAGATGGTCTTATGGCAAAGCTCAAAAGAAATGGAATCCAAGGCAACATGCAAAGATGGATCCAATCGTTCCTGCACAATAGAAGAACCAGAGTCACACTCGATGGACATCAGAGCAAAAAGGTCTTACTGCGTTATGGGGTACCACAGGGAGGAGTTATGTCTCCAACTCTCTTCCTTGTCTACATCAACGACCTAGTAAAGGATCTGCCAGCTGGAGTGAAGGCCGCTCTATATGCAGATGATTTAGTGCTATGGTGCGCAGGACAGACACACAACATCTGCAACCGGTAGAATACAGCGAGCGGCAGATAAACTTATGGAATGGGCAGAGAAATGGTACGTTACAATTAACACAGACAAAACCTCCACAACACTGTTCTCCCTCTCCCCAGGGACAAAGCAGCCAACATACACTTAGGAACCACCCCAATACAAGAAGAAAGCAATCCAACTTATCTAGGGATCACATTTGATAAACGACTCACATGGAACAAGCATATAGAAAACACAGAAGGAAAGGCCAGACGGAAAATTGGAATACTCAGAAAACTTGCAGGTACCAACTGGGGAGCTAATGAACACACACTTAAGAAAGTCTACAGCGGAACAATCAGACCTCACCTAGAGTTCGGCTCAACAGCATGGGCTACAGCTGCTAACACACACCTGCAGACATTGGACAGAGTGCAAAATCAAGCACTCAGGATCATCACCGAGCCATGAAATCTACTCCTATCACAGAGATGCAAAAACCACTGGAGTACAAGCCCGGCTTACAGAAGGAAACCAAGAATATGATCCAGATGGAGAAATACACCAGTATGCCCTTGCATCCAATGAAAGCAAGATTAAATGATCTGGCACTTGGACGACTAAAACGCAGCAGCTTCGTCCATCGGGAAAGCGTCTAAAAGACAGTACCAAGATGACCTACCAAGGCACACAACACCGCTGGTACCTAGTCTCGACCCTGTTCCCTGGGAACAAGTTAGCGATACAGCAAAAATCATAACAACAATTAGTGGAATCACAACTGGAGAAATACACAATAACCTGCAGAAGAGAACATCCACTATGTGCATGATCCAAGAAAACTACCCTAAACAATCATGGATCCACGTCTACACCGATGGATCTGCAACAGATGCAATTAAGAACGGAGGGGCCGGTATCTATATTACATATCCCAACAATCTCACCGAAACAAAGTACATGCCAACTGGTAAATTTTGTTCAAACTACACTGCAGAGGCTCAAGCACTACTACAGGCCGCAATCATGATCAATAATTCCAACTCTGACTGCCAACAAGTGGTATTTTTCACAGACGCGCTATCTATTCTGCAAGCCCTACAGAGTAACCATCCATCCCTGAGAAAAGAGCTCAGCAAGATCTCTACCAACAAAGAGTTACACTTCAGTGGGTACCATCACACTGCGGAGTGCCAGGTAACGAGAAGGCAGACAAACTTGCTAAAAAAAGGAGCAGAATGTGAACAAATAGATAATGAAATCACATACTTTGAAAAAAAAGAGCTATCATGGACATTAGAAAAGAACCTACAACATCCAACGATGACTACCACACACTTGACAGACAAGGACAGACTATCATCTTCCGACTCAGGATAGGTCATAACAGACTGAACAAACACCTACACAGGCTGCGATTGTCCCCAACCCCTCTGTGCCCTGTGGCTCCGCTGAACAAACCACAGAACATGTCCTGCAAGACTGCCCCTGTATGTCCTCCCAAGAAAGGAATGCTGGCCCTACAACACAACACTACATTCAAAACTACATGGCACTAGAGATGAGCTCCAGACAACAGTCGATTTCATCATTAGAACGCGTCTAACGGTATAATCATCAAAAAAGCGATCGCAAAGAAGAAGAAGAAGAGTCAGACTACAGTAATGAAGCCTGTTGTCAAGGCCACCTCTTGGAGGTACAGTAACGGCATGACTTCTGTCATCTTTTTCTTGAACGCTCCTATCGACGACAGAGCAATTGTACTCTGTGCCAGTTATGAGCCTAAAAGTAGGCACGTACATCCGATTTTTGCGCTGCTTTTTATTTACTGGGGTAGCATCCCTAGGGTCTACATCAGTCGCCTCTTACGACATGTATTGTAGGTTGCAGTGATACTATTCTTTGCTTCCCTTGTGGGTCTCGGCATCACACGGGCGACTTCTGTCATCTCATTCAGTGTATTTTAGTAGCCCAAAATGTCTATTATAGCAATCTGTTCTTTGTTATACAGTTGCTAGTTTAATATACAAATCTCTTTAGTGGTATTTTACAACAAGTGTGGAGTGTCTGGCCGAATGGATTAGAGTGTGGACTTCCATTCGGAGACCTGGGTTCCATCCCGGTAAGACTAAGGAGTTTTTCTATCAGGGGTATAAATGTCGTGGGCATAAATAAAATACTGTAACCTGAACAGTCTTGCTGCGACTGTACTAGCCGTACCACTATTAAATTCCACAGGCTCATGTCCCTCCTGTCCTACACTGACTTAAAAAGCAGTATTAAAGGCAGTAACGAAAGGTGTTTTTTTTTTAACAAGTGTTATCTGGTAAAGTAGTCATAATTTTGCTTCCCAATAAAAAGGTCTAGAATCTACAAGGATAATTCTCCAAAATAAACTGCAAAACCAACATACATGACATTATATTACTTTAGTAACACTAACAAGAATAACAATTTTTAATTGACAAACAGAATAGGAACAAGAAAATATTTCCTATAAGAAATGTTTGATACATACCAGCACTGGAGCTACTACTCTTGGTTTCTGAGAGTGTGTAGCGTTTAGATAATTCTGCTTGGTCTTCTAAGAGTCTGTTGTCTGTCAGCAATGAATATACAAGTAATATTTGAAAAGAAAGCAATAGTAAATCATGATCTTCTATTATAAATGCAACGATATGTATATAACAGACTGGAAATGATATATATAAAATCTATGTTTAATTTATGTCTTATCTATGCTCTGCAATACAACATGCCACAGATATGGGCAACACCAAGGCACTGTACGAAAATATCAGAGTAGCTCTGGGATTGAACATCAGAAAAATTGCCCCACTAAGATCGGAAACAGGTGAGCCAATAACAGATATTTTTTTAAAAACAGATCAAAAGGTGGAAGGAATACTATTCTAGTCTTTACTCTGTGGATAAACCAGCAAACCCTGCCCTAGATCAGATAATACTGAAACATCATTAATAAACCGAGCTGGATGCCAACACACAGAGTTGGAACTCTAAAGCAATCAAGGCATAAGGACTAGACAATATTCCAGGAGAAATCCTGCAGAAATCCAGAAAACCAATATAAAGAGCAGTTGCAGTTGTTTATTCAACCTATTGTTCATCAAGACCCCACCGAGTGGTTACCGGGCCCAAATTTGGGGTGTAAAGAATAGAAACACTGTTACCTGCCACGCATGTCGTAAGAGCGACTAAGGAGGTTTGGCTGAAATTGGATGCACATGTCCTAAACTGTGGTCTATGCGTTTAGGGCCTACCAAACCAATGTGCAACGTATGCACGTTCTTGGCAAAGATCAAACATATCACAAAAAGTGATTAAAATTGGTCGGAAAGAACAAACGTAACGAAGAAGATCAAGACCCTTGGTAAATTGGACTTTTGTTCTCTCAATTTCAATTTTCATTGCATACTAATATGTTTCCTGCATAGTTAACACTGCATTATATTTGCTAATACAGTAAATATTTTTCTTCTTCTGCGTTCTCACTAGATTGGGAGTTCGAATTCTCTAATAAAGGCAGCCGTCTGCCTCAGATTATCAGCCACGCCATACAGTTTGTCTTGGACGCTAGTGTAAGTGGGCCACCTCTTTCTTCTTAAGTCTGTATACTGGGGGCAGTTCTGTAGGATATAATTCCTATGATTTCTACTTCCCCGTTTGTGCCGATCTCTTCCCGCTGTAAGTCTTGGCCACCCTCGTGATGGTAGGTCCGACATTCTTACTGTGTGGCTAAATTTCTGAGGCAGAGTGGTGACCATAGTTATCTTCTTCTTCTTCTTCAATGATCCAGCGGCACTTGAGCTTTTGCCCTTCGGTCCAATGCTATGTAGTGGTATCTGCATGTGTCTGTAAGTTGTTCTTTTGTTCCGTATAATGTGTTCCATTTATCTGGGCTTGGAGGAAGGAGGGTCTTTCTGATGTCTTCTAGTGCTTGACACTTGAAGAGGTGGTGAACGGTTTCATGATGATGTGCTCACAGTTGGCACTCTGGAGTGTGTTGTGGATGAATTCTGTTCAAGTGATTATTAAGTGTTATGTGTTGGGTTCGGAGTCTAAAATGGTGCTCTGATCTCTTCTTGTAAGGTGGTTGATGTTGTCATTAAGGTTAGGGCTGGCCATATGGCTGTACAACTCTCTTCCTGTGTTTCCCATGGCCCATCTGTTCAGCCAAATTTCCTTATTTGTTGTCATTAGGATTTGCAATCCGTTATCTCATTCCGAATTGTGAGGGTGTCGTTGCATCATGTAATGCGCCTTACGGCCTGGTGCATCCGTTTTCTGCAAGCATTTGTTTCGGGTTAGCATTCCCTACCGGACACGTGCATCCGATTTCAGCCAAACCTCCTTAGTCGCCTCTTATGACATGCATGGTGGGTAACAGTGGTTCTATTCTTTACACCCCAAATTTGGGCCCGGTAACCACTCGGGCGGTAAATATTTTGTGAAACTACATCCATTTGTCTTCAATTTGACAAATAATAAATCATATTTAAATCATATTTAGAAACAATATTTTAGTTCTGCTAAACTACAAGCGCACTTTTTTTGGAACTACAAAAATAATTATGTGCACAAGTTAAAACAAATCCGCAGCGAATAAGTTATGGTAAAAACAATATTATAGAACAAGAATTTATAGGTAACTTCTAGTGAACAGAATGGCTACATCTAGCAGTCAACAAACCTAATTCATCTTCTCCATCATCATTCTGATCATCCATAGCCTCATGTCGTTGCACCAGATCATGCCCATCATTAGACAAGTCACTGGTACTGTAACTCGACGAGATGGTCGACCAGCTTGGACTGACCCTGAAACCAAAGAGATGACCAGTCACACATGATCCATGTATAATTGTTATGCTTCTTATAATGAAAGAATATCTTTTCTTTCACATATATTTTTTAAGAGTGATGTTAACCACATCACCAAAATATGATTGACTTTCAGATCACCTATAGAATGTCAAAAGTTCTGATGTCGCAACACTTTAATAAGAAATTGTATCTCCTATTGTCCATGTAGAATCACACAACACTGTCCGCCATCTTGCTAAATCAACTAGTAACACATGGATTGTGTTTGATTTCACATTCGCACACAATTTATCTTCTATCACCAACAAATAACCATAGAGTCTTGTCAGACCAAAATATTGGGACATCAGGATGGGATCTGTTTATATTCCAGACTTATAGATTGGGATCTCAGGTTCCAAGGGTTAACTGGTTCCTAGATATTTCTTGAGCTATGAATATATTATTAAAAAACTGTAATATTATAACTAAGAAATTATACCATTATGATAAACTAATATTTTTATGACGTTTCTTTGTGGTAAAGTCAACGTCAGGTGAATCATAGTTATTATTATTATCAAAACTAGCATAAAATTAATGAATTTGGTGATTCTTCCAGTGTCACTGCTAACTACCAAAAATAACAATGACTTAAATCATGCTACTTATTCACTTTGTACATCCTCTTCTACCTCAAAGTGTAGAGGTCAACTGAATAGTCCCTAACAGTGGTGTGTGTAATCATGTCTTGCGTATAACTGAGATAATCATATTTAAGATTTTGGTAGTTATGTCTGTGTCATGTAAGTTGTTGTAATACTATATAACTAAAGCGTTTCTTCTTGCTTCCCACTATAGGATTCAGGCGTAATCAGGCGCCTTGTGTGCACTTCTGACTGATGGCCTGCTTTCGTTATTATCAGTGTTCCCACCATACAGGTGTGCCTTCTCTTGAGGTAGCTAAAGGCATTTAATTGCAAAAGATTGACTTCACTATGCAGGGTTTCTTAACATAGCTACTTTACTCTCTGCAGAAATGGCACATCATCTGCCAAAGAGCATTGCATAAAACAGGAACTCAGCAGATCCTGCAACAACCGTAGCGATCTCTGGAAGAAATACACTTTTGAACTGAATGATATGGTCAATTTAATCCACAACCTTCAGAAGCTGAGGCATGTGGCTTAACAACTTCATAACCGATTCAACCTTATCTGTAACCTTGAAAATTATGTACAATGGGTGTTCACAAATTTGACCAATGACTGATTTAGACAGTGATGGTTTTGTCGTGACTGCAAGCAGTCTCTCAATGGAAATCATAGAGTAACTAAAGTGATGGTCTGGCTGAGTCACAGACTTTTATCTATGCATGTTTTTTTCAGTGACTCGATTGGTATGCTCAGGTAAATTAAAAGAGACTGGGCTGGAGATGAATTGTTGGAGATGTCTAGGATGACAAAAATCAGTTTTATTTTGGTGCCAGGGCATGCAGGTGTAAAGGGGAAATGAACATGGCAATATGCTTGCAGGTATGGATGCTGCAAAAAGTGGGCAAGCAATGAACCAGGATGATATTCTGAATTCCCTAAGAGAGAAAGAAGATGTAAATGATTCAAATAATGGTGAATTTACAGCAAGAATACTAAGTCCAAATGTGTGTAGCTAGATAAGAGTACCATACTTGAGCTAAAGAAGAATAGTAAAACAATAAAGAACGGTGTTATTAGTTGCCTGACAGCTAGAGACATACTGAGGAGGAGATCAGAGCATTTATGGATTAATTGGTTTGATGTGCAGTGATGATGATCCAACGACTAAACTAAACTGATTTAGCAAATCTATGATGAGAGTCATGTTGCTATGACAACACTTACCATTATGACAGACCTCATGATAACTTTAATACCTTTGTTGCCAAGATCAACAAATGTGGAATAACCCTGTTTTGTTGCCTGTTCTATCATTTCATCTATATCCTGGGAAAAAGATTTTGAGAAAATGTGTTTACTTACAAAAATCAGAAAAATTAGTGTTTTGGTTTGCAGCAATAGAAGACATGCTATCACATCTTGATGCTAGAGCAGTTTATCATGTCTAGTCTCTGAATCCTACATATCCCGCCTGTCAGCGTGTTCTTGCGTGTTGGGTGCCAAGCTCCTGAATGCGATTCAATTCGCGGGCTGGCAGAAAAGTCACAGATTCTCCAGATTTACGGTGTTCGTGGCACCAAATCGAAGGTTACGATTCCATGGCACGAGCAAGAACTGAAAGCTCAAGTGCTTCTGGACCTAAAAAATAAAATAAATCCTTCATATTGGAGGGGAGAGGGAGGGAGAAGAGACCAAGCAGCGACAAAACAATACATGTCCCAAAACAGTTAAAATGATCCTTATTCAGAACAACCTCACTATGTCGGAAAAAGTGCAAAGCATGAACCCGTTCTTCAGATAATATCATATACAAACTGCAATGAGTGGCACAGAAGTGAGAAATAAAAGGTAAATAACATTCATTGCCAGAATGAGGGGAAGATGTCTGGGACCATCAGGCATACCAAAGTATCACTTTTGGTCAAAATTTGATGCACTTGTCCTACATTCTGTATGGACTTAACTGTGGTACAAATATTCTCAAAGCAAACCACAAGGGTAGTTAACTTGGCTGATAGAACAAATACCCCACAAAAAACCCAATAGTTTGAATTACACATACACAAAACAGGAAGCTGTTTCAGACATGAACTGATAGAGAACATTTAGAACTTTGGAATCAGAACAGATAATGCAATATTATATATATTATTTTCCATTTCTAGTTTTCCCATTTATTAATTTTTAGTCACATTTTTAAATATCTAGGGCAGTTAGGAATCCATTATTTTCACTGTGTCTATTATGTGTTTCCTATAGGTCTAGTGTTGAATGTTGCTCTTGTCTCCTGTGCTTGATAAAGGTCTTTTGTCAAAGCATCACTAGCCCTGTTTATTTGCTTTGTAACACTACCTTTCTTTGCGTCTCAATATTTTGCCTTCAGTACAATTTGACTTCACCTTTTCCTTGTATGAGAAAAATAAACAATATAACAAACCTACCTTCTCCTTCGAGCCAGCTGTGGGTGCAAAACTTCTTGAAGAGAAGCTGGAGCCCTGAGTCAGGGGAAAGCATCCACAACACAAACACAATCTTAAACTCATAGTAGAAAGGAAACCTGCAATAGCAAAATCAATGAGAATAAGAAAACTGCTTTCTAGAATAGAAAGAAGATGTAAAAAGCGATAAGAGAACATTAAACTGCATTGTTGTGTTTGGTCACTAAACCCTATATATTTAGGGAAGGGATCTTTGAGGCAAAGTGGTTCAGGTGTTTGCCTTGCGTACTGAAGGTTGTAGTTTCAAATTCAGTTCAAATGTGCATTTTTTCAGAGTTTTCTATGATTGTTGCTGAAGCTACAGAGCTCATGTTTTGTGAAATTCAGCATTTCTGTACTGAGGATGGAACCATATGTGAAATCTGAAGCAATGAAGTTGATCTGTGTGTTTAAACCCTTAACTTTTCATTCTGACTTCTTCTTCAAACGCTCCATATCATTCATTGTCAACCATCCTGTGTGATTTGTATGTGATCTGAGCCTAAGAGCGATTATACGTTGTGCCTGTTATGTGCCTACAAGTAGGCCAGCACATCTGATTTCTGCGCTGCTTTTTATTTACTAGGCGAGTATCCCTAGGGCCTACATCTTTCGCCTCTTACGACATGCATTGTAGGTTGCACTGGTACTATTCTTTGCTTCCCTTGGAGCCCGGCACCACACAGCGATACAGTAACTAATTTTTCCTATTAAAAATGCAGGAATTCATTTAACAAGATGGGGTCAAAGGTGCATGAGTGGTGTGCCAGGATTAGTGAGCCGGCCGCCTGAGTGGTTACGGGGCCCAAATTTGGGTGTAAAGAATAGAACCACTGTTACCTGCCATGCATGTCGTAAGAGGCGACCAAGGAGGTTTGGCTGAAATCAGATGCATGTCCTAAACGTGTAGAAGTCTATGCGTTTAGGGGCCTACAAACCAATGTGCAACGTATACACGTTCTTGGCAAAGATCAAACATATCACAAAGAGTGATTAAAATTGGTAAAGAACGAACATGAAAGAAGAAGACTAGATTGGGATTTTGGATTCTCTAATAAAGACCGCTGTCAACCTCAGATTATCAGTCACCCCATACAGTTTGTCTTGGACGCTGGTGTTAGTGGCCACCTCTTTCTTCTCAAGTCTGCATACTGGGGCATTTCTGTAGGATATAATTCCTATGATTTCTGCTTCCCGTTGTGCCGATATCTTCCCCAGATACGTTGATGTACCCTCATGATGGCAGGTCTGACATTCTTACTCGTGGCGCTAAATCTCTGAGGCAGATTGGTGACCGTAGAATCCGCTATCCCATTCCTCATTGTGAGGGGTCGTTGCACCATGTTATTCGTCTTACGGCCTGGTGCATCCGTTTCTGCAAGCATTTGTTTCGGGTTAGCATTCCTGGCGGACATGCATCTGATTTCACAAACCTCCTTAGTTTCCTCTACGACATGCATGGCAGGTAACAGTGATTCTATTCTTTACATCCCAAATTTGGGCTCCGGTAACCACTCGGGCGGTCCTAATAAATTCATACAGGTCTTATTATTTCCTCACCATGAAAGGTCCTGAACCCATTCTGTCATCCCCATAAAGATGTCATGGTCCTATTATTTCTCCACCACAAAAAGTCCTGGTCCTATGTTTTGTTTCTCATAAATGACTGCTGGTACTGTTATTTTATTTCTATAAGTGATCTTGCTTCATATTTTTCTCTCTCAATAATGATATTTTCTCCCAATAAAGGACTGCTGGTACTGTTATTTTATTTCTATAAGTGATCTTGGCACTATTTTTCTCTCTCAATAAATCTTTTCTCCCAATAAAGGACTGCTGACTATATTCTTTCCTCCCCATAGACAATGAGTAACTGGTGCTATTCTTTTCTTCTTCTTCAAACACTCCCATATAGACAACTTGTTAACCCCTCGGTGTGATTTGTATGTGATCTGAGCCTAAGAGCGGTTGTATGTTGTGCCATTTATGCGTCTACAAGTAGGCCAGAACATCTGATTTCTGCTACACTTTTTATTTACTAAGGTATCTTCCTTAGGTCCTACCTCAGTCACCTCTTGATATACTTGTAGGTCGAGTGATACTATTCTTTGCTCCCTTGCGAGCCCTGGCTACACGCGGCAGTCCTGGTGCTATTCAATTCTCTACAAATAAAAAGACCCTAGTTATATGAACAAAATCCCCCATATAAACATAAAACTTACCATGAGAGTAAGACATCTGAAAAAGTCTCTACTGCACAAAACAAGGCAAACACAATCCAGTACATCATCCATTTGACCTGAAGATGGTTGAGAAAACATGTCAATGGTTGCTTCTATAGCTGATTATAATGAAACCAATACCTGTCCTCTTAATGTCATGAGGCTACTTAACTATAGTATATGGTAAGAGTCACAGTTGTAGATAGATATGTAGTATACATCTACATTTTCTTGACATGACATGCTGATTGATATAAGATGAACTTGTTTCTCTTCTAACTCATGTCTCTAGTTTTATTTGTTAATAACATATCTTGTTGGCATTCAATTTCTAATAGATTGTGTCACTCTCTTTCTCTTTTTCTTACGCTAAATATCGACCACTTGTTAACCACTCGGTGTGATTTGTATGTGATCTGAGCCTAAGAACTAGTTGTACGTTGTGCCAGTTATGCGCCTACAGAGTAGGCTAGCACGTTCGATTTCTGCGAAGCTTTTATTTACTAGGTAGCTTCCTGGTCCTACATCAGTCGCATCTTACAACATGTCTTGTAGGTCGCAGTGGTACTATTCTTTGCTCCCTTGCGGGTCCTGGCACCACACGTTCGCTCTTCTTCTAATATATTAGAAAAAATATGGACTCCCACTATCATTAATATGTGTAATAAGCGTCTGTTTGTTTATTGGTTTCACTCGGCAGGTTTGATTCTGAACACGACTTTGCTAGCGCATTTCCGACATGTTTGGTCGAGTATTTTCCGGTTTCATTTGCCGAGCTACTGAGTTAGTGCTTGAGCAACGCTGTGAGCTATGAATGTTACATGGAATGCTTTTGCTGTGTCAACCGTGCGTTTGTTGTGTTTTAGTGTGTATTCAGAAAATGGCGGACAGCGGTTATGACGAACAAGCTCAATCTGCCGTATGCAGTTATATTGCAGTGCAGAAAGCTGGATTTTGTCATGATTGATGTTCCCCTCGATAAGAATTGCAATTCAAGTGATGAACAGTTTTGTCTTGTTACATTAGCGACGGCCATATGCATTTTATGCGGAGCAGGTTGATTTTGTGGTGGTACGCGGCTGTTTCATTCTGAATTAGTTCACACCGGAAACATTTCACAGTTGTTAGCATTTCGTGTGATTTTCATTGGCACAGGAACGGAGCAATTATGGGGTGACCGTTGCAGTGAAGTTGGAACCGTACTTATGAACTATGAACTCGGCAGGTCTTGGCCAAATTTCTTTCATTGTTAGGATTAAGTGGCTAACAAATTCTATAACAAAGAACAGAAATCAAGGTTGAATAATAACATGATTATTGCCCTTAGATCAACATTAGCAATACTAACATCATTATCATGTGCTTCTTGTCGTTGGCGATCAATAATCTCATCAAACGGTTATCCTGAGTACTGGAGTAACTATCAGTATCGTTGCTAACATTTGTCGGTATCATAAAGTTAGACTGTCTTAAACTGCCTCTCTATCAATCTTTGCCTTGTATCATTGATTTTGTTGTCACAATGTGTTCTAAACCTCGCTTTCTCAAGATTGTCGTTTGTTGGTGAGTTAACGAGCTCTGTGTGGACTCTCATCGCATCAACATTAGTCATATCAGCAGTTCATTGAATTATCAGCATTCGTCTTCTTCTTCTTCTTTCGATCGTTCTAGGCTAGTTTTTATCATTCTTATTGTGATGTATAAACTGCCAAACATCAGAATGTAATATACGCACAACCTTCAGCACCTATTTGAGCACAGTTGCTTATCCTTCGGTGAGGTGTTCGATTTCAGCCAGCTATTGTGTCCGGTTCGCTCTCCGCTAGCCTTTGACTGTCCCCAGCAGTAACCCACAAGGCAGTGGGTTGCTATTTTCTTTCAGGGCAGCGACCCTTAGACGGCCTGCCCTCCCGGGCTTATGAACGCCATCTGCCCAGCAAAACCGGTCGTTTTAATGAACACCTTGGTTTGCTGCTGTTCATGTTTGTTTGCGGTTTGCTCCGCTAGCTTTTGATTGTCCCCAATCAACTACAAGGCAGCAGTAGTTTCCTGCGAGCGGAAACGCGCACTGGCTTTACCTCTGCTGGGTTTTCCAGTTGTTCTGTACATTTGGGTGGGACGCACACCCTGCTGCTTGCCGCCGCCGCGCTTGCCGCTGGTTTTGCCTCTGCTGGATTTTCCAGTTGTTCCACTCATGTGGGTGGGTCGCACACCCTCTTGCCGTGCCGGCTTGCCCCTCGATGAGGCCCACTATGACTTTGCCAGCGTGCGTGCTAGCTTTGCCCCGATACCATTTACTTTTTCGTGCTACATTTTTCGCCACATGTGGCGCCACCCTTGCACGTCTGTATGCATGCTCGCTCTGCCCTGGTGCCTACCTCCTGGTGCCTACCCCACCATTTCCGTCAATTCCCACTGGGCTGTCCGACTTCGGGGGCCTGCAAAATCCGAGTTTCGCCCCATGATGCCCATGTGCAACTCAGTCGACATCCAGCACACTCATCGGCTCTGGAGGAGGATCCAGAGAGATGTGCGCGGCTCCGAATTTCGCTTCACGTGGGTCAACGTCCCCTCGATGTTTTTTTATTCGTGCCTCTCTATGATGGGGCTGACTTTGACCCATGTAGATCATCCTGCGGACACGTAAGCGGAGCTCATCACCGGCATGATCATCGGCTCAGAGAAGTGCATCAAGGAGAGAATGCGAGGGCTCGAGCTCCCCGCAAGGTGCCACATGTATCATCGTTCTAGCTTTCCCATCACAGGAGAGGCAAGCATTAATAGTCACTCTGGGAGTTCGCTCGTCGAGTTGCGAGCGAATCCCATCGGGTATGACTATCTTTGCATCTCTACTTGCCCCAGAGTAGCTCTCCCACAGCACCTGCCCTCTTGGCCAGACCGAAACCACCGTCTGTTACCAGGGTCACCACGTGGAGGTGAGAGCGGGGATTAGAGCCACCACCTAATCCTGGCGCGCCGCTTCCTTGCGCCTTTGACCCCAGCATTCGTCTGTAAAACCACATCTCTGTGTGTGACCTCCATAAATATTGAACAGGGTTTGTTTATTGTCCATGATTCGTTTCCATAATGTCAGTTCTAAGTAGCACTGAAGATATCTTTCGAGAGAGGTCTCTCTACAGCGTAGAGGTTAGCTGCTGGTCTCTCGTTCCAAAGGTAATCGGTTCGCTCCCTCTTGAAGACATCGGGATATTTGTCCAGAGATCTCTTGATCTCAGTGTAGGTGAGGTCGAGTTCATAGTCCTATATGAGACGGACGACAAAAAGGAAGCCTCGAGTGTAGGTGAGGTCGAGTTCCTAGTCCTATATGAGACGGACGACAAAAGGAAGCCTCGAGTTTAGTTAAGCACGTAAAGAACCACTGGCAGTTCAAAATCGAGAAGAGCAGGCTGGAAAGCCGATGCCCGCTCAAAATTGATTAGAAAAAAAAAGAAAATTCACTCAAAATATTTTCACCACCTTCTAAATTACATCGGGGAGCCTCACAGGTGCTACGAAGTTCGTGCACTGCCGCTGAAATCTTCCTGCGTAAGAAAGAGATTGATGCACATGGTTACTCACCGAAGTGCACTGATGATGTTCCTATCAATCAATCAATCAATCTCTTTCTCTAACTACTAACGACTTGTTACATATTAAATCTTTCATTTTCTGAAATAATTTTACCTGACATATTTGATTATTTAATGCTGAGCTACTTTCAATTATCTGATGTTATTTCAACTTACAATGTAATTTTCGACCGGCCTTAGCAACATTACATCTGCTTTGAAGGCATTCTGAGAAATGTTTTTAAATGTCTATAACTACTATTCGAACTGATATCTTTCTTGTTACTTCTGTTAATATTATGGGTCTAGTTTAAAGTGCCAATAGTAACAATGAGAGTAGTTGAGCTCAAGTACCACTAGAAACAATATTCTATTAGTAAGATAGAAATAGATGTAGTCTCTTATGCTCCACTGGGAACATGAATATATCTAAGTAAGGACAGACGAGCGATAGTTCTGTGTTTACTTAAGAACACAATATTGTTGCTTCTGCTGTAAACAATGACATATATTGAGATGGTCGGAGAACACATTGCAGAGAGTGCCAACAGAATATATGACAGTGAAACTGTCGACCTTCACCTCTTGTTGGAACACTCGATGCTGGTTGTCATGAAAACGCATGTTTCTCGAGATCAGATCAATACAAGAAAACAACAGCTGACAGGAACGTGCAGTTATCCCTGTGTGATTTGTCTTGGGTGAAAGGTCATGAGATCGAGTGTTGCTGGAGCTTAGAAGAAGGTGATGAAAAGGTGACGACACATCTAGACAGTTCCTCAGAGTAGGATGTCCATTATTATTGCTACATAGTAGGATGTCCATTATTATTGCTACATAGTAGGTTGTCCATTATTATTGCTACATAGTAGGATGTCCATTATTATTGCTACATAGTAGGTTGTCCATTATTATTGCTACATAGTAGGATGTCCATTGTTATTCTACATAGTAGGATGTCCATTATTACTGCTACATAGTAGGTTGTCCATTATTATTGCTACATAGTAGGATGTCCATTATTATTGCTACATAGTAGGTTGTCCATTATTATTGCTACATAGTAGGATGTCCATTATTATTGCTACATATGGGTTGTCCATTATTATTGCTACATAGTAGGATGTCCATTATTATTGCTACATAGTAGGATGTCCATTATTATTGCTACATAGTAGGTTGTCCATTATTATTGCTACATAGTAGGATGTCCATTATTACTGCTACATAGTAGGATGTCCATTATTATTGCTACATAGTAGGATGTCCATTATTATTGCTACATAGTAGGTTGTCCATTATTATTGCTACATAGTAGGTTGTCCATTATTATTGCTACATAGTAGGATGTCCATTATTATTGCTACATAGTAGGATGTCCATTATTATTGCTACATAGTAGGATGTTCATTATTACTGCTACATAGTAGGATGTCCATTATTATTGCTACATAGTAGGATGTCCATTATTATTGCTACATAGTAGGATGTCCATTATTATTGCTACATAGTAGGTTGTCCATTATTATTGCTACATAGTAGGATGTCCATTATTATTGCTACATAGTAGGATGTCCATTATTACTGCTACATAGTAGGATGTCCATTATTATTGCTACATAGTAGGATGTCCATTATTATTGCTACATAGTAGGATGTCCATTATTATTGCTACATAGTAGGATGTTCATTATTACTGCTACATAGTAGAATGTCCATTATTATTGCTACATAGTAGGATGTCCATTATTATTGCTACATAGTAGGATGTCCATTATTACTGCTACATAGTAGGATGTCCATTATTACTATGAGTAGGATGTCCATTATTATTGCTACATAGTAGGATGTCCATTATTATTGCTACATAGTAGGATGTCCATTATTACTGCTACATAGTAGGATGTCCATTATTACTGCTACATATAGGATGTCCATTATTATTGCTACATATGGGATGTCCATTATACTGCTACATAGTAGGATGTCCATTATTATTGCAAACAGTCAAGAAGTTGAACCTGTTAGTCTCTATTCTAGATCCCAATATTACATCGTCAATTTTCTTGTTTCTACAACTGAGTTAGAGGTCGAGAGGAAAAAGTATAAGAGAATGAGAAAGCCAGAAATCATTAAAACGAAAAGGCACTGAAAGTGGGAATACAACGGTGCAACTATACGGTACAGACACACACACCAAGAAACTAATTCAGATTCCAGACATGACGTAGATAAATACACGTTTAAAATGATCAGAATCGACACAGAGTGAGGAGAGGTTGGAAGTAACAGAATGCGCTCGGAAGTGGTGGGGGTTAGAAATAGAGAAGGAACGGGGAAAGTAAAACAATTGGGGATGGAGGTATATAAAGGGAGGAAAATATTGACAGATGTGGGAGAAGGTGGGACGTTAAGGATAAAGAAGGAAAGGGAAATGTGCGTATGGGAGCAGGACTGATAACATATGGAAGGAAAAACTACATTCAGCGCTGTCTCAACGCCGTGTTCGCGGATATCATAACGGTCCTGTGATACAACTCATATTTTACTGACGGGCATAAAACGCTAATTAGAATATCAAGACAATAAGTATTTCTTTGTAACAGTATGTTTCAGTTTTTTATCTCTTATCTTAACCACATTTTCCGTGAAGCGTCGTGGGGAGAGTTAGTTACCTATCTTGTGCAAGGTGTGTTGCGCTTGACGTAGTCAGTCCATGCTTTCGCAGGGACTCTGAGATGTTATCTATCCATCGTGTTCTTGGCCTGCCTCAGTTTTTTATGTACGCACATTATATCTATTTTGTAAATTAAACGTTTAGCCAGGATTAGATTTTAATCTAATTTGTATTAATGTTACTAATAATATTACTTTATTATTATTGCGATTGCCATACGGCGCTGGCGCCTTCCCAGTCATTAGTCAGATGCGCTCCAGTATATAACAAAATTTGAAGAGCACTGGCAGCACATAACTCATGGTATGAACGTCTTGATTGAAAACTCATAATAAATGGGGCAATTTAGCGCATCTCCACCCAACACAAAGCTTTACACGGGCAAAGGCAGCGCACTTCAACAATTGAGAAAATAAAAGTGAGGCAAACATTCATCAACTGGTGTCTGCGCAGAATAGAGGGAATAAGATGGTATGATAGGGTCACAAATGAGGAACTTATGGAGAGAACAAGACAGATTCCAGTGAACGAACAGGTTAAAAAAGACGCTGGCGCTGGATAGGACACACTTTGCGAAAACCGGAGGGAATATAACAAGAAGGGTCCTTGCCTGGAACCCGCAGGGACAGCGAAAGAAGGGAGGCCGAGAAATACATGGAGACGAGATTTGGAGGCGAAGATCAACAATATAAAGAAGAGCTGGAGGGAGCTGCAGGAGATAGCTAGAGATAGGAAGACTTGGCATGAGTTGGTTGAGGGCCTATGCCCCAACCCGGGTAAAAAGGCAAAGAGAGAGAAGAGAGAAACAAAGAAAGGATACAAGCCATAGCACAAAAGCATGAATAAAATAAGCAGAAACGAGAAGACCACAATCTTCAGACTTTGAATGGCACACCGATGTCTTTGTGTAATCAAATGGGTCTCAGCCGCCTGATTCTGTGGAGCACCAAAGTAGTTACCACATCATATCCTGTAAACATGTCCCAGTTTTGCCAACGTCTTAAATGCAATCTGGTCATCAGGAACAACCTTTCAGAACATAAGGAAGAAGGGGCGTAGCAGCGGCGAAGATTCTTTCTGTTTATGATCCACACCGAAATAGTCGGTAAGCAGAAGTTGATCACAGAAGAATAATAATAAGTGCTGACCATAATAACATGCTGCACGCATGCAAACTAGCTAAGCAAGTAAGCATCGATGAGGGAAGGCCTGCTCGGTCGTAAAATATACCTTGCTGTACAAAAATATGTGTCGGGTTGAAAGTACCGATATAACACCTCATTAAACTAACATAACGTTGCACTCTTCCCTATTTAGTGCACAGAAGATGATGAAGAAATCGGTCTGCCACTAGAAGATCAGAAACTGAACCTGAGCTACCCGAGACTATACACAAGTCTTGATGGTAATTGAAAAGGTTAAGAGCTTTACCCTCAACCTCCCTCCCGTGACAATATTTAGAGACAGAGATCTACGCAATACAATATGTAATTTTTTTTTTAAAAGCGAGCGCAGAAAAGAAAGCAGGTAATCGAGGCCGAACCCTAGTGTACATTCTTCTAATCCTCTTACTGTATCTAATTCCGTGGTAATGTGTGTTACTGCAATATATAACGTTATTAGTGTCTCCACTACTCTTGTCTGTACATACCCCGTGTGCGTATAATTTATGCGCTGTTCGCTCGCTCATAACCAGATGTTTTAAAATGTTTTCCCATATAGTAAGACACACTTTTTCTGTGTAATCTACACTTGAATTGATTCTCTCGTACTCTCTGATCTCCCACCACCAATTACCCGAGCATATTTTGACATATTGTTACATTGACTCAACGAGTCACCTTTATTTATGCATGTATGTAAGTAAAGCACGGTGAAGTCAAATTCTATTTGTCTTCTGGGCGGAGGTAGATTTACTCTTCAGTTAACATTTTCGGAATGAACCAAGGCTTCGTCAATAATATTAATTACTTGACGGTAGACAGCTGCAGCGAACACATTAACATAATAATACATCGAATTTAAATATAGAAGTCTAAAGGCGAAGGATTGACTTCACTGCCCGGGTTTCTCGATGGCTTAGTCCTTATCGGCAGAAATATCACACCATCTACCGAGAGTGCTGCATAAATCACGAACTTGGTAGCAACAGCAACAATCCTTGGGTTCTCATGGAAAAATTACACATGTGACTCAGTCCTGGTTCGAACCCACACCCTTCAGAACGACAGGCAAAGGTTTTAACCATTTCGCCACGCCTGCCTGCCCAGCGTGTTTGTAGCGCGTTGGACTATGGGTGACTAGCCCTCGGGAGTCCCGGGTTCAATTCCGCGGGCTGACAGAAAAGCCACAGGTTCTTCAGATTTACGGTTTTTGTGGCACCAAACCGAAGTTACGATGTCCATGGCCCCGAGCAGAAGAGCTAAAAACTAGTGCTTCTGAAATAGTTTCGTGGTTGAGCAGGACAAAAATTATCAAATTCCAATAGGCCACAGAAAAACAAGTCAAAAGTTCAAAGTTTAATTAAGTAGGGAAACCCGAAGCTGTTTAAAAATGCAACGCTGGGTTTCCCCAAAATAAATTAGGCAGACAAGCCATTATGGAAATACCATAAATTTTCCCGAAGATAAATGGTTGACCTGATTGTTAAAGACTGAGTTGGGAAAATTTAAAGCAGGGATGCCGGACAGATTTATGGACGATTTCTCAGGAAGATAGACACCGGTAGAGTCAGTAATCATTAGTATGATAATGAAACAAATGGATATATTTTGGGCAAGACAAAGGTGGTTTTGGTCCATATAAATAGACAGTGACGAAAATTCAGAGGGGGGAAAGAAAGAGACGTGCAGAACGTAGAAAACTTGCAAAAGCCCCAAAAGGCAGACGGAATGGCCAGTGTGCTGCGTTGAAGAGACTAAAATTTTGAGTTCGAATATGTAGGTATGGCTGACACTCCGACAACCGATAGGACACATAGAGAAAACAACTAGTAGCAACTTGGCAGAAGAGACTTGCAAAAAGACTTTTAGAACTCGGATAGAGATTGCCGACATGGAGAAGTCTTGCAAAACTCCCAAAGAGCAAAACGAATGGCCCAGTGTGCGGGAGTTGAAGAGACGACCCTGACTTCAGATATGTGGTATAACTAGACATGTGTAGTGTGGACAGCAGATTCATAAAAATCCACACAGCAGAGTAGCCACGATCAGACCAATAGACAAATCTGATAGAGAATAAGTAGCATCTTATAGGACAGACAGCACTAAAGCCTTACCTGTTCAACTGGAAATATATTCTTCTAAATTGCCATTTGTAGAAAAGTGAACAAGTTATCAGAGCCTCGTTTTACAGATATGATCTTAATGTATAAAAGCAAACTTTCATCAGAGACAGAAAATAGACCCCTTGAAAAAATATATATCTTTGAAGTCACAAGTAACAGACCCATGGAACACTCAACCGAACAGCTGTTCCACAGAAAACTATTAATATTTTAAAATAGACAGAGGCATTCTAAGGACTTCAGACTAACCTATACAATACAATTATGTGATGAACTTGTATTAGATATTCAATAGAGTGTAGGACTTGAATAGTGAAGATTTGTGCTTATATATTCAAGTGGTTATAGTTTAGCATTTATATTGTAGGTGATATAAAATTTTTTCAGAGTGAGGTAATCATGTTGGGACTATATTGTATTTATATATATATGTGTATGAATATGATATATGTGTTGTAGATGTAAAGGTGCTATATAGGTAAATATATGCATATAATAAGATTGAAATACAGTTGGGTTTCATATTTTTATATGAAAGTTAATTACGGCGTGAAATATATTGCGGAAAAAGATCCCCCAAATGTCCGTCGTAGACCTGGATATCAAACACCTGGGATGATTGCTGCCACTATAAAGGGCTGCACGAGCCATTGTTTTGAACCTGGAAATGACCGCTGTTGTATTCGATATATCAAGGCAAATTAGAAGAAGATTTTGATTTTTAGAGACCCACGATTTTAGAACAAAACCATTTTAGAAATTAAACATTACTCATACTTTAGAAGGTTGATTGATAGTGACCGATAAACGAACGAAAAATGGCGGAATCAGCAAAACCAAAAATGTCATTGAGAAAACGCCAGTAAAGATTCAAAGTGTAGGGCGTTCGCCAAATTAAATTACACTAAAACGACCAGGCAAGTCGACAGTGTAAATACATTTTCAGGCAAGCTGGAAGAATTTAAATCATGGATGGGGGAAATAGAAGTATGCATTCATAGGAAAGTTGGAAGATGATGAGAAGAAAAATATCGCGCTACAAGCTAGTGCAGGACGAGTGACAACTTTTATAATAAATAAATTAAAACAATATCCAGAGGAACCGTGGGAGGAGTTTCGTAAAGACCTCACAAAACCTTGGAGAAGTTCCCGACCCACACTACGCTTTTCCTTGTTGAGAAATTACGACAAGACACGAAACAAGTCAGATGTTTGGGGAGAGAGTGTGGAGCTAGCAGATGAAGCATATCCTGGACCAAAAGAGAAAAATAGGCTGGGCAGGCTTCTCATCGATACATTTATAGATGGGTTGAGGACAGATAAATTAAACGGGGCTGCTGAAGAACGGCCAACAGCATACGAAAGCCATTTCGGAGCAACGAGGAAGAAAACTATATTAGGAAATGTGACCTTTAGATTTGGACAGGAACATATAAAGGGGAAGAAAACCGAAGGGGCGGAGAAACGCAACAGAAAAATATAGAACATAGGAAAATATACGTTTGAAAGTAGATCAGGATCGAGATAGAGAGGGGAAACAGGTTTGATAGACAGAGGCGGTTAGCCCAAACAGTAGAAACCAGACAATGCTATAATTGTAAGGAGATAGGACATCTGGCGTATAACTTCCCAGAGGACATCCCGGCGTATAACTGTCCTGAACGCGACAAGGCGGGAACAAGGGAAAAGTTTCCCCGTGTGGAGGCTGGACATTTGGCAAGAGGATGTAACAGACAAGGAATGATAAACAGAAATAGGACAGGAACACAGTGGAGGACAGGAAGACAACGGTTGTAGAACTATAGAAGAAATCAGGGAAACGGACCTACCGCCCAGTAAATCGGACCGCACCAGGTGGTAAGTCGTATAGGTCTGACCATAAAAAGTGGACAAAAGTATTACTTAAATGAATGATCCGAGCTCATGAGGGTGATAATAGGACAGAGATGTAATGAGCTTTGATAGACACTGGTGCTAGCGGCAGTCTGATAAGTGACAGAACGTTTCAAACACTGAAATGTAGGAAACATGTAAAAAACAAGGACAAGTTTAGAATCTGTGTCGGGCAACCATTGTTAGTATTAGGCTCAACCAGATTGAAAATAAAAATAGGAAAACCCTTTTATCATAACGTGTTTATAGTAAACCAGATGGAAAAAGAGCTAATTCTTGGAAGAGATTTCCTATTACACAAAAAGGCCAGATTATTTACGCTTTACAAAAAATGTGGATCGGAGAAGAATTTTCACGCTAGAGGAGGATTTCAATATGTCTGGTATAGCGTGGGCTAATGAGGATATGGTTTTAAAACCGCTGTCGATAAATGTTATTCCAGCTAGGATACAGCAAGGTCCAAAATTAGAGGAGGGCGAGTAGTAAAAACTAGGGAAATAGCGAATTTTGACATTGCTGGAGAACCAGGGTTGGTAGTATTAGAAGGAATAGCCGAGCTAAACAGAGATCTGACCTGTCCCATAACGGTGATAAACGGGACTAACAGAATTCTGCACATCAAAAAGGATAGTAAGATAGGAGAAGCAGTAGGAATGAGAACTGGGGTAATCAACATATGGAAGAGGCCAAAAAACGTAACAGTCATAACAATACACATAGAGCAGGACACAAAAAGAAGGCCAGTGAACCATTCAGTTCCATATTCTAAATCGAATAATTGTGGGAACAAGGTCAGATGGGGAGAGAGAGAGACGGAATACTTAGGAGACCGGCGAGTAGAACTACCAGGGGGACGACGAGAGAATCCGCCCTATGGATCGGTACAGCAATAAGTAAAGAATTCATGAGGGGAGCTACAGAAAGAATACAACCAGGAAAATGGATCACACGACGTAAGAAAAATGTTTGGACAATTGATCCAGGTAGAAAACAGCAGTTGATGAGTCAGTTAGAAACGACAGGAGAGGAAAGGAATGCTTTGGAGACATTAATCTGCGAAAACCATGATGTATTTGCACTGACTGACCTCGAGTTAGGGCGCACAGGGACGGTACAAATGGATATAGAGACGGGACAGGCCGAACCCATAAGACTGAGACCATATAGGACCCCCTTAAAGAATCGAGAGATAGTAGAAAAAGCGATTGAGGCTATGTTGAAGGCAGGTATTATCGAGAGGATTAGGTCAGAGTGGGCGTCACCTATAGTAATAGTCACGAAAAAAGATGGTTCGCACAGGTTTTGTTGTGATTACCGGGCATTGAATAAGGTGACTTCGGGAATTTCGTATCCATTGCCTTTAATTGAGGACATATTAGGGACATTAAATAAATCTAGTATTTTCCACCTAGATGCGAGGTCGGGGTTCTGGTGTATTCCGATGACACCCGAGGCAAAACAAAAGAGTGCATTTGTCTCCCATGTTGCAAACACTATTAACGAACCCTACCTGATTGTTTCTGTGTCTGGTAATAACAAGCGTCTGAGAAAGACACTCCCCGTGAGTCATTTTTTAGAATGGCTCATTGGTTGTGTACGTAAGGACGCTCGTATTGTAGGCTAGGCGATTGTGTCGTAAGGACTAGGGTAAGTGGTTCGAGTCCCGTGTTTGTCTACTTGTTTTTCGGAAGCTCTTAATACCTGTATCTGTTCATTTGTTGATCATATTCGTTACTTCCGTTGCTTCCTCTGGGGTTCTTGTAAAAAACTCCTTGTGCTCATCTTAGAATTAATTTGAAGCTACTTTGAATGATGTGTACATGCTTGTTATATGTGTATATATGTGTGATATTGTGTCGTCTCTAATATATACAGGCACAACAAGCTCATAGCATGTGCCTGTGCAAACACTATTAACAAACCCCTACCTGATTGTTTCTGTGTCTGGTAATAACAAGCGTCTGAGAAAGACACTCCCCGTGAGTCATTTTTTAGAATGGCTCATTGGTTGTGTACGTAAGGACGCTCGTATTGCTAGGCTAGGCGATTGGTGATGTAAGGACTAGGGTAAGTGGTTCGAGTCCCGTGTTTGTCTACTTGTTTTTCGGAAGCTCTTAATACCTGTATCTGTTCATTTGTTGATCATATTCGTTACTTCGTTGCTTCCTCTGGGGTTCTTGTAAAAAAACTCCTTGTGCTCATCTTAGAATTAATTTGAAGCTATTTGAATGATGTGTACATGTTTTATTATATGTGTATATATGTGTGATATTGTGTCGTCTCTAATATATACAGGCACAACAAGCTCATAGCATGTGCCTGTGCAAACACTATTAACGAACCCTACCTGATTGTTTCTGTGTCTGGTAATAACAAAGCGTCTGAAAAACCTCCCCGTGAGTCATTTTTTTAGAATGGCTCATTGGTTGTGTACGTAAGGACGCTCATATTGCTAGGCTAGGCGATTGGTGTCGTAAGGACTAGGGTAAGTGGTTCGAGTCCGTGTTTGTCTACTTGTTTTCAGAAGCTCTTAATACCTGTATCTGTTTATTTATTGATCATATTCGTTACTTCCGTTGCTTCCTCTGGGGTTCTTGTAAAAAACTCCTTGTGCTCATCTTAGAATTAATTTGAAGCTACTTTGAATGATGTGTACATGCTTGTTATATGTGTATATATGTGTGATATTGTGTCGTCTCTAATATATACAGGCACAACAAGCTCATAGCATGTGCCTGTGCAAACACTATTAACGAACCCTACCTGATTGTTTCTGTGTCTGGTAATAACAAGCGTCTGAAAAAGACACCCCCCGTGAGTCATTTTTTAGAATGGCTCATTGGTTGTGTACGTAAGGACGCTGGTATTGCTAGGCTAGGCGATTGGTGTCGTAAGGACTAGGGTAAGTGGTTCGAGTCCCGTGTTTGTCTACTTGTTTTTCAGAGCTCTTAATACCTGTATCTGTTCATTTGTTGATCATATTCGTTACTTCCGTTGCTTCCTCTGGGGTTCTTGTAAAAAAACTCCTTGTGCTCATCTTAGAATTAATTTGAATCTACTTTGAATGATGTGTACATGTTTGTTATATGTGTATATAGTGTGATATTGTGTCGTCTCTAATATATACAGGCACAACAAGCTCATAGCATGTGCCTGTGCAAACACTTTTAAACAACCCTACCTGATTGTTTCTGTGTCTGGTAATAACAAGCGTCTGAGAAAGACACTCCCCCGTGAGTCATTTTTTAGAATGGCTCATTGGTTGTGTACGTAAGGACGCTCGTATTGCTAGGCTAGGCGATTGGTGTCGTAAGGACTAGGGTAAGTGGTTCGAGTCCCGTGTTTGTCTACTTGTTTTTTCGGAGCTCTTAATACCTGTATCTGTTCATTTGTTGATCATATTCGTTACTTCCGTTGCTTCCTCTGGGGTTCTTGTAAAAAACTCCTTGTGCTCATCTCCCATGTTGGAAGTTTCGGTTGGAACGTGATGCCTTTTGGGTTGAAATCGTCTCCAGCCACGTATATGAGCTTGATGGATGAAGTGTTACAGGGTATGCAGGGTTTTGCCCTCGCGTACATCGACACATCCTCATTCCCATACAGACGGTACAAGAGAGGAACACATTGACCATATTCAACAAGTCTTCGAACGACTAAGGGAACATTCGGTAAAACTGAAACTTAGCAAATGCAAGTTTTTGAAAACGGAGACAAAGTATTTGGGGTTTACCATAAATCGTTTAGGAATAAAACCCGATGTGGATAAAGTAAAAGTTATTAAAGAAATGCCGGGCTCCGACTAATATTAGAGGAGTTCGGAGTTTCTTGGGGATGTGTGGCTATTATAGACGTTTTATGCCAAATTTCTCTGACATCGCAGAACCTATGGTAGCTTTAACTAGAAAATTTGCACGTTTTAAGTGGTCAGATAGTTGCCAGAGAGCCTATGACGTGTTGAAGGAAAGTTTGTCAGTAGTACCGTTGTTAGCTCACCCAGACTTAGGACGAGAAATGGTGCTATATACGGATGCATCAGATAGTGCTGTGGGCGCATGTCTAGTACAGCCTTGTATTGAAGGGGAAGAAGAGATACTACCAGGCATTAAAAATGAGAGCCTTTTTATTTCCTCTCTCGTAAACTAAGTAGATCTCAGAGAAACTGGTCCACCATAGAAAAGGAGGCGTTCGCCATACATTACGCCTTGCAGAAATTGGATTTTTTCCTGCACAATGCCACATTCGTAATCCGAACTGACCACAAACCCCTTAAGGCAATGATGGAAGCCCCCATGCAAAACCGGAAGATACAAACATGGGCATTGAATCTACAAGGATACGACACGAGAATTGAGTATATTCCAGGTACGGAGAACACCTGCGCGGATTTGTTATCACGAATCCCTTACCCACAAGAAGCGAACGAGGAAGAAGAAGAGGAAGAGATTGCTCCTGATATTGATGACCGTCATCTAGAAATAAATATAATAGATTTGCAGTAGGAATGAGATAGAATTATCGGAGACAACGGAAGATGTGGTAGAGACGGAGCCCGATAGGAACCCCCCAGTCTGGATATAGGTCAGGAACAGGAAAAGGATCCAGTGTTAGGAGTACAGAAGAGACAACTTCTTCAGGGGGACAGAAGGAGATCACTGAAGGATTTGGTTCTAGCACCCGAGGATAACGTGTTGTGCTACGTTTCACCAAAAGAAGAACACCCCACACTGAGGGTCTGCATACCGGAAGCCTTAAAGAAACAAGTACTACGACAGTATCATGATTCGTGCGGCCATATGGGAAGAGACAAGTGTATTGATGCAATCAGAAGAAAATATTACTGGAAAAATTTGTTTCAAGATGTCCACAAATACGTGAGTGACTGTGAAGTGTGTAAACTGAGGAACATGAATATCATAAAATGTCCGGTGCAAGAAACGGACCAACAACATTTTGCGATGCAGAAGGTCAGCATTGATATTGCGGGACCCTATTCGCCGACGATGTTAGGAAATAAATATGTTCTACAGTTTACAGACTGTTATAGCCAGTGGCGAATGTTACCCCACCTCCGACAAGACTAGTGAGACAGTGATAAGGATTCTGATGTCAGAATGTATACCCAGATATAGCTGTCCCCAGATTATTCTGACTGATAATGGTGGTGAGTTCACTAGTCTCAAGTTTGAAGCCGCGTTGAAGGAGTTAAACATTAAACATATAATGACGTCATATTATAGACCTCAAGCAAATGGGATAAACGAGCGTCAGCACAGGACACTGAATGATATTTTGTCTAAGTTAGTGGTAGAGAATGGTCAATGTTGGGATGTACAGTTGAATCAAGCAGTAGCGGCAATTAGGGTACATTCTAACGACAGCACGAAGTTCTCACCTTTTTATTTGATGTATGGGAGGGAACCCATTCTTCCGCTAGACAACCTTTTAAAACCTAGAAGGAAGTATGTAGGGGAAGACATCCACGAAATCATCCTGCAAGGTATGCACAGGTCCCATATCGATGTTATAAGAAACAACAGGAAGGCTGCCGATGTCAGGAGAAAATATGCAGATAGAAACACAGAACTACAAGAGTTCAAAGTGGGAGAGAGAGTATATTATAGGAAACATGTGAGAGACTCTAAGCTTGATAGTAGATGGGAAAGAGGTTATTTTATTTTACAAGGACAGGCCCTGTCACGTATATAATTAAACATCAGTTAGAAGGCAGTACCCTGAAAACTCATGTACAATACTTAAGGAGGGATAATGCGATGGTAGTGGAACCGAACCAAGAAGAAGGAGCTAGACCTAGACGAAGGACGACTTATGTCATGCCTAGCGAAGTTATGGAAGGAACAAATTCAGAATCTGACAGAGAGTGCGAAACCTTTCAGGATACTTGTAGGAACACCAGTATGCAACATGAACAGGTGGAATCAGAAGAACGAGGAGGAACAGAGAAAGAAATCCCGGAAGATATTCAGGAAGAGGTAAGGTTCGAAATAGAACGTACAGAAGGTAGGCACGAGATAACCTCGACAGAGAGGGAAGTACTGAAGCGAGTCAAGTTAGTGATGCGCCATACCGAAATACTCGTCAAGCAAACAAACCAGAGGGAGAAGCAGCATCAGAGGAAGTTGGGAGACTGATCAGGATAAATATGTCTTCCTCCAGTGAGGACGGTGTTAGGACTACCGATACATGTCGGAGGTCTGTAGATCAACCAAACAGTGGACTACAAGGAACCTTGGCGTTACGTGGAGAAGAAGCAGTGACTGCCAGCAGTCAATCGGATATTCCTATATCAGACTGTGACAGTGAGGATATTAGACAAGGTCATACTGAACCGGAGACGTACTCATCAGGAGATGACCAACCCTCTGAACCAGGAGAATGCCTGCTGGTTAAAGTACAGAAGAATACTGAACCATCGATGGAAGTCACGGAGAAAGTTAGAGAAAATAGAAAAGATGAGGAAGAGAGAAACGGAATCGGTGAACTAGGAGGGGGACAACAAGATGTAGCTAAGACATGTTTTCTGACAGAGATAGGTCAGCAAGCATTAAGTGCAGTTTACCAAATATTATGGAGGGCAATGGTAGACCTTAGTACTATATGTCTAGTGGAGTAGATATTTTCCATGCGTAGGAGATTCATAGCTTCAAAGAGAGAGAGAGATAGAGAGTGAGAGAGAGAGATAGAGAGGGATAAATAAGTGGTCATTAACAAAACATGTTTTTTCAACTGGTATAATGATTAACCATGTGGTTAAAGGTATAGTCAAAAAAAAAAAAAAAAAAAAATGATGATTTTTAGTGACATTTATGTTGGTTTCATTATTTTCTATGTCCAGTTGAGACAAAGCGAAATGTGTTATTCACAATGTCATATGAGAGGTGCAAGAATATTGGTATGGATTACTGATTGGTAATAAAGATATTCGAGACATGCGAACATCTTGCAGGTTAAATTTTCAGATTTCGACACGTATGGGAGAAAAGAATTTAATCTCAGGTGCGAACAGACAAATGGGGGTCGAAGGTTCATGAAGAATTGACCCATGTTGAGAAGAGGGAATGAATTTTGTTGTTTTTTTATGTGATGGGATTTTTATGGATATTGACATGTTTTGTTGTTATATATGGCGTGGTTGATTCAGCAAGTGTTTACACACCATATGGTGGCATATGCTGGTTTTATAACAAAAACTATGTCAGTCCAGGGTTTAGTATTTCAGGGATTGGAACATTTAATGCCCTGTGGTACTGTGACTTACCTGAAAGGTGTGAATTTTTCATAAAGGTTGGAGGAAAAACAGGGGCGTGGTCAGTAGAGGGCCGAGACTACAGAGAGAGATCACACGAGGTCATGGTTGTTAGGGTGTGAGTCCCTATCATGTTCAACATTTCTGAATGCTGAACGGTTTCTGTTTTATTGTTGGTTGTTGATGGCACAATATTGAGATGTCTGTTTACAAAATATATAGTAATACATGCCTTAATGTAGAAGGAGAAATGAAATATGTGGTGAAATCAGAGTAGATTTCATGCATTGGGAAGATCTTGTTATAAGCATTTAATGGACTGAGTATGGTGGTTAGAGTAATCACTGAGATGCGTGACGGTACACGTGAGAATGTAAGTCGAACGATGGGACTTACTAGTACTGATGTTTTGAGAGGAGTGATAGGACTCCGAATCTTGGTGGGTAACATTTGGAACACATTCCAAAGTGTTATTTTGGGAAGTTAATGATGATTTTCATGAGCAAATATGCCAGTAAAGAAAACGGTTTTCTTCGTATAACTGGATGTGGTAGGAAGATCATCGATTTAGGTGACGCCACGAGTAGAATTTTGGCAGACACAGTAAGGAATAACTGTGAAAGGAAAGGGAGTCACATGAGCTGTAGAGAGGATAAACTCTGCAAGGGGATCTTGCGTGAAACTTGACTCACTCAACCATTATAGAAGGATGGATATGGGGACTATAATGAGTTACGAAATGATGATTCATGATGGTTATCTAATCATGCTGAATTGGTGTCATGAATCTTGATTTATGTTTAAAATTAGTTCCTTTTGTCTTGATGTTGATTTTTGGATTAATGACAGATTTTATGCATTTTGATTGATATTTGAAGTTTTGTTGTAATGTATTTTGAAAATTTTCTCTTTGGTTGTGGGATTGGTGTTTTATATGAATATGTTTGTATAACTGATGTTTTCAATGATAATGAATGATTAATAATGATTATTGATAAATTAGTGAACTGAAAACCGTAGTAATGGAACTTGGTGGTAATATTGGTAGAGAACCATGGGGAGAAATGGGATGAAATCTTCTTTCCACAGAGAAGGAGTATTTGGTTCTACACGGAGGAGATTAAGCTCCAGTAGATCAGTTGACATGCTCATGTCATGGGGTTAGGAAAGTAAATTTAGTCTTACTAAACAGTGGTTTGGTACAAGAGTGTGCAATTAAGTTGAGATGAACTATGTTGAGATTCCTTTTGGATACTTGAATAATTTAGTTTTCATGTTGTGCTTATATGGGTATTTTATGTTGGCATTTGAGATGTATATTTTAGACTTCAAGTAGGGCTCACATGTTTGTGGGTTAGTAGGAAAATGTTCTAGGGACAGGAGATGCGCTGCATCTTATAGAGTTAGAAGGGGAAGTTTGATCTTAGGATCAATCTTGAAAGAATACAGGGGAAGATTATGTAATAGTGTTCGTGGTTGAGCAGGACAAAAATGTATCAAATTCCAATAGGCCACAGAAAAAAAAGTCAAAAGTTCAAAAGTTTAATTAAGTAGGGCGACCCACGAAGCTGTTTAAAAAAGCAACAGCTAGGTTTCCCCAAAATAAATTAGGCAGACGAAGCCATTATGGAAATACTACATGAATTTCCGAAAGATAAGTAGGTTGACCTGATTGTTAAAGACTGAGATTGGAAATTAAGCAGGGATGCCGGACAGATTTATGGACGATTTCTCAGGAAGATAGACACCGGTAGAGTCAGTAATCATTAGTATGATAATGAAACGAAATGGATATATTTTGGGGCAAGACAAAGGTGGGTTTTTGGTCCCATATAAATAGACGGTGACGAAAATTCAGAGGAGGAAAGAGAAGAGACGTGCAGAACGTAGAGAAACTTGCAGAGCTCGCAAAGGGCAGACGGAATGGTCCAGTGTGCTGCGTTGAAGAGACTGAAATTGAGTTCGAATATGTGAGTATGGCTAGACACTCCGACAGCCGATAGGACACATAGAGAGAAACAACTTAGCAGTAGCAACAGCAGAAGAGACTTAGCAGAAAGACTTTAGAACTCGGATAGAGATTTGCCGAACATGGAGAAGTCTTGCAAAACTCCCAAAAAAGGGCAGACAGAATGGCCCAGTGTGCTGAGTTGAAGAGACGACCAACGCTGACTTCGGATATGTGAGTATAACTAGACATGTGTAGTGTGGACAGCAGATTCATAAATAGATCCACACAGCAGAGTAGCCACGATCAGACCTATAGACAAATCTGATAGAGAATAGAAGTAGCATCTTATAGAGACAGACAGCACTAGAGAAAGCCTTACCTGTTCAACTGGAAATATATATCTTCTAAATTGCCATTTGTAGAAAAGTGACCAAGTTATCAGAGCCTCGTTTTACAGATATGATCTTAATGTATAAAAAGCAAACTTTCATCAAGAGACAGAAAATAGACACCTTGAAGAAATATATATCTTTGAAGTCACAAGTAACAGACCCATGGAACACTCAACAGAACAGCTGTTCCACAGAAAACTATTAATATTTTAAAATAGACAGAGGCATTCTAAGGACTTCAGACTAACCTATACAATACAATTATGTGATGAACTTGTATTAGATATTCAATAGAGTGTAGGACTTGAATAGTGAAGATTTGTGCTTATATATTCAAGTGGTTATAGTTTAGCATTTTATATTGTAAGGTGATATATCATTTTCAGAGTGAGGTAATCATGTTGGGACTATATTGTATGTTATATATATATGTATGAATATGATATATGTGTTGTAGATGTAAAGGTGCTATATAGGTGAAATATATGCATATAATAAAGATTGAAATACAGAATTGGGTTTCATATATTTATATGAAAGGTTAATTACGGCGTGATTAAAATATTAGCGGATAGAAGTGATCGCCCACACTTCTGGATATAAAAAAAGGAAAAACCATTTCGCCATAAATATATAAATGGAGCACTGCTACTTAAAAGAATTATAAAGTAATACATTTTTTCTTTAAATAACATTTATCAACTTGAAAAAAATGTAATTTGAGAAATGTTGACATATGATAAGAAATTACAAAGATATTATGAAATATGACGTAACGATAAAGTAACAACTGGGCGGGTAACTGAAGTACAGGATGACATGAGATCATTGATATGCTTCTTTTTCGTTGCTTGTCATAAAAATAGTGTTTTAACGTTGTCCTGGTTGTGATATCTATGTCTTTCAGTCACATATATGTTTTGTGTGCTACGTTTTTAGGGGCCGGGATCGCATTCCCCTTTTCGCTCCCTACACACTCAGTAAGAATGCAGTAATGTAGCCTGATACATGGGTCTAGAATAAATATCCAACAATCGATATGGGAAAAGTGGAATCATCGCCGGAATTACTGTGTAATTGCCCCATCGCTGACATTTTCAGCAAGTTAAAAGGGATTGGGCACCTTATCGGTACGCACTGAGTACAGCGATAACGACTGTAATCAGTTTTCCAAGAGCTATTACTGATAAATAGTTTATTATCTCCGTCGACTTAATAATAATGCGTTATTTACAACAAAACAAAATGTGTCACATGCCGCAGTAGGTACGAGTGCCGTGGGTTGAGATTATGTTTCAGGCACGCCCGAGAAGATGGATGACATAAGAAATCCAGGATAAAAAAATTACTGACTGGCGCTAGTCTAGACGTTGCTTTAGTTAAGAATCGAAACTGATGCTCTTCTCGTTGCTGGCGGACGAGACAAAGGAAAGTCTGCAACCTATAAACATCAAACGATTGTTATAACACTTGTACCAGTCGCAAACAGTTTGTCTTTTGTCTTCCTTATCCATGCATTAGGGACTCGCTGCTGCGATAACTTATCGACAACGAATAGACGTAACGCTACTGTTTGTTAGTTGTTAAATTTGATCTCACTGCTCCTCCTTCTATCTTTTTATTTCTCTTTACTTTACCCTGTCGTTGACTGACAAAAATTGACTAATCTTTTAAGTTTCTCGTGCTATTAAATCAATACTATTTCTGTTTTTTCATCCGTGTCATGCTGTCTTCTTTCTTGTCAATGTAATCTTAATGATTTTTAGAAAAATTGGGCAGCTGTGTAACTATTGATGGGGATGTAAGAAAAGAAATCAACGCAAGGATTTGAATGACAGCTGTCTCGCCCGTGTGTAGCCGGGGCTCGGAAGGGAGCAAAAATAAGAACACTGCGACCTACAAGGCATGTCGTAAGAGGCGACTGAGGTAGGAGAACTAGGAGCTACCTTATAAGTCGCAGAATCGAATTACTTGTAGGCGTATAAATGACACAACGTACAATCGCTCTTAGGCTCGGATCACATACAAATCACAAAGAGGGTTAACAAGTGGTCGACATGAAGCGTTCAGAGAATAACAGACTCTCAAAAAACAACATAAAAAATTAATTCTATTACTGAAAGTATTAGGGGTCAATAAATAAGAAGAGAAGACTAAGAACAAGAGATAAATGGAGGCGGATCCTATCTGCGTCAATGAACCATCTCATAGGTTAGCTGAAGATGTACCGGAAATTAACTATAAAGGTCACAGCGTGTCAAACGCAGACATGCTATATCTATTTATATAGCGACTAGATGAAAACTATACGTTTCCTATACTGAGTGGAGTGTACGTATAAATATGTTGCACATTACAAAGACAAGTAAGAACAAATATGCAGAAATATGAAAAGGCAAAGATATTATACGATCAATCTTAGCAAACATAAGATGATAGGAAAAATCAATGGGGCCACTTACCTAGAACAAGTGTCTGGTTCATCTCGTACTAACAGGGAACATCGATCGCACATAATACTTCAGGAAAACCAACATGTATAGTTTAGATTGTAACAACAACAACAACAACAACAAAAGACCGGTATGGAATGGAACAGATAGGGAAACAACGATATGAATATTAAGAGCATGTTTATTTCTAGTAGCAATATATGGGTGTGAGGCATGGGCGGAGGATGGGGAAAGCACATATATATATATATATATATATATATATATGCTTCTGAATATGTGTTATCGCCTGTGTGATGCCGGGGCCGCAAGGAAGAAAAGAATAGTACCACTGCGACCTTCAAAGCATGTCGTAAGAGACGACAAATGTAGGACCTAGGGAAGCTACCCTAGTAAATCTTCTTCTTTGCGTTCGGCTCTTTACGACCAATTTTAATCACTCTTTGTGATATGTTTGATCTTTGCCAAGAACGTGTATACGTTGCACATTGGTTTGGTAGGCCCTAAACGCATAAGACTTCACACGTTTAGAACATGCATCCCATTTCAACCAAACCTCCTTAGTCGCCTCTTACGACATGCGTGGCAGGTAACAGTGGTTCTATTCTTTACACCCAAATTTAGGCCCCGGTAACCACTCGGGCGACCTAGTAAATAAAAGCATCGCAGAAATCGGATGTGCTAGCCTACTTGTAGGCGCAAAACAGGCACAACGTACAGTACTTTGTACAAAGTACTGTAGTTAACAAGTGGTCGATATGGATCGTTCGATGATAATCAACTATAGTACTTTGTTTGTACGTGTTTCACAACGTACAGGGTGTTCAAGATAATAGCAGCCTGTGAATGGAGTCAATCTGGCATATATGTATGAAAATGAGAAGGTTCAGTTATGACGTAGTATAGGTCAAGGTTATGTGACGGTATGTAATTGTAGTGCGGGAAGGGCGATGAACAAATGTGACGTAAAACGAGCTAGTCAGAACCGGTTTAAATAGTACATAAACATAACGCGAAAGATTATTTGGCAACTTTCGATTTGTCAATGGGGCTGCTTTAATCTTGAACGCCCTGTATAACAGTTCTTAAGGCTCAGAACACATACACATCGCACAGAGTAGTTAACAAGTGGTCGATATGGATCGTTCGATGAAGATGATGGTGGTGGAACATCTGGTCTACGAAAAAGAGAAATTTCGAAATACTGTTAAGGTGGCAAAATTCTGTTCCTGACAAACTACTGGATGATGATGATGTATAGTACAAGCTGGCAAAGACGCAGTAAATGCGATGAGAAAAATCAGCAAAAGAGCCTGCAGACCCGACCTTGCTTTAACTCCCAGTAGTGGCACTGGCAATAGGATGTATCAGTACCCGTCTGGCTAGCAAAAGGGATTGAAGAGGATAGTCAAATCCAGTTCCAAAAATGATATGTTGAAAACTGATGTAACATGTCGAAAGATAAGATTTCTCAACCTTGATGTAAACTGAGACACAATGTATCAGGTCCTGTTTTGTAAGAAAGATGTAGATGTATGCAAGATAGCTGGTAGACATATGAACATCAGATGATGCACGGAGAAACAGTCTACTTGATATAATAAGTAATTTGGCTGAAATCGGATGCACGTGTCCTAAACGTGTAGAAGTCTATATGTTTAGGGGCCTACCAAACCAAACCAATGTGCAACGTATACACGTTCTTGGCAAAGATCAAACATATCACAAAAGTGATTACAATTGGTCGTAAAGAATGAACGCCAAAAAAAAATATATATATAATAAGTAATGACCAAGAAGTACAGTACCCAACAAACTAAACTACACATAATCAAATTATATTACAAAATGTGATCATATACAAATTGTAGTAAGTAGCAATTTAGTAGACATTCCATATTTGTACTTACGTATTCTTTGACATTTTTAGTTCTGACCGCCTTGTACGAGGCATAAGCTGGGTATAGCGTGCCGAATATCAATCTGAAAGTAGTATATACAAAAATTTGGTGTTAACATTGTCAGTGTTCCTGACACATATATATCCAGTGGCGGCTCGTGCTCCTTTTTGTTGGTGGGACCAGACACAAATTTTGGAAAAATCATGGTTTTGGGTTAGGTTATATTTTAATTTATAAAACAATAAATACACGTCACACATTATTTTTGGTGGGGCTCGGCCCCACTGACCCTTAATGACGAGCCGCCACTGTATATATCTATAGGGGGTCTCTGGGGCTAAGCATTTGCCTTGCGTTCCGAAGGTTTAAGGTTCTAATCCGGACCACGCCGTTCTGTTCACAAGTGCATTTTTCCCCAGAGATTCCTAGGATTGTTACCGGAGCTACGGAGCTCGTGCTTTGTGCAATATTCTCGGCAGGTGAACCGAGTCATATGGAGTAAAACCCGGTGCAAAGAAGTCAATCCTTCGCCTTTATACCCTCTTTAAGCCCGTCTGCCCAGCGTGTTCGTAGCGCGTTGGACTACGGGTGACTATCCCTCTGTGTGTGCGGGTTCATTTCCGCGGGATGGCAGAAAAGCCACAGATTCCCCAGATTTACGGTGTTCGTGGCACCGAACCGAAGGTTACGATGTCCATGGCACCGAGCCGAAGAGCTGAAAAGCTCAAGTGCTTCTGGATCGAAACAAAAACACCATCTTTAGACATATATATCTATAACATTCTTCAAAAGCGTTAGACATTTTATATAAGGAGTAGTTATTGGTTATTAGGAGAATGAAGTGGTTTGGCCACTTAATAAGAATGCATCCAAACTCCACAGTATACAGTCTTCTACAACAGAACATCGGGAAAGAAGGCAAGAGGAAGACCACGGAAAGATGGTTAGATGGCGTAGCAGAATCCTGTGAAAGAGCAAAGATAACAATCACACAAGCCACCAGAACAGCGCAAGACAAAAACAGAAAACCACGACACTGGGCAACAACCCGGTAGCAGTGTGACGACAAAAGAAGAAGAAGTTATTGGTTATTGAACCGAAGACAGTATTGGATACTGAGCACTCTGGGCACGCCCACAAGATGATGAGGGATATACATGCTGAAAGTTCCCGTGGCTTGCTAGTTAATATATTCCTCATTCTGCCCCTCAGGCATCCGGTTTCGCTTAAACAATGTGTGATCCCAAACTCAGTAAAACGCTATATATATTCCATCAATTTCAGTGTAATCTGAAAGACGTTCACTCTATCCATTAACTGCGCTTTCATTGTCGTGAACATCCGCATGTCGATGACAGTATATTGACGCAATTCATGGGATATTTCAAGCCTCAATAGACGACATCGATTTCTACCACAACCTACCGTTTTGGACCTCCCGATTCCACAGCATAAAGCCTGATCAGTGTGCATGTCAGACTGAAACACAGACTCCAAAGCACATCCCGCAGTCATGTCCATCATACATACGCCAAAGAAATAATACATGGCTCCGTTAAAGAAGATTAAGAGCAAGTTATGGGAACTCTCGAGGAACTCCAACTGACATGCAGCTTCATATAGGAAACCCATCTCATGGTTTTGTCGAGCATACGAAACCGATCGCAAAGAAGAAGAAAATCCAGAAGCTTCGACTGAGAATCGGACACAATAACGGCATCAGTCTGCTGAGTCTTAATAAAGCAATTGAAGGGTGCCAGTAAAGGTCTCAGCCTCCAATCTCGTTCCAGAAGTAGTTATCCTAAATGCTGCCCTCCGCAATGGAACTACCATGCGTGCTAGCGATTAAACCCCAACATGATTTCTCACCACGATACACTTCTTCTTCTTTGCGTTCGTTCTTTACGACCAATTTTAATCACTCTTTGTGATATGTTTGATCTTTGCCAAGAACGTGTATACGTTGCACATTGGTTTGGTGGGCCCCTAAACACATAGACTTCTACACGTTTAGGACACACACATCCGATTTTAGCCAAAATCATTATCTTCAACACTAACTGCTTAAATTGCGATATCAGCCTTTATATTGCCATAATCTCTACATTCTCTAACAAGAGTAATTGATAACGACATAGGAGACACTCTGGTGCTGCTCAATCACTGTAGTATTCCACAAAAGATTACCAGCAAAATAAGAATGATACACAAAGATCTACAGTGCAGAATGAGACCTAAGGAACAACTCACACAATCATATAACAACACATCCGTGGTTCAACCGGATTGTATTCTGTCTACAATCATGATTGAGCTGACAGAGAATAAGATTATGTGAGAAACAGAAGCCAATGAGAGAAATTGTATCAGAAAAAGTGATCATATCTTTCTCAAAGTTTATGGAGATGGATTTGGGCTTAAATTTCAAACTTATCAACAACAAAAAATATACAGATTGATATATAAAATGTAACTAAAACGGGAACACAAAGGCTTAGTTGTAATAGTATACGGCAGAGCTAATCGCCTGCAGAGATAAGTAGTGTATGTGAGTTCTTAGTAACAGTTTTGGAAAAACAATCTATGGTCTAGACGAGATACACGTGCTATTTTACCTAGTCCCATATTTTATCCATAAGTCACCACCGACATTCAGCTCAGTTCTAACACACATCATCCAACTTCAGGAGGTTTCAGGATTCTAACACTGAATTCCAAGCTGTCTCCGCTGCCAGAAATAGGATATAGATCGATGTATATGCGAGACACAGATTAAGGGCCAAACTGTTGTGTGATCTGGGCTTCATGCAGCGAGAGACTGTCGTTGTTGGGTCATGGCCGCTGAATAATTTATACACGTCTGGCGTATTTTTTCCCCTCTCTCAGTATTGTTATTATTGTTAGTAATAGTTCATGAAGGACTAAAAATAAATAAAATTCTCCGTACACTTTTCAGACCTTAGGTATGAAGTCACTTCACATTTCTAGGTCTAGTGGCATGAGGTATGGGTCAATTCCTTTTCAAATGTGTGGAATGTCGAGTGTGGGATTGAACCCACAACCCTCTTGTGTCCGAGTCGAGAGCTTATGCATCTACACTAATATGTCCCAGCTTGTAAGGGCTAGAGATGACACATATGGAGGAAAGCAATCCAGCAAAAACGAAGACCTATTGAGGAAGATGGATTCAGGATGAGATAGATGATTTGAGCATGACAGAAGCGGAGGAGGGATAACGTGCATATGAGAAAGAGACATTCTGAAGGACTGGTAGGGTGGCAACGTTCTGCTCAGAACAAGTTATATTAAGATGATCATGATGAGCTAATAGTGACATCCATTTGTAAAAGAGATCGTTCATGTCGGTCGGGATATGGGAAATTCCAGTTGGAGTGGGTTAACTGATATCGTGGCCTCGCCCGCCTGCCCAGCGTGTTCGTAGCGCGTTGGACGACGGGTGACAAGCTCTCTTGAGTGCGGGTTCCATTTCACAGGTTGGCAGAAAAGCCACAGGTTCTCCAGATTTACGGTGTTCGTGGCACCGAGCCGAAGAGCTGAAAGCTAAAGTGCTTCTGGATCGAAAAAATATGAAAAAATACCGTGGCCTCCGATAACATAACTCCTCCTCCAGAGTCATGTGTACGGCTTCTTTGATGTCCTGCTGCCACCATCGTCTTGGTTGTCCCCTGCCTCGTACTCCAGGAACAATGCCTGCCATTATCGTTCTCGTTGAATCGCTGTATTACATAGATTAAATATAGTCTGTACTACGTTTAGAACATTGAGAGCGTTCAATAAAGGGACAAGCCGGGTGCTAGCAAAATAAGCTAATATTGCATATAATGTACCAAAATAAGCATGCTTTTATTTATTTTTGACTTGTTATTTTCAATTCTACAACCATACTATATTCAGTTGTGAGGTCTCACTGCAGATACTGTCTGCTACGTCATATAAAAAATGCAAGATGTGATGTAAGCCTGACTACAAATTGCAACACATGGAACCGTTCTTCACGTAACGAAGGCACAACATTTATCTTTCCGTTAACACAAAAAACGTGCAAAAGTGGGTCAAACACAAAGGAAGAAAGTAGTTCCTTCATGAGAATCTCACCGGGTCAGAGGTATTCAGCACACACACACACGAGCGTGTACGTTGCAATCGATATCATGATGATAATAATGGTTTAAATTGAATTCTGCACTTATACTGACCTCTCAAACAGAAAGGAGTTTTCATTATCAGCTAATCTCATGGTTATGTCCTAATGGAATTTCCTCTCGTACATTAGGATCATGATATAAGCGTCGTGAATGCTTTCAAGATTGATGTAATTCTCACAAGTAAACATTCAATTATTTCTCTATTCCATATATTTGATTGTTATTTTCACCTCCGTTATGTACTTATGACACACTCAATATTATTTACCCCTGTTATTAAGATATATTATACACATATATATAATGACTGTTTTCGACTTTACAGAGGGCCAATTTGCCCATTTTTTACTGTGACAACTTCTGAGTTTGCGCTTGACTCTCTTGCCTTTCAGCTCATTCCTAGTCTCTTTTCAAAAGATTCTGCACCTTTGCGTAATGTTTTTCCAATAACTTGGTCATCAGCTAGTTTTTCCCATTTGTTGGGACTGATAGAAAAGTTCTTCATTGATGCCTTGCAGACATCCTTATCTATGAGTAGTGGTCTGCCATATCGACCACTTGTTAACCACTCTTTGTGGTTTGTATGTGATCCAAGCCTAGACGCGATTGTACGTTGTGCCAGTTATGCGTCTACAAGTAGACCAGCACATCTGATTTCTGCAATAACCTCCAGAAAAAAAACCGCACTGGTGAACCGAATGACGTAGTCCTGATTCGAACCCTAAGAACACAAGGCAAAAAAACACTTCGTCACAGTGGACGTGAATACAACTTTTATATAAAGTGCACCGCCCGAGTGGTTACCGGGGCCCAAATTTGGGGTTAAAGAATAGAACCACTGTTATCTGCCACGCATATCGTAAGAGGCGACAAAGGAGATTTGGTTGAAATCGAATGCACGTGTCTGCTAGGGAATGCTAACCCGAAATAAATGCTTGCAGAAAACGGATGCACCAGGCCATAAGGCGCATAACATGGTGCAACGACCCTCACAATGAGGAATGGGATAACAGATTCTACGGTCGCCAATCTGCCTCGGAAATTTAGCCACGCAGTAAGAATATCAGACCTACCATCAAGAGGGTGGCCAAAACTTACTGCTGGAAGAGGTTGGCACAAACGGGGAAGCATAAATCATAAGAATTATATCCTACAGAACTGCCCCAGTATGCAGACTTGAGAAAAAAGAGGTGGCCCACTTATACCAAGAAAAACTGTGTGGCGTGGCTGATAATCTGAGGTAGGCGGCTGCCTTTATTAGAGAATCCGAAATCCCAATCTAGTGAAAACGCAGAAGATGTAAATGGACATTAAGCATTCAGTTGAAGTCAAATAGATTTAAAAACAACGATATTAGATCAAACATTTCAAGCCGTATGATCTTGGGGTGAATATAAATCAGCTGTGAGTTTTGTTGCTGTGACTGATTAATGTCGCCCAAAATATATCTGAATACAGTTGGGGAACTCTCCACCTCCTCCCTACTATAGAGTGGGCACCGCAAAAACGGAGACAGATATAGTAGCACAATGGAGTCGAGCTATTGGAAGCAAACGCTCAAAGCCATACATAAGACTACGTTTAAGGTAGAGAGAAAGGCACTCTATAGAATTGAATGGAAATGTGTTGTCTCTGCCCTAAATGCCATTGGAAGCGACCAGGACTGATGATGAAAGATAGGGACAATGATAATCAAGGAAACGTGTATTGACAGTTTTACTAAAGCAATGACAGGAAAAATCAACAACACAAACTTAATATGTAGTCTTCATGGTACAACGTGACATGTGACCCACCAAAAAAATGCAATAGAATCTTATATACGGAAGATAAATAGCACATTCCCAGCGTCAGTGTGCTAAACCACGACCTTCTCTATTATAGAGTCGGTCGTGGCTAAACGTCAATAAGTGACCAGGGCAGACAAATCTAGGCCACACAACATTTGACAGACATTGATATAATCAATGGCCAAATCGTTACGGTGTCACGAAGATCAATTAGGACGAAAACGGGGCAGGTTGACGGTCTGTGAATGAATGAATGAATAGAGAATGGATGTGACTAGAATGGATGTGACTAGAACAAATGGCAACATATTAAATACAAGAATTAGAGCAAACAATGGGAACTGTAGTGCTCACAAATTAATAGATAAAAAATACTCAAAAGTCGAGTGTGAACGATCCAAAGAGCACTTGAATATATATATATTCAAGTGAATATATATATATAAGATAGAGGCATGAGAGTGAAAGGTGCCACCGCTTTCGTTTTTTGACATAAAAACATAGTTACATTGTATGATAGTGAAATATAGAAAGCAAGTTGAATGCATTTGAAAATAGATGTCTGCGAAAAATAATGAACATAAAATGGAACGAATTCAGGAGCAGAGATGAAATCAGAGAAATGTCTAGTCAACCACTAGTAACAACTATTATAAGGAGAAGATGGAGATTTGTTGGACACACCTTGAGAAGAAATGATCAAAGAATATCAAAGCAGGCATTGAAGTGGGATGCAGAGGGTTCAAGTAAGAAAGGACGACATAAGGAGACCCTGAAACAAACTTTACTGAGAGAGACAAGAAATATCGGTCTCAGTTCCATGTAGGAGATTGAGCGAGTTTCCATGGATAGAGTGGTATGGAGAAATTGATTGCAAGCATTATGTAACACATAACGGTAGAAGAGGAATTATTATATTATGATAGTGAAAAAATAGCTATCAAACAGAAAAATCAGTAATAACTAGACAGCACACGAGGAATAAAACGTCTGCTCAATGGTATACTCCAAGTCAAACAAGAAAGCAACACACAATCAAATTTAAGAAACCTGTTAGCCACAAGTGAACAGTGAACAACACAAGTAGTAAGGACAAATTATCAACACATAAAATAACAAGCAAAACATATGGTTAGGATATTGTAATGAAACTTTAAACGGGAATTAACATAAGCACTTATCCAATATACAGCCAGATAAGTAGGTTAATTTTTTTCCTTCCTTCGAAACTAAACATTGTATAAACTAATCGCTATAATGATTGCTTTGTGATTAGATAAGTTTGAATGTAAGTTTATTTATAGCTGCGATATCTGCTTATTTTGATCCATTACTACAATTTCGTCCTTTGCTTGTTATTCGGGTTCGCTCTCCGATTGTTTCAAAATGGTGGACTGGCAGTAATTAAATTTGTTGTTTTTATTTATAAACGTCCAAAAACATGGACAGAAAGAATGAATAAATTCTCACCCAAAGAAGAACTATGTTAGCTGCAAGAGGAGTGGATACCCAGTAATGGAGCATGTACACATGTACACAGTTAATGACTATCCTCAGAAATCTGACATGGAATGGGGCTGCCATTGTAGATAATCATAGACTGGATTCATATAGGCACTAGTTGATTGAGGAGACATGAATACAGAAAGCAGAGAAATTAAAGGGGCACCTGAAGTACCATGTGTACTTAAAGATGAATAGTTATGGCAAGGTAAGGATACAGTAGAGAAGTAACTGCTGAACAAAATCAAAGAAACTGACACAGAAAGATCCAGCACTGAGACAAGGGCAAACAAGATTCATACAAACAGTTTATACCCTTACCATTGAGAATACACACTAACTGAATTGTAAGACGAGATAGAACAAGTAGCGAGAAAAGGAAAGTGGGTTGATCCGGAAAGCATAATTATTACGGTAAGATATATAGATGTTCAAGGGACATATGTGCACATGCATTATACAGTCGACTCAGCTCTGAAATGGCTAGACAACAAAAACATCAGATTTATGGGAAACTAGTGATGGTGACTGATGCTCTGTCTGATAAAACGCCACTGAAATATCACAAGAGCATTAAACTGAATAAACTGGTAGAAATTCTAGAATAGATGATTCATTGAATGGTCCAACATTCACTTTAATGTAGCAGTACTGATTGCATGAGGAAGAAAACAGTTGTGTAAGAGTTCTAGAAAATTATCCATAGCTTATAAAATTTAACTATAGTGTAGC